>CM057847.1:114119439-114159537 GCA_030068395.1 Apalone spinifera
AAAAAAAAAGTTGCCTGTACTCCAGGGGAAAAGTTGTTGAGAGAAAGGAAAAAAAAGCCGGGTTGGGGCTGGCATTGCCCTTTTAAGAGACGTGGCACTGTTAAGACACGTGGACCAGCCAACTGTTGGACATTTGCGTACAGAGGTGTCGGTACGCTCCATTCTTTCCAGGTAAGCTCTGACTGGAGGTGCCGATACTGCGTACCGGGCAGTACTGTCACAAAAAACATGATATATTTTGCTTTTGGAAGCTTTAGGAGATATTTGTATTGCATGAACCAGGCTAACTTCTCTAAAGATAAATTATAACTTTAAAATCAAACAATGAGAGCAGTTAAGATGGACTGAGGAAGAAGACCCTCAAAGATGACCTTTACAAAACATACCTTCTTTACAAGAACTGATTGTCTTAGGATTCTCTCCTGCCTAGGAAATGCATGACAAAGCCTCTAATTACACCTGTCCAACCTCAAAACACTGGGAGTTCTTACCTCACAGGACTTTGTCTTAAGAGAGGGATGCTGCTGTGCAATCTAAAAGAAACAGGATCAAGGCCCCATTTCTTGAATGAGGGGGAATTTAACTTAGTGTACCATCTGGTTAGAGGGACAAGGTGGGGATTCTGAGGATCGGCTCAACAACAAGTGTTAGATGGAGCAGCCCAAAGGCTGAGGTAACCTATGTCCATATCTTCAGGAGCCTGCTTCAGCAGCTGGGAACTTCGAGAACCTCTTTCACTCCTTTACACTGTAGCTGCAGCCTGCGGTGTATGTGTGATAAAGCTGCTAGCTTTATTATTTGTATCACAAGAGGAGTTGAAAGGTATGTCTACACTGTAAGATAAACCCATGCTTGAGTCCATGCTCAAGCCTAACTGCTCCCTGCCCCCCTACATCTATATTGCAATTGTGCTACCTCTGAGTGCCAGGACTCTGCAGGAGTGGATGGTCTGAGCTTAAGTTTAGATGGAATTCAGGGTGCAAGCCCTATTGCTTTGCAGTGTAGATATAACCCAGACTGACTTGGATCCCAAGATTCAGCTGGAAGTATCCCACAATTCCATGGGACAGCTTCCTTAGTCCTCTTCATTCCAAAAATCTGAAATCACTGGATTGGAAACAGCAGCCACCTTCCCCTCTGCAAATGGCAGCAGCTCATGTCAGCATTATCCCATTCTCTTTTGATCATCATTGAGTAAGTACACTGTGGCAGAGTCTCCTGGGTTTGCAATGGAGAGTGAACTGATCAAGCCTTTTGCAAAGTGAGCTGCTTCCTGCTAATGTGCCTATTGGGCAATAAAGTTTTCCCACAATGCACAACAACTTCTGGTCCTAGGGCTGGAGAGGTCACATTTTGAGGGGCGTGCTAGGGATATAATTACTCTGACTTGGGTCTGTGCATTGTAGCATGGATGCCAGAACCCTAGGTTTAAGCATGAGTTAGAAAGCCTTAACAGATGGCTAAAACATATGGTTCAAGTATATTTTTTCTTGACATAGGTCAGCTGACTTGAGTCCCACTAACCCTGGGCTTACATTGCTATGTAGATATACTGGAAGAGGGTAGAACGCCTCAGTGTGAAGCACTGATCCAACACTTATTAAAAAGAATAAGGAAAAAGAAAAGGAAGGAGGAAACAGAATGATCTATCAAAGTTACAGTAATGGTTGTTAAGATTAAGATTGTGTCGTGGTTATTTTGAGTAAAAGTCATGTACAGATCATGGGCTAAAACCACAAATTATAGGAGCCATGACCGATATGAGTTTTACTAAAAATAACAGGGGGGAATGGTGCAGAATGAAAGAAGAAATGAGAGTTGGAGGCCCAAGTGGGACAGACCCATCCCTACCACTGTGGAGGGGACACACAGTCCTGGTTCCAGCCCCAGTCCCACTTCTGGCCCCGGCTGAAGCCATGGGCAGAGGGTAGGGTAAGGGGAATCATGCAGTCCCTGCTCAGACCCTGGATCAAGCTAGGGGAGGCAGGGGAGACACATAGCCCTGGCTGCAGCCACGGGCTATGGACATACAACCCTGCCTCTGCCTTTGCCAGCTGATGCTGAAGTCACAGTTGTCCAATAAAGCCACAAAATCAGTGGACTCTGTGACCTCTGAGGCTAAATCATATCCTTAATGATTATATAACAACTAGTAGTGAAACTTTTTTTCTGCCTTACAGAATTAATCAGGTTTTTTTCCTTCTAAGTTGTAGAAGAGGCTCATGGGTAGTTTTTACCTTCAAGAACTCCCTTTTGTGATAGTGAAAAATGTGACATGAACATCCATTTTCACGTTTTAAACATTAATTTGTCAAAAACACGTTTCCCGTTTATTTAATTTTGCAAAAGTGTGACTTTCTTGTCTTGATTTCACAGTGCTGTTAGCTATTCAGCACAAAGCATGCACCTAATGGGAACAAGGAGCAGGAGAAAAGCTTGTTTTATGTGCTCCCAGGATTATAGTAGTTGTCTGAATTTTTACTAAGTCACACAGAAGCCTATAATGGACCCGAGGCTCAATTAATCTTGTTGGCAGCATAAGATGGTGTATGTCCAGAAAGGACCAATCTATTCTGACCTCCTACACAGTATACAGAAGACAAAATACATAAGAAATAAGAAACAAGAAACGTGGAATCATTTCAGTTTTGTTTCTCAATGGAGACAGTTCCTTGTGACACACCCTTTATCTCTACTTCAGAAAACATCTCTCTCTAGTTACATTAAGTACATGGGTGTCACTACCAGTGGGCAGAGCCAAACAACTCATGGCTTGCATCTGTGTTTATACTTTTGTAAGAGACATATGCATGCTGTATGTGAAAATGAGGTAATCTGGCAATGTGAGCAGCTTTTCTTAATAAAAAGAAAAGAAAAGAAAAGAATTGCTGGATGTTGACACATGTTTACTGCCACTCCTACCAGGAAAATTAAAAAAGAGCAGGAGTTTTCTCAGTGCTTATTGTCTTTCATTTTATTCCAACCTTGACAGTTCCATTGCTAAATCCTCTGAGGTCTGCGCACACGCTGACACTATTCATAATGAGAGTTCTGAACTCACTGTTACTAGGGAATAAAAAATCACATGGGTCTATTATATAAATAACTAGCAATTGATAAATCAGCTAATTATACCTGACTGTTTCTTGAATTACATACTATGGGTATATCAACTTAAAACATGTCCACAGGACGAATGCCTGAATAGGGCTGACTGACAAGGTGGGTGAGGTAATATCTTTTATTGGGCCAACTTCTGCTGGTAAGAAAGACATGCTTTCTTCTTCTGGCCTGAGAAACATACTCAGAGTATCATAGTTAGGTCTGTTTTTCACTACCAAACACAGTAAATCAATTATACTTACTCAACGTAAGTTACATTAATGAAGTAAGTAAAGTAAATGCTGTGTGATCAACTTACCTTGGTGCCTACACTGTGCTGTGTTAGGAAAGCATCTCCCACTGACTTCCCTTACACTTTTCGAGGAGGTGGTGTACACAACTCGATGGGAGAGTGCTCTGCCATCAGTTTGATGTGTCTTCATCAGCCCCAATAAATCAACACACGCTGCATTGATTGCACCAGTGCAAATCCTCCAACAAGTGAAGACATACCCATCCAGAGGGAAAGGAAGGGATGGTAGGAGAGTCAGTTGGGTAGGGCATTGTTAGTGGGTTACAATTTGTTGTAATAAACAGTAAATACAGTGCCTAAGAATTTAAGATCCCATGCTCATCTTTTGAAGATGTGCAGAATTCCTTCAAGAATGAGGACTGAGAGTGCAAATATGAAATGATCATTTTTTGAAATGTTTTCACTTACAAGTGACTTTTTTGGGTCTTTTATCATCAGTCTGTGTGAGTTCATTGTAGAGTGTAGTGACTGTCTGGTTTTCCCACATCATTCTCATTTTAGAGCATTTGATGCACACTGCATGATGTATACCACATACTAGGCAGTGAAGAACTCATGGATCTTGAAAAGGGTGTTTTGATTGGTGTAGCTATGGCCGATATACCTATGGGGTTTTGCACCTGTTCTTTTGGCAGGGCCTGGTGCAGCTTTCCGTTGGCATGTTCTGATCTGTGGGGAGTTTGCTTATGATATTGAGCTTGGAGAATTTGAGAGGTTGTTTGAAGGCCAGAAGAAGGGGTTCAGGAAAGATTTCTTGCAGGATTTGGTCACATCAAGTATTAGTTGTAATTACTTAATGATATCCTACATGGATTCCAGCATGGGGTGGTAGGTGACAACTTGTTAAGAGGTGTGCAGTCAAAGGGGGTTTTATTTCTGTATTGAAGCAAGTTCTCTTGCGATATTTGGGTGGCTCGTTCCATTATGCAATCTGGTATAGTCTTGCCAATTTCCTAATCACACAAACCAAACACCCTTGCCTGGCCCCATCCATGCCCCTTGCCTGGCCCCATCCATGCCCCGCCTCGTCTTTGAATCCTCACCCTGCTCATGTCATCCTCTCTCCCTCCGTCACTTGCTCTTCCCCAACCTCATTCACTTTCACCAGCTGGGGTTTGGGGTGTGGTATAGGGTGTAGGCTCTGGGCTGAGGCTCAGGGTTTTGGAGGGCTGGAAGGGGGTTCCTGGCTGAGCTTGGGGAGGGGATTGGGTACAAGAAGGGATGCAGGCTCTGGGAGAGAGTTTGAGTATTGGAGGAAGCTCAGGGCTGGGGCAGGGGGCGGGAATACGGCGGGAGGGGGAGGGAGGGAGGGAGGGATGTGGGCTTCAGCTTGGTGGCACTCACTTTAGGCAGCTCCTGGTCAGCAGCACAGCAGAGTTAAGGCAGGCTTCCTGCCTACCCTGGCCCCATGCCACTCCTGGAAGTGGATGGCATGTCCTTGCAGCCCTGTGCAGAGCCTGGGGGGAGGGAGGGGTCTCCACATGCTGCCCGTGATCCTAGTGCTGACTCTGCGGTTTCCATTGGTCATAGCTTTACCCATGGTTTGGACACAGTGTTTGTTATTACGGTTGAGGGTGAAATGGATCAATTTGATAAAGTTTGGGGTGGATATCTGAGAGATGCCATCATTGTGAGGGATGGTGGTATATTGGGAGATGACATCTGTTCAGGAGAGAAGCTATAATATTTTCAGATGGAAGGTCTGTAGAAGACTTGGTCAGCCCCCCAAAACAAGTATGGCTGAACATCCTCAGACTGATTGCTCATGTCCCTTGAGCAGCTGCCATTGGGAGGACTTCTGTACACTATACCTCCTACAACCTGAATGAGTCTGGCCCAGTTTCTTGTCTATATATAAAGAAAAAGAGAAGAGGGGAAGAAGAAATACATGTATTGCAGATAATAATGCTAGTTGTTAAATGATTCTATTAGAGTTTGCAGCACATATCTCATTGACATGAATATGGTGGAAGGGTCAAGGGAACAGGCTGTGGTTTGGATAGCATGGCTGTGAGATGTCTACCTTCACAAAAGAAGAAGATGGAAATCTGCAGAATGATTTCTGTTTAGACCCTAAAATCAAAGTTTCCTAATTTTTGACTATTGATTCTTACTTCTGTTCAGAGCCACTGTGAATGAACTCATTATACATTTTCTATTATAAGAAGTGTTGTAGCCACACCAGGCTCAGAATATTAGAGAGACAATGTGGATGAAATTGGTCCAGTAAAAGGTATTACCTCACATACCTTGTCTTCCTATTATAAGAAACACAGTTACTATTTCCCATTTGTAGATTTTGTTAACAGTGGTCTGTCAAATTGAATTAGATAGTTTAATCAGTTCTTAGCACATAATTACTGGCCATGCCAAGCATTTAAAAATATGCTTACAACTTGTTTTATTTTATGATTTCTTTCAGGTTTCAAATTCAGCCAGTTCTGAATGATCTGCAACAAACAAACAAACAACAGGCCAGATTAAGAGACAGTACTAGTTAAATCCTGGGCATTTTAAGTCAGTGGGAGATTTTGGCATTCATTTCAGTGGAATAGAATTGTCTCTTCATACTTTTTGTTGGAAATGTGACATTACACCAATGTCACAAGGTTCGCATAACTCCCAGTCTGCACCAGAGGTTCAGCTGGCCCCATATGCCTTCTGCACAAGCTGCCCCTGTGCTACCACTGCCAGTATGCTGTCTGCCATCTTGACTGACATAGCAAGACATCCAGGGCTAAAAGCAGGAACTATAGTTAGAGCTATAGAGCCAGAGTCTCTTGCTAAGAGACGCAGCAGACTCACAACCCCCATGGCTCAAGTACAATGGAACATGTAACACACACTGAGTAGAGGGTTGCACCAGCATGGGGAGGCACGTGTCCTAATGGCGGTAGGCAAACCCTGGGAAGTCTGACCTGTCTGGTACTAACAAATTTCAGTTCCATCCTGCAAGACCCATGAATAGCTCCTAAGCAGAACTTGCCTTTCAGGTTGATTTATGAACTAGGTTTGAGAGTGCTATGCTGAAATCTGTCTCTAGTCTCACATTTAATATTTCCAGTGAAGTTATTCCTGAGATATTACTGGTGAAAGCAAAACCAGGCTCAATCAAACTCATTTTCACGTGTGGGCTAAACAGGACCCAGCGTCCTCTGCTTTTGTGCTGAAAAAGTATCCTTTTATTTCTTAATGTTGAAATGACCCCAGTTCATTGTGAAGAAAGACGGTCTACTACTGCGCGTGTTCCTTGTGGTGCGTTACAGATAGGATGACAACATGGAAAAATGTAATTATTCCAGCATGCCCTGATTTTTTTCTATATTGTTCTCAAGCTAAGATTAATTTGTGATGTGCCTGAATTGCTAACTGGGATTTATAAATAGGTTAGGGTTTAGGTCTAAAGATACCTCAAAAATGTATCAACCTTCAGATAAGCATGTCTTGTCTCCTGTATGAGGGGAAGGAAAGAAAGCAACTTTTGTTTTTGCCTGCCTGCTTTTCTTTTTCATTTTAGCACCCCCCCCGACTCTGGAAGGTTATTTCATATTCAGAAGGCAGATGTCTTTATACGTGTGTCAGATCTTCTTCTTGTCTCAAAATTTACAATCAGGAATACAGATATATATTTTAATACAAAATGTGAAGTAAAAAAGCCCAACCCTTGGAGATTGAAATCCTCAGTCTCCAGGTAAATGGGCTGTAGTAGTGCAAGGTTCTCCACAGACTCATTGAAAATTATTTCTTGATTTATTGGACTGAGCCTGGATAAACCTAAAGTCTTCTGAATCATTCAAGCACTATATAGTAATGGACACCGGGGGCCAGATTGTGATCTTAGCCACACAGTCTCACTGGCAGTTCAGAAAAGGGTTGTACTTCAAAAAGGCACAGTCTTTTCATGTTGTGCAAAGAAACATCACTGGCAATATTAGATGTGAGACCAGAGCCAGGTTTTAGCATAGCACTCTCAAACCTAGTTCATAAATCAGACTGTAGCTCAGTGAAGACAGCTCTCCTGACATGAGCTGGGTTGCTCCAGGGACAAGTATAGGGAGAGGAACCAGGGCTTTATCTCCTCCTTCTGTTCCCCTTGTGGCTGCAGAGAGGAATCAGCTCCTGCACACCTTTGAATGTAGGGACTACAAGAAGGACAGATCACAGGCGGCTGCTTGGGCTTTCCCTCTCCTGGGCACCATCCTGGCTCTGCAGACAGTCCAGCCTTTTTGGGTAGCTTGATGTAAAAGATCATAAAGAAAAAGGAGTGCACATTAATAAGACCAACTTACCTCCATTCTCAGCCTGGTTTTCTCCCAGTGCTGTGCCCCCTCTGTGCATCTTGGGTTGAGAAACAGCTCCAGGGCTATCTTAGGGCAGGAGCATAACAAAACCACCTTGAGACTGGGGGAGGAAGTCTCTTTAAAATGCTGACCAGATTAAAGCAAAAATTACAACTAAGCATTGCTGCTTTCATGCAGTCACAGGTATTTCCATAGGTAGGGCCAGATGGTCATCTGGTGTAAATTGGTGCAATCCTTTTGATTTCAGTGGAACTGCATTGATTTATATCAGCTCATTATCTGGGTCGCTGTTGCATTTTTAATTCATCAATAATTTTTTGCACCAAAAGGCTGAGCCCTGCATGGTGCTGAGCAAAGCTAGGAGCTGCTAAGAACCCTCACTTCTGCTTATGTCAAGAGGAGCATTTTTCAGCACTTCTGGAATTGTTCAGCACCTTTCAGGATGGAACCCAAACCCTGGACATGTAAGAGGAAAAGGGATGTGAGGAGAAGCCCCTCACTGAAAAAAGCAGCAGTGGTTGTAGTTTGATATCTTTTGTCAGGAGTCAGTGAGAATTGTCAAGGTTACTGCTTACTTTGGAGTAACCCCAATTACCATTTAAAAGATTTTTTTTTTAATGAACTTGCAGCACAGATCATACCCTATGATTTTTTTTTTGAAGATTTGCAATTAAGTGAGTAATGATGTTGGAAGGTTAAGTAGATAATAAGATTGTGAAAGCCTATTAAAACTTTTTTGTTTGGTCTTCCGTGACCATGAAACATAATCTCAAAAAGCTGCTATTGAGCAATTGCATGGAAGGCCCACAAGCAGGTATTGCTACAAACAAAAACAAAATCCCGACTGATAAATGAAGCCTACTCTTTTGCTCCAGTTGCCTATAATTGTAACCATCTGCAATGCTGTGTATTTCAGTTCAGAGATCTTGCTGAAAAAAACCCATAGCTTTGGAAATCAAAACAGAGAGCTGAGCCACATCATCATTTTAAGTCATTTTATGAGTCGTGGTGGTATGCTGTGAATTTTGCAGTTAGATATTACATAAAAGGTGGAAAATTACACAGTGACTTACCAAAATATTTGACACTTCAGTGGAGAAGTTCCCTCCTCAAAATTGGGTCAAACTGGATTCTGCTTTGAGTGAAAGTCAATCTGCCAATAGCTAGCTGTGCTTGAACTCAGACTCCAACTTGAAGGTCCATCCAAGCTGCTTGTCATAATAGCGCTTAGAAAGGCTCTCATCCTGCACGCACAAAGCCCAGGAAAATGTGATGGGATCCAACAACAGCAAAGAAGGTGCAGAACAGGTCTGCTGCTCCCTACACAGCTATTATTCCAGTCCTTGCAGGAGGACTTGTGGGCATTCAATAGAGTAGTTGGGGAAAAAATAAGGTTTTTATTGAAAACACCCCAAATCTTGTTTTTTCTTCAGTTTTAAACCACATTTGGCTTTAAGATGAAAACGTTTGCTTTGGAGAATTTTGGTTTTTAATTTTAACAAAAAACTGAACTTTTTCAACAGAAATGGAAAATGTTCTTTTTCAACAAAGAAGTCATTTCCAAAATAAATTTTCTACCGACCAAAGCACTTTATCTTCATAATCCTGGACACAGGGACAAGCTCCCTGTTTCCACACTGCCCATTCATTTGTAGTCTCATGTGCAGAGCTGGTTGTCAAGGCCCCTCAATGGCTTGCAGGAGGTGTGGAGTCCAATACTATGCCACCCACTTCACCCCTGGAGCTAGTAAAACCCTGTTGCATTCTGGGTCCACTACAGAAATTTTGCCCTCATATATCACTTTTCATCCAAGAATCTCAGAACACTTTGCACATGTTAATTAAATTAACCCCCAGCCTCCCTGGTCAATGTTAGTATGAGTATAATATTCAGATAAATAAATGGGTTCATATACTCTCCATTGCTCTGTGGATTACGGGGGTGTGAATTGCAGAGCATACTAAGGTGTTGCAATGTCACTGACCTATGTGAATGCTACTGGCATGAACTCAAAGGAAGCTTGTTCACGATAGCATTGTTGGTACCTTTTGTTGATGTCAACTGCATCCATACAAAGCAGTTAGATCACGATATTTTGGTACACTCAGCAAATCATACTACTGTAATTTGCATTGTGGTGCAGTGTAGATGTAGCCCATGAGACAAACACAAGCTAAAAACCTGATTTTGAGTAGAGCTGGTTGAAAAGGAAGGGGGAAAAAATCTTATAGAATCACAGAATAATAGAATACTAGAACACTAGAAGTGGAAGGGACCTCGAGAGGTTATCAATTCCAGTCCCCTACCCTCGCGGCAGGACCAAGCACCATCTATTTTAGATTATCACTGATAGATGTCTCTCCAACCTGCTCTTAAATATCTTCAGTGAGGGAGATTCCACAACCTCCGTAGGCAATTTATTCCAGTGTTTAACTGCTGTGAGGCTATATCTACACTACGCGTTTTGCCGGAAGAGGCAATGCAAATGAAGCACTGATTAGCATTTTCTTGCACTTCATTTGCATAATCTCTTCCAATCCATTTTTGTGCAGAAACATGCAATGTGGATGTGTCTGTTTTGTGCAAAAACCCCTTTTGGCGCAAGATCCTTATGCCTCTCTCCGAGTTCCTCTGGGTCAGATGGAGTAGTGGTGAAGGAGTTGGATATGAAGGGAGGAGAAGGTGGCCCATTATCCTGAGAGGCATAAGGATCTTGCACAAAAACGGGTTTTTGTGCAAAACGGACACGTCCACACTGTATGTTTTTGCGCAAAAACGGCTCAGAAGAGATTATGCAAATAAAGTATGAGAAAATGCTAATCAGTGCTTCATTTGCATTGCCTCTTCCGGCAAAATGCGTAGTGTAGACATAGCCTGACAGTTAGGAAGTTCTTCCTAACGTCCAACCTAAACCTCCCTTGCTGCAATTTAAGCCCATTGCTTCTAGTGAAATTGTTGTGTTACTGGAATGTTCAATAATCACAATTTCAGCAAAATATCAACATTAAAAATCATTGCTCTAGCGGGTTGAAAAATGGGGAAAATCACACAAAATGTGGTCAAAACATTTCCCAAGTTTTTCTTAATTCTAAATTTCAAAATGGCAGTGAATATTTTTGGTGAAAAATTTCAACCAGCTCTCATGCTGAGAACTGCTGAGTCTCTCCACCTCCCCCTGAAATCAATGGGAATGGCAGATGCTCAATATCTTTGAAAAATCAGTGTAGTGTGCAAGTCAGTGTAGTGCCAGAAGTGAAAGCTAGGATTTGTAGTCTTGGGTCCACAGCTCTAACTCCTGAACAATGGTGTTTAACATGCATTTTAAAAAGTTAATTTTTAAAGAACAACATCACAAGAGTGTTTCTACTTTTTAAACTGATTATTGGTATATATTAGTGTAGAGTTCCACACTTTTACATGAAACATATGAGAGCACTAGCCATAAGATGATAGTATTTTAGGGAAGACACCACATGTCCCAGCAAGGTATAAACAATCTCCTCTCATGACTTCTAGTTTCTCTTTAGAGATGTATAGCTAAAACAATAGAGTAGAGTTCAAGAGGCCTGGATTTTATTCTTGGCTCTGCTGGGTGACCTTGGGCTCCTACTTTGTTTATGCGTGCCTCAGTTTTCCCATCTTTTTAGTGCAGATAATAGTACTGACCTTCTTTCTAGAGTACTTTGAGATCTACTTATTATTATCGCCTGCATTATATCCGAGGTTATTTGAAGTGAGAGGGAAAAATACATGAGTGAGATAAGAGTTCACATCGCATAATATGTCTTTAAGAACTATTTTTACAATTACTAAACTTTTCTTAGTTAACATATTTTTCTCCTTTATAAAGTTATATTTTTTCGTAGCTAGCTCAGTACAAGACATAATCAGAGATCAGAATGATAGATTAGACAGAATCAGATCTGACCTATCAGATACACAGAAGGGTTCAGAAAAGTATATAGTAATTGATTGATGGAAATTCTGCAGGAATGTAAGGATAATATGTTATCTTATTAACTGTAATTGGCTTCTGCTTATATTTTGAGTTTTAGACCCTTTAGTAGACTTCCTGATAACAGGGGTATTTTGTAGTTCAGACATATGCATTTAGAGACCTCTCAATATGTTAAGCTCCTCTCTGAATTATTTCCTACCACATGCCTATGCTTAACATGTTGCTCTTACAAGTTAAAGATTTAAAACAAATAGAGCAATAACCAACACATCTTTATTTAGGTATATGCAAATGAGCATGAATAGTTTTCTGTATTTTCACCAACACAGTTCTTCTTAATTTACATATATGCCAATAAAAGTGTAGTGGAAGGAAATAACTAACATGTTGTGGTCTATCATTTGCTTTAACAGTGACAGCTAAAAATGTGATTTATATTTGGACATTATAGTCCAAATTCTCTCTCATGACAAGGAAAGGGACTGTCAAGGTACTGGTAACAGCTCTCTGATCAGGCCCATTGATGACAGGGGGCAAAGGAGGCAATTGCTCTGGGGCCTGGTGATTCAAAGGGGCCTATGACTTCTTAATGCTGCCTCAGCTGCTGCTGTAGCAGTGGTGGCCAGAGCTCTGGGCCCTTTAAATTGCTGCTTGGAGTGCTGCTTGTGCTCTGGGCGGTGCAGGGGACTGGCTTCCTAACCCCGCCCCTTCTGCACAAGGCCCCGCCCCTTCTGGGAGCATGGAGCCCCCACACCTTGCCCTGGGGCCTCTGGAGGATGTTGGCACCCCTGTCTCTGATTCATGGTACCTCTGCACTGCCCTGGGCCCAGGAATAGGGTAAAGCATCTGGAAGCTGCTTTAATTTATGCTACGTAGCAACAGTTCTTCAGGGTCAGATGGGATAGTGGTGCAGGAGTTGGATGTGAAGGGGTTGGAGGAGAAGGTGGCCCATTATTTACATTGTAGTTTCATAACTATTCATATTTATTATTTAAATTATGGTAACACCTGGGGTCCCTGTGAAAGGCCCATTGCGTTAGGCACTGGACAAACACTTAAATAAATATGAATGTTTTTTAATTGATCAACATAATACTCAAAGCTCAGGGAAATGCTTGTCAACTAGAATGTAATAGGAGTTCAAAATAGAGTGGAGATAAGAACATTAGGCCTAAAATTTGCCTTTGGGGGCAGCAATCAAGCATAGATGGCTGAACCTTTTAGATGTTTAGCTGTGTTGGGTACCATGCTCAAACGATGCAAACACTTTTGCTGAAGAATAATGACTTGAAATGTTCAGACGGACTTCTTGAGGACTGTTACATGACAGCGCTCAGGCCAGACTGAGTGGTAGTGTAATATAGTGACTGGCAGCCTTTCCTTTATTATTAATATGGTGTGTGCAGGACACTTTATTAAATAATTAATTAGCCCTGCCTCTGTCCTACATTATCTAATGGAGAAATAATAGCGCAAAGGAGGACAATAAACAAAGGGAGGGGTGTCTACACGAGGGAAGGACAAGGGTTCTTGTAACAGTAAAAGATCATGAGATGAGATACACTCCTGCTACCTACACATTATGCTAGCTCACTTCTTGTTACAGAGCAGAATTGCATTGCTCCAGTCATTCTTTAAAGGCTACCTGAAAGGAGAATCAGAAGAGATGTATTGGAAGAGAGCAAAGTTGAATGGCACACAGGACCTGGGAGGATATTCCAGCCATACGGGTAAGGAAAGGGGCAGAGATGCTTGGCTTCACCTGGCTGAGGAAAAGTAGGCCAGTAGGCCACAAACTGGAGGTGAGAGATAAATTATTGTCAGGACCCATCACATTGTTGATGATCACATTGTTGATTACATGAAATATGCTGCATACAAGCAAAGTATTGAAGCTTTGTGTTTATTCATCGACTGGTATCTGAAGTAATTGTTTGGAGACTAAGCTACAGTTCACTGAAGTCAATGGGAATCTTTCTATTGAATTCAATGAGCTTTGGATCAAGCCCTTGAAGCACATTCCATTAGCTCAGTCTCTGCTCCAGACTCTGAATTGAAACCATCCCCTGGTTCATTTGATTGCCAGAAAGTTTAAAAAAAAAAACCACCCAAACCACTGTATGGAAAGACTTTATCATCTGCAATATCGTAACCTTGTCGGGAACTACCTGATGGTGTGTATCCTAAGCCAGACAATTTCTTTGGTAAGATTTACAGTAAGAATTGCTCAGATCTGCCAGTATCCATGACCTACTAACATTAGTATAGTTTGAATCTATTTGCCTAGAAATGTTCTATGACTGACTCTGCTTTCACTCCAGTTTAACTCCAGACTTCACCTGAGTTACTCCTGATTTACTCATGGGCGTAAGTGAGATGATAATCAGACCTGCTGATTTTTTTGAACAAAGATTTCTATCTGTGACCATGTACAGTATGCACAAAAATCACTTCTCTGCGTGAGCTAATGGCCTCCTTTGGGCTTATTTCTTACTGGTGATATTTACCCCTATGGTGAGGGCCAGCCCAAAGTCTCATCATAGGTGTGATGCTGGCCTCCAGTATGGGAGTAAATTTTACCCTAAAAATCATAGTTATATTAAGATACATTCATCTTTCCCATTTAGAATTATTTATTCTGCATATACTACTGGGACCATATGAAAAGCAACCCATTGGTCCTTCATGTTTGAGATTGAGCTACAACAACAAAACAAGTTCAGTAATAGAAACACAAGGTAACCATTCTGGCAAATACAACAATTAATGGGATTGCAGGGCATCTGACGGCATGGCAGGGTTCAGATTCTGATATCATAGCAGTAGTGTTTCCGCGGAATCACTCTCAGAAACACATTAGCTGGCCGCCCCAGTTTGTTTATTTACAGATGCTGTGGCCACGGAGCCTCATAGCTCCCACTGGCTTTGTTTCATCCTTTGCAGCCAGGGGGAGCCTTGGAAGCGGTGTCAATGGGAGAAGCCCTTCTGCTAACATAGCGCCACCCACACTGTATAACTTACATCACTCATTACATCCCTGGGCAACATACCATATACTGACTTAAGTGTATATAGCCTAAGTAAGAAAGCCAGCTTGTGACTACAACAAAGAGATGCAGCAAGATCTTGATTCCAGTGAAATTAATACAATCAGCTTCTCCACATCTGTGTCTGTTTTCAACATCTGTTTACCTCTTCCCCGCTCTTCATGCTTACCACCCTTGAAGGCAGCGGGTGATTGGCCATTCCCAGCGCAGATACTAGGCTGTGTGCATTAGCTGGCAGAGACTGCTGTTAATAGTGACACAGGTAGAACCTCACCCCTGCATGATTAAAAGCCTGGTGATTAGGAGCCTAAGAAGATTCTGATGAAGTAAGTGGTTGTAAGGGGTTTCTTTAAGCTCCGTGTTCATCTTGATAAAAAATACAATGAAATATACAAAATAAACAAAAAGTGTAATGAAGGTAGATGCTATGGTGCTGCAAAAATAATAAGAGATGAAAATTAATAATAAGCCAGATGGCCTCCTATAATGGAAAAAAGAGACAAAAACATGTCTCTATGCACCACACTAAGGCTTACATCTCGGCTGTGTCTAGACTGGCATGATTTTCCGCAAATGCTTTTAACGGAAAAGTTTTTCAGTTAAAAGTATTTGCGGAAAAGAGCGTCTCGATTGGCACAGATGCTTTTGCGCAAAAGCACTTTTTGCGGAAAAGTGTCCGTGCCAGTCTAGACGCGCTTTTGCGCAAGAAAGCCCCGATCGCCGTTTTAGCCATCGGGGCTTTTTTGCACAAAACAAATGTCAGCTGTCTACACTGGCCCTTTTGCACAAAAGTTTTGCGCAAAAGGGACTTTTGCCCGAATGGGAGCAGCATAGTATTTCTGCAAAAAGCACTGATTTTATACAGTAGGAAGTCAGTGCTTTTGCGGAAATTCAAGTGGCCAGTGTGTACAAAAGTGGCCGCTTTTGCGGAAAAACTTGCCAGTCTAGACACAGCCCTCCAGTGGAGAGTCAGCCTAAGAGGTATCTTCAAACTTGCTTGCTAAGTTGCTTTCCCTCATCAAATTCATTCAGCCTATCACCTGCAGCCCTCCCCTCCTCCTCCCCCGATAAGCCATCTTCCATCTCTATCCACATAAAGAAAGGTAGCAAATTAATTGAAAATTACTCACATGTGGGAATTCTATGTTCCTACCCTTTAAGTCAAGCCATCCATAAATATCAATCATGATGTCAGAAAAGAGAACCGTATCATCCCTTCTGAATGAATAAAATAACCAAAATAACTTTGCCCAACAGCCTGCATTGTAAAAGCTCCCAAACTCTTGCTACACTGCCTACGTATGGGTTCAATTGTTTACCACTGTCTCAGAGATGGAACTCAGCTACATTCCATGCCAGAAACACTATACAGAGCGCTTAGCCCTTGAAACAGATGGTTGCAAATTCAAAATTAAACTTTAAACAGTAGTCCTGCATGAATAGTAGTAGGGGTATGAAAATAAATCCAATCTTTTGTGCCCAATAGGCCTGCTCTCTGTGTGTTGTCAGAGGCATCTCTGATAGGAATGAAAATTAAATTACTTTTTTTTTTTTTTTTACTCCAGTTAGCCCTGGAGAACCAGCAGAACTCTGGAAGAATGAAACAGATTCTTTTTGGATCTCACACTATCAGAATTGTTAATTAAGGCTTCAGTCTAGCAAAGCACTTAAGCACATATTGGATTAGAGCCTACCTTGAACGCTGGCTTCTGGCTTGCCCTTGGTTACAGTGAGTTTGCAGGGGTGAACTGACGGGCATGAGTTAAAGTCAACAAGTTTGGATAGTTATACTTGGGGGAAGAGGATGAAGAGAGTTATTATTACTAATTATTTCTGAGCATCTAAAGGTATGCTAGGTTCATCACAGAAACTGTAAGGATATAGATTCACCTCTAAAAACCTGCAATAGAAGGTTCCAATCCTGCAAAATACTTATTTATGTGCTTAACTATTTGTAGCACCACCAAAATCAATGGGACTGCACACGGTAGTAAAATTAAGCAAGCAAGGAAAATTGAGGGTCCAAATTTGACCCAAGTAAGGCAATACCAAGAAATGAAAAGAAAAGGGTCACAATTAGCTGGCACAGTCACTCAAAAAGGCGTAAATACATCTTGATGGTTCCAGGGTTGCCAGGTGTCCGGTTTTGAACTGGACAGTCCAGTATTTGAGCTTTCTGTTCGGGAAACAAATTGAGAAAATATAAATGAGAAAATATAAATGTCCAGTATTTTCTAAATAAGATGTAATGTAGATTGTGACGTAATGTCAAGTGTGTCCGATATTTTTGTTGAAACCATCTGGCAGCCCTAGTTGGTTCTGTTGTTTTATTTTGCTCTCTTCGCATAGGGGTGAGGCTACAAGTGAATTTTTAGAGAGGAGAAGATAGCATGGAGGAAGAAAGATATGGGAAGGGGGGCATGAAGGCTGGAATTCTATGTGGAACAGAGGGGTTGGAGAGGAACATGGAAGCAGACAACAGAAGGAATCTATACATATATTTTAAAGGCCTAACTTCCTCCAATGCCTGCTTCTTGCTTTATTATTCTGACAGTGGAAGGGGCCAGTTGGCTCACCTCCTCTTATCTATGACAATAGCCTTGCCCTCTTTTTCTCTTTTCTGCAACATGCACAGCTGAGTGTGTTCCCTTAGACAGGTTCATAGAAATTTTGGTGGTGCCCAGAATGTCCAGAGCCTGCATCCCTCCCCCACAAAATTCCCTACTCCCTCCACCTGGGAGGGAGTTAGGGTGCTGGGTGCAAGCTCTGGGCAGGGGCTGAGGACTGGGGTGCAGGTGGGGGTGCAAACTCTAGGAGGCAATTTGGCTGCAGAAGGGCTGAAGAGTCAGGCTCTGGGAGGTAGTTTGGGTGCAGAAAAGGGGTTGGGGTGCATCTCTGGGACACAGGTTCAAGATGAACCTCTGGGTGTTGGTTGCAGGATCTGTGAGGGAGTTTGAGTGCAGGAGGAGGTCTGGGATGCAGCCTCTGGGATGAAGTTTGGGTGCTGGGTGTAGCATCTGGGGTGGGGCTGAGGACGGTGCAGGAAGGTGTGAGGGGTGCAGGACATGGGAGGGAATCTGGGGGCAGAGTGGGTCTGGAGGCCAAGAGGGGATGAGGGATGGTGCTTACCTGGGGCACCCCTCTATGGTACCGGCTCTTAGGCAGAAGGCATCAGTGGGTCCCTGAGCAATGCTGCCCACAGACACTAACCCCGCAGCTACCATTGGCTGCAGAGGGTGGGGGCAGTGCATGGAGACACAACCTTGGCACCCAGGGACAGCAGGGACCTGCTAGTAGGTGCACATGGTGCAGACGGGCAGGAAGCTAGCTGCTCTAGCCACGCTGCATGTCTAGGGGTGACAGGTGGCCTGTGTGGGAGCATCATATGAGGCCATGGGAGAAATCCTGCATAAACTTTGCTGGAGCCAGGCCCCGGGCCAGGAATGTTCTTGGAGCCTGGTCACCACAGCCCCATATAACTTGCCGTCCCTGCCCATTGCATATGTCTACAGTGCAGTGTAAGCCCAGGGTTAGTAGAACTCAGGTTGTCAGATCCAGGGTTTATTAACCTGTAACTCATTTATATTCCTAGATTAGGAATTTTAAACCTGGGTTCCATTTGGGCTCTAGTGTCTATACTGCATTATGCAAATTGTAGTTCCACACCCGTATCCCGCACTTCCTAGCACCCTCCCAAAATGTGGCTGCTCTAGCATTTTGTTTGTAGTGCAGTGAGGAAAAACTTTACTGTCTGCAGGATAAAGATGTTGACTTTTGGGATTATGAGCTACTTTTGGCAGCCTCTCAAAGCGCATGTATATTACAGCTATGTCTATATTGCAAAGCAATGGGCTTGAAACCTCAGTCTTCAGTTGACTCACACTTGGACCCTTCATTCCTGAGGGGTCCTGAAACCAGTATTCTGAGCCCTGGATTAGTCAGAGTTATGTGTAGATATGGCTGTGGAGGTAGTCTTGTTCCTGAGTTTGAAGTCTTGTCTTACACTGCAGTGAAGACATATACCCCTAGTTCTCTATTTTCTGCTATTATCTCTGCCTATCCAGGCAGTCAGAGATTGTCCTGCCAATCACTACTGCTGCAGGCATGGAACTAAATCCCCCATCCCTTTCCTCCCAAATGCTACAAGAAATTTATAATGCCCTGCAGATGTCAAAGCCCTTTTGCAATTGGCAAAATGTGAGAGATGTTGAACCTGTGAAGAGGCAAAAAACCAAATCCCTTCCCCTTTTACAGTTTGCAAATACCTCTCTCTTTCTCTGATCTTGAGTCCTGAGGTTTTCTTTGCTGTGGTTAAATTGCAGTTTGAAATGTTTCAGTTGTCATCTTGCATTGTGGTGCATCACATGGTTCCTCAGCCACAAGAAGGCCTAGTAATATGGTTCCATCCTGTCACTGATTTTGATGTGTCTGATGCAGCTGGATGTGGGTATGTCACAGGTTCCAACATGATCATTAACAGTAAAGCAAATGTCAAGAGGAAAGCATTATTGTCTCAGAATTAGTTTTAATCCAAGCAGACCCTGGAGATGGGCAGAGTTCTCAGATATGTATTTACACATGAGACGGTCTGTTAAAGTAGAGTTAAAGTTTTAAAGATGTAACAACTATTTAAGAAATTTAAAAAAAACAACAACTTTGGAGGCTGAAAATGTATCCATCTCTTGGCTGATACTTAGATCATAAGCTTTAGGGAGAAGGGACTGTCTTTTGGTTCTGTATTTGTACAGAACCTAGCACAAGTGTGTGGGGGAAGGTCCTACGTGATGACTAGGGTGCCTAGGCATTGCTGCAATAAAAACAATAAATAAATACAAAGTTCAGGTAAAAGATGTTTAAAAACCCAAATGTTTATGGCAGGGTAGCCATCTCCCCATCCTCCTGTTCATCAGAGCAGAAGGCTACAATTAGGATGTATAAAAAGCCAGTTCACACTCACAACCTGCTTCTGTTGGAGAGTCATCTAGGATGCTCTATTTTTTCAAGTCTTCTTTACTAGGTTGTATAAGGACAAATGGGGAGGAGGCATTTAGGCAGGCCTGGGGCTAGAACAGGATATGTCAGTATTTAGTCTCTTGATACAGAGCACTGAGGGTTATTTAGGTTTACCTGCCTTTGAATCATAAACAAATCTGATTTATGGCTTCTAATCTATTCCCATTCTCTGTCTCCCATCCCTCCATGGGTAGGGTAGTACAATACCTTTTGCCCCCCAGTACAATCCCTGTTGGATTTTGTTAAAGAGACAATGGCAAATCTTCTGCTTCTAAAGCAGCTTATTCAGATTACGAAAGTCTTTGCTAAGATAAATATGCAAAAACGTGTATAGCAGCCTATTCATTTTAAAAACACAGATGAAAGGAGAATCAAAACTACATAAAGAACAGCTAGCGTGAATTAATCTAAACTGTTTGGTGCTGTAATGGAGCCAAGTAGTTTTCACTGGAATTGTTGATTTTTATGGCGCACTGATTTATAATGCAGAGTCAGGTTGGTGGTCTGATCCCAATCTTAGGAAGCAGAAGTTACGTGCCATTAGGCCAGTATTAATCATGTTGTAATTATGAGGTTCAGCTGGGAAAGAAGCAGCAAAGATCCACATGTCTCAAAGTGTTTTCAGTTAGTCCACCCAGTAAATGACATGGGTTGTACAGAATATTTGTGCGCAGTGAAAGAATGTACATAGAACTGCCATTTGAATTTCAGTGAAATCTCTGGGAAACCTGAGGTATTTGACATGCCAACTCCTCCCAACAAAAGTGTGAAGAAAGCTCATTTTTATAGGATTTAATTGGTGGCATTAAATTCTATAAGCACTCCCTGATGCTTTGTACTTGGAACAGAAAATCTTAGCTTCTCACAGTAGAATGTTCTGAATGAAGGAAGCTGGGGTTTGCTATGGCTCAAAGGTCCCAATGTGATTGCAAGCCAGAGCTAATTGGAGCAATGAGCATACCATCCATTAATCGACTGAGGAGGAGAAGAGAAGATCTTCAAAAAATTGTACGCCATTCTATGAGGTTGACTGTTGCCCCACTGCAGCTGGCACATTCTTAAACAATATCCTGTTTACATTAGAGAGGAGCCCTAATCAAAACCCTGGATCCAAATTTAAACTTTTGGAAAAGACTGGATTTGAAGTCAAATTCAAACACAGCGTCTGGGGCTTACAAGACTTGTTCTAAAGACAGATTGAAAATGCTGTAATTCTAAATAGGTGGGGAGCAAATCACATCATAAAAGAACTTTCCACAACTATTTGTTTGAATATTTATACATGAGTTGGCTTCTTCCACATTCATGTCCCTTTTGTATTTGCTAAATGTCTCTGGAAAGGAACCGTGTTTTAGGGGTGTTTTATTCACATACTTTGAACACATATTTAATGAAAGCAGTGTAGAACATGATTTTGTTAAATCAGTGCAAATTCCTTGCCTGGCATGCATTTTAGAATCAAGAGTGCATTATTTCAGTTTAGCTTAAACCATTTTTTAAAACCAATTTTATCTAAATTGACATAAGGCAATCTTATGAGAATATAAGGATTTTCACAGAAGGTGTTCACATCAGTTTAACTAAATCAGATTCTAAAGTGATGTAGTTAAATCAGTTCAAACTTTCTGTTTAGACAAGCCCTTCGTGGAAAGGACATTTATTGAAAGCTTTCACAGAAAGGAAATTTTACCTTTATACATGTGAGAATTTATGCCAGAAGTGCTTTCTTGCTTACTCAGTCAGAGAACAGAAATAATACCAATGGCTAGATCCACAAAACAGATTTAGAGGTTGTCCGCACTTAAAAAGCTACAGCAGAAAAACTGTGCCACTCAAGTGTTTCAATGTAGACACTCCGTATACCAATGGGAGGGATTCTTCTATCAGTGTAAGTAATCCACACCCCTGAGAAATGATAGTTAGGTTGATGCAAGAATTCGTCCATCAACCCACTGCTGTCTATACAGGGATTTAGGTCAGTTTAACTATATCACTTTGCTGCCTAATGTAATCCACAACCCTAAGATGGTGGTGTCACTCTATCTTTATCTCAGCGGTTTGAGCTCTCACGCAGGTGTGGGAGACCTCAGATCAAATCGCTTGCTCCCCCTGAGAAAAGGAAAGGAAATTCATCAGATGAATTAGTCATAATTAAAAATGGATTCTCTTCTAATCCAGATTCAGAACAGTCTGCTTAGTTTATACAGTGAAGAAGACCAGTAAATTCAGAGTTGGTGCTTGTCATTTTCTCTAACCTTGTGAAAAAAGTAGTGACTGATTTACCAAGCGCTGATGTTGAGATGAATGTGATTGTTTATGAATAGGGCCCCACCAAGTTCACTGTCTATTATGACCATAAGATTTGAAAACTGGTAAATGTCACATTTCCAGTTGTTTAAACCTAAAATTTATGGTATTGTAACGGTAGGGTCCTGACCCAAAAGGAGATTGTGCGCTGGGAGGGTGGGGTGGAGACGGTCACAAACCTGTTGTATGGGGACGGTCATGAGATTACCATCCTCACTTCTGTGCTGCTTTCAGAGCTGGACTATGAAGGAAGCAACTGCAGAACTTTGATCTCCCCTGTGCTACTGGGAACACCCAAGCTAAGGGCTCCTCGCTGCTAGTCCTGGCTGGCTTGGGAATGGCAATACTTGCTCTCGCTCTGAACAGCTGCAGAAAGTTCTGCACCTGCTGTTCCACACACAACTGCAAGAACCTGAGGCTGTTGCCCAGTCCCAGACAGTGTCCTACACCAGGGGGAGGCACTTGGAGGTGGCTCTGCAAACTACTCGAGTCCCCCGTCCCACCACCAGAGTTGTTTGCAGGGGAAGGACGAGTCCTTTCCCTCCACTGCTCAGTTGGAGCTAGGAAACCTCCTTTGATGGGGCACTCCTAGGAACAAGGAGACATCAGATTTCACAGCGAAGGGCTTATTTCATGGTCCGTGACATGTTTTTCATGGCCGTGAAATTGGAAGGGCCATACATATTCTATTACTGAGAATCTTTGTTAATAAATGAGGAAATGGTTCTATGCCATTTTGTTGGCAATAAACGTAGTGTCTGAAGCCAATTTTCCCTTTTATTTTTACAGACTACAAATACTTCTACATTCTTGTTATTGAAGTTGTAGAACATAGATACAAAGAGTTGAAAGCTCTTAGAATCATTTAGAGAACCAATGTGGCTCTGCTTTGAACCCCATTAAAATGTATTAGATTATGTCAACTGCAATGGGAGTGATCAAGGAGAAAAATGGCACAAGAGAGAAGATGCCTCTGAAAGCAGGATTGCTGGCAGGAATGAGAAAAGCTGGGATAAATGAAGAGGAACCCAGAATTTCTTTGGTCCTCTCTATGGGCATTTTGCCATTTCATTCTGGCTAGCATGTCACTGCTAATGATGACTATGAAATCATTCCCACATCTCAAGGTAACTATTCACATCTTTCCACCACTCCACTATATTGCTCATGGATCCTGCATGATATTTTAATACCCTGCAGATGGGAAAGCTGTGTTTGTTAGGCTCTAGTGATAATCAGAAAAAAAAAATCAAAAGGCACAGAGCTGTAGCTCTTCCCTATGTTTAGTGGGCAGCAGCCTGATTTGACATTCTCTTTTGTTGGGACATGAGTCAGGGGCTGGAAGTTTTCTTCACCCTGCTCTGAAGATGAAGGCAATTTTCAAAGTCCTTTTACAGAAAGGCATGATCTAGTGTAGTGTAAATTTAAGACTGGAATCAAGGAATTCCTGGATTTTAATACAGCTCTGCCATGGAGTCTCTAGGTATTTCTACACTACAATGTAAGCCCGGCTTAGTGGGCTTGAATCATCTGACCCTGACTTCGAGGACCTAGGGCTTGAGCATGCACACTGATTGTTAACCCTATGTTAAAATGTTTCCTAACCTGGGCTTCTAGTATCCATACTGCAGCATGAAGACCTGAGTCAAACTAGCCATATCCCAGATTGCTAGCACCCATGTCCCTTTGCATGTGGTGCACTGTGGGAAAACTTGTCTGTTCATCCTGACCATTACAGACTTTGAACAACCCATCAAAACATCCCACCAACCTATCATTTTAGCTATATGGAGGAGGCAATTTTTGAAGACTTCTCTTGGTCACACTTTCACTCCTGTGACAGGAAAATAGGTAGAGCTTCCATGGCAGACATTTCAGCAGCATTTTCTGACCCACCAAAGGAACCTGACACAGTTTATGTTGGAGCAGGAGCGAGAGTAGCCAGACATGGCAGAGGAAGTGGCTAATGCTTCTCAGTATGCTTAGTGCCGCTTCTAATGCCCCCTGTGTAGACGGTTGATTCTGGAGCAGAACCACAGCTTTTTCAAAAAAACTCCTTTTAGGAAAAAAAAGTGGCGGCCATGTTTATGCTAATGAAGCATGGGATATTTAATTCCCTGTTTCATTAGCAATTTCAATGTGCTTAATCTACAGCTCTCTGTCAACAGAGAGGTGTAGTCTAGACATACCCTCAGAGTGTTAAGAACATAAGAACGGCTGTACCGGGTCAGACCAAAGGTCCATCTAGCCCAGTATCCTGTCTGCCGACAGTGGCCAGCACCAGGTGCTCCAGAGGGGGTGGACCAAAGACAATGATCAAGCGATTTGTCTCCTGCCATCCCTCTCCAGCCTCTGTTTGCCAAAGACACCGTTTCATCCCCTGGCTAATAGCCTTTTATGGACCTAACCTCCATGGAATTATCTAGCTTCTCTTTAAACTCTATTATAGTGCTAGCCTTCACAGCCTCCTCTGGCAAGGAGTTCCACAGTCTTTCATTGTTTGTATCCACCTCAATGGGGCGTGGTCGGTAATTACCTGGAACTGGTTTCCTAGAAGATAATATCGAAGTGTATCAATGGCCCATTTCATGGCTAAGGCCTCTTTTTCTATAGTAGAATATTTGAGTTCCCTGGGGAATAATTTACGACTGATATACACTATCGGGTGTTCCTTCCCCTCTCTCTCCTGTGACAGTACAGCTCCCAGGCCGACCTCTGAGGCATCCGTTTGCAGGACGAAGGGCCTTGCAAAGTCTGGCTGTGTCAGTATAGGAACATGGGTTAGGCAATCTTTTAATGTATGAAATGCCTGGTCACACTCTGTACTCCAATGTATCTTCTTGGGTGTTGCGCCCTGCGTCAGGTCCATCAAAGGAGCTGCCAGTGTTGTGAAATTGGGCAAAAAGCATCGATAGGAGCTAGCGAGCCCTAAGAACTGGCATACCTGTTTCTTGGTAGTAGGTGGGGGATAATCTCCAACCTTGTTGACCAGAGGTTTTAACCAACCTCTCCCCATAGTATATCCCAGATAGGTGACCTCGCGTTCCCCGAATCAACATTCGCTAGGGTTAGCAGTGAGGCCGACTTCCTGTAGAGACTTCAAGACTCTGTGATTTATAGTGTTTCCTGGACTTTGCAGGTGTTCAGGCCAGGAAACACTATAAATCACAATATCATCTATGTAGGCTGCAGCGTATGGCCCATGGTCCCGCAGCACCTTGTCCATTAGGCGCTGAAAGGTGGCAGCCATGCCATGTAGCCTGAAGGGCATCCTTACAAACTGATACAAACCAAATGGTGTTGAGAACACTGTTTTCTCCCTGGAAGCTGGGGCAAGGGGGATCTGCCAGTATCCCTTCATTAAATCAATGGTCGAGATATACTGGGCCCGCCCTAGGTGGTCCAAGAGCTCATCAACCCGTGGCATCGGGTATGTGTCGAACTTGGACACGGCATTAATTTTACGGAAATCAATGCAGAAATGTGTCGACCCATCCAGCTTCGGTACTAGCACTATCGGGCTCCTCCAGTCACTATATGATTCCTCTACCATGCCCCAGTGCAACATCCATTGTAACTCTTCTCGGACTACTTCCCACATCTTCCGAGGCAGGGGCTGGACGGGGTCCCACAGTGTCTTACCGGGTTCTTTCGTGATGTGATGGTACGCTAAGGTGGTATGTCCCAGCTGGTCATTCAAGACTTGCAGGAACCTCCGTATCAGGTCATGCACCTCGGCTCGTTGATCCAATGTTAGTTCCTTCCCCACCTGTAATGCAGAGGGGGTAGCCTCTTCCCCCCACTTCCCTCCCTGGTCCCAGATCTAGCTCGAGCAGCGTAGGGTCCACTAACAACACCTCTCTCTCTTTCCATGCCTTTAGGAGGTTGACATGATAGATCTTAGTTTCCTTCTGACCCTCCGGTACCCGAACCTCATAGTCTACCTCCCCCACCCACCTGACTATCTCGAAAGGGCCCTGCCATTTGGCGAGTAGTTTAGATTCCTGCATCAGCAGCAGGAGTAACACTCTGTCCCCCAATTTAAAGGTCCGTAGTTGTGCTCCCCTATCATAGTACCCTGCCTGTTACATGGCCGGTGCGGGGGGTTTTGGAGTGCGGGGTGTTAGCGCCCCGTCACAGTCCTCATATACCTACTATCTGCTTACCTTTTCTGAGGAGATAATCCCTCTGCAAGGCCCTGAGAGAGGCCCCCAGCATGGTATGGACAAGGATGTCTGACCAGCCTCAACATATAGAGTCCAGTCCATAATGATCACATGTTCAGTTGGGCTTGGTTTATTACCTGCATCATTTATGCAGCTGTATAGTTCAGCTCAATGGTATCACAGGTGCTGCTGATATGTCTGATGCATCTGCCTGGAGATAGGTCACAGCACTGTATTTATTAGGGGATAGGGAGGAATGTGAAGATGTAATGGAATAAGCTACAATATAATAAGTGTAACACAATGTTCTCCAAACCCAAATGAATAAATCTCACATTTAAGAATGCTACAGAGGTTGTCTTATTTCTCATATATATTGTGAAGAGTTTATTTTTGTGTGGATTTGTTTGCGCAAAATACAGTCAGACTTCACGATTACCTACAGCTACCAAATTTAGCATAAACAATCCTGCTACTGAAATTAGCGGAATGCTTTACTTTTTACACCAGAATATGCTTGGTGAAAGGCTTAAATAATTATTTTTGTTTTTCATCAGAAAAAAGTCATGACTATTATTAGAGTTCATAAAAATTTTATTAAATAAAATTAAAATTGAGTCACCTATTCAACTGTCATTTTAATGCAAAGAAATTTTTTACTGTTACAAATCACAAAATAATTCAAAGTAGTTACAGAAAGAATAATGGAAGCTTTACGAGTTCCTGATTCAAATTCACTATGTATGGTAATTATTCAATAAAATGAATAATGTTTGAAGTTGAAATCCTACCAATGTTAAAACTGTTCTTTTACTTCCTTTTTGCAAGCACATTTATAAAAAGTTCTATTACATAGACTTAATTTCTTGAACTTTCCTATAAGTGTAATCTATGCAAAATGACTTTGCCTGGTCAACGACGGGCCTCACCTACTAATTTCTCATATGTCAAAGATTTTGACACTTACAGATGAAAGTGCTTATTACCAGGAGTGCTGAAACAATTAGGACAGATGGTTCTTCTGTTTAATAAAGTCCCTGAGACGTCAGTGCGAGAAGACTTGTTTGACAAAGCCGCATCACACACCCTTGCTTTTAATCCATGGCCTGTTTTTACTTGTGCAATTTAGAATTCTTGAGTCTTTCAAGTCTTTATTTAGTAAGGTTACACAAGGAGAGGTTTGTGCGGGGGAAGGTAGTACATTGCACTGACAGCAGAACAACAGGATATTTCAAAGTTCAGATGCTTAACGACAGATCAGTAAGGGTTAGTTAGGGTTAATTGTCTTAGGATAATGAACAAGGATGATTTATGTGGGTAAGGCCCTGTCTTTCTCCCATTGATTTCAATGGGTGCGGACCCTTAGGGAATGTCTACACTGTAGTAAAAGATTCATGGCTGGCTGGTTTCAGCTGACTTGGGCTCATGAGGCTCAGACTGCAGAGCTATGAAATTGCAGAGCAGACACCCAAGTTTGGGCTGGATCCTGGAATGCTCTGGGACCCAGAGTCTGAGCTCCAGATTAAACCTGGATTAAGCCTGGACATCTAGACCCTCAACCCAAGCTCCTTGAACCCGAGTTACACAGGCCAGCCATGGGCATTTTATTGAAGTGTAGCCACACCCACAGTATCTCATTTTGATACCTTAAGTGGCAGCACAGTATGTCACGAGGGCAGTCTTGTTCAGTTTTGTTAAAGGCAGAGAAGCAACACACTAATCATCAAACAAATTGTGTAAACTTAACAATAAGGTGCTTGTCCAAGGAAAACAAAATTAAGAATAATATGACAAAATCAAGCACAGGGAAATGTAGGATGACAAGCAAGGCAAATTTCTTAATAGTGAAATCTGTTGTACAGTAGGATATTCGCCAAAGGGAGGGGGAAGTTTTGTTATTACTATAATTTAAAATTGAACAGAATATTTTAGGCTATACTTTAGGGAACAATTCTGCATTTTCGGGAGGATAGTCTGAATGACCTGATAATGAAGGTGTAGTTTCATTCCAATGTCTATGATCTTGTTAAAATCTGACTTTTCATGTTAAAAGTAAATTTGGGTGATTTTTTTTCAGTAATTAGTAAACCCTCCCCACTCCTCAAAAATTTTTTTGGGTGTCACTGAAAGTACTTATGAGTTCAGGTTAAACTTAGCAAATAGTTTAATCTTTGAAAATAATGAAATAAAATGTTGTTAGTCTGTAAGGTGCCACACGGCTATTGTTTTTAAAGTTTGAGACTAACATGGCTACCCCTCTGAAATGAAAAAAATTCAGAATGTCAACAAGTTTTGTTTTGATTTTTTTAAATGAAGTTTTTAGCATTTCCTTTCAAAACAATCATTTCCAATCAACATTCAAAACATTTCGTTTGATCCAAACAAAATGGTTTTGATTTTTTTATTTTGAGAAGAAACAACAACAAAAATTCAATTTCAGTTTTTTTATTGGAATGTTCAGTTTGGCCACTGAACTGAAAATAACAGTTATTTTCCTAGCTCTAGTAAAAAGTCTAGTAAAAAGCTCTACTAAATGGAAAATAAATGATACTCTGTGACAAGAACAGGCACAATTCCGGAATTCAACTGCTCTCTTCAATTTGATGAAAGGAGAGAGTTTTCAGTCTGGTGATATAAACACAGTGCTGGGAAAGTGGAAAGCACCAATAAGGTTAATGCAAATATGCAAGAGTCTAAGAAGATTTGCCTCAACAGAGGGCCACCACCAATGTTCCCTCTAAGTTTTTCCATCCTTGGGAAAAATAAATTTTGTTATGGCACCAAGGCATGATCAGATGTGCAGCAATAGAAGCACGTGCTGCCGGGTACTCAGGCAATCAGCTGGGCAGATTTGAATCTCTCCTGGCTGCCCAAGTGCACAGCTTACAGGGAACTCTGGGCCCTCCATATTTATATACAACTTCATTCAGTGCATGATGTATGTCACTGTGCTGCTGATCTTATGTGGAAACCTTTTGACAGCAATGATAGAATATGCAGTGCATTGGGTAACCAATTTGATATGAATGCATGAGTAAATATCGATGAGTCTGTGTGTCAAAGAAATGTTCCTGAAACAGTTAGATGATGTCAGTATGCTGCTCTTAGATATCATGAAGATGGATATTTTTAAAGTACTCAGAGTATGAGAATCACTTCTTTTCCTCCACAAAACACATTTTATAAATTCGTAAAAATGGAAGGAAATGCATTAATTGAAAAGCAATAGAGAGGTAGCCGTGTTAGTCTGATCTTGCTAAAACAAAAGGAAAAACTATGTAGCACTTTAAAGACTAACAAGATGGTTTAATAGGTGATGAGCTTTCGGGGCCAGACTGAGGAAGTGGGTCTGGCCCACGAAACCTCATCACCTATTAAACCATCTTGTTAGTCTATAAAGTGCTACATAGTTTTTCCTTTTGTTTTTGCATTAATTGAGACTTTCTGAAGCCTCTGGGTCTGTTAATGTCTAAAGCAGGAAATGAAGACATAGGATAGGTTAAAGAAAAAGTAATAATTTTTATGCAAAATATTTTCATTGAAATTTTGAAAATCCAAATATTTTGGCCTTTTGTAGAACTGACAATTCCATCCACTAACAACAGCTCTCAGTTGCAGCATTTCATTGAGCTGACATTGTGATACATTTTAAGGCTATGTCTACCCTGGGAAGGTTTGGTGACAAAAGTGCTCTTAACATGCAAAAGTCACCAAAAGTGAAAACTGGTAAAACTAGTTTTTCTGCCTCCCATTGTTGATATTTAATGGCCACATAACTAGCACCCTGTCAACAGATAAGAGAACAGCAATTTGGGTAAGCATCCCACAGTGCAGTATTGAGTTGATCCCTTCACTTTTTGGGATTCCTTACTAGCTCTGAGAGCTCTCGGTGCTGAGGAATGTCAAGCAGCACAGCAGTCTCTTTAGACTAGAGCGTCCCCTATAGCAGCAGTCTACCTGCTGCTGTTTTTTCTAGTGTAGGGCAGAACAGGAGCATTCCAATTATTTGTTCTTTGTTCCCCAAATGGAGCAGCTCACTCAGCTGTCAGATACTTCCCCAAGCTTTGAAATGGGAGGGACACATGCTTGCAGGGCAGGAGAGATCACAAAACCCTGAGCACAACCATAAAGGGCAGGCATTATGGGATACTGGTGGAAGCTAGTTCTCTTGACAAAACAAACAAGAGTCCACACTGGCTCTTTGTCAACGATAAAGGGAGGGTGTGACAGGGCACCAGGCTCTGTGGTTGCGGAGTCCTCCGAGCCCCACACTCTCTGGTGCTCAGAAGAGGTGCTCGCTAGTGAGGGTGTGGCCCCACAGCAGCCGTGTGCGGTGTGCTCAGGCACTGCCCCCCAACGTGTTACATGGGCTGATGCCACGGGATGCGTGGGGGTGGGTCGTGGGCCCTCAGAATGCGTCGGGACTTGGGGCGGGGATTTAAAAAGTGCGGGGCAGCCCACCAGGGAGGAACAGGAGATGGAGGTCTCAAGCGGAGGAGTGAAAGTGGCAAGGGGGCCAAGAGGTCCTGAGTGGGGATGCTGCTGGAGGAAGCACGCCGAGACGCGGTTTGGAGGGAACGGAGACAGTAATCCATCATGGATGTACGGAACTGGCAGAGGAAAGGAAGCAGCCCAGGATGGGGTGAAGGAGAGCCACTGGCTAACCCGTGGGTTGGTGAGTTACAGGGACTGCCCTTAGGGTCCTGGGCTGGGGCCTAGAGCAGGGGACAGGCCCAGGCCCTCCTCCCCTCTGTCAGCATTACTAGCTGTGTCGAGGACTGCCTAAGACTGTGAGGCCGGGTAGCAGGTTGGAGAACAAAGGTTCTTAGAGCCAGAGACTCTGTTGGACACCTAGGGACATAGGGATTGGGGTGGCGATATGCCGGTGACCCCAATGATGATGCAGGTGTAAGTCTGAGGGGGAACCAGCGGCATAACAGAGAGGAAAAGACAAAAGTCTCTCATGGAGGTACACATTTTTTGTTGCCAAAACTGGGTGTTTTTCTTGACAAAAGTTGCATTCTAGTTTGTACACTCTCACTGTTTTGTTACCAAAAGGTAGTTTTTGGCAAGAAAACCGTGTACACAAGGTCTTCTCTTGTTCAAGAAGCCCCACGTGGTATGCCTCCCCCCTTCACTATTAACAGCTTTAAATGTATGCAGAATTCAGTCATCTACCTTCCCCAGATAGTCAGAGAGACTCTTAATGACTGAAATTGGAAAACACCAAGGCCTGAGCTTAAAAGTCAATTGAAAACTGCATTATGCAGTCATCCATTCATCCCAACCACCTAGGACAGGGTCAGGAGGTGGGGAGTTGGTATAACATCCCTTAAGTCAAAAATTGAAAGTTGAGCATTTTGGAAAGGCGAGGAGCTAAATGTAGATCAGAACAAACAATTTATGTCCCTTATTTTGTGAAGTAAGTCACAGTCTTTTGCTATCTGAAGACATGGTAGAAGGGGACATTTCACCTGGAGCAACAGCTGTGTCTGCAGGACAGCAAAGGTTTTTATCAAAACGGGTAATCAGAACTGGGATTTGCGGGAGGAAAAAAAAGGTAGGGACTATGGCAAAGGCTGTGTTGTAAGAAGCTGATTCCTGTGGCCACAGGGTCAGTCATTATAGGATGAGAAAGACAATTGCTGGAGTCAAGCAGGATTGTTAAATAACAGGGAATCTCAGTCTTGCATGCTTTAGTTACCTGGGCATTCCTACTGAAACCAATGAGACTAGTTGCATGGCAAGGTGAGCAAGATTTTCTATTTGTCTTCTCATCTAAATGGAAACAATTTGCTTGGGGAGGGGTTAAAATACTTTATCCCAAACTAGTTTGCCCATCGCTGATCACAATATGTGCTCAGTTAAAGATATTAGGAGTTGAACCCAGGAGGAACAGGGCAAGGTGAGTAGTGTACAGAAATAATCATAAATATCTGTAATAGATAGATCCCCCTCATTACATTTGACCTATTTAAACACAGTGGAGAGTAGGTCAAATATCATTGTCCTTTTGAAAGATGTTATGTAGTTGTCTATTCTGCTTACCAAAGAATAAATTTTCCCTTTAAAAAGAGGGAACTAAATACCAAAGTAAGCAGAGCAGGAAAGCCAAATGACGTTGAAAATTAGCCGTGTAACTTGTACTTTTAATTTCATAATTAAATTTTTACTGGGTGGAAAATACCTGTTCGTCATGAGTACTGCAGTTTTGTGTAGGTGAATCCAACCTTTGCCAACTATTATACATATTATGGGCTAGATTTAACTCCTCTGTCTCGACTCTTGTTATCACAGGGAAGGGGGTGCTATTTCCACCAGAAAGCCAATATGTGCTGACCCCAATGTGAAATGGAGCAACCTAAGGATTCTCTGACATGCCCCAATCAAACATTGACATAGAGTAAGTCTGACACACCCCTTCCTAATGGGAATAAAGGGCAGCTGGCACAGGAGTTGGCTGTGATGGCTTTATGCTAGTGTAAAGTTCTTCTGTGGCAGAGCAACTCCCTGCTGGCAAGCTGCAACCAGATTCTAGCTCCTTTGTACCACCCACGTGCAAAGGGGCTAAAATGCAAACCAGAATCTGCTCCGATGTGTGTGCATTTATAACGTGACATATTTAATAACAATGGTTTGTTATGCTTTTTTCATTAAGGAATGCGTGCTAGATTTTATGGCCAAGCCTGGAAAGTGACACATTTGAAGACAATTTAGCAAAAAAGCTTTAAAAATACAGATCTGTTTTCTTAAGCTAAATGGAAACTGCAGTCTTTATTCATGCATAACTCCAAGGCCAATGCAGTGGTAGCTTAGCTTAAATAAGGTCTGCTATCCAAAAATTGAGCCAGTAGTTTGGTCCACAGTTTGTCAGATTAACTGAGGTTTTTGGATATTGGTATATGTGCCTGTTCGGTAAAATAATTGACTAGTCAGAGAAGCAATCTATCCCACAGTGCAACTCCATAATTTTCCCTATTATTGACATAATATAAACTCCAGCTATACAGCTACTCCACTTCTTTTGCCATAGGAACAGCGGTTTAAGGCTTGCAGGTTTTCATGTTTGGCACAGCAGAAGGAGCGTGGGGCAAAAATCAGTTAAGCCAGCTTTGCTCCTTGGGCCAACTAGACTGTAAATTAGATATTGCCCTATCATATGTTAACAGCTCATAGCTCCAAAGAGATGGAGGATGTCTCCAAGAAGTTTTAAATTGCTAAATCATTAGAAATTAAATTGTTTATAATATATTTAAAAAACTCTTCGCAATATAATTTGTTCTGCTGCATTAGTCACTTGCCTAAACCTGTAAAATACATTGTTTGACTTTATCAGTAGACACAATGGAAACTTTGGGGATAAATATGGACGTGGTTTTCACAGATCCCAGTAAATCATTGTGAGTCTTACATTCGGAGATTGTAGGAAAAGCAAATAATAGGAAGGTGTAATAAAGAAAAACAAAGGGACTTGATTTATCATATGCTTTCTGCTACCCTCTTGTTGATTGCTTTTCTTATTGTAATTTTGCTGTTCCACGCCCACAGAAAATTGTATCAACTTGAACTCCCAAGAATTCACTGGTATGTAATTTATCACCATTTACATCACCCTTAAATTTGTCCCTCTGGTTGGCTGCCAGTGTTTATTACTGTAGTCAGTACTGTAATGCCCAATAAATGAATGCATGTGACCTTCTTTCCTTTGTGTAATTTTTATTTGGTAATCCCCAAGAATTCCAGCTTCCTACTGTGCTCCATTTGGAGAAAGTACTCATGGACTTGGAGAAAATACAATGTTTCTCACTTCACAGGGCCAAGTTTAATGTTTTGGTTATAGATGGCTGCAGATTGAAAGGTATCAGTGAAGAACAGATTTGCACTAACTTCCATAATGAATACTATAGAGCAGTGGCCACCAAACCAGTATATCGGGATCTATCAGTAGATCTTGGAGCCTGTGACAGGTGATCCTGACTGGTTTGGCCAGGAAGCTATCAAGCGTTGGCTCTTCAGTTGCCCTTCCACCCACTGTCATGCTGCTCCTGCTCTCTGCCTTGGAACTGCCCCCCAGAGCCTCCTGCTTGCTCTGCAGGATGTGGGAGGGAGAATAGGGGGGTGCTGATGTCAGGGTGTCCCTCCCCTCCCCCTCCTGCATCCTATTTCCACATAAAGAGAAGGGGATGGAGGGAGCTTGTCAATGCAAATCTCTGTCATTCTCACACACTGTGTGTGTGTCTCCCTCATTCTCACAAAGACACACTGTCCTTCATTCTCATCTCCTGACCCAACACATACATGGGGGGGGGTTGTTGTTACTATTTTTACTGCTTGCAAAGTAGGTTATTTTTGGTTTTTGACTAGTCTGTGCATTTCATAATTTTCATTTCTCTCTAACGCTTAAATGTAATTCTTTGAGTAGTGAGTTCTAAAATGCCAAACCTGTCGTGTCTGGAGTCATTATTCCTGTGGTAATTGCTGCTTCTGGAAGTGGCTGGCATGTCCCTGTGGCCCCTGAGAAAGGCAGAGCAGGGGATCTCCACACACTGTCCTTGCCCGCAGGCACCACTCCTGCAGCTCCCATTGTTCAATAACAGGGAACTGTGGCCAGTAGAAGCTGTGGGCTCAGTGTTGGTAGATGAGGGGGCAGCACATGTTGCCATGGAGCCATTGCTGTACATGCCAGCTGCTTTCAGGAGTGGTGCAGGGCCTGGACAGGAGTAAGCCTGCCTTAACCCCACTGCTGCACCACCCAGAAGCCATCTCAGTTAAATGGTCCCAGCCCTGAACCTCCTCCTGCACCCAACCTCCTGCCCCAGATCTGAGTCTTCCTGCACCCAAACTCCTTCCCAGAGCTTGCACCCGGAAACCCCTCTTGGACCCCAATCCCCCAGCCTGGGCTAAGCTCAGAGCCCATCCCACACTTCAAATCCTTTGGCCCAAGACCAGAGCCTGCACCCCAGCCTCCTACCCCAGCCTGGTGAAAGTGAATGAGGTTGGAGAGGAAGGGGGATGGAGTGAGCAGGGTGAGGCCTCAGAGAAGGGGTAGAGCAGGACTGGGGCCTCAGAGAAGGGGTGGGAAGGAAGTGGGGCAACGGTATTTGGGTTTGAGGCAACTCTTATATTGCACTTCAATTGAAAAAGTGATCTTGTGGTTAAAAAGGTTGGAGACCACTGCTTTAGAGGATGGGTAGAGAGGCCCAGGACTCACCCCTTGGCTCACTCTGAGCAGAGACATAGCAGTTTGCCATCTCCCCGCTGGCCATGCCTAAGGCAGCAGCCCAACGCTGCCCCATGGCCAGGAGGTAACATGCTGGGATGGCCGCATCCCAGCCAATCGATGAGTCCCAGAATTAAGTCCCTTTTTTGAGCCCTCTATTCTCCAAGGGCAGCAAAGGGGAGGAGGGCTATAGCATTGATGCTATGGCTTTCCATGGAGAGCAGGGGTGGTGGGATCTGGTGGGCTGTATGGTACCTCCCCCATGTTCTCTGGGCTACACCCTGCCCTGGCACCAGTATCTGGGTTAGGCACATCCCAGTGTTTCCTTCCTTAGCGACAGTCCAACAAACCTGCCTGCAGCTGTCTCCGTTCTCTGTGAGCTGTGCACCAAATCATGCCTGCAAGGCACCCTGCACCTCACTAATTTCTCCACCCCAGAACTGGTGACCTACTAAATTGGGGTCCTATTTCCGGGTCCCCTTGCTTAGGAAAACTTTGGGAGCATCTCGATCACCAAAAAGAATCTGACTTGATCACACTGCAGCCTTCATGGGTTGTCTGGCTGACTGAATAAACTTGTTGCCATTTTTGATCAGCTGGATATCTAGGCTAAGATCCCACATTCAGAGCCACATGGTGGGATCCCATCCTGGTAGAGCCTTAGACCATGTCAACACTACGCAGAAGATCAACGCTGCTGTGGTCGATCTTCCAGGGTTCAATTTAGCAGGTCTAGTGAAGACCCATTCATTTGAAGTGAGAGGACGCACCTGTTGGTACGCCTGTTCCTATCAATCTCTCGCTGTGTGGATCAAGATTTAAGATATGTCAACTCCAGCTACTTAATTAACGTAGCTGGAGTTGTGTATCTTAAATCAACCTTCCGCTCTAGAGTAAACCAGGCCTTATTGACCTCACATTGGACTATGTGCAGATGTAAAATCCACTGGGGCAGATCTCAGTGTCTAATCCTCTGCATAGCCAAAATGCCCAATGGAGTCCAAGGTGTGCAAGGAATTCAGGATTGGGTGCAGAGCTCCCTGCAAATTCTCAAAATAAAGTTAAATCATTTATGATGGGAAATTAAAATATATACCCCATATCCAGAAGACATTTAATTCTGGAGTAAATGTTCAGATTAACAGTGTAAGAGAAACTTGGTGATAGTTAGCTAATAAGCAGCTCACCGCTGTTTGCCTGAAGGTAATAATGTAGTCAGTGTTACTAATAAAGCTAATTACTCCCACTACATGATAAATTAGTCAAGGTAAAAAAAGCAGCATGAACAAACAGGATGATAAGCTATTGGTTTCACTTTTTGCCAATACATTTAAATTTTGCTGGAGTAGTTTTATCCTAGTTAACCAGAGTCATGAGGCAGTAACATGTTCCTGAATGTTCTCGAGGCAGACCACAGGTGCAATTACAACACAACCACGTTAGTTTTAAACACGGCATGAATATCAAACCATTCCTGAAATGTATCTGAAAACTTCTTTTAGTTTTCTTTTCCATAAAAGAAGACTCCCCTCTCCCACAAAGACTTTATGATAATAACTTTGGTTACAGTATTGCACAATTTCTAAGCATTTCAATATTGTAATATATTTTTGGGTAGAGTTCTCCCAACTGGAAGCCTTTTCATGACCTGTCATATTATACTCCTGATCTTCCAGCAGGACATAAATAGAAATCACTAAGAAAACCAATAAGGTGGCTTAAATGCCCATTATATTAAATGACCTTTCTATTATGCTTATTTAGGAGAAAGAACAACACCAAACCTCAGGCATTTTGACACAAACACACAATCTGGATGAGTTTTCATTGTCGTCACAAGATATTGGATCTAGCCCTGACAAGAATCCAGGAGCAATCATAAAAAACTTTGTCAAGGCTTATTTGACTATACAGATTTCAGTTCCACTAAGAATGACCGAAAATGCTGGGATAGCAGAAGACTTTGCAAGGTGCTATTGTGCCTCCACCACGCAGGGTCCCAGAACCCAGGCAGTTGTCTGAGCCTAAACATCTACAGGGCTGGCCTTACCATGAGGAGAACTGAGGCGACCGCCTTAGGTGCCAAACTGTGGGAGTTGGGAAGGGGGGCACTAGGACCCAGAGTGTAGAAAATTGTGTCTGCTGCTGGTGCATATGTACTCTCTCTGCTCTAGATGCACAAAGATGGTGGAGTGCTGTGCTGTAGGAAGGAGGGCACAAGAGACACAACAGGCAGGCAGGAGAAAAGGTGGCATGGGGGCGTCATTTGAGCTCCCCGCCTCAGGTGCCAGAATGCTGTGGCTGGTCCTGAACATCTATATTATAATTTTATAGTTCACAGCCTAAGTTTTGCTAATCCAAGTCACCCAAAGTGGGCCAGCCACAGTTGTTTCATTGCAGTGTAGATATACTCTTCATAACCTACTATCATTCATCTGAACTATTCTGATTCTGTTAGAGTAACATTTTTTAAAAGATACCTTTTTTTTGCATTTAATTGTTCTTTCTGAGGTGAAATTAAAGGCAGGCTTTGAAAGTTGAAACAAGTCACTTTATCAACTAACTTTTGGAAATTATAACCTAAATTCTCATTTACACGAAGGCCTTTATACACTGCTTCTCAGTGCAAAGTGACTTTAGCATGCAAGTAAATACAATTTACCCCTCTTTACAATGCCAGAATGCCTTAAAGGGTGTAAATGAGAATCTATTGTCATATATGTAGGTTACTCCAACTTTCCTTCTTGTTATCTTTTCTCCTTAGTATTTTCCCTTCTTCATTTTCTTCCCATTCTTCACATATTATTCTACCACTCCCACTATTTTCTTATAGCTACTCTCTTGTCATTTCCTATTCTTATTTTGTGTAAGTACATATGGTGTTAAAATTGGCACCTACCTTTCACATGGTGTCTGAACATATAAGTTGCCACTGAGGTTTGGAACTAGCAGTGCCAGCAGGGTAAGTATAATGAAGAAATCAATCAATAGAAGAAGGTACCACTTTCAAGAAAGTCCTGGCTCTCAGTAAACTGCTAGCTAACACAACCATGCAAGTAAAATTATTATTAATAAATTGGTTTTCCAATAATTAATGTTTTCTGTAATATTGTACACAACTGGTATATTACATTGCTGACTCTATCTTATCTTCATATTGGAGGTTTTCTGATCAGGGGATTGTAAATATTTCCATCTAATTAAAACTGTTTCTATTATGCAAATTAAAAATAACTTCTCTCCAGGACAATGGGCCACCTTCAGATACACACAAAAATGGCAAACAAAATATAAAATGTTATTGTATCAGCCACTTTCTTTTGTCCCTGGTTTGAGAAATGTTGTTTTATTTATTTATTTATCTATCTATCCATTGTGAGCTTGGCAGGGTTGGATTCTTATTAACAGTAGTGCTTTCATAGACTGCATTGATTAGCTTTGCAATAATTATTCCAATCATCTACCTGTTAGCTCAATTTTCTTCCTCTCCTGCACAACAAACCATGGAACATGATCAAGATTAGCTCAACTATCATGATGTCCCTCAGAATTTTTGTCATTCCATAATCAACTTGAACAACTTGTACAGCTGTAACCCAGTATTGCAGAGGCCAGTTGAAATTTTGATGTTAAACAGGAACCAGCCTTGACACACCTTTATGACGGGGCAGAGAGTATGTTTCATTATTAACATCTGACATACGTGCTTGTCATGTTGAGAAGGTAACAACATCACCTGGAATGGAAGCAGCAGGAATCTGAGTCATCCCATTGGATAATACACTCATTTACACACAGTCATTTATTGTCTGGCAATTAACACGCTTCTTACTCAACTCACGGAAAAGTGTGTGCTCTTGAATGTGCTACCTGCTTTTGAGTTCTTTGAGGACATGAACCTGACTCTTCATACCAATGTTTACATCTTGTTAAAGGTAAAGAAGACTGCCAAAGAGTGAAAATAGAGGAAGAGGTCTGTCTGTGCTCAGAAACTGGAATACAAGTGCATTTTCAGTGCCCAACTTTCCCTTCACACGGTATAGTGTAACTCAGGAGTAACTCACTGAGAAGCAAAAGAATATCTTCAAGGTAAAACTAGAGTAAGAGAAAGGTGATTTAGACCCTCTGATTTTATCACAATGAAAAGTAAAAGATCAAGCATGTGAGTACTGTGGTTTTCCATCGTACTGTCACAGAGGACTAGCTGAGGAAGACCAAAACAGAATGACACCTTGTTTGTTGGGAAAACATTTGTAGTTGTGCCAGAGGTCCAATGCTATTTGTTTACAGCATGCCACAGCCCTCTGTCATGTGACACATCAGCCTGCCCCGCCTGAAATTTTGCAATTACGCCCATGACTGTAGTATAGTGATCCTAATAATAGATACAATGGAAATTACCTGCCCTTAGAGTGAAACCACTGGGCTAAGCCTATAGTGTAGTAGTGACTAGTCTAAATATTCCTACTAGTAATATTCCACGCAAATTGCTTACAAATGTACCATTAGGAAACAAAACAACATGCCTCATGCTAATTAACTGCTCCCAGGATGGGCTTGGTAGCTGACCACGACCTGATTCACCTGATTCTAAATGAAAGTATTTTTTATTTTTGAAATACAGGCAGTCCCCGGGTTACGTGGATCTGACTTACGTCGGATCCCTACTT
>CM057847.1:114174267-114186473 GCA_030068395.1 Apalone spinifera
AGTATGGCCGTTCTTATGTTCTTATGTTCTAAGCTCAGGGCTCAGGATCGGGGGGTCTTACTGGACCAACTAGATTTTCATGCAAACCTGCTCCTGGGTTTGTATGTGGCCAGGCTGGCAGCTATCCTGCTCTAGACAGTCACTTTCCTGTGCCTAGTGCGGAGATTGTGGACGTTGGAGGCCTCCCCCCAAACCTGGATGAGGTCCACGATGTCCGCACCAGACCAGGAGGGTGTCCGCCTCTTGCGGTCCCGGGCAGGCTCCTGGGAGCCGCCAGCCTGGTCCTGGGAAGAGGCGGAGGGCTGGGTGGCAGCGGGTGGCTGGCTCATGCCATGCCAGGTGCAGGGTCTACTGGCTGGGTGCTGGCAGGCTTGCACCTGGCACGGGCACCGTAGCCAGACCGTGGCCCTTTAAGGGCTCTGGGGCCGGGAGGGGGGCAGAAGAGTTTCCCTTGGTTGGCCCAGAGTGGCAACCAGGGCAAGCTGGGAAGGGCTAACCTCCAACTAGTTCGAATTAAGTGGCTATACAGCCCTTAATTCAAACTACTTAATTCAAACTAGGCTTTAGTCTTGTAGAATGAGGTTTACCTAGTTCGAATTAAGCACTCCAGTAGCGGTTTGTATGTGTAGCGCCTATGAAAGTTAATTCGAACTAACGGTTGTTAGTTCGAATTAACTTTGTAGTGTAGACATACCCTTAAAGACTAACAAAACATGTAGATGGTATCATGAGCTTTTGTGGGTGCATCCTACTTCTTCAGATGTGCCCACTAAAGCTCATGATACCATCTACATGTTTTGTTAGTCTTTAAGGTGCTACTAGTCTATTTGTTGTTTTTAAAGCTTCTCCTGTTACAGACTAACTTGGCAACCCCTCTGAAGCTTTTGAACATTCTTAAAGTCACTGGAGAATTTTCATTTCATTCAAATAGTTCATTCACAATTTTTGTGCCTCTTTCCAGTGTAACTGCAGTTTTCCACAATTCCATAATACATGTAAAAAGTCACCATTTCCTCTGTGTGCATTGATCTTGTATTAATGATGACAAAAATCTACCATTCTTAGAAGAATTGGAATGTTATAGAGTCCCCAAATATGTTTCTGAGACAAGTTGCCACAGTTCTAATTTTTTTATCAGTTGCATATAGATAATCGCATGATAAATATGAGTAACAGAGCTAGTCATAACAAATGTCTTTGTTATAAAATATTCTACCCTGGTAGTTAGAGGGGGGTTGTATTTCTATATGTAAGTATGGGTCAATATTTCTACTAGAAAGAGAAAACCTGAATTGCTGAAATAATTTAAAATAATTTGATTTCAAAAGACTGAGCTACAAAATTAACGTTGTCTGTCTTCTATTCATAGACATGCCTACATATAAAGTGGCTGGAATATTATGATAGTAAAAGTGGTTTGAAGACTTTATGATTTTCCTTATATAAAGGAAGATGTTCTTGACAAAAATGTATATATCCAAGGCCACATCTTGAACAGCTGTGCACTAAGCAGCAAGGTTCAGGATTCAGGCTCCATAATACCATGGTGAAGGAATCCTCTACCCCACAGATCAGAGCAGTTGATACTGCATCTCTAAATGCAACATTAGTGTCTTGATCCTGCATTTCTGCCATATGTAAAGGTAATGAATTGTTGATATCCACTTTGCCCATCCTCTGCCTCTGACCTGCAGTTATTTTGTGCCTCAAACTACTCCCGTGTAACAACATGTAGAGGACTCTCCCTTAACCTAATGCTGCACAGGGATTGCATGACCTCTGTGCAACATCCCCCAGCCTTGAATCTTTGCTCTATATGGGACTCTCCATGGCTGTGGGGTGTGGGGGCATGATTTGCTCTTGGTCTATGTGTTTGCTCACACCTTAGGCAATAATGTGATGGAATAGTGTAAAAACATTCATTTAACTAAACAGTAATATCCAGGACCAGGACCAGATGGCATTTACTCAAGAGTTCTGAACGAACTCAAATGTGAAATTTTGAAACTACTAATGGTGGTTTGTAACCTATCCTTCAAATAATCTTTTGTACCAAATTACTGGAGGATGGCTAATGTGATACCAATTTTTAAAAAGGACTCTAGAAGTGATTCTGGCAATTACAGATTGGCAAGTCTAACTTCAGTCTGGACAAATTGGTTGAAACTGTAGTAAAGAAAAGACTTGCCAAACACATAGATGAACATAATTGGTTAGGGAAAAGTCAACATGGTTTCTGTGAAGGGAAATCATGTCTCACTAATTTACTAGAATTCTTTGAGGGGGGTCAACAAGCACATGGACAAGGGGGATCTTTAGATTTCCAGAAAGCTTTTGACAAGGTCCCCCACCAAAGGCTCTTAAGAAAAGTAAGCTGTCATGGGATAAGAGGGAAGGTCCTCTCATGGACTGATAGCTGGTTAAAAAATAGGAAACAAAAAGTAGGAATAAATGGTTAGTTTTTAGAATGAAGAGAAATAACTAGTGATATCTCACAAGGGTCCATACAGGACCAATCCTAGTCAACTTATTCATAAACGATTTGGAGAAAAGGGTAAGCAGTGAGGTGGCAAAATTTGCAGATAAAATAAAAATGCTCAAGATAGTTAAATCCAAACAAACTGCGAAGAGCTTCAAAAAGATCTCACAAAACAAGGTGATTGGGCAACAAAATGGCAGATGAAATTGAATGTTGATAAATGCAAAGTAAGGCATATTGAAAAACATAATCAAAAGGAAGTATTTCTTCACATAACACACAGTCAACATGGAACTACTTGCCAGAGGATGTTGTGAAGACCAGGACTTTAATAGGGTTTAAGGAAGAACTAGATAAATTCATGGAGGATAGTTCCATCTATGGCTATTAGTCAGGGTGGTCTGGAATGGTGTCCCTACCTCTGTTCTTTAGAAGCTGGGAACGGGCAACAAGGTGTGGATCACTTAATGATTACCTGTTTAGTTCATTTCCTCTGGGTTACCTGGCATTGGTCACTATCAGAAAACAGGATGCTGGGCTAGATGGATCTTTGGTCTGACCCATTATGACCATCCTTATGTTCTTATGACTAGAAATCTATTCCTAGTCATTATAACAACAGCATCAACAATAATAATGACAAATTACAGCTAAAGCACTATACAATTTTGTTATTTATTATTGGATGTGATGGCAGCAATCATGTTAGCATAGCTTTGTGTAAGTTTAATGGAAGAGGGAAGGGAGTTAAAAAAGTGACCTTAACTATAAATTTACCCATAGTCAGATTTTGCAGACAGATAGAGTGGGATGTCATCATTGTAATTCAACAGAAAACTGTCTTACTTTTGTATAGGGCAGGAGAACAGAAAGTTTTGAAAGCCCTGCAAGAGACTGAATACCAACAGAGTTATTAAGTTGATAGAGGGGATCAGCTGTAGCCTTGAAGAACCTAAATACAGACAAGAGGTACATAAATAGTCAGAGATAACACCACTTCATATCAAGAGCCACTATCCAGTCTCACAAAAGAATTTCAACAGCTAGTGAGGGTGATTAAGTCTGAACTTTATTCCTTCTGAACCCCTGATATGCACTTCAAATACTTATTAACATTCTTCACAAATCCTAGATTCTAACATACCTAAAATTAATGTTGTAAAACCCACATGACCACTACAGTTCCAAGTGTCTTAGTCATAGAGTTACTATTAAGCCCACTATTATTTTATAGATTTTTTTTGGACCAGACTGTGTGTTTCAACATTTTCTTCTTACATCAGGGACTCTTCAGGACTTATTTTACACATGATGAAAGACATTACTTTACCTGAGGCTAACTCCTTTGAACACAAAGAATCTCTGTATAACTTTAACCACATGAGACACAGTCAAGAGATTTGGCACGTTGTCTCATCCAATAGGATCGAAAGTTCTTGTTCCTAATCCTCCAGACTTTTTCTTGCAGGACCTGGTCCTATTTATTTTAAATGAAAAGTACTGTATTATTTTATTGGAGAAATGTGATTTTCATAATCTAACTGGGCTGTTACGGTGGCATAAAAAACAACAATGTGGAAAAGATGTAAAGGGATTGGGAAACCTGGTAAATGCGAATGGTTGCTGAATAAGAGAATGAGAGTTAAATAGGGAAGGGAGAATGTTGAGTGATGGAACGATTGAGAAAAATCTGAATGCTGAGGTAATTAATTAAGAATCCTTGATTCTGTTTAAATGGTTTAAAAAAAAGAAAAGAAAAAGAAAAGAAACATGCCTGTTTCTAGTCACAAGCAACTTGCTTGTATTGTACAATAGATGTAGATGGCTGCCTTAAAGTATCCAAAGATACAGTGCCATAAACATGCTTTATGGAATGTAAATGGACAAAAAGAACACATACAAACTGGGTTAGGATATGGAGTATGGACTTTTCTGAGTAGCTGATTAACCCCCCAGGCCCTAGTCTACACTATCTTGTTTTAAAATAACAATCAGATGTTCACACTACCAAGTCTGTTGTTTCACAATAAACTCCTGTTTTTTATGAGGAATAACGCTTATTTTGAAATAATTATTTCAAAATAGTGGTAGTATTGATGTTCCATTGCTGTTATTTCAAAATAAGTGAAAGTAGCGCATCCACATTACGGGTCCCTGCCTCAGACCAATGTCAAGGCTTTCCTGCAGTCTGGACATACTATTTCAAAATAGTTATTTTGGGAGGTTTTTTTTGTTTTTCAAAATAAATTATTTTGAAATAATTTCCTAGTGCAGACATGCCCTAGAAAACCTGTGAATCTGTCCCCATTCTCCAATGTGTCAATATGTATTTCTTTCACCTTCTGAATATATTTATTGATAATCTGGTGTGTATAATCCTCTGCATGGACATGACCTATAGCCCACTGAACTCCATGGGAGTCTTTTTGTTACTGATTTAGGGGAGGTTTGACTGAGTCTTTGTGTGTGAAAAGTGGCCATCTCATCTGCCTTCAGAAATGTAATCTATATAATCCACTGAGCATCCTCAGGATATAGTGACTTTGATTGAAGCAAAAAAAGCACCCAGTTTACATGAGAAAAAGGAATTAAAAAGATGTTGATGGCATTTTGCCAGCTGGGTAGCAACATCTGGCTAGCATTCTGATGCTTCAATGGCAGCTAATCCTGCTTTGAGCTGGATTAATTTGCAGGTTAAAATATAGTTATCCTAGACTACCAAAAACTAGGATTTTGTCACTCAGGAAGCAGATAGAAAGAGGAGTAGGTAGTGGGGCTGAGTGACTCATTTATAGCATTTCCATTCTCACTTGGGTCACTGTGACTTTGATGCTTTATTTGAAAAAACAAACAAGCATTTTTTAGATCTATTCTAAATTTCTATTTAATATGTTTGACCCAGCCTTCCCCCTGGCCCCAAGCACTTTGGCCAAGTAATAGGAAATAAGAATGTTGGACAGTGAAATGTGAAGTAAGAATACTATTTAGAGACATGTAAATGTTTCTTTAGCCCAGAAGCTCTTAGAAGGGTAGAGATGGATCTCAACCCCATAAAGATCATACATTGATTCACACCTTCTTTGCCTTATTCATGTGAGAATTCCTGTTGAAGGAAATAAGTTATAGCTGGGTAAGGACTGAACTAAGGACCAGCATTTGGTCAGGCAAAAGGAGTTTCAGAAGACAAGATGTGCACTAAATATGGAGCCAGGAGCTCCTGAGTTCACATCTCTCTGTTGCTGAGCAGGGCAGGTAATTTCACTGACTTAACTTTTTCCAGGGAGTGCAGTGAGGGTTAAATCTTTAAGACTCAATTCTGCCATTAAGTAACAGCCCATGGAAGTGGCAAAAATTAGGGTCATTACTCCTCTCAGAACTTCAGCAGGCCTGTGCATCAGGCAGGCCCAATGCCTCCAGGAGCCTTAGGGGAGCATAGTCAAACTGGAAGCCTGGGCAGCATGCACTCTTGCAATCAGAGGCCAAGTCTGCTCGCTTGTATGGGAAGTGTTCAAAGCCAAGGCCAGAGCCCATCTAGGGAATATAGCAGCCAGGCTGGACTCAAGCAGTCATTGCTCATCAGGGAGGGCAAGGATAATGATTTTCTCTGTCTCCTCCAGAAAGGGTGCAACATGGGAAGTCTGCTTTTAGGGTTTTGTTCAAGCCCTTGTGGATCCTTGTGGAGGATCAAGCCCTTAATGTTTACTACTGAGTTGTGAAGATGGGAAGCACTAATATAGTGTCTGTAACTGTGACACCAAAATAGGATGACCAGATAATAAGGGCAAAAAATCAGGACAGGGGAGGGGGCTAATAGACACCAATATAAGACAAACATGTGAATATCAGAACTGTCCCTATAAAATTGGGACATCTGGTCATCAGAGATCAAATCAAGAAGCATGAGGCAAATTGAGCAACTTCCTCAATACCCTTTTGTTTAGATTTGTAAAAGAACAAAAATACTGGTACACTTCCCCAAAGAACAGCTGGCCAAATTGTTGGCTGGTGTTGTAGCTCCAATGAAAGACATTTGAACTCCTGTCAGAACTTTGTCCCAGAATACTCATTTTTTGCAGCCTACTATCATGAACGGATGCAGTATTTACATATTTTTTAATCTGAATGGGGAAGAGGTGGACAAATGAAGGAAACATGCCACATCTCACATCTTAATTTTTGTTTTTCACATCTCGCGTCTCCTGAAAAATGAAGTGCTGAAGTGTTTTGCTATTTCTCCTCTCTTCATTCTAAAAAAGAGCAGGAAAACAGGCAACTTTCATAAACCAGCCAATGCACCTGCAGTTTGCATTGAATTCTACTGTAATCGGTTTCCTACTTCGGTCCACAGTGTTTCCTTCAGCAGTTGACACATCAAAGTGAAAACTCTGAAGGAGAGAAACAATGCAACCCATTGTTATAAGAAGACAAAATAAATAATTTATAGGAGAAAAAACTTTTAATTGGATTTTTAAAGTCATAATGTTGCTAGAAGGATCAAGCTGCTTAAGGAAATGTAAACCGTGGCCATGTTGATAATATGTATTTCCTACAAGCCTTTCATGTTGTCTTTTAACAGACATATGATTGCCTTCTTTGTTAGGACTGGTCTACACCTAAAACTTAGGTCCACCTCATTATGTTGCTCCAGGATGTGAAAAATTCACCCATCAGAGATATATAGAGACTTGTAGGTTGATGAAAGAAATCTTCCATTGACTTATTGTTTTTACAGAAACAGAAAACTCCCTTCGTAACTGTAGCAAGTAACACAGTTGGCCAGCTGTTCTTGTCTGAGTAACACAGACAAGTGGAACGGAACCTAGGACCGCTGGAGCTTAGTGCATGAGCCTCTAATGCTTGAGCTAAAAGGCTATAGAGAAAACGTATTCTCTCTCCGTAAGTGGTCTAAGTGCTACTACATGGGATATTACCCCACACCCAGAAGGTGTGTGGGTTATAGCTGCACTACGGCAGCTTAGTTACAATGCTGCATCCCTGCCTCTGTAGCACTTGTAGGGTAGACAAATTCATAGTCTAACCAGTTTAGTTATGATCATGTGTCCTTTGCTTCCTGGTCAACAGCACCTAGATGCAGAAGCTACACGGATGGGAGAAGCTCTCCTATTGGTGTAGGGACATCTTCTGTGCCCCTTGTTGAGGTGGCTTTATGTTGTCAATGTAGCAGGGGAATTAAATCGGTGTGAAGAGCATTGTTGTATATACTCCTCCCCAGGTTTGTTGATGAAAGTTGACAAAACTATGTAGTGTAGAAAGGGCCCAAGATTGGTGACAAGACTCCACTGGGCTCTGGGCAAAGTGTGTGCGTATGTGGGGTAAGGGGTTCAGCTAAGTGCCCCGAGAAAGGGAGGGACCTCAGGCAGAAGAGGCGGGGCTAGAGGCAGCTAACCCTCAGTGCTGTCCACACCACACTGCACAGGGCTCTGGTGGTGATTTAAAGGGCCCAGAACACTAGTCCTTTTTGCCCCTCTCCAGGGCCTAAAGTTCTACAGCAGTGCAGCTGCCCCATACAGTTGCTCTACTGTAGCACTGTTAGTGAAGATAAACCATAAAACTACAACTCCGCCAGTAGATGATTTTTAAAAGTTAACAGTGTGTACCTTAAGAGACAGTCAAACACGGAATTTTTTATGCTAAATTGCAAAGTAAAGTCCTTAAATGAAATACATTTCTTAAAGAAACAATTGATTGGGTGAGAAATGTAAACCCCCAACTTCAATCAGTTTTTCTCATTGCTGAAGCATATGAAATATTGCTAACTGATGCATAATGGCTGTTTGGGGTTGTTCACATAATTGTTGCAGTGCAAATACCTAGTCCATTGTTCTGTGCAACGCTTCACTATACCGTTACACAATGAAAAGTCACTCTATAATATCAAATTTTAATCTAGTCCAGTGTTTCTCAACCTTTTTTTGCTCATGGCTGCCTTCTGAGCCTCGTTTACCTCTGTGATCCTCCCCCCCCCCCCCCCCCCCCCCCCATAGCTGCTGTTAGTTGGAAAAAAAGGTACATAATTTACCTTTACATAATGTTCCGTTTTTTCCATGTGGCCCCCTAGAGGTAGGGTGTGGCCCCTTGGGAGCCATATGACCCACGTTGAGAACCACTGGTCTAGTCTACCTTTTCATACTCCCAACTGAAACATGCAGATACACACTGAAGTGAAGGAATAAAAAATATAAGCTATTGGGATCACTACAGGGATAACCAAATAGAATTTGATGTCCTATGATACTATAAAAGGACTAAATTTAGCCTTAAAATCTATGAATCCATGAAAATTTCTTCACCACTAAGAAGTGGTACTGTTATAGAGCATTTGTCTTGATAAAAGAATAAAACTGGAGCAAAGAGGGCATTGTTCCAGTTTAATTGTCTTCTGTATTTAATTACTATGTGGTTCAGGATCATCTTTTGAGACTGAAGTTAGTATGAACAAAAGCTGGAGATTCCAGCATACTTTCCCCCATTAGTTTGAAGAAATATTACCGAAATGTCTAGATACCAGATTTATTTTATACTTGTTTATACAACTGGATTATTCCTCTTTCGAGTAAAAATCCATCTTCATTTAAGAAAAGCATATTATAGTACTGTCTTAATAAAACAATGTGCAGAGTAGAGTTCAAACCAAACATAAGCGCTAATTGCTGTGACTCAAGAAAAAAAGCTAAGTCTCAAATGAATCCAATATCTTCAGATTTTTTTTAATAAGAAAGTATGAAATATTTTAAAATCCTTTTACAGAAAGGATGCTCTTTTTTGTTCTGTGTTTATACAACACTTGGCACAGCGGGACACTAGTTCATGACTGGGGCTCAGTATGCATAATAATAATAATAATAATAATGTAAAGGGGAGATTTTCAAAGGCACACAGGAAAGTTATATGCTATGTAGTTGCCGCCATGTCTGTTCTAGAATATTAGAGAGACAAGATAGGTAATATCTTTTAGTGTACCAACTTTTGAGACAGAGGTTACGTCTAGACTGCAGGCTTCTTTTGGAAGAAGCTTTTCCAAAAGAGATCTTCTGGAAAAACTTATTTCAAAAGAGAGCTTCCACACAGCAAAAGTGCATCGAAAAAGCGATCTGCTTTTTTGAAAGATAGTATCCACAGTGATTGGACATTATCTTGCATTTAAGTTGTGGTTTCTATGGACGGCGTGGCCACCAGGGCACCTGTGCTTTTTCCTCTTTTCTCTTCTTCCGAAATAATTCCCTCTTCCCCGTCCACACACACCTTTTTCCGAAAGTGCTCTTTCAGAAAGAGGTTTCTTCCTCGTAGAAAGAGGTTTACCACTGTTGGAAAACCCCCTCCATTCTTTTGACTTTCTATCATAAGAACTCGATTGCAGTGTGGACGTAAGTGTAATTTTTCTGGAAAAACAGTAGTTTTTCCAGAAAATCTCTGCAGTGTAGACATACTCACATAGAGCTCTTCTTCAGGTATGGGAAAGGAACTGCCAGCATCACAGCAAATGCAGTCACTTTTGTGATCACTCTATATCTGTCCTATCTGTCCTCCTCCTCAAAGGAAAATGCACAACACGTTCAAAAGCTAGAGATTCTAGCATAGTGATGAGCCTAGGAACTTATAGTCATTACAAAAAAATCATGGATTGAAGAGACAGATTTATGGCTTATTACAACAATTTGTGACCCATTAACCCCCTCTATGCTAGCGGCATATGCAGCGAGTTATATGGGCCTATAGTGCCTGGGAACCAGGAATATTTCTAGGTTGAGGGCCCTGATCCACCAAAAGTCAGGACCAACGTCTCTCTCCCAGCCCTGTCTGTTGCCCCTGCACACTCCCCCGCACTGTACACCCCCTAGCTGCATGCTGCCTCCAGGTGATTTAAAACAGCCCAGAGGTTGCCACCGCCTCCACCAGCAGAGCAGCAGGGCTGGAGTGGCTTCCTGCTGCAAGCTCTGTTCTGCTGCTGACATATTCCTGTGGCCTGAGAGGGGAAGGGGGAGGTCTCCATCCATTGCTTCCTCTGCTGAGTCCTCGAAGCAGTGCACAGGGAACGCATGGGGTGGGAGTTGGGCAGCAGTGCACAGACACTCCTGCCCCCCAGGAGCCACTGCCAGAAGGGGGTGCCTCAGGTAAACACTGTACTATCTGCCCACTCTGCCTGCACTACTTTGCACACCTCCCTTCCACCCCCAAACTCACTCCCAGAGCCTGCACCCTCAACCCCTTCTGCACTCCACCTCTTACCCTAGGCCAGAGCCTGGACCCAGAACCCAGACTCCATCCCAGAGCCCGCACCTCTCACCCCCTCCAGCAACCAAACTCCCTCCCAGAGCCAACACCCTGAATCCCCTCCTGCATCCCAATTCCCTGCCTCAGCCCAGAGCCTGCACCCAGCACCCAAACTTTCTCCTCTGTGGGCTCTGGGCATTCTGGTACCACCTAAATTTCTGCAAACCTGCTGTCCCTGGTGAGTGGGCGACTCCACTCTGATTGGTACCTTACAAAATGTGCTAACTACTTATGTTAAACAATCTGTTTCACCTTGTACTTCATTGTGATGCTGGGAATACCTCTTCCAGACTTGAAGGAGAGTTCCATGTAAGCTCGAAAGCTTGACTTTGTCATGAACAGAAATTGATTCAAAAAAGATATGACCTCATCCACCTTGTCTCCCACATGAGAGTTAGGTGCACAACTCCCACTGATTTTCAGTGGAAGTTGGGTACACAAGTGCCCTTTGTGACTTTCTGAGTCTCATTGTAAGCTCCCTTCCTCTTCCCCCTAAACAAATGAAGATGTAGAGATTGTGGATTTGATACTGTAGTCATTACTCAGGCAAAACTACCACTAATGGGTGTTTCCCTGTATGTGCAATGGGTGTGTCTCCATTATATGTTTTGATACCAATAAACTTGTCTCTTTCTGGAGAATGTTTAGGAAGAAATTTAGTCACAGACTTGCTTTAGAGCCAGTGCTGATAAAATCTTTCAAAATCTCATGCCTCTCCCCTGGTCTCACATTAGTGTTCTTTTTCTTTTTAAAATTTGAAATTCCTGCCGTCCAATAGTTTGCTCTCAACAGGAAATCTATCTCCTGACTCCCAAACTGCATCCCTCCCAGCCCATAACAATATATTTTCCCCCTTTTTTGCTCTGTTTTGTTATTGTCAGATGGCCTCTTGGATTAGGGATTGCAGGTGTCTCTTGGATCAGGAAAGTTTGGCAGGATTTTTTGCCAGCTCACTGATCTTAACATGATTGCCAGAATCCCGCAGTCTGTGTAATTTCTTTTTCAATCCAACTGCCAACTAACATGTTGCTTTGAATATTTAGTAGCAAAAGGAATGCTATGTGCTGTCCAGAGCAGAGAAGGAGAGTAATTGGATAGACACTTACTATCCAAAACTGCCACTAGTTTAAACAAACCTTGGGCTATGTCTAGATTACTGTCGGCAGAGGGATGCAAATGAAGCACTTCAAAAGTGCAAATGAAGTGGGGATTTAAATATCCCACGCTTCATTTGCATAATCTCATAATGCCGTTCTTCAGCATGCTTCTTTCGAAAAAGCACCTCGTTTTCAAAATAACAGCGTCTAGACTGCAGTTTCAATTTTGAAATAGCGCTTTTTTGAAAGAGCGCTGGTAAGTGATTCTGCAAATGAAGCGTGGCATATTTAAATCCCCGCTTCATTTGCACTTTCAAAGTGCTTCATTTACATCCCTC
>CM057847.1:114187938-114224071 GCA_030068395.1 Apalone spinifera
ACCTCCACTTACGACCATCTGCACTTATGACCAAAGCGGTCGTAAATGCGGATCTGAGTTATGATCGGCGATCCGCGCTTACGAACAGCGCAGTCCCCATGTAACTCTATGGGATCCGAGTTACGAACACTTCGAGTTACGGACCAAGTGTGGGTCTGTGACTTGTTCATAACTCGGGGAGCGGCTGTAATGCCTTATTTCCAAAGCTGTGATTGTAGAATTTTCACTGGCATTATACAGTTGTTGCTTCCTTATTGTAGCATTTAGTCACCTAGCATGAAATCCCATTGCTCTTACTCATGGTGAGAAAAGGTAACACAACTGGGTCTTAGCACTATATTCTAATGAAACTGTTAGACATGACAGGGCATGGTGACCCAGAGGTATCACCACACCTATGGGCTGTTGCCAGCCACGGGCTACATGTCACGCACTTTCATCCAATCTGGGTGTGGTGATATTGTGTCACCACATCTTGAAATTGCATATTATTATTACATTACAGGTTCTTTCAAAATGAAAAGAAACTTTCTATAAAACCATCAAAATGTGCTATGTTGGTTTCCACAATTCAAAACTGCACGGATGATAATGAGGCCATAATTCAAATAATTTAGGGTTCATTTACACTGCACCGTTATTTCGAAATAACTAGCGCTATTTCGAAATAACACAACCATTCTGTTATTTCGTAATAATTTTGAAATAACAGAAGGCTTATTCCGAAATCTGTAAACCTCATTCTACGAAGAATAACACCTATTCCGAAAAAGCTATTTCGAAATAAGGCATGTGGAGACGCTCCACTGCTGCTATTTCAAAATAGCCCCTCACCAGGGCCATTCTAAGTTATTCCTCCCCAGTGCCTCCTGGGGCTCTAAATCGAGATAGCACATTTATATTAGGGAAGTCTGCCTCGGACTAATTTTGAGGCTTCTCTGCAGTGCAGACATGCCATTTTGAAATAAGCTATTTTGGAATAGCTATTCCGGATTAGTTTATTTTTAAATAAGCGTGTAGTGTAGATGTACCCCCAGTGACCAGATAGCTTCAGGGTTGAATAATGACTGATTCCCTTGATCAATAAAGGGAACTAAGTTAAGAACAAATACTATGCACAACAAATACTTCAGCTGGGACCATGTTTGAAAAGCTGCATTCATATTAACATTGCTCAACAAATAATGAATAAACATAGTAATGACTTTGGTTTGTCTGCTGGGAACCAAGTGCCCTGACCGAAAGGTCATGCAGATTTCCTACTAGGAAGAAAGTTTGTTTACTTTATGCAATTTGCCTGATTGCAGTTTCCTTGGCAAAGGCATTGCCACAGCCAAAACACTCCTGAGACATGCTGAGCACCCATATCTTCCCATAAGCCTGAACTCACAAGGTGCTGAGTGCTTCCTGAGTGGTGCAGAGTGAACCCCATTCCCAACAGAGAGGAGTTTAGAGTGGCATTCACAAAAGTACTTTGCTACCTAAATTCCAAACTGACATGGCTATATCCTAGTTTTGAGCTCTCTCTGATGCACCTAAATGCACTTGACACCAATGTTCTCTCTAAATCTTTTCCATCCATGTGTGGATTTTTCCCACTCATTTGCAGAATACATTTTTTATGTGTACTGAAGCATGGGTGAACATGCACAACCAGTAGAAACAGAAAACCCTAGCTATGAGTGCTCTGCTAATCAACTAGGCAGCATTTGAATCTCTCCTGAATGGCCACACAAGCACACAGTTTACCCCTGGTGTGAGTGCCACTCCCTCCCTCCCCCCTCCTCGCTAATCCCATGGGTCACATCATTTGGGGAAGGGACTTGGTGGAAGAGGTAAGGCAGGGGCAGGGGCTGGGGAAGAGGGGGCATTGTCCTGGCTAGGGTGGTGCAGAGAGGAGTCACATGGGGGGGGCAGTCACATGGCCAATGCTTCCTCCCCCCCCCCATCTTTCTTCACTGATTGCACCTGCTTTTTAGGGGTACTTTTCTCAGACCTGAAGAAGAGCTCTGTGTGTGTGCCTGGAAAGCTTATCTCTCTCATCACAGTAGTAGGACCAATAAAAAATATTACCTCACCCACCTTGTCTCTCTAATATTCTGGGGGACCAAACTGGTTGCAACTGAACTGAATTCTATGGTGATAAGCCATTTGGGATACAACAGCCAAAGAAAGAAACAGGTAAGGAAGTGCTATTGCTGAAAGCTATAGAGAGGTGATTCTGGTGTGTTATTTAACCTAAATGGTTTAATTAGTTCTAATTCACTCAGAAGGCTAATCTTTCACTGTCCTGAACTTGCCTTTTCATTAGCTTTCACTCTGGGGTTCTTTTTCCTGTGTCCAATTTTGGGGTCTGCTATGTTGTCTAGTTTTTCTGGTTGATGGAATATATTATAACATATTTAACTTTTGTATAGTGGTCCAGATGCTTGCCATACGTGTGTTGTAGAAAATAATTTTTAAAGCAGAGATGCAATACTTCATAAATGACTCTCAGTGGGGAATATAAAAAACACTGTCCCACCAGCTGCTCTGAGAGCACCTATAAAAGAATATTTTACATAATTTATAGTTGACAGTAAAATACTATAGTCAATATAAAGTATATTTGGACACTACTTTTGAATGGGGAAAAAGAATGTTCAAGTTTAAGAAAAAAAATCATTCATTGTGGTCAAAATAAGTTTTTCTTAGACTGCATCTTTTGGAAATTCCCAAGGTGCTGAATTGTTGGGATATCGAACACCCATTATCATATAGTACAATAGGAAATTTGAAAGCAAAGTAATTTGCACAAATACAGAGAAAATAATGGCAATTTTACTGAAACTGCTTTAATCAATAATAATCAGGGAGGGATGGGGGGCTTGTGTGGTCTAATGGTGTTTCTCTGTTTACCCATACACGTCCAATCTGAACATGACCAACTGTAGTGATTCCTGAAATGCTATAATTCATCCTGCTCCTTCCTACACTAAAATGCTTTATGCAAGACGTTTAATCCTAGTCAAACAGTTTCTGGACAAGAGAATGGGGGTTTTCTCTGTGGTTTTAGCCCTCATGTGTAAACACATAAGCAAATCTAATTTTACTCACATGAGTAGTCCCATTAAAGGCAAAAGGATTATTCACATGAGTAAAGTTACTGTTGTGCTTGAATGTTTGCAGGGTCAGGACTTATTATTAGATTAATGTAGTGTTTTAGTATTATTTATATTTCCATAAGGCAAAAAAAACCTAATAGAGCTAAATATTGTGTATATATTTCGTGACAGACTGACAATATCTGTACTAGACTTAAAAAACGTTATTGAATTAAGATAAACTGTATTGAATTCAGCTTAACACTTTTGTGGTATAATGTGTTAAAATGCAGTTGTGTATGTGTTGTTGTGGCATTGGATATACGTTCTCTAGTAGAGAAGGGTGGATGCTAATGAACTTTCTCAATTATTGTCCTACGAAGCAACCCCCCTGGATGGAAATGCATATATTAGTTCAAACTGAATTCTCGGAGACCAACAGACAAAGAAAACACTTTTGGATAAATAGTGTCTGTGTTGGCTGACTCAGTGACTTTTCCTTGATCCGGCAAATGGATAGGACCACTGATCAATGGAGGGCCCCAATCCTTCAAGTACAACTGGAAGGACCGACCTGCCAGAATCTATGATCTCTGGTAAGCTTATCAGCATGTGTGCAAGTTCTTTTATGGTTTTTCATATATTTTCTTAGTAGTGCTTTTTACCTTAAGAATATAGTAAGCTTGCTTAGAAAGAACTTCCTTATCCCCTTATCTTCCCCCCATTGCCCTGAGCTCCCATCCATGGCCTCGCATAGCAGGCTCACACCACTCTTTGCCTTTTTACCACACCCCTTCCCCCGACCACAGCACCATGGTAAATCCGGCCCCGTGTTCACTTTATTTGCAAACTCTACTGCTTTGATGGATTGGCAAAATGAAAACTCCCCAGCTCAGAGCAGACTAAGATCTATACAGCAGGCTACTAACATTAAGATTTACGATTCTCTAGTGGCCAAGATTCATGCTCTCATATGTAAGGACAGTGGTTTTCAAACTTTTTTTCCCCTTATGACCTACTTGAAGAAAATTGTTGATGTCCATGACCCAACATAATTATATCTTTTGATTTAGAGTTTGTGCTCAGGGGTGGGGCTGGAGATAAAGAGTTTGAGGTGTGGGAGGGTGCAGGGATGTGAGCTCCATCTGGGGGAATGAAGAGTTTGGAGGTGTAGGAGGGAGTTCCAGGCTGGAGGGTGGGGCAGAGGGGTTCAGGGTGTGGGATGGGGCTCTCAGCTAGAGGTAGATGGGTGTGAGGGGTGTGGGCTCTGTCTGGGGGTGGAGTCTCTGGGATGGGGCCAGGGATGAGGTGTCTGGGGTACAGAAGGGGACTCCAGGTTGGGGGAAGTGGCTCGGGGCTGGAGTAAGGGGTTGGTGCTTGGAGTTTGGTTATGGGTTTATTTCCAGTGGCTACTTGTCAGTGGCATAGCAGAGGTGCTAAGGTTGGCTTCCTGCTTCATTCCAGAAGCAGCCAGCTGTAGGTCCAGCTCCAAGACAGAGGTGTATAAGCAGCTCTGTTGCTGCTCTCACCTGCAGGCATCACCCCCCGCCAGCTCCCATTGGCCGGTTTCTGGCCAATGGGAGTATGGACCTGGTTCTCAGAGCATAAGTGGCCCTCCTTCATCTCAGTGGTCCACAGGATTGTTTGAACCAAAACGATTTCCTGGTATAGGGTAGTTTTGCTAACTGTGCTTGCATACCTAGAATTCGTGGGGTTTGCTGAGTGAACCACAGCAGCATTTTGATTGGATGCCAAGAGAGTCCACGGCTCTCACAGTTAATGATGTGTGTAGCCTTCAGCCAGGAACTCCCTCCTATACCCCCAAACTCTTCATTCCCACAGATGGAGCTCCCATCCCTGCATTCTCCCACACCAGCATGCACCTTGCTTCACATGCTCTTGTTTTCAGTGCGTGTCACTTTAATAATATCGATAGAAAAAAACTATGTGGAACCAGCATTGTCTGGCAATCCTGTGCATGCGCAGCAGTAAACAAAAGCTTCAGAGGAATAGCCGAATTAGTCTGTAATAGGAAAAACGTAAAAAACAACAAATAGACTAGTAGAACCTTAAAGACTAATAAAACATGCAGATGGTATCAGGAAGTGGGTTGTGTCCACGAAAGCTCATGATACCATCTACATGTTTTGTTAGTCTTTAAGGTGCTGCTAGGCTATTCGTTGTTTTTTAAGTTTTTCCAGTAAACAAAATGTCTCACAGACCAAACACAGAACCTCCAATGGGACACATGTGGCCCTTGGGCCATGGATTGCCCACCATTGGTTTAACTGACCCTGCATTGGGCTGACAACATCGACAATGACTGTATGTCTGTGGTAGAGGTGAACTTATTAAGTCAGCTTAGAGGGACAGTTGTTACATCAGCAGAAGCAACATTGTAGTGTTGACACTTAAGCTGTCTTGCATTGCCCTTACTCTGTACTGTAGACCAGCCTTAGAGTACTTCTCGCAGTCTTGAAGAAGAGTTCTGTGTAGCTCAAAAACGTGTCACTCTCCCTAGCATATGTTGGTCCAATGAAAGCTATTACCTCATACACCTTGCCTTTCTAACATGGACCCACATGGCTACAGCTATACTGCATATAACCATACTATCTATACTCATGGTGGGCTCATTCCTTAGTTGTCATGTATATCAGTTAGCACATGAGCTGGTGATGAAAAGCCAAAGGAAGTCATAAAATACCTTTCTTCTTTTCTCAGTCCTGGTGCTAGCCGATGTGTGTGGCACAAATTAAACCAAACACATGAATGGCACAAACTGCAAGTAGCCTGGGCCTAGAATTTGTCTAATTATTCCTTTTGTGAGCCTGATCCCACATTCCTTGACCCAAAATATAAAACATATTTAATTAAAAATAAACTGGAATTAAAAGCAGTGTTATTGAACATGCAACGAATGAAAGATTAGGAGTCTAAAGTGTCATATTTACTTTTCAGGGATCTGATTATATAGGTGTTGTTTTTGCTCCTGTGGAGCAAAACTCCTAATGGCAAAACTCCTAATGATTCAGAATTGGTCTCATTCTTCTTATTTAGTCTTGGAATCAGTATGTATTTGGGAGTGGAAAAATCCCACTGGAATTTTAAAAATTACTTTTCAAAGATTATGATCAATATGAGCAATTTCTATAAAGTCTTAATGACTTGTTAGCAAACTGCATCTTATTAAGTTTCCTGTAATACAACGTGCCAATGACTAATTTTCATCCCAATGATTCAGCTACTTTGGGAATTTCCAAAAGGTGTGGTTGGCTAAGAACTGTAATGTTTGCCACATTTTTCCTTCCCAAGGCTAATCTTTGTCATGTACATTTTTAAACCATTTTTCTAGGTTCAAATGTAATGCAGTTAATTAAACTCTGTTAATGGCAGTAGATGCCTTTCTGCAATTAAGGTATAGATTTTGGCAGATGGGGGTGTCTCTAAAATGATATACAACTATGTCTCTAAAAGGATATAGTATTTTAACCCCTATATCCTTGATTAAGTACTAATACTGTTGGCAACCTTCAGCATACTCTCAGGAGTGCAACAAGGGTGCCTATTGTCACCTTTCCTGTTCTTGGTCACAATGGACTGGATTTTGAGCAGGACAACAGATGGCCATCAACGGGGCAGTCAGTGGACACTTTTCAAACTGCTAGAGGATGTTGATTTTGCTGACAACGTTGCCCTCCTTTCACACCAACATGAAAACATGGAAGAAAAGTTGCAACACTAGAAAAAAACTGCCTCAATGATTGGACTGAGCATTAACAAGGGAAAGACCAAGACAATGAGGATCAACTAGTCCAACAACAACACCATCACAGGGGATGACCTGGAAGATGTGCAGCAGTTCATCTACTTGGGGAGTATTATGGGCAGAGATGGAGGAACAGACGAGGATATCAATGCTAGGATAGGGAAAGCAACAGCTGCATTCAAGACTCTTCATCCCATGTGGAGCTCACAAATAATATCTGTGAAGACGAAGCTGCGAATCTTCAACACAAATGTGAAGAGTGTGCCCTTGTATAGATGCGAGACCCAGCATACTAAAAAGTCTTCAAATCACAAGCTACAGACATTCATAAACAGATGCCTTCACATCAAGTGGCAAGACTTTGTCACAAATGAGGAGCAATGGAACAGAGCAGACAAGAACCACTTTACGTTCAAATCAAGAGAAAAAGTGGGGATAGCTAGGCCATACTCTCAGAAAACCATCATCCAGCATAGTCCGCCAAGCTCTCACATGGAACCCGCAAGGAAAACACAAAAGAGGAAGACCTCAGACAACGTGGAGAAGATCTATTGAGATTGAAGGACAACAACTGGGGAACTCCTGGAGTCAGCCAGAAGTTTTGTCTCAAGACAGAGTGATGTGGAGGAGACTTGTAGATGACCTATGCTCCACTCGGAGTACAAGGATTTAAAGAAGAAAAAAGACTGTTGGCATCCAGAAGCATGACCAATGTATCTCAGCAGTATTAATAATACTATTGCATTATAATAGTTCAGTTACAGAAGTGACAGCTCCAGATAACTCCATCCCAGAATGTGTGACCCAACCAAGATGTGGTTCCATGAGCACTACCATGCAAGATACTGAGTACTTGCTGCAGGCTGCTGACTTCTATCAATGCTTTTAATCTCATTGGGACTTGAAGGCACTCAACGCTGCACAGAAAATCTGTGCCTTGCAAGATGAGGGCTGAAACTTTTGAGAGATTAGGAGAGTAAATGAGAAATCAGAGAAACCTAGGAGCACGCTGACAGCCAGGTTTGGGAAACACCAATATTCCACGTCAATGAAGAATGGATCTTTTCATCAAAGAAGTGAAGACAGATGAAGTCAGAGAGGCAGCCTGGTTGTTTCTGCACAGCTCAAGATAGATAAGGGTGGGCAGACAGTGTCCACCAGAGAAGAGAGGACAGGGAGAAATTCCACACAGCTAGAACTTTCAAATCAATACCAGATTATCAACATGACAATTTTGAAAGATACCACTCAATAACCAGCAAGCCCCAGGTAATGGAAATATATATGAGACACATGTGGATGGCAGATCAGTCCAACCTGTAAGAACATTAAGCTAGCCTGCAAAGAGTTCTCCAACTGTCCCAGAGAAAGACAAATGATCCTTGTTGGAGATTCAATATTCTGAAGAATCAAAAGAACATTCTTCAAGGGACAGTTGGACAACAGGAGAAGAGTGCTGCCTTCCTGGAGCCAAGCTATAAGCTGTCTCTGTAAGGTGGGAGAAGCTTCTAAAGCTGATGGGAAAGGATCCATTGGTTATGGTTCATATTGACATAATCAGGGCTCGCCAACCACGCGGTTCTGCATGCTGCACATGCGCTGACGGCGCTGTGTAGCTGTGCCGGCTTGTAATCTATTTGCCAGGGGCGAGTAGATTACATTAATTGTCACGCCCTGGACATAATGACACATAGGATAGGTCTAGACTACACGCCTTTCTCGAAAGAGGCTTTTTCGAAAGATAATTTTGAAAAAGCTTCTTTCGAAAAAGAGCATCTAGATTGCACTAAGCAGATCGAAAAATTGATCTGCTTTTTCAAAAAAGACAGTCTGGATGCTCTGTTAAAAAAAGGACACCTGGAAGAACTTCTGCCAGGACATGGGGGTAGCCTTTACTTCTGGGTCCTGCAGCATGCTCTTTCCAGAGACGCATGCTTTAAGGGTCCCCCCTGAACAGCTGTTCCTCTGCTCCTGCAGCTGGCTTGCCTACCTCCTAGAGGGACAGCAAAGCTTCTGTAGTGCTTACTTGGAATGCCCTGCTTTCTGGGAAACCACAGCATTTTTTTTATTAGTTGGTTTTTGTGCTTTTAATTGTTTTTTTGCCATGGAGCCGGAGCTGCCCCTGGGCAGGCGATGGCCCCACACTGTAGTGCTTCAAGTTCTGCTGCAACTCCATGAGACCTTCATGATCTTCATGCCAGGTCTGGATTCTGAACCCAGCCGTTAGCCCCTCGCTCGGGCTGCAGCAACACTGTTCTTGCCACCGAACTTCTTCCATGAGAGGCGATTTTGGAGGCTGGAGACAAGTTCAGACTGGTAGGACAAGCTCATCATGGAGCGGTGGGACGACCAGGAGTAGCTCCGAAACTTCTGTATGCAGAAGTCCAGGTTCCAGGAGCTGCGTGCCTGGCTTGCTCCCACCCTGCACCGACAGGACCCCCACTTGCGCCCTGCCATCTCCCTGGAGAAGAGGGTGGCTATTGCACTCTAGAAGCTGGCCGTCCCTGACAGCTACCGTTCGGTAGGACACCAGTTTAGCGTGGGGAGATCCACTGTTGGTGCCGTGTTGATGGAGGTAAGTCCCTCTGGGGGGACAGTCCATGCGGAGTAGGGGGAGTGTAACAGAAAGGGCGGGGGGGGGGGAATGGAGTGGGAGTAAGGGAGGGCTCCTGGCCTCACCCTGCCCTACTGCTGGGAGCAGCCGCCGGGAAGGGGGGCCCTCCTGGGGTCTTTGGGAGGGGGGAACTAGGGAGAGGGGGCACCTCCAAAGGACTTGGACAACTCCTCTAACTTCCTATTCTGTGTGTTTGTATGTGTTTATTTCTGCAGGTAGTGAGGGCCATCAACTAGGAACTGCTGAACAGAATTGTCTGCCTCAGAGACCTGGACACCATCATGGCCAGCTTTGCTGGGCTGGGATTCCCAAACTGTGGAGGAGCGTTCGATGGAACTCACATCCCAATCCTTGCACCGCCCCATCGAACAGCCTGGTATATGAACAGAAAAGGGTACTTCTCCATTGTGCTGCAGGCCTTGGTTGACCACTGTGGACTATGCACTGACATTTGTGTGGGGTGGTCGGGACGGGCACATGATGCTCGGATCTTCCGAAATTCCTACCTTTACTACAGGCTGTAGACTGGAACATTCTTCCTGCAGCAAAACTTTGCTGTTGGGGACGTGGAAATGCCAAGCTGCATTGTGGCCGATGAGGCATATCCCCTCATGCCCTGGCTCATGAAGCCATACACAGGCATCTGAACGCAAGCAGGGAACAATTTAACGCGCACCTGACACAGGTGTGCTTGCAGGTGGAATGCACCTTTGGCTGGCTGAAGGGAAGGTTTAGGTGCCTGCTCATTTGCCTCAACATGGGGAAATGCGATATCCCTGAGGTGGTGTCTCTGTGTTGCGTGCTCCACAACCTGGTGGAGAGCAAAGGGGAGGCCTTTCTCCCAGGGTGGGGGACATGGGCTGATGTGGAGGGAAGGCAGTTCAAGCAGGTCCAGACAGCTGCCATCCACCAAGCACATCAGGTGGGGATATGCATCCGGGAGGCTCTGCATGAGAGATTCTCAGCAGGAGCCCAGTGACTCTCCCCAGAGTCTCCCCAAGACCTTTCCTCCCACAACCCATCCCTGCACCAATCTCCGGACAGTTAACACACACACACACACACACACCAGGTTTTATATAAAAAATGTTATGTTTGTTAACAAACAATGTGCAAAGAAATAACTTTTTTAAACAAAATAAAACTGTGCAAAATGTTTTCAAAAATAAACTTTCTTGTTCAACTAGCAAAGTCTTTTTAAAACTGAGGAGGAGGGGGATGTAAACCTGGAGGAGGGAGAGAGGGAGGGTGGTTTAGGTCTCAAGGTGTTGCCTGGCTCGCAAAAGTCTGCCACCTCCGGTCCGTGGCCCTAAACGTGCTCAGGGTCGAGTGGGGCCTGGGACAGTGGGGGAAGGGGGGCTGCAGCTGGCTCTGCACTAGCAGGGGATGAAAGGGGGCAGAGGGTGAAGGGTGGCAAGGGTGAAGGGGAGGAAGCGGGGGAACAGGGGGCTGGAGCAGGTTGAGTGGGAGGAGCAGCAATGGGGACAGGACCTGGGACAGCCAGGGACTCTTGGATAGTCCCACACATTGCCATCCACTGCGGGAGGAAATCCTCCAGCAAGCGGTTGTGCCACCGAGCCTCTTCCTGTGCCCTTTCAGCCATGGTCTCCTCCATCCTTTTGAGGGCCTCTACATGCCTCCGCATGAGGTCATTGTAGACCCGCCAGTGCCTGTGGCTTCTGTGGGGCTGGGCGGGTGGTGGCACTGGTGTCGCATGGCGCTTTGATCTGGCAGGTCCGGCTGTGGAGGAGAAGAGGGAGAAGTGATCAGTTTTATGAATGCACACACTGTCCCTTCTTGTGATCAGTGAGTAAGTCCTTAGAACAAGGGATGGGAATTTTCTCACTGCAAGCTCATGTCTGGCCTGGCCAGCATACCCAGCCTCACAGGGACCCCAAGGTGACTAGGGCAATACCCGGCCCCCTACAACCACACCCCCAACCATGGCCATACAGCCCAGGGACGTGTCCAGCCACAGTGGGTCACAAGACTTAGGACAGGGGCCTGGAGCAGCTTGGGTCTCCCAGGGCCCTCACCCACACACCCACCGCCTGCTCGTGGCAGCACTGGCTGCAGGACCGATTGTTGTATCGCTTGTGCATACATGCCCACGTGCTAGGTCTGACACTTGTGGTGGTCTGTGTGGTGTAGAGTGTGCGCCTTTGTGACCAAACTGCTTCCCGCAGTTCCTGACGAGGGGAGGACAGCCCTCCCTGTGGGCAGACATGTGTGGGGCCCTCCCCAAGCTGTGAGCAGCTGCCCATGTGTGCCCTGGGAATGGACATGCTTGCACATGCACAGACAGGTGCAAGCTGTCCAGGAAGAGCATGACATGTGTAGACTGCCCCACATCCCCACCTCCCCCGTTCTGTGTGTGTGACGCTGACCGCACTCACCTGATGTTCCTACACCAATGTCAGAGGATGCCTGCGAGGCCTCCTGGGTCTCAGGGACCAGCTCCAAGGTCAGGGTGACTAGACTGAGGTTGGGGTCCTCCTCTTCCTCCTGAAGCTGCTCCTCTGGGTTGTCCTCAGCCCCCTCCTGGCAACGCTGCACAGGTGTCTGCAACCTGGTCTGGACAAGAACTGGGGCAGAGAGGGATTCTCCACTGCCCAGGATTCTGTCCAGCTCCTGGAAGTACGCGCAGTGGTGAGGCGCTTCCCCTGAGGTGGAGCTGCGCTCGCGGGCCCTGGCATAGCCCTGCCTGAGTTCTTTAACCTTGGCTTGCACCTGGTCCAAGGTCCTGGGGTGGTGTCCTTTTGGGCCAGCCCCTCGGCCATGTGTCCGTCAATGTCTCCATTCCTGTGTCGGGAATGCAGAGCCTGGAGCAATTCCTCCTCTCCCATAGTTCCAAAAGGGTCAGGATCTCTGGCCCTGACCAGGCTGGAGCTAGCCTCTTGGTGCCCCTGCAAGGCTCATGGGATGGCTCCCTGGAACATCCTTGGGGGCCTCAGGGGTCTTGTGCTTGTGCCATTCTTCCTTGGCAGAGAGGCAGGGAAAGCCGTGTGGTCAGAGGCTTCTTTTGGCTGCCTTCCTGACACAATGGCTGCCCAGGGTGCCTGTGCCTTTAAAACATGACTACAGACAGGAACAATAGAGGATTTTCCTGCAGATGGACTGTCCACCAGGGCTTTCCCCGGAGGTCTGTTTTTTTGGAAAAAACCAAACCCGCGTCCACACACGCCTTTTTTCGACCGATCTCTGTAAAAAAGGCATTATTCCTCATAAAATGAGGTTTACTGCTGTCGACAAAACTGCCGCGTTCTATCAATTTACTTTTGAAAGAACGCGGTCGTAGTATAGACGCAGGTGCAGTTTTTTTAAAAAAAGGCAACTTTTTTTGAAAAAAACTGTGTAGTCTAGATACACCCTAAGTGGTGGAATAGCTTGCAGATAGTAGTTGACCTCCAGGAACTCAGAAACATGCTGAAGAAGACTGTCCAAGTGATCTTCTCTGAGATTCTTCCTGCCCCATGACTGAAGGAAGACAAGAGGCAGAACATTTTGGAAGTGAACTGCTGGCTAGATAAATGATGTAGGAAGGAAAGCTTTGGTTTTATGGAACATTGGTCCAACTTCTATATCAGAGAGAGGGCAGTATAGTTCAAAAGGATGCCACCTCAGTAGAAGGGATAGTATTCTCAGGGACTGGATGGCTTGATTAATCAGGAAGGGGTTAAACTAATAGCAAAATGTGAGAGTAAAAAGAAGGAAAATATGAGCACTCAGTACAAAACTGAGATGTTGGGAACAAAATGAAACAAGGAACAAATAGACATGAATTGTCTATAGAGCAACACTAGGAGTTTGGATAACAAACAAGAGAAACTGGAATTTCTCATTTATGAGTATAAATTTTACCTTGTTGGTATTTCTCAAACCCGGTGTGATGATTTACATGACTGGAATGTTAAAATCAATGGTTATAATTTAATTAGGAAAGACTGAGTTGGCAGAAGAAGCGAGGGAGTGGTATTCCACGTCAAAAATGGCATTACCAGTTTCCAAGGCTATGTCTACACTTGCACTTGAATGACAAAACTTTTGTCATTCATGGGTGTTCTTAATCCCCACCCTCTTAGGAATGACAAAGTTTTGCCGCAGTTAAGTGAAAGTGTGCTGCTTTGTCAGCATGAGTGCTCTGCTGCCAACAAAGCAAAACACCCTCGTTGGGGTGCAAAATGCTGACAAACAGCTTTTATACACCTGACTTTTAGCAATAGGGCACGGCCTTGTTGCTAAAAGCTGTGTAGTGCAGATATACCCTGAGTCACTGATAACTCAGAAGAAAGTGATCTTGAAAGCTTATGGATCAGTATCCAACAGACAAAGTTTAAGATTGGGTTTATCTGGTAATTCTGCTACAGGCCACCAAATCACACTAGGGAACAGGATTATTAACCCCTTGCACACCTATCTATAAAGTGAGGGGGAAAAAAACCTGTATGACCATGGGGGACTTCAATTTGAATGACATATTTTGGAGGTCTGATGCTACCAGTACTAAAACATTCTTAGAATTTCTAAATATTATAGATGACATTTTCCTAACTCAGAAAACTCTAGCAGCCAACACAGGGGAATTCTTCATTAGATTTTGTCCAAGCAGATAAAAATGAACTGTGCACAGAATTACAAATGAACGGTAGCTTAGGTACAAGTAATCATAACTTGATCACATTTATAGTGTGCAAGTAGAATAAAGTCCAAACCAGTAATATATATATTTGGTGCTTTCACAGGGCCATTTTCAAAGCTGAAAACAATTATGAGCCAAATCAGATAAAAGGAAGAATTTAATTTAAAAAAAGTGAATGATATTGGGAATCATTTAAGAATAACATACTAGGTGCCCCAAAGCCACAATCCAAAGTGAGGAAGAAAGCTGTGCTGATTAAAAAACCAACCTGGTTTAGAGGGGAAGTGAAGGCAGCTATAAACAATTAAAATTAATACATAACAAATGGAAGAAAAAGGAAGTTGTATCAATAAGAAGTTAGAATTTGTAGAAAATTGATAAGAGAAGCAAAGGGACACAAGGTGAGCTCTATGGTTAGCAGAGATTGGGACAATAAGGAAGAATTTTTAAAGTTATTAGAAACAAAAAATCCTGACAATGGTTAGGTCCATTGCTAAATAGAAATGGTAGAATTATCTATAAGAATGCAGAAAAGGCAAAAATGTTCAATAGACATTTCTGTTCTGTAACTGGTGAAAAAAACAGACAACATAGTCCCATCACATTGTGTTGATAACACTCTTTCCATTCCATTATTATGTCTGGAGGATGTTAAATGGAAGCTTCTAAAGTAACACATATTTAAATAAGCAGGTACAGATAATTTGAATCCAAGAGTTTAGAAATAGATGGCTGATGAGTTTGCTGTACCATTAATATGGTTCTTTTTCCAGCAATTCTTGAAGCATAGGGGAAATTCTAGAAAGTTGGAAGATTAAGGTTGGGCCATTTTTTTAAAGGGTAAACAAGATGACCTACATTATTAGAAGCCTGTCATGTTAACATCTATCCCAGGCAAATGAATGAAGTGGCTGCTACAGGAGTCATTTAATAAAGAAGTAAAGGAAGGTGATGTGATAAATGCAGATCTTTATGGATGTTTGGAAAATAGATCCTATAAAACTAAAAACCATACTAAAAACCAAACTTTTTGATAATATTACAAATTTGGTTGATAAAAGTAATAGTGTAAATGTAATATACTTAGATTTCCATAAAGCTTTTGATTTGATGCATATCAACATTTTGATTAAAAACTAGAATGATATAAAATTAACAAGGCGTATTAAATTAATTAAAAATTCACTGATAGGTCTCAAACGGTGATTGTATATATGAAATCATCATAGAGCAGGTATGTTTCTATTAGGCTCAGGGATCAGTTCTTAACCCTACAGTATTTAACATTGTTATTAATGCCTTGGAAGAAAATATAAAATCATCACTGATAAAGTTTGCAGATAACAACAACAAAAAAGGGGGATCAGTAAACAATAAAGGGGACAGCTCATTGATTCAAAGCGATCTGTATCACTTGGTAAACTGGGCACCAGAAGACAATATGTAATTTATTGTGTCTAAATGTAAACATACACATATAGCATTAAATTTAAAGAATGGGGGACTCTACTTTGGGAAACAGTGACTCTGAAAAGAGCTGGTGGTCATGGTGGGTAATTAGCTGAACATGAATTTCCAGAGTAATGCTGTGGCCAAAAAACCTAATACAATCTCAAGTTACATGTACAGGGAAGTTTTGAGAAGGAATACAAAAGTATTTCACTCTGTTATTGGCAACACTGTGACTACTACTGGACTATCATGTCCAGTTCTCGTGTCCACAATTAACAAGGATGTTGATAAACAGGAGAAGGTTAGGAGCTACAAGAATGATTAAAGGATTTCAAAACATGCCTTGTTGTAACCAACTCAACGAGCTCAGTTTACTTAGCTTAACAAAGACATTAAGGGGTGATTTGTTTACAATCTGTCAGTATCTCCATAGGGAAAAATATTTCATAATGGGCTTTTCAGTCTAGCAGAGAATGATATGACATGATCCAGTGGCTACAATCGGCAGCTGAATTAATTCAGACTGGAAATAAGATGTAATTTGTTGACAATTTACTTAGTGGGCTCACCATTATTGACAATTTTAAAATTAAGATTGTCCATCTAAAAGATTTTCTCTAGGTGTTCTAGGTCAGACTAGATGATCACAATGATCCTTTTGCAGTTTGGAATTTACAAAACCAAACTAGGATAGTTTGAGGTTGAACCCCCCCCCCTCCCGGTTTTCATGCTGACTAGAATTTTTCATTATTTCCTTGTTCCACCATGTGTCTGTAAACACTAGAGTCTCTTGTCCTATATTTACATTGTAAGGCAATGGTGGGCAACCTGCGGCCTACTGGTGCTCCATCTATAGCCAGCAGACCCCCTAGCTGCACTCCACCCCCATATGCCTCTTGTGAATCAGCTGTTCGTGGTGTTCCCACTTCAGGAGGGGGGCTGGAGGAGTGGGGATCAAGCACGAATCAGGCAATTCACAGCTCCTCCGAAAGTTCTGGAGGAAGAGGGGCTCTAGTGCCCCAGAGTACGAGAGGCATGTGGAAGAAGGGGGACAGATGGGGCCAAAGAGCCGCAGGTGGAAACCCAGTGGGCTGCTGGCTGCTAGCTGCTGCGGCCAACTGAGGAGAAGGAAGGCCACTCATGTGGCCCACCCACAATTCTGGTTGCCCATCCCTATTGTAAGGTCTCTTAGGCAGGGGCCATATTTTTGTTCAGTGTCTATACAAGACTTAGCATGTTGATATCCTAGTCTGTGACTGGGGCTCCTAGATCCTATGAGGATGATAAATACATTTTAAAAAAGGAAATATAATGTTTAATACCTAGATTTCCTTGGAAAGAATGTACTAATATACTTCAGACCAAAGCAGAAATAGCATTATAGACAGCTAGTAAATCTTCACTTTCTTTCTCTCCATGTGATGCTCTTTTTCTGCTCTTTACAGCACTGATGCATATTTTGCTTTGTTTTGTTTTGTTAGCTGGCTTGTTTTTACCTTTCAAAGCTGCATTGTTAGGCAAGGGCTGTTTTTTAAAATGTTTTGAAGTTTCTTCAGTTAACAAAGTATTTGCCTCCACAATTAAGACATGGACTGGATTAAAGTTCAAAACCAGCTCACGTCAGCAAGTGAATGAAAATTGTTACCATCTGACAGCTGGTGGCCTAAAAAGAAAATTTAAAAGTCACTGCCTGTGGCAGTGAAAGAAATACTGGTTCTGGACAGTGCCACGAGAAATAACATAGCTTTGTTCAATCCTCTGAATTCTTTACCAAGCTCCATTCAAAGGAAATGGGATTGGGGGGCTATGGAAAACTGGTTGTGACTCCCTGATTCTGAATTGCTTGACCCTGGAATAAATTCAAGCTACATGGGAGCAGCTGTAACTTATGACTCTGATGTAAACCCCTACAGAAACTGTACATTGGTGAAAGAACAGACATAGCTCTATATCTCCATCCCTCTTTCCATCTCTCCCCAGTACACCACTGTCATGCCTCTCCTTTTTTCCTTACCCAACTTTAGAGGGGGAATTTTCCACTTATAATCTCTACCTGTTTTAAGGCTACTTATATGGTGCAACTTGATTATTCTATGCCATAGATGGGAAACCTTTATTTGGGTTGGGGGCTGCTGACCCACAGAAAAATCAATCGGTGGCCATACACAAGTGAGAATCCCTCCCTCCCCACAAGCCCTCACTGATGTGGCCTCTGACTGAGAAGCAACTCCCCACATTCCCTTCACACATAAGAGCCTAGGGGGCCCCAGACTAGTACATTCTGTGTACTTTAGGGGAGATGGGATGCTAGCGTGGGCTCCCTAATGCTGGGGGGCCACCCTGAACCGTAGAGGCTGGATCCAGGCAAGCTGAAGGCCACATCCATTCCCCAGGCCTTAGGTTCCTCACCCTTGTTCTATACAATAGTGCCTAGAAGCCCCAACTGAGATTGGGGCTTGAATTAGACACTATGTAGACATACTGTAAATGGATCTCTCTACCACAAAATGCATACAGGCTAAATCAACAGGTGAGGCAAAGGATGAGATGGGGAATCTGAGGTAAGTCACTTGTTCAAGATCAGTGACAATGCCACATTCCAGGTCACTTGAGTCTCACTTCAGTGTTCTAACCACTGAAACATTCTGCAAAAGGAATAATGTGATATGGAAGACAGAGAAGGACAGGATAGTCAGGAAAATAATACTCTGAATCTCAGAACCAACTAACTACAATTAAAATATAATAAATGAGTATGGCAAAGTGTATCCCTTAACTGTGATGTTTGGGGAGATGAAAAGGAGTAAAATAAATTGTTTGAAATTGCTCATTGCAGAAAACTTTTTCAAAGTTATACTAGTGAAGGTAGCATCCAACAGCCTATTCAATCAGATAGATCTCACGTGCTTAAAAACTAATCCTCAAATTTGAGCAAGTACATATTTCTGAAGAGGGAAAAATAAATATGTGTGATGGTTTAGTAAGCAACTTTACAGTAGTAGACCCAAAAATATCATACTTAGGAACTACAGTAGCTACAAATGGAAAAAAAAAGACTTAATGGACACAGAAATATTTCTAAAAGAAGTATATAATTGGGACACTCATAACTAACTTTTTAACATTAATGTCTAAATTGTGTCCATAAAATAAATTGTGTTCGGACTTGTGCACAAGCTAAGTAAACTACACAATACAGCTACAGATTATAAAAACACAAATTACTAGTTTCTAGTTGCATTTTTGCTTTATGTAGCCATATATATGCAAATATAAAACTTTATTATTTCTATTTTTTGTTAGAATAATACACCTGTTTTGGAAATGGCATGGGACTTAAAGTTAACATACCGTAGGACCTCAGGACATCTTAATCCAGTCCTGAATATGCAATCAACATCATTAAGTATTTTTTAAAATGTTTTTAAAAACGTTTTGAAGTTTTTTCAGCAAGCATCTGGTCTGCATGTATCCTTCTGTATCTAAATGCATATTTTGAGGTTTTCCTGTATTTTGAAAATCAGGTCTCAGTGTTTTAGTCCTAAAACATGCCCTACCTTGAAAAGCAATTACTCAACTTATACATCATACAAATACATATTTTTTTCTTCTTATTGGCTCTGAGGTAGCACACTATCATAACTATTTTCAAGGTTGTGCCTCTGCTTATCCATGATAGTGGAACATCATAGAAAGATAATTTTTAAAAATTAGCATGGTTCAGTGGATAGGCCACTGATTATAATATTTGTTTTAAAAAGAGTAAAAAGTTGAATCTGACCAACTAGGAACTGAATAAGCAAGAGTTTGATATTTCATTTCTATACACAGCCTGCAGAAAAGGGGCTCTTATCAATGAGTGGGTCCTTCTTTCTCTACTGATCCAGAGACCTGGACCTAGACATATTATTTTATTTTTATTTTTATAATGGTGATGCATAGGGGCCAGCTATGAGGTTTTCTTGTGCTAGGCAATATACAAACAAAGTAAAAAGACTGTCCCTCCTTTTGGCAAAAGTCAGGACAAAGAGTTCCAAAATAAGTAAATTAAGCTTTTAGCCTGCCTTTTTACACCACTGCTTGGACTTTGGCTTAGACTGTTCTGTTTTCCCTTTTTCTTACAGAACATTCTATAACAATTATGCTTGACTGTTTTTTTAAATCAATACTGGCCTGGACTGGAAAGTAAAACAGGCCTCTGGGTGTATTTCTGTAGAAACTCTAGGGCTGAGGCAGGAATGTGTGGACTGCAAAATGGCTTTTGGGATTTATTTGGGGTGAGGGGTACAAACAAAGGCATCATAAAGTTTATTTATATGTGAGCCTTATAATGGAATTTACATTTTAATGATAGATGTGTCTAAGTACCTTAGACTGATCTGAAAACCTCATCCTATTCATTTAAACTGTTGAGGTTTACATTCTTATTTATATTTTACATGAGGACTGAAATATATGTACAGTATAATAATAATGGTTTTCCTAGGGATTGTTAATAAGCTACTAGCACAACCTCACAGATGCCAGAGATGAAATAATAGAGTGTCACTAATGTTACTAATTACAATGAATACCAAAGGAAGCGACTAGCCACAGGAGGATCCCCCAGTGCAGAGTGTATTTTCTTTTGTTGTTAAATTAGTCCCAATGCTAGCTATTGTTGAAACTGTGGGAATCATTGTGTGCGAATCTGGTTATAAGATCAGGAGATCGGGGTTCTTCTGTTGGTTCTGCCACTGATTTACTGCAAGACCGTAACAACTCTCTTAAATTTGTTAAGCGTCTGTTACACCATCTGACACATGGAGATAATATTTCACCACCTTTGCTAAGCACTTTGAGATTTACAAATAAAACATGATATATATTTGTGGTGGTATTGTTGTAAAGGGTGATCATATTCAGAGTTAGTATTTTACACCTTGCCTGTAGTGAGATACCTAAATGTTCTAAAGAAACATTGAATCTTAGCAACTTCCAATGCCTAACTCTTCTGAGAGTTATTAAACTAATTCATCCCTGGTTTAAGACTACTGAAGTTCACCAGGGATGAATTTGACCCACAGATTTTTTTCTACTATGTATTTAACCTAAAAGCTCCTTGCTATTGTTGAAGTTCATTATTTCCTGTTATGCCCTGATATTCTTTTATGTAATTTCAGACAGTTGTCATGCCTCCCCTCAGTCTTCTTTCTAGATTTAACATGCTTATTTCTTAGGACCATCTTTTTATTGGCTTTATTCTTTTTATTCTTCTGAGAATCCTTTTCAATTGGTCTATGCATATTTTTTAAAGTGTGGTATCCAGAACAAAATAAAGGTCCAAATGAGGCCTACTGAGAAGAAGTATGATCTAGATATTGAGGAACATTGGACTTTGAATTCTGTTTTCTTCTCACAACATAATCCAAGAAAGGCTGCCAACTGAATGGGTAAGAAAAGGAAAAATGCAACTGCAATTACAGCTCTTTATGCCTCCTCTCTGCTTCATTAGCTAATATATCAGAAGAAAAGGGAGACTCTGGTAGGTTAATTTCATATTCACCTCAACTCACGGACTTTGGTACTGCTCTCTTGTAAACTGATGTGCATTATAGTAAAGTGTAAAATTTTTGTCACCACACCACATCAGCATCAGACCACTCATTCACTCTTACAATATCTTTGAAATATTTTATTTAGATTTTTCAGATTAGTATATGGTAACAGCCAAAATCTATTAAAAGGTAAAGTATTTTTAGAATAGGGTAAATTAGAGTATTTAACTCACTTTCATTTGTTCCTTAAAAAATCAGTATGTACTAATACATACAAGAAAAGGAAAAAATCTTGTTATAAAATATTCATTCTTTTGGACTTAGCCTAGCTAACCATTTCATATTATAGAGAAAATTACAGCTATTAGAGCCAGAAAGGCTGTATTAAGTCCTTCAGACTCTCCACCAACTAAGATGGGTTTGCTATATTGTTAAATAGTACTGCTCATGTTCAGCATGCTGGGCTTTTTACCTTTAACAAGCTGATCCAGCCCAGTGATACTAAAGGAACTCTTACTATTTTCTGTGTGTGTTTCTAGGATTTATTAATGGCGAGATTGCACTCATATAGTTACTATGTCTTGATCATCAGGAATAACCACAGGAGAAGGAAACATACTCTGAAAATACCATAAGTAGTTGTTTGTGGTTATCTCTTTTCATTATAAGGAACAGGGCAGAGATGTTCAGGCTCAGGATATAGAGAACGCATAATCCCTAAACATATGGATCTTTGTCTACAACTATGGATCTGAGGACTCTCCATGCAATCTGATGGCAAACCCCACCCACTCAAGCAGTGAGGCTGGCATTAGCTCTCCCTTCCCTTCTCCTCCCCCCTCCCCCCCCACACACACTCCCATGCACAGAACAACACCTAACGTAGTGACTGAATATGGATGAAGCAAAGTTTACTTGGTTGAAACCAGAATTAAACTGTGAAGCAATTTTTCATTGCTGTGAGGTACATGTGGTGCTCTGTCAAACCATAAAACCTCAACCTCACAGTATTCCTGCAGAGTCATTTCCATAGGTTGGGGGCAGCAAGAGTATGGAGGCTGAATTGCTGCCCCTCCCCCCCCAGCTTGGGGCATGACCCTATTTGCACTTGCTCTCACTCCCCTATTCCCATATGAGTGGAAGGAGTAGCCAGTCCTGAATCCCGAATAAAAGGCAAATAAGCAGTGCTGACAGCATGAATTAATTTCTTATTGTAGTCAACAAACAAACAACAAATCCTGCCTTCTTTTCCACAGGCACGCAAGGCTCAATAAGCAGCAGTACCATGCTAGCCATGTCTCCCCTGGGTGGGTTTGAGAAATCTTCCACCCCCGCATTAGCATTAGTTCAGCTCCACCAATGCTAACACTGATGGGCCCATTAGGACTTGGACCTTTTTAACCATCTAATATTCTTCAGGACAGGTTTGGTCCCATGCAGGTGAAAACACCTGAGTTACACTCATATCAGTGCTTGCTACCATTTCCCAGCAATGGCAATGCTGCTCTGGACAAGGTGAGAAGTGGGTGTTGAGCTGCTTGGAATCTGCAGAGGGACTGCATGTCTCCTATGTGCCCCACTGGACTGCTTCATGGCTGTGTCTAGACTGGCCAGTTTTTGCGCAAAAACTTGCCAGCTGTCTACACTGGCAACTTGAATTTCCGCAAAAGCACTGACTTCCTACTGTATGAAATCAGTGCTTTTTGTGGAAATACTATGCTGCTCCTGTTCGGGCAAAAGTCCCTTTTGTGCAAAAGTTTTGCGCAAAAGGGCCAGTGTAGACAGCTGAGATTTGTTTTGCGCAAAAAAGCCACGTTGGCTAAAATGGCGATCGGGGCTTTCTTGCGCAAAAGCGCGTCTAGACTGGCACGGACGCTTTTCCGCAAAAAGTGCTTTTGCGCAAAAGCATCCGTGCCAATCTAGACGCTCTTTTGAGGAAATACTTTTAACGGAAAAACTTTTCTGTTAAAAGCATTTGTGGAAAATCATGCCAGTCTAGACGTAGCCCATGGGTCTCCTTGCATGGCAAAATAGAGGGGACAAGCAGATGGATTCTGGAAAGGATATATAGCAGTTACAGGCTCTTCTGCAGGCTGCAGTGGTGGCAATGGAGAGGCCCTGCCTTTCCTTGGCCAGCGAGAGCGATTCCATCACCTCATTTCCAGTGAAATTCCCCTGCACCAACCCTCTTTCCTCAGGCTGTACCTAGAGAATGGGATTGGCCCTAACATAATACAACAGAGCTGTCATCAGAAAGGCGATAGGCTACAGTACGGAACCAGTGCACAGCTCAATAAGGTAGGCAATGCTTGGAACTGATTGGTCCCGAACACAGGTTAGAGGATCTTTGTGAATTACCTTAATTGGTGTCTCTGCTGCTACAGACCTACAGACTATTGCAGAATGGGCAGGCTGTAGGCAGGCTGCAATCGTGCCTTCTCTTTCTGGTGGCTGGCACCTGCCACTTGCATCTGAGGCTCCTACTACAAAAGTGTACAGCTGGCAAGCCTGGCTCTGAGCTCAGTAGTAAGGTCCCCGACACAGGGGGAATTGCTCTCCCGACTATTACAGAAGATCAAGCAATGATTTTTTTTTCATTCTGTTCTTTCTACCTGCTCTATTTTCCTGCAAATATTTCTGTCTTTTGTCTAATATTGATGAAATAAGTCAATTTCCAGTAAATGTTTTATCCTTGTGCACCACATTCCTATGGTACGTATTTGTTTTTGCAACCATACTAATGAAAGCCATTTACTGGTTGCAGCACTTACAGGAATTCTAAGTGTGTATCTGTGTTTGTTTACTTTCAGTAAATAAGGACATTTCTTTAGCACCATAATAATAGGGATTTGGGGAATACTGTGTCTCCATGAAATAATTTCTACAGAGATTTTCTTACATCAGGCCAGAAGACTACCAACTTAGAAGATATGAGAAAGGTTCATTAAACAATAGCTCTTCCTGAAGCATTTCATTGTGAATTTTGCCTTATTTTGTTCTGCAACATTGATGAGTGTAACCACACAGTTATAATTGTACATTGCTTGCAAATCATATAATTTACAATCTCTAGCATGATAGCCTTTCAAACCCTATGGAGAGTTTTTTTGGTTTGTTTCCTTCTCCTGTGTGGCACTCAGGGTATTGAGATAGCACAAAAATGCATACTCCTGGTCTATTTATCCATATCTATATACAAAAGTGATCTAATTAAATTGAAATTTCCTTATATTGGCAACTATTACAGATACATTTAGTTCAAACTAACTCCATTGTTTTTGATTTTGGGAATAGTAGTAGAATTATGTTCATAGGTGCCGCTGGAGATCTCTTCTGTACTCAGTAGGAGTGAAGAGATATAGCTGAAGGAATAATTTGGTGGAGAGAGAGTCAGCTGGATGAAACTATCATAGAATTTGCCCAATGTTTTATTTTTAAGAAGATACTATTTTCCTAATATATATTTTTCTTGCCATTGTTTGAAAGACATTTGTTAAGTTTGTCAGCTAATTCTCTAAAATATGTTAGCTAAGCTTAGATATTTTTCCCCATACACTCCTTTTTAATTTTACTATTCAGCAGTATAAATGCTAGCTAGTTTTGAAATGTAATCTGAAATATAATTTGTAAGTATCAGTCCATTGTAAATCCCAGGATTATTATGTGGATTTGTGTGTATCATCTCTGATACCCTGACTGGAAACTCCTCTACATGACCATTTTATTATGTGTGATTATTTACATTCATGTTGTAAATTGTCTCCTAAATTGGTCAATATGTGCTCCATGCTTCTCATAGGCTATACCTGGGGTTTTATCTCACGGCCACCATACCTGGGTAATGCCTACTGAAATCAGTGAGGAATTTCTTACAAGAAAAGACTTCAGAATCAGGCCCATTAAGTATTTCTAATGGTGTATTTTAAATGCTGCACTAGACTCTCTTCCACTCACATGACAAAAACATTACATTTTGAACATAAATACTATATATATATATATATATATATATATATGCTGTGCTAAACCCTATTGTTATTCCATGTGCAAAACTCCCACTGAAGTTGTGGAGGTACTCGAAAAATGAAAGCTTTAGAATCAAGCCCATTTTGCATGTGTCTGTGTGTTTGTATATGTTTGTGTGTGTTGAGAAATAATTTTCCACACCAGACAAGAAAATAATGAAGTATTTTTCTCATGCTATCTTACAAGAAAGCTAGTTTCACCCACACAGAGTTGAAAGCACATACCACTCTGCTACAGCAATAAACACAGCTATCACGCTAGCTGCAGAAAGAGCACTGTTACTGGGACATTTTATAGGCATGGGCTTTCATACTCTGCAGCAGGCTATTGAAAATTAAAATGCAATTAGTGCAGCAAAACAATAGGTTTCATCTTTTAATTACTGCTCTTTCTCTTTTTTGACAGAATGTTTTAATTATTGTTTTTTTTCTTCAGTTCTGTTTTTATTGATTTGGTGCCAGTTCAGTTGTGTCATCAGGACCTCCCAGTACTCAATAAATTTACCTCAGGGGATTCTGCCCACTTCATTGTTTTAAAGTAAACCAGATCTCCAACTACCTACAAAACAAAATCAGAAGTGAGGAAGATTTAACAAAAACAGGAAAAAGAAAAAGAAAAGAAAGAAAGAAACGTTAGTTATTCAGCTAGTTTTTTGTGATTGTACTATTGCATAGCTTTTATTCAGTAGAGTATCAGATTTGTTTAAAATTGGTTTTGGTCAAGTTTAGTTGTGGTGCTGGGCCCCAACCACAGCTTGTCCGCAGCTCCACTACCAACCCCTGGTGTGCCCCCACCCTTGGCCCCATCCATAGCTTTGCACCAGCTGCTGGCCCTGCCCCCATTCCTGGCTGCAGTCCCACTCCCAGCTGCATCCCTGGCCTCAGCCTCTGGCCCAGAAATAACTCTGGTCCCAGCACTGGGCTCCAACTGCAGCCCTAACTCCCAAGAGTGACTGATGTATGTGTCAGGGTGATGGTGTATGGGACGGAAGTGCAAGATAAAACACTTGGGGACCACTGCTCTAGAGTGTGCTTAGTCCTTGTGTAAATTCCTTATTTTCTGACTTCTTCTCATAATATGGGGCTTATGTGCACTGAGACAGACAGGACTATGTATTAGCACTGCTGTTCCATTCTGGTAATGCTCAGAATATGGAAAGTGCTGTCCATAAATGTGATGACACAGTCCTGCACCAAAGAGATCATAAAGTCAAAAGGGGTGGGGGTGAGGAGGAAATAACATCAGTTTCCAACTTTGCCTTCCCACTGTTATAGCAGTGAAATGTGGGGTGAGGAGAAATAGCAAGAAAGAAGAGCAAACAACTTGTCAAATGACATTTCTTACATTAAACCTGTTTGAGAACAGAGTGGCAGGCCATATAAAGCTTCTAATGGCTATTTATTTTCATAGCATTAGAAAGATAGCCAAAGCATCTCTCTTCTGTGGAGCATGCTCCTGGCAGGAGACATACTATGTCAACTTTCTGCTTAGCTTAGATGTTTATTTGAATACACTTTGTTGTGAAACAGTTATGGTGCAAACAGAGGCAGATGTGCTACCACCTTCCCCCTGGCTTGAAGTGCTATCCATCATATACAGGTGTATAGTTTGGGTCAATGGTTCTCAACATACCCTCTTTACAAATGGTTCCCTGAAGAGATGCACTGACACAGCAGTAGGGTGGCAATCTTCTCATTATTGTTTGCATACATAGGTCCCCATCCTACTTGTTCTAGGTGGACAGATAAATTGGAGGATCAGGGCCTGTGGCATGGCTAGGACCAGCCTACAGTTATGATTATAAATCCCACCAGAACTGTAGAAGAAATGGGCTTTTCCCATTTGGCACATTCATAGCCCTCAGAACACCCTACATGCCTCTGCCCACTTAGAGTGCCAAATTCTAGTGAAGCAGAGGCAGTGATGGGGTCATATTTCTCTTATCAAGAAGCAGGAGAAGAGGCATCTCTGCTTCTCAAAAAAGAAAGACTGGCAGCTGGGGGATCCTCCAGTGCTTACTTCAGCATCAGGGATGTATCCAGTTATTTAGGTCAGACAAGCCCACTAAGGGTACGTCTACATAGCAAAGTTATTTCGAAATAACAGGCGTTATTCTGAAATAACTTTCCTAGTGTCTACACAGCCAAACTGCTATTTCAAAATTAATTCGAAATAGCGGAGCACTTATTTTTAATTTGGTAAACCTCATTCAATGAGGAATAACGCCAAATTCGAAATAGCTATTTTGAAATAAGTGTTGTGTAGACACTTATATCGAAATAGGGGGCCTCCAGCTTTCCCAGGGTGTCCTGGTGGCCACTCCAGCCTCAACCAAGAACACTTCTCTTCCTCCCCCCTCCCCGGAGTCCTTAAAGGGTTGACTCTAGCCACAGTGCCTGTGCCAGCTCCAAGCCTGCCAGACCAGAGCCAGCAGTCACTGCCCCTGACCCAGTGGCCCCAAAACATAAGCCAGCAAGCCACTGGCAGCCAGCCTTCCACCACTCTCCAGGAGCAGTGTGCTAGCTGCCAGGAGCCTGACAGGGGCTGGAGAAGGCGGGTGCCTTCCTGGTTCAGGGTGGAAATCATGGACCTTATTCAGGTTTGGAGGGGATGCCCCCAATGTCCATGATCTCCACACTAGATGGAGGAATGTGGCTGTTTATGGCAGGATAGGTGCCAGCCTGGCCACCAAAGGCCACATGTGAACCCAAGAGCAGGTTTGCATGAAAATCAAGTTGGTCCGGCGAGACCCCCAACCCTGAGCCCAGAGCTTCCCTTCCCCCTTCTTTCCCTTGCTTCCTCCTTCCAGCTCCCAGGTTTCCCCCTCCCCTCTCCCACCGTCTCTTCTCCCCTCTCCCACCTCCTTTCTCCAGTCTCACCAGAATTTCATTCGCCCCCTCCCACCCCCAAGTTTTGTTAAATAAAGAGAGTTTGTGTTCATGAAAATACATGCATTTTATTTGACATCAGGAAAGGGGGGTAGGGAGGGATAAGTGGAAGGTCGTGAGGGAGGAATGAGGCACAAGGCCCCAGTGCTGCAGACCAGGGAGGCTCTTTGTGCTCCTTGGGGTGAAAGCTCTTCCGCAGGGCCTCCTGGATACTGACAGCCCCGATGGACCTCCTGGATGGCAGCCTGCAGAAAGTGCAGCCAGGTTTGCAGCAACGCGTCCATGAGAAGCATCAGAGTGCCATGGGGCAGCTCTGGCTCCATGTTGCAGAGTGCTGTGATGTCCTGAGTGAGGGCAACCAGAGCACGCAGAGACAAAATGCTTTGCTGTCCCTTATCGAGGTAGGCAAGCAAGCAGGGAAAGCTAAGAACTGGCTGTCTAGGGGGGTCCCTTTAAGCACAGGCCTCAGATAGCCTCAGGCAGCAACCACACAAAGTAATTCCTGACCTGATGCCCTGCCGGACCTGGTTCCGGCCAGACTTAAATGCAATTCAGTGTCCATTCAGTGTGGACACGCTATTTTGAAATGCATTTTGTGTATAGAAGTGTTATTTCAAAATAAGCTATTTCGAATTAACTATTTCAAAATAAGATATTTTGAAATAACGCTGTAGTGTAGACGCACCCTAACTGTTCTTCTCCCGTGCACAGAGTTCCTTGTTGTCCCTTGTGGCAGGTTGCCCCACAGCAATGGATTTAAGAATTAATACCTTACTGACATGTCTGGAGTTCACATTTCTAGAACTACTATTTTAGGCTTTCTGCAGATTCAGGCAAGCATTGGTTTCAGGTCCATTCACATTTTCAAAGAGTGAGGGTTACAAATATCTTCTAAAAAGAAACCAATAGCTACGATTCCAATGCAATCATGTGACTTAAAAAGCTAGGGCGCCTAGCACACCCCTATAGTACTCCTCTCAGGAAAATGAAGCCAGTCCCACCTCCCTCATGTGCCTATACCTTTATTTTATACATCTTGAAGCTCCCTGCCTAGTCCTTCACATCCCACACTTTAGGAAACACTAGAATGACCCAAAGAAACTTTTATTAAGTGCTTGCGCTGGACTCCTACAGCCAGTTCGTTCCATGCATGCTTTTCCCTTTCTAAGCTTATAAAAGCCAGACAGGGATTAAAAGCTTTAGCTTTAAATTCCTAAGAGAAGTACAACATTAACCAGCAAAATTAGCTGGTAACTCATTTTTGGGTAACAAAAACACAATGTACATTTTCAAAGATGACTAACTCTAGAGGGGCAAGAAAGCCAGCAGAAACTCTGCATCTTTCAGTTGTTCCACTACCACTTCTAGCACAATTAAAAATGAGCAAATAAAAAATGTGTCCAAAAACAGGCCCTGGCTCACTGTGCAACAGGATCTCTTGATCACCTGTCCCCCTCCTCCTCTTCCTTACCCATTTCCTCCTCCTTGTTGTTCACAGTAAGGTTCTGTGACTTGGGATTTTGGGGCATGTCCAGGAATTCTTTGGGGGAGGGGAGGTCTATGCTGAAGATGACATGTGGCTCTTGGTAAAAATGGCAGGCCTGAGGCTCTGCATCAGATCAATTCTTGGCTTCCTGTTATGTTTGCTGTAGTTCCTTGTTTTATGCACAGCACCCTTCTCCAACACACCATGAGCAATTTGCTCCTTGATGTTGACATTTCAATTGGCTGCAGGAGGCCACCCGGAAGCCAATAAATTCAAATTAGCAGCACAACTTCTTCTTCTCAGGAGATCCATTACCAGCAGGTAGCTGTCACGGTCACTTGGCATGGTCACACTCTAGGTAGACTGGAGTGCTTCTATGTGTGCTCACCACGCCAGGCAACCAGGATAACAAATTTTAAAAATTTAATGGAGCTTTAAAGGGAAGGGCAATTTCCTGTCTCCCCTAACCCATTGGGCAGTAGAGTTCACAACAGTGACCAGAGTGGTCAAGGGGAGACATTGTGGGAAAGCTGAAAGTCAGTAAACGTAAGCACAAGTAAAGTAAGCAACTATGACTGACTTAACCTAATTACATTGAGCCTGACTCTGTGCAACTTGGGAAAGTGGTATTAAGTCAGCATAATGGGCACTTTTGTCAGAGAGAGACAATTTTAAGTGAAGATACTTCCAGCTATCTGTTTAAAAATCCCAGAGGGGTAGCTGTGTTAGTCTGTAACTTAAAAAAACAAAAATAACGACAACAAAATAAGTAGTTCTGTAGCATCTTAGAGACTAACAAAAAAAAAATAGTATCACGAGCTTTCAGGGGAAAACCCACTTCCTCAGATGAGTGAAAGTCATAACTCATCTGAAGAAGTGGGTTTTGCCCATGAAAGATCATGCTACTATATTTATTAGTCTCCAAAGCCTTGTCTACACTAGGAAATTAGTCTGAATTTACTAAGTTCGACTTCTGGGCACCTTATTTTACAAATTTGAAGCTGTGTGTTCTTACTACAGGGAAAAATCAAATGTAGCCCGTTAATGTGGATGCACTACCTTGGATTCAGAGCCCTAGGAACTACTCTGGGGAGCTGCAGGAGACCTCCCGGAAGCCAATATATTCGAATTAGCAGCACCAAATTCAAATTAGCAGCACCAAAGCATCCACACTAATGTTATTTCAGACTTACTGGTTTGGAAATAGCATTATTCCTCATGAAAATCAGGGCTACAGAGTTTGAATTCTACAGTTCCTTATTCTGGAATAACGGGTTTGGTAGTCTGGACACATCGCTTACAAATTTGACCTTAGGGGGCTAATTTTGGACTAAGGTCCTAGTGTGGACCAGGCCTAAGGTGCTACATGACTACTCATTTTTTTCCCACAGCTATGTCAGCATAAGCTGCCTTGTATCAGCCTAACCATGTAGTATAGACCAGGCCTTAAGTACTCATATGGCTCCCATTGCCACAGCATCTCACAGGTAAATATGACTACCCCCATTTTATAGACAGGTAACTGAACCACAGAGGGATTCAGTCCCAATTTTTAAAGGTATTTAGGCATCTAGAGTGTCAGACTGGCATGAGTCAGATTTTCAGAAGTGCTTAGAGGTTTAACTTCCATTGATTAGGTGCTTTTGAAAACCCCACCAGACACTGTCTGCATCACTAGGTGCCTAAATACCTTTGAAAATCTGACTGTAAGTGACTTACCAAAGGTCACACAGGAACTCTAGGGCAGAGCAGGGAATTGAAAACTCGTCTCTGGCATTCCAGGCGAGTGTTCTAACCATTGGACAATCCTATGTCTTTTGTTCCATGTTAGTGACATTGTAATGTGTCAGACATGCAATCCACAATGAAGTTATGCTTCTCTCACATATTTGCAAATAGCAATTATTTAAATCCTTGATTGAAACAATCAGCTCAGCAGGGCTGAGCTGTGAACATCTTACTGAGCAGACCCATTTGCTGCAAAGGGATGGCCCACATGAGTAAGGGCCCAGATTCTAAATATCTGTTGTATCTTTCTTTTGTTTTTCATTTTTTAAGATAAAAATTTGTGAGTGAGTTCTGTGCTCAAGGAAGGAAGGGGTCATTTTGTATTGCCTTGAAGCAGGCTTACCCAACAAGGCAATGAGATATCACCACACACTGTTCTGCCAATCCACCTCACCCTTCACTAGGAGCACCCTGTCTCCTCCCAGCTTCTGCTTCTTTTGATCAGACTATATTAGTCTTTAGTTACAACCATTAATTTGTATTTGGCCTTCAACATGCATCAGTGGGCAAACTCCATTCTGCACAGTATGGACTAGAAAAGCTGGCACAGGGGTGTGTGGAATAAAGCCCCAGTTAAATCTTGTGACCATCACTAGAATTTTAACTTCCACAGGATCTCCATCATCAGAAGCCTTAGAAACAAGCTCTGAGCAATGCACTGTCTAGCCTCTTTGACGCACCACTTTTACTATCAGCAAGGCCAACTATTTGAGCATTACCGGTAGTTTGTCTCCCGTCCAACACAAACATGTCCAATAAAAGCTGTCCCTGGGTACAGTTCACTGAGCCGGTGCTGGTATCACTCTGGTTTTTTAAAGCACCTATTACAGTAGCCCTGTCATCATTCAGCACTAAACAGGTACATCACATTTTCATGGTAGTCTTCATAGAAGATTCTGCTTTTTATCCTCCTCAGATTTTGTATGGGTAACACAACTGTGAGTGGAATATGGAAAGATTTACTTTATTCAAAGGATCCATTTGCATCCACTCCCCTGTCTTTCATTATTGGTGGCGTTTCTAAACATCGTTTCCTAAGCAAACACTGAATAAAACAAGCCTTGCCAGTTTTCCTTGTGGGAGCAGTTGACATGAAATATTCTGTTCATGAGCAGCATAAGTAGTCACTGTTCTTTAGCTAAAATGTGTTCTGGACATCTTCTATATTCAGCATCATGAATGAAAAATATGGGCACAGGTTGTTCTTCCCATTTTCCAAAGCATTTTTATTGAGAATGCTACAGAACACTCCTGCAATTAGCTAGACAGAAAATGGCAGCTGCCTCAGGGTGCGTCTAGACAGCACCCTTCTGTCAGAATAAGCTGCGCAATTTGTGCTAAGCAAATTGTGTAGTTTATTACGAGCCTAAATTGAAAGAGCTTATTTTGAAATTTGATGCTGTCTACACAGTGCCAAATTTCAGAATAAGGCACTATTCCGAACAATCCCTTAACCCTTGTGGAACAAGGGCACACTATTCCAGCATCCCTGTAGCCCGTTATTTCAGGAAATAGCATGCACTTTTAAAGATGCGGCGTTGCTATTTTGGGGTACTTCCAGTATCCCAAAAGAGCAACACAGTCTAGACCTACCCCAAGTATTTTCTTTAACCTATTTTCCATGGTTTAAGGCTTCTTGAAGCTGGTTTAAAACCATAGAAGTGCAAAGTGCCCTTGAAATGCTTAAACTACATCCTTTTGGCACTCTGTGGGCTTGTAAGTAGGTCGCTGTACCAGCAGCAAAACAGCTTGTCTCCTTTCCAGAGTTGCAAGATGAGGGATTTGGATTGGAAAGGTCTGAAGAGACATTGTTTAACTTAACAATTTTGAAACTTTTCTTCTTTAGATCTTTACTTTCCCTTCATGTATTTTCATTCACACCTGGATCATTCATTATCCTGCAAGCTGGGAAGACCTCTCTCCTCTTCGAGGTAATGAAACATTTCCTCGAAGCAAATTATAGGTTTGGAGATTACAGAAATTTGTCGTCTAGGCACACACCCTGGCTCCTTTCGTTCTCTAAAACATGTAATATTGATTTGTTTTTCTTTTCCACCAATGCTAACGTATGTCTAATGCGTGAACAGTTGTTTTCTTTGTTTTGATGGAACATTAAAGCAGGCTGTGCAACAAGGGAGGAAGTCTAAGTGGCAGCATTTTACTTTTAAATACAGCTTTAAAAATAAAAGTCAGTCAAGAGATCAGGCTACGTTACTGCTAATGTTTTTGTGATCTTCAGCTGGAATGTTAACTTTGCTTGCTTCTTTTTGGTAATTAGAGATGAGCCAAAGACTGAAACCTTGAATATGATCCCTATTGAATCCAACTCCACAAAATCCAACCTCCCTTTACGCTTGTGAATCCAGTTCAGAACCCCAGTCTAGAAGGGGACTGTATTCCAGTTTAAATTGGATGGGTCCCCAAATGCCTAGAAATAGCTGTTCTGACAATATCTCAGTCCAAGATTATAAAAATATATGAAAACAGTGGCTTGATGTCCCAGAGAGCAACTTGTCTTTGTCCCTGCTTTTGAACCCATGCAAGGGTCTTCCAGAGAGCTGAAGGAAAGGAGTTATCTACCATGGAGATAAGACCCCATTTTCATGCATGACTTAAATCCACTAATACAGATCATCCCTTCCACTTCTGCAGAGATGATTCTGGTCAGTACAGAATGGTGCACGGTCCTTATAGCTAGCAAACTCCATGGAGAAATATGGGTTGTAGTACTCCTTTGGGGGAAGAAATATAGATGTGTCACAGGCACAGAATTACTTAGGGCCTGGGAAAAGCATCCAGTGTATGGGAATAATTTTAATACTGCTGTTTGCAATCTCTTGCAAGCAGTAGCAGAAGTCAGTAGCCTGACACGTGTTTGACTTCTCTCTTAAAAATGCTTAATCTACCTCATTTTGTGTGCTTACCTTCCTGATGAAGAGCTTTTTGATGCTCAACAGCTTGACTCTTCCACCAACAGAAGTTAGTCCAAAAAACCCCAATCAACCAACCAAAGAACAAAAAAGGCATTACCTCACCCACTTTGTGTCTCTGATTTCTTTCTGTTGTGGCTAGCACTTAAGAGAGAACACCACATAGAGAAGACCAAGGAAAATGTTCAGAGTAAAGAAATGGATAGACTATTAGACAGAGGAAATATCATTACTGAAAATTACCCAGGTCACATATTCCTGTGTAATTAAAGAACAGGAATGTGAAGGATGAACAAAAAAGGAGACTCAGAGTTGGGATTTTTAAAAATTAGTAAAAATCAAAAGATAATTAAAAAATAATACAGGCCAGTTTTGGTGCTCCTGGAAAAATAATTGTGTTCTGTGGGAGCACATTTTTTTTTAATCACAAACCTAATAAAATAAATTGGTGAAGAATTGGTGTGAAAGGTAAGAGTGAAAGGCTAGGTGAAAAAGAGCAAGGAGAAGATAAGCTGCTGAAAAGGGCATGCAGGAGAAAATGTGCTTCTTTGCTATGAACCAGGACTTGGGAATTCAGGCTTAAGCTGTGCTTGAACCATACACAGCTTCCAAAGACCTAGCCCCTCCTACTGCTGTGTTATTAGGAACACCCCTACCTGATTGCTGCGAATAAACAGGCACTGAACAGCTGTGAACAAAAGCTTGTGGGAAAATTAGACCAGCACCTTTCTTGCAACAGAAACTCTCATGGGACACTAAGACTAAAGGTAGTAATTGGGCATATTGCACACGTCAGTTCATTATTCCATCAAGGAATCCTTTCAAAATCTTTACTCCATAAAATGACCCTACCAAATTCTTCCCTCACATGAGCTGCTATAAAAGTGATTGTATTTGCTAATTGCTCTCTAATAAAGTAAAAGTGTTTATTAGGGTAAGCTGGTTTTGCATGCAGCTTTAGTGTTTCAAAAGACGATAAAGGTTATTAAAGTCTGTTGTACCAAGGAATGAAAATTGCAGTTCTTCCCCCTCTTTTTTACAGTGTATTCCAGAAAAATACAAGTTGGTTCCCTCTAGTCTGATCCATCCACAGATGCATGTTTTCTTTCTGTTACCAGCTGTAGCTAATTGAATCAGTGCCGCCTCTAGTGCAATACATGAAAAGCAAACCTGTAATTTATTGCAAGAGACCACATACCATTTTTACTGTACATCTTGCCTTTTCTGTCATTTCAGTGAACAGATTTCTCATGGCACCCTGACAGTTCAAAAAGTAGAAAACAACATCATTGGAAAAAAAAGATTTCAGAAACTCCTCCAGATATCACATCCAGTTATTGACAAAAGAACAAACAGAAAACATACTATTAAGGAGACCATGATTTCCACATCAGCAAAGGAACACTGAGCCAAATCCATGTAACTCCTTGGTTAGCCAACAGAGTTATACCAGTGCTGAATATGATCCACTAACTTTTTTTTCTGGTTGAATGCCAGCATAGTGCTGTGCCAAACATATCTAAAACAAACATTGGGCAGATCCTCATCTGGTACAAACATGGAAATCAATTGGGCTTTGTCAATTTACACCAGCAGAACACCTGCCTACAGAATTTATTAATCACCATCTAAATTCAGAGAAGATGTGATGGTTACCAAATTCAATCCCTTTGTTAAGTTTTCTAAGTCAGCAGAACATTACAACTGACCCTGATCTCAGGTTCTGTTAGGGGCATGGAGAGGGGCCTCTCCTGGCTTCTATTTCCTGGGAATGAAATTGTGGGAATGGAGTTGCAGAAAAATGTTTAAGCTCACAGCTGCATTAGCTAGAGTTGGAAGCCATACAGCTTTACCTGCACTTTGAGCATTTCTCATAGGCTACGTCTAGACTGGCATGATTTTCCGAAAATGCTTTTAACGG
>CM057847.1:114224171-114243306 GCA_030068395.1 Apalone spinifera
GCGGAAAAGCAGATGATTTTCCGCAAAAACTGGCCAGTCTAGACGCAGTCATATAGTTTATCCTCTTAAATAAGTGGATGGTTGGTGAAGTTGATAAACATCTCACACCTGTGTCTATGTGTGTACCTTTATTTTTTTTCTTAAGTACAGCTAATAAGGCCACTTGGATGAATTCTTGCACAGTTTTACTGAATCTTACTCAGTGACAAAAGTTCAGCAGCTGTTGACACTGCAGCCCAAAGCATTATTAGATTGGTGTAAAACTGGAGTGACAGAGTGGAGAATGAGGCCAATTATCTTTTCATTTACCCTAATAGGTCAAGCATCAGTAAAACAGTGGCTCTAACAAAGACTCTGGTAAGAATGGTTTGCACTAAGGACTTTTAAAACATAGACTATGTCTGCACTGCCAGCTTCTTGTGCAAGAAGCCTTTTGAGCAAGAGTTTTTGTGCAAAAACTTCTTGCGCAAGAGCATGTCCACACTTCAAAGCACATTGCATGGACACTCTTGCACAAGCAAACTCTGATGGCCATTCACAGAATGGCCATCAGAGCACCTGTGCTTTTTCCCATAGGGGTTTCTTGTGCAAGAAACCCTTCTGGAGCACCCACACTTACCTTTTTGTGCAATAGCTATAGCACGAAAGGGAGTTATGCCTCGTAGGAGGAGGTTTACCTATACCTGCAAAAGCCCTCTGTTTAGCCATTTTACTCCTGATTTACTTGCGCAAAAGCACATTTGAGGTGTGGACATGCACAAAACCGACCATTTTTGCACAAAACCAACCATTTTTGCACAAAAACCTTGCAGTGTAGACGTAGCCATAGAGTATGTCTATACTGCACTCAGAGACCCAGGGCACCATGAGCCTGGATCAATTAATTCAGGTTTGAAGGGCTCAGGCTGCAAAGCTAAAAAAAAAATCAGTGTAGGCATTTAGTCTTTGGCTGGAGCCTGGGCTCTGAAACTCTGCAAAGTTGGAACATTGACACTGCTATTTTCAGCCTTGCAGCTTGAGTCTCACAAGGCCAAGTCAGTTGCCCTTGGTGTTACAGGTTTTCCCTGCAATGTAGATGTGCCCTTAAAGCATGGGTGGGGATCCTAAGGCCCAGGGGCTGAATGTAGCCCCCCCAGCTTGCCTGGATCTGGTCCCAAAGGCTCAGGGCTCCCCCCTCTAGCACTCCAAAGCCCCTCCATGGGTCTGGTACACAGAAAATCTACTAGCTTGGGTCCCCAAGGCTCTGTTGAACAAGAGGAATGGGGAAAGTGTCCTCCTTCTCACTTGTCACTGAGAGGTTTTTTTGTTTTAATTTTTGTTTTGCTTCTCACTTGTGTGTGGCCTCCAACTGATTTTTCCGTGGATCAGAAACACCCAACCCAAAAAAGGATCCCCACCTCTGCCTTAATGACTTCAGGCTAGATCCACAAAGGGGACTGAGATGTAGCATTACTCTGCTGCCCAGTGGAATCCACAGCCATGAGTTAGGCACCTGGTGCCTCATGTAATCCTAAGGCTGCCAACTCTCCAGACTAGATGGGATGCCATTTGCATCAACAGTCTCTAGTTAGTCTGGTCCTGGACCGTTGGCAATCCTATGCAATCCATGGGGACAGTTAGGTACCTAAAAATGGGATTCACAACATGCAGCAAATTATGCAGGCGGATGGCTATATGAGCTAATAGGAAATGCCAAGGAGGGGGGAGGCCTAAGCAGTACCCCTCAAATGGAGCTAGGCACTGAACTCTGGGCTAATTTGGGATTAGCAGCTGTGTGCCTGAATCAGAATTGAAGTGCCTCTGCCGCATCAGCCCTGTCATTGCCAGAAAATGAAGAGGAGCAGGTGAGACCCCTTCCTTTCCTCATAGTCTATGTTCCAGTGGTTAAAGCTCTCCCCCAGGACGTGGGAGAGCCTGAGACTAGCTCCCACGCTGGCTGATTCAGAGCAGGGACTTGAACCTATATCTCCCCCAAATTGTCCTAACCTCGAGGCTAGGTCTTTCTTCATTGCTCCTGTTTAAGATGTTACTCTGTGCCAATACATAAATATTCAGTGGAGCAAGGACATAAACATGACTCTCCTATACCCCGGATAAGAGCCTTAATCACTAGGCTACTTCTACACTGGTGTGTTCTCATGCAAACACTCTTTGCGGAAGAGTTCTTCTGCAAAAACTTTTCCAGAAGAGAGCATCTACACTGGCATGTGCTTTTGCACAAGAGCATCCATGCCAGTGTAGATGCTCTCTTGCGCAAGAAAGCTCTGATGGCCATTTTAACCATAGGGCTTTCTTGCGCAAGAAATTCATGTTGCCTGTCTACACTGGCCTCTTGCACAAGAACAGTTGTGCAAAAGGGCTTATTCCTGAGCAGGAGCATCAGATTTGTGGTGCAAGAAGCCCTGGTTGCATACATTAGAACGTCAGTTTACTGTGCAAGAACACAAAAGCACATCTCTTGCACAAATGTACGTGCCAGTGTAGACGCTCTCTTCTGGAAGAGTTTTTGCACAAGAACTCTTCCGCAAAAGAAGTTGCCAGTGTAGACGTAGCTTCTAGAGTGAATACAGGACATATTCTAAGTTATACAGCAGGTCACCAGCTGGAATAGAACCCAATGCTATGCTCCTATGGAAAACTTGCAGCTTGGCATTCTGGAGTAATGTTCCCTATATTTTTTTCCATTCATGTGCACCGAAGCATGTGCGGATGTGCACCACCAGTAGAAACACATGCTGCCACCTGCTGCCAGTTGTGGGCACTCTGCTAATCAGCTGGGCAGCATTTGAATCTGACCTGGGTGGCTGTCCAAGCACTCTGGTTACAGGGAACACCGCTTTGAAGCACACCACGGAGATGAGCAGGCACCAATGCAAATATGTTCTGACTGAGGTAAAGGGGGTTCTGTAATATATTCACACCAAGGAATGACTTGTGTGTGTTAATTGTTAAGGGTTCTTTTTGCAGCTTATAAAATAGCTAAACTGAGTAAAGATAACCAAAATAATTCAAAAGGTGAAGGTAGGGCTTCTTGTGACCCAGGGTAAATGTGGTGATGATTATGCAAAGAATATAAATAAAAACACTTTAAAGCCCATGACTACATAAGATGCATATTTGCTTTAAAGAGAGATGAAGAAAATATTTACTACCTTATTAAATCAAATGAAATATGTAATTAAAAAACAATCACTAGCTTCAGAGCTCCAGTTAGCCTCTTTATAAGGTGTTAATAATTTTATTAGGTACTGAATTGCTGGAGGGCTGGGACCATATGAATCAGTAATAAACCATCTTGATGCATTATGGGGTTTTTTTTTCTTAGTTTCACCAATATGACATTTACTGGAATAAAACAGAGATGATATACATATGGATGGAAACAAACCAAAGGAATCTAGTTATTCTGGACTCTTCTCACCTTGATATATAAATAAATACAGAAGTTAATAATTAGTTAAGCACAAAAGATGCATTATGACGTATACTCACATGAAAAACCAAGGCACACACTAAGTTGGATTTACGCAAAGAAATTAGAAATGTGTATCTGAACCCATTCAAATTTGAAGAGCATAGATTCAGATCCAAACACAGCCCTGTGAGGGGATATTCTGGTTTGAAAGTAGTAACATTCTTGCATTTATAATGCAAGAGCAGCCCAAGATGTCAGAAAGTTTTTGAGATTTTGTCATGATCAGATCCCAATTGAGTTCTGATTCAGACTTGAACATGAACCACGAAACAAAACTAAACTTACTGTGGATCCAGCCACCACTTCTTTAATTCACCATAGCTAATGGCTCCAAAAAGGAATAGGGACCACTTGCAGTTGCAGATTCAGATGCACAAAGTTCTCTTGAAATCAGAAAGGAAGGATGTAGGCCTTTGGATGCATATTCTGTGTGGGATAACAATCTGTGCATCTAAAACTGTTTGCAGAATGAGGCTTGTGAATTAGACATTTCATTCTTATCATTATCCTGCTATTATTAGGGATATTTCAAGCAACACAGTTACAGGAATTTCTCAACTTCAAGCCAAACCTTCATTTGAATTTTGAAAAAAGTTCAGTTAACGTTATTGTTATTGAAATTGTAAAGCACCAAAGCACAAGCATCTTCTTATAGTAAGGATGGCCAGGCATCTTTCTATGTACTTTGCACTTTAAAATAAAATCCTCAAACAATACTTTGTGCAAACATTTTCATCCATCACTCCATGGTTTTCAATCAACTTCCAGCTTCCACAAATGCATCTCCAATATCAATTCATAAGAAATCCTGCTACCAAACAGAAGAATTAAAGCTCACTTCCTTTTACCACCAACTCATCTTCATCAAACAGAGGATTGTAACAGAAACTGTAGTAGTGACATTCAAGAACCAAAGATGATTCTGGACTTTCCACTATATTAACAACTGTGTGGGTGGGGCAAATTAAAAGGTTCCGCCACTTGTTTGCTCACACAGACATGTTCACTTTGAACTGATGTATTTTAGTATCTACTATATTTATAAATGTCTCTTTCTGTGATTACACTCAGCCCTTTGAAAAGTTACAGTGTAACTTGTGTGGGAAGGTTTCAATGTAGCATACATGTAGCTGAGTTGTCATAGGAGCAGATCGAGCAAAGAGTGATCCCTACATACAGAAATCTCAAGGTAAATGTAACTGATCAGTCCTGATGGGGGAATTTGATGTAAAGGATGAAAATGCTAGTCATTTAATCCATGGCACCACCTTGCAAAACAAGACCGCATATTTCATTTTATATGTAGACATGTTGCACAGAACAAGCATGCAACTAAACCACTTACCTAATTATATGACAATCATTGTGGCAAACCATACTCAAACCACTGCATATGTTTCTCCAGAAAAGCAAATAATCTTGTACCATCTCTTCTCACATTGTAATACCATTCTATCATTTGATGGCTAAGTCATAATTTTAGTACCTCTATTCATTCTTTGATCATTTTAGCCATTAACCCTTAAAACACGTGATGCATGGACTTGGCTAGATGAGGGGCTATTTTGTAACAATATGAAAGATAATTTTGTTTCTTAATCCCCCCCGCACACACACACACACACACTCTCTGACATACACTCTGGTAGAGCTCCAGCAGGCTAAACACTTCCCACTCACTGGTCCCATGTGCTCTTTAAGCCTCTTGAGTCTGAACATGGTCCAGACATTGCATCTGGCTTGAGGTCTCACAATATATTTGACCAATGCATTCATCTGACTGGCAGTTGCAGGAGTTAAGTGGGAAGATAAAATCACAGGTTTTTTTAATCAACAAAATTATTATTTGCTGGCCAATATTCTTTATTAAAAACATTGTAATGATTGGGTTAGCACAAAAAGTATTCTTAGATCTAAAATAAGGAGCCATGTCAATAACATATCTGGCCCCTTTCTCCAAGCCAGCCTTTGCCCAGAAGCAAACAAAGAGGAAGTCAGCAAAGATGATTCCTGAGGTGGCATCTGTGCACAGAGGTGAGAGTAGGCGGGTGCACCTTGGTTCACAGCTCTGGCATGAGCTGGCTGAGCTGTGGCAAAAGCCAGCAGGGAGCTATTTAAAAAGCTGGCAGGGACCCAAGCTGCCATAGGACAGTACCTGTAAGAAATTTTTAAACTACTTTCACTGCTATCTTTGCACATAAATATGTTTGAGTAGGATATAGATTCTTACAAACAGATTTGGCCCAAGCCCACTGTCATAATCAGGAGTGCTGACCAGCACCAGGTGACTAAAGGATTAACTAAGGTCTTCAGCACCTAGCTAGGTATCTGGTCAGCCAATAACAATGCAGATAGGAATTTCAAACTGGTTCAAAGGAGTCTCTATCTTTCCCTCCTTTGTCTAAAAAGCAGAGCGGTTTCTTCCAAGACTGAAGTAGATAGGAGGCCTGGTTGATTTTTGTGTCCCGGAAGGTTTGTCTGTGGGTCCCCTCTGTTTTTCCCAACTCCAAACAAAATGGAGATTGGGGCAGGGGAGAGTTTTACCTTAGGGAGGAGGTTTCCCAAGTGATCTCTTCCCTGGTTTTCTTGGAATTACTTGGGTAGTGGCAGCGGATTTCCCCAAATCTGGGTATTAGGATTTTTGGGGGGAAGTTTTTGTACCAAAGCCTGTAGAGATCAGGTTTTGGGGTGCTCATGGGCCCCCACTTCTGCATTTGTTGTGCCAGAGTGGGGAACAGCCTTGATACCCACGGACAGCAATTCTGGGCCTCAGGGGAGACGTCCCTCCTATCCCCCTCCCCTAGCCAGGGTCACAAGCCCCTCTCACATCATGCAGAGAAGCCACCGGAGCCCTTCAAATCAGTCTCTCCCCCACCAGTGGGGAGGAGCCCCAGAGCAGTCGCCACAACATTCCTCTCTTCCCTTTCCTGGACCCAACCTGTCTGCTCTGGGGAAAACCACAGCAGCACCTCTTGGTTGAAAGATGGTTTTGATATGCCCCAGGCAGGTTCCAGGATAAAGTAACCCTGCCCCAGAACTTGCATGGGGCATATCAAAAGCATCTTTCAATTGAGAGACACTTTTAGGCAGAGCTTCAGCAGCAGCAGCTAGGACCCCATGTCCCATCAGTGGGCTTGATTAAAGAAACATAGCCTCTATAGTCAAAAAAGAAATGAAGAGGGAAGAGGAAAAGCTCCCCTTGTTGTCACATACTGCTGTTCAATATGACATAGTTAATTTCTTAGCATGGCAACTACCTAGGAAATACCTTTGAAAATGATGATAATGATAATTACACAGTCCTGCAAATCCCTTCGGTGCTATTGTATTTCCTGAATGTGTGTAATTAACGTGTGTCATGCCACCATCTGAACACTGAAAAAAACCCCTCATGTTCATCTTCCTCCCATTACAATAGCAATATGAACGATGTTAAGTATATAGCAATAAATGCTTATGCATTGATTCACAGAGACAATTAAGATAACCTCACATGACTTACACAGTACAAAGTATGGAATTTTGCTCCATAATCCTTGCAGTGGTGGGAATTACTTAGCTCTTGTTCGTTATTTATATATATTTTTTGCAGTTGTTGAGCAGATGCATTTCATTGTTTCCTCCCTTTTTGAAAAGAAACAGGAACCCCTTCTTTCAAGACTTGTTTTTAAGGCTACTGCTGTGATGAAGGGCTGATTTAGCACATCTGCAGCTCTTGGTGCCACGTGTGCTAATGGTTCAGCAAGCAACAGTATAACTGCCCTGATAGGAACCCATTCTAAGACAAGCCAGCTCAAATACAACACAAGAAATGAGAACTGTGGCACACAGCTGTTCCTATTCCTTACAACCACAGTATTGCAGGTACAATACAAGAAATGAGAACTGTGGCACACAGCTGTTCCTACTCCTTACAACCACAGTGTTGCAGGTTTGTCTGAGCCAGTAAAACCTCTCAAGAGACAGCATTAAATTGATAGTCAGCTCAAGATGGCCACCTGGGATTTTTAGTTTCATAACCTTCCTCCTTATTTGTATTTCTATAGCACCAAGGAAGCCCAGTTATGGACTGACAACCCACTGCACTAGTACAAACACAGAGCAAAGAGATGTTCCCTGCCCCAAAGAGTTTACAATCGTAAGGATAAGATAGGATATTACAGGTGGGCATAGACAAAGAGTGGAGCCAGGGCTAGCCTTACCATGAGGCGAACTGAGGTGCCTGCCTCAGGTGCCAGACTGGAAGGGGGGCACCACTAGGACACAGAGAATTGAGACCTTTCAAAGTTTTGGCCCAAGTGAGGAGGTATGGGGACATCATTTGAGCTTCCTGCCTCAGGTACCAAAATGTTGTGGGCTACCCTGAATGGAGCACAGGGAAATAAAAAACAAAACAGTTTTTCACTGGCTTAACCAAAAAGATTCAGTCAGGGTTAAAACAGGAAAGATCTGTCCTCCCATGTCCCAATTTCACCCATAACTTGTCCCTAGGAGAAGCAATGAGCCACTTTTACCTGGCTTGATAGGCCCTAACTGGCATCTTTCTGGCCCTTCTTGCTTCTGGAAGACCCATTCTCATAGGATCAGTTGCTAGCAGAATCAGAGTGGCTTTGCTAGGCAATTCTTGGAAGTCTAAGCTCACCATTTTCCCTTTAAAGGACACTTCTTCAGGTAGGGTGTGCCAGGGTTTCCAGCAGAGGACATCAGCTGCTTGGCACACTCCATCTCACACAAATTTCCACTGTTAGCAGATAATGTTAAAGGAGACTGGGACTCTGAAATGGTTATACCAATTAGTGTGTCTGAACTGAACCTTGTGGAAAGAACAGAAGAAATCGTTTGGTCAGTTTCTCTTAATAGCAGTGCCTTATAAGAAAATGAACTGACAAAAAATGTTTGCTCTTGGGGTTTGAATAAAGGTCATTGAATCACTTGATCAGCTGGGGAGAATGTCTACTCTAGGGCTTGTACAGAGTACCTATCAAAAGCTGTGGTAGATTCTCCATTGCTGAATATTTTAAAATCAAGATTGGATGTTTTTCTAAGAGCCATGCTCTACTTCAAACAGGAATTATTTGGGGGCAGGTCTATGGCCCGTGTTACACAAGAGGTCAGACAAGATGATTACCATGGTCCCTTCTAGCTCTGTAATCTATGAATCTATCTGGCTACAGTGATGCTAGATCTTTATTAATCAAGCAAGTACAAAATCACATAGTCACACTACTTCATATTAACAAATGAAGAGTTTGCAAAGTTCCGCCAGTCATGGTTCTAAGCATGATGAAGCATCCACAGAATTTCTTTCCTTGGGAACAAGGCACTTCCTTGATAAATAGGAACAAATAAACAAAGAGAGTCAGATCTAATTGGAAACAAAGAAAGATTTTGATCTTTAATTAAAGCTGATTAATATTTGTAAGCCCTGATTCAGTTCCCCTAGCCTGCTATCTATCTATCTATATTTCAAGTTTACCCTTCGATTTTATCATTTTTAGAAACAGAGCTAAACATCCACTCACTGCTTAGGTAACATGCAAATCTTTCTACTGAATAATGAGTGAACCCATTAGGCAGGGGATAATCATACTCCTTGGTCTTACAAATGACAGAGCTCAGCTGTGATCCTTTGATTCTCCCAGTACACAATAGCTATTGCACAAGACAAGCTAGAGTAGTTACCTATTCATTTTGAAGAGAACCTTTTAAAAGTACATGTAAGCTATATGGGGCTCCTTTAGCCATTTCACAATTTTTGCAAATAAACTGCATAGCCACCCTATATTGCCTTGTTCTGTAGATTGTACTGTGTCATTAGACTTGACAAAGTGGAAAAGCTTGCACATAACTAGATTGTTGTCTTTTCTTTGCTATTATTAATTATTTTATGTAGCACTGCAAAAATGCACAGCACTCTATAAAATCTGGAGGACACATAATCCAACTGAGACAGGAACAAACACAGGGCAACGGTTCCATTGGGGGAGGAGAGGCCGGCCTGGAGTCATCACTAGTATATAGGAAGGCTTTGTGGAAGAACTCTGAAACTTTGTTCTTCCAAAACATTGTAAGGTTGGATATTGAGGTATATACAGTGTCCAGAAATTGCCAACAAATACATGCACTGGCAACTGACCAGTCATCAGTGATGTTTGGTCTCAGGTGTACACGTAGGAGTTGGAAAATCTTAGAAAGATCTCTCATTATAGCTCCCCCTTTTTACATGTTTGGTATGCATTTGATGCTCATGAAAAGAGACACTAATAACCCAGATAATGACAACAGGAAAGCTATGAGTAAGCACTGTGTAAGTGCTCCACTGTAACTACAGCTTCTTATTTCTTTTGAAGTAAGAAAAAAAAAAGCAAGAAAAAAAAAAAAAAAGCTTGCAAGGGTACATGATGTTCCAGGATTGCCCTGAAACAGGAAAGTTCAAGCCAAACCCTATCATTCCATCAGAATTGCAGTGTGAGCAACAATGGGAGGGGTATGGTTTCTGCAAGAGAGGAGTTTTCCTATGCAAAACAGGAAATGCTTATCTAAATACTCCAGAAGTGCTATCATTTACAGTGTCTATAGATGCTGAACACAGCCAGTTGTCTGTTAACAATTTATTTTTTAATTGAGACTCTTTCCCAGACTGCTTCATGGCACAACATGGGGACGAGGGGTCAGATCCTTAAGTACACTAAAGCTGGCTTAACAGGCTGGCTACTGGAAGAGATTCCTCTCTGTATCGGGCTCATCAAGTAGCAGAGCCACCTTAGCAACTCCTGTATCACTATTGTTAGGTGAAAAAAAAAGTAGCATTTTTTGCAAGAAGGTTGTCCCTGAAACCTGTCTCTAAATATTTTGAAATTGTTAAACCATGAGCATGGCTTGAGTCTCCCTAAATCCTGGCCCAACCGGGGCAATTCAGCTCAGCAACTCACTCACATGCAAAAGATCTGTTATTCACAGCACATGTAATGGAATCCATTAGCATAGTTGAAGCAGCTAGACAGTTTGAACGTAAAACGGGAAAGGATCAGAACTGATAACGCATCTTCAAACGTGCCCAACATGTTTGATAAAAAAATGCTCAGGGGTTTAGATGTGTGCATACAGTCAACGATATGTCCAGCAATGCTGTGTACAATATATTGCTTACTTTGTATCTTTCTTTGTCAGCTTTGGAATGTTGTTTTGTGTGTTTCTCAGTGCACGTTTTTGAAAGTGTAGCGTATGCTTGAAACAGGGGGTTATGCACTCTCACCCAACAGAGAACTCGTCAGCAGCCAGCCATGGTGTTACCAGTAACTCCTGTCTCAGTTTCTCCTATTGTCTCCTGGGCCAACCACGTTGCCATTCTTCTCTATCACCAAACAGGCCAGTGATAACTTCTCCTCAACTGGGAAAGAGATGTTGTCCCTCTCAGAGTCCAGTTCAAGCCCTGCTTCCAGACATAGTTTAGCAGTGTAAGTGACCCCAAGATCAGACCCCCTAAGAGTAAAGTAGAATGTCTGGATTTAAACCTCTCTGCCCACTTCAGGTTCACTCTCAGGATCCTGAGATACAGGAGTACTTCCTCTTGCCAAGTTCCTATATCCCTACCCCAAGGCCTTCACACCTCTAGCAATTCTCTAAGCTTCTTGTAGCTTTTCTCCCATACCTCTCAACAAAGATCTTTTTGCAAGAAAGTTCCCCAGACTCCTCTATTTGCCAATCCTAACGCTGCTCATAGGAACCTCCCTACAGAATCAATTCCCCTGTTGCTGGGCTCAGCCTGCCCTTCCTGAGTTGGCTTTTCCCCTTTACCTATAAACTTTTGCACAAGTTTTCTACTCAGCAGTTTCCCTGCCCTGGTCAGTTCGTAGCACAGTACCAACAAAAGAGCTCAAAGCCTCAGAAGTATTTAGTTAAATAATACCCATTGAAATCAAAAGGAGCTCAGCACCAAACTATCTCCAAGGATTTAGGTCAAAGTCTTTTAACCAGCTCCCAACTATTTATCTACAGGCACTTCTCACCAACTTTTTACTGTCTCTTCCTATCAAGTACCTTCAGGAAACAACTAACTAGCTGTTCTCAGGTAAATTGCATCTATTCCTCTTAAGGGGCCAGTCACCCTGCAGCAATGCTTAAATTCAATCAAAGAAACTCAGCAGTACAACAAAGTGAACAGGAATAGAACAAATCCTTAACAATTATCTGCCCCATTCAGAGGTGAATCCATGGGACCATTTTTGTCCCCTCACAATTATAGATCCCTGGGTACTAAACAACATCCATGACAAAGTACACACAGTTCCTAATGTACATCTATGGCACCAGATCCAAAGATCAAAGCATCAAGTTGGTTTAGCATAAAACTAGTATCTCAGTGATGGGGGAGGGGGAGGGAGAGGAAGAAACCTCTTTGCAAGCTGAGGAATCACTGCAAGTGCATAGTAGCTACTTCAGTTCAATCATAAAAGCCTTTTATGGCCCCAAAGTGCCATTCTTACATTGGGACTCCAATCAGGAATGTAGAAGTCTAGCCCTAGCTGGGCCTTCACCTCAGCCTGTGACTTAAATACTGTATTGCACTTACTCCTGTGTGTGTGTGGGGCCTTAGTTAGTCATGTGACCCATGCTGAGTCAAAGAAGTGTTTTCTTCTATTGTGTTGCAAGTTGAATATCTAATGTATTATGAAGGATATTATATTCATATTTATTTTCTATGTTAGTAGAACAAGCATTATAAAAAGTAAACCCATGGCATTTTTTACTAGATTTTGAAAGTTGTAGTTGATATAAATACAGTTGGAAATTGGCTGTACTTGTGGCAAGTGTCTGTGTTTTTCTGTCTGAATGAACCACACCTGATCAAAGTAAGAAACACGCTGGTGTTGAAGATGAGTGAGTAAAAGCTTGGTGTTCAAACTCATTCATGCTTTGAGACAAACAGCTGTAGCTATTTAATGTGCCTTGTGATTCAGCTGCTAGGGCTTTTCAGAAAAAAAAAGTCTTTCCCCCAGACACTGTAGAATTTAGGGGACTACTAGGTGCATGTTGCACCTTGTTGAATGCACCTCAGATCACTGAATTCAGTGGCTATTGAGCAAACTCAGAAGCTTACAGAATCTGACCTTCAGGCTACAGTGAGTAATTAAATATGGAAGTAGTTCTTCCTATTCTGTGACATAATGTTAATATGAAGAACACAGAAGCAGCACCTTTCTGGGAGACATCCTGGTCCTTCCAACTCCCTGAAGGATTATCCTCATTAGGAATTATTTTTCTCAGCACACCTTTCTGGGGCTGGTCCTTTAAATTTGACAGACATGAGCAGCTGTGCTTCTAAGGAAGCCATTTTACAGAAGACTACATCTTTCTTTCTGGGGCAAGTACTTGAGGTGTTTCTCCTCAGTTTTCTTTTACTATTGCTGTGAAGATGACCCACTCAATTGCTATTGTATAGCATCAGTGGAAGCCAAAATGAGTAGCATAGTTTGCTGCAGTTAGAATGACATAGATACTGTGAGAGAAGATGCTTGTTGATCTTTCCTAATTTGCAATTTGGTTCCATGCTGCTTTTTGTTCCTTTGAAGCTCCAAATGATCTTTATTTTTTTCCCAAATGTTATGCGCATGTCAAATAAACTTTAAAATTCCTGATTTTGGATAATTGGGAGGAATGTTCAAAGATATTCATAAATATCAGCATAATGTTGGATGACTGAATTTGGAATCATAAAAATTCTGCTGGGACAGGTTTTAAGGTGTTGTAGATTAGTCCAGCTCCATCATTTCAATGAAAGTATAGTGATATGCATCAGATGACAATCTGCCAGACTGTAATTACTATTATGTCTTCAGAATTTCATCAATTGACATGTTTCATTTTACGCTGCCTGTAGAATCAAAAAGGGTTGGAGCATTAGCATCGTGTTAAGGGTGAGCCAAGAACATTTACAGCTTTTAAAAAGCTTGTTAGTGCCTGGTGTTTGGATTATAAACTCTAATGAATATGGGAGGATTCAAATACATCTGCCCTAGTCTATGTATGTTTTCTCTAGACTATTATTATAGGAAAATTGAATAGTTTGCACTATGCTACTGTAGCATAGTCACTTCTTACAGCAACGGAAGAAAGTTTTTCTGTTGCTGTAGTAAATCTACCCCTTGAGAGGCTGTAACTAGGTTGCTAGAAAAAGTCTTTTGCAAACCTAAGGGTGTGTATCCCAGAGTCAGCTTATTTTAACTGTGCTCCAAACTTAATGATGTCTCTGACATATTAGCTATGTAGCTAATTTTAGCTATGATTCAGATGTAAATGAGGGATAAGGGGGGAAAAAAAAGACTGCTCCCATTCTAACCTCCAGGCAGGTTAAGAGGGATTAGAATGCTGACATTTGCATACACCTAGCCATCCACCCCATTTCACCTCTATGCACGTGCTCTGTATTGTGTCACGAGGAACAATCAAGGTCATTCTTCAAAATGAAATGAGCAGCCATTTCAACTTTTCAGTTCACTTTGCATCCAACTACCTGCAGCTATGAGGCAGTGAAAAAGTGAGTTAGATTTTAACTAAAAGCACTGTAGGCAGTATGGGTGGGTTTAAAAAAATGCATAGAGTTTACCTCAGGATATATCTAGTGTAGACACGGCATCATATAGCACAGAACTATCTGGAGTAATCATGGTCAACATGAATTCAGTACTCTATATCTTCTTGTGCATTTTTACAGCAAGACTGTTGCGTAGAATCCAGGATACCTCCCATTTCTGCCCCTGACTGAGCATGCTAGTTAACTCCGTTAGGTGTCTTGGGGCCTGAATCCTTCTTCCATTGAAGTCAATGGAACATAGAAATTGCCACACTGCTCCACCAAGTTCAGTATGCTGTCTGTAAGGCTATGTCTACACTGTCCTCGTTTTGCACAAAATATGCAAATGAGGCAAAGCAGGGAATATCTCATTTGCATAATTAATGAGGCTCTGTTTTTGCACAAAAACCCCCTCTTGTGCAAGAGCCATTCTTCCTGGAAAAAATATGGAAGAACAGCTCTTACACAAAAGGGGGGTTTTGCTCAAAAAGGAGCTGTGTAAAAGGCTACTTTAAAAAAAAAACACAACAACAACAACAACAACAACAAAAACCCCCTGTAGTCTAGACACACTCCTGGGGTGTGTCTGTGGGGGGGAGGGAGGATAGGGGGCTGCCCCCAAGATTCATACCAGGATGCTGCTTGTTCTTCCCCCTCCAGTCCCTGTCAGGGAGCACAGTTAGCTGCATTCCTCCCACTCTGGCTGGGGAGGGCAGTGGCCAGATGAGCTGCGCACTTTCTCCTTACGCCTTCATACTGGCAGAAAGGGAACAGCAGCAAACAGAATCCTGGTATGAATCTTGGTGGTGAGGGGTGGGAAGGAGTGCCAGTCCCCCTGCCCTCCGTAAAGGGCACCCTGTGGGACAGGGTTGGGGCAGTCCTGGACGGGTGAGGGGGCATGCCACCAGCCAATCCCTTTCACCTGTCTGGCTGGCTGTTGCTTAATGCAGCAGAGCCCTAGGAGTCTGGTTGGGAGCCACTGCGTCTCCTCCTGCAGCTAAGTGTTCCAGCCCACTGGCTCCTTCTTACCAGAGCAGTGCACCAGCTTACTTTCCCCTCTGCCATTGCCCCCAAATGTGTGAGTGGATCCCTATTGACTTCATTGAGGCTGCATGTGGGCCCAGGGATCTGCCAATGTAAAACAGGGCCTAAACTACTGGCATAAAGCTAGTAGTCTGTCCAGACTGAAAAGCAGCACATTGTTGTGTTGTATGTAGAACAACTGCCCAGGGGGGGAGACTGTGACATGGGAAATCAAACTTGCTCCTGGTGGTTTGGCTGCCCCAGAGAGGGAGTCAACTGAACTGAGCCCACATTGTGCTGGCACAGCCCACTTGCAGGAGGATGGTACATAGTAACTCCATGGTGCTAGAAGTGATGGTGCAACAGATAAGCACAAGGGAGGAAAGGGACACCTCCCTTACCCTTCTACCTTGCAGCCATATGCAGAATGGAGTACAGGCTGGCCATTAGTGAGTGATAAGGGGGTACCCAGTGTGCACCAGAGACAGGAATAATTCCAGGATTGTTTTTAATTTTTGAATTACGAAGTCTTAGCTTGTGGCCATTAGTTTTTACTAAGCAAAATAAAATGACTTTAACAAGGAGACGCTCATAAGAGAAAAAAATTAAACTGTCTGTTCAAAAGCACTCTAAAAGGAATCCTAAACCATAGGCAATGGCACCTACTTTTTAAAACACACCCATTATATACTTTTCCCTATTTAAGAGAAATGGTAGTAAAACCCAAGGATTGCATGATATGTGGACATGTCTGTTTCTAGAGATGTTGTTTTGCTTTTCCCAGCCATGTCATAGAAAGTAGTTGTTCCCAAGGGAATACATCAGTATGTGATAGGATATGCTAGCAGATGGGTGAGTAAAGCTGTGCATTTGTACTCTGCGTATGTGTAGAAGTAATTGCTCTCCTGGGGCTGCACTAGCTTGCATAGCCTCTGGGGAATATGTGTGTTTTCGTAAGGAAAAGGTATTTAAAATAGAAAGAATATCTTACGATGAACATGGAAATGTGCATGGAACACACAAATGGCAAAAAAAAGCAGTCACCCTGGCTGTCTGAGAGTCTCCTCTCTGATGTCCCCACCCCTGCCTGACCTACCCAATATAGCTGCAAGTTCACTGGAATGCAGGAAGCTGACCTACTGCTGACCTACTCTCTTCACAAAGTATGTTAAGAGTGTTTTGGGAGAGGGGAGGGAAGAGAGCACCATGTTGTCCAAATGAGCAATGATTCACCCTTTTGCTTGCTCGGTGACTAGACTAAACAATCCCGAATCTTGATCCTAGTGAACTGGGAATCATAACTAAATAATACAACCCAGGCAAATCAAATAAAAAAGATTAAATGTTATAAAAAAAATCTGTGCCATCCCTTCTTTCTCATATCTGTTGCATGTAGTGGCATTGCAGTCATGTTTGTCCCAGCAAACCGTAGTCAACATCCAACAGATATGAGAGAGAGAAGATAAATTATGTTACCTCACCTATTAGACCAATTTCTGTTGGTGAAAGGAACACGCTTTTAAGCTTGTTGGTCTAACAGGGCAGGTAATATAATTTATCTTCTCTTTCTCATATTGGTTGGATTTTGACTATGGGTTGCTTTTGCCTCAGGCTTTGGCACATCCAGCCGACAAGAAAATATGGCACTGTCAATGGACAAAGGTCAGTGGTTGTAGTATCACATCTGGAATTTCCTCATCATAACTGCATACATGTGCCCGTGAACTTGGTTTTTCCTAGTGTTTATGGGCAGAGTACCAAAGATTCAGAATAAGTTATATTGCTAGGTGAACTATCAGCAAAGGTTCAGATATTACGGTGAATGGTGCTGTATCAGAACAGAGAAGAAAAATAGACTAGCCAGAACTTTTCCAGATACCTTTCACTTGTTATAATTCCTTATTTATGGATAGGCTTTTCTATAAGGCTAATCACTGTGGTACCTGAACACCAAAAAATAGATTAAGCGATACAACACTCTTTTGAGATAGAGAAGTACTCTTAATTCTTGGTTTACAGATGGGGAAACTGAAGCTGGAGTGGTTACTTGACTTGCCCAGAGTCACACATGAAGTCTGTGACAGACCCGAGAACCCAGAATTCCTGTTTCCTAGTATAGTGCTGTAACAAGGAGAAGACCTGTTTTTGTCTTATTCCTCTCCCTTGTGCTTCCTCCCCACACCCAGTTCTTCCCCCCTTTTTCTTGAACACATCATTTCAGTCCCCAAATGTACTGTCCCACTTGCCCAGCAGGCTGTTTTACTGCTAATCCCCTTTCAGACTAGTCTTTCGGCCAATAAGTCATACCTCAGACACCAAAGTGATACTCCATCAGAGGGTTGTATATGGCTGTTGCACTTATGACAGGTTCAGTTACAGAGATCCTCTTGGGACTGTCACCTGATGTGCTGATCATACTACTGAGCCTGCCTACCTGCCCTCTGGGACACTCCACCATCTTGTCCTGCTAAGCCAGAAGCTCTGGTCTCCCCCAGCAAAGGAAGAGAGTTGGGGTCACAGTCCGCCAGCAGAGTAGCACGGCTGCTGCTAAGAGCTCAGCTTAGGGACGGCTCAGCTACAGCGACTTGTCAGCACCTAGGAACACAGTCCCAAAAAGGACCAAACCCCCAAATAAATCCATCTTACAAGGAGAAAGTTCATAAAGATGTTCACGCTCATTATCAATGAAACAAAAAGATGCACCTCACCCCCCCGGTAACAATTATTTACACTGGGTTTGATAATAAACAAGAGTATTTTATTTAAGTATAAAAAGTAAGATTTAAGTGATTGCAAGTGAAAACAGAGAGATCAAAGCAAGATACTAAGCAAAATAAGTAAAACATGCCAGTTAAGCCTAATATACTTAGAGAAATTGTTATAAAACATAATTCTTCATCCTTGTCCTTAATTCAGGTAAAATCCATCAAATTGGTGCTGATCTGGACCAGATCGAACAGCTTCTCCCCTCATTAGTGTTCTTTGTTTTCAGGTCTCTTATGGTGTATCTACACTGCACCATAACTCAAAATAAGATACGCTTTGAGCTACTCAAATTGCATATCTTATTTCAATGCTATTTCAGAATAGCTTATTTGGTCATTTGGTGCTGTCTACACAGTGCCAAATTTCAAAATAAAGCGCTATTCCAAAACATCCCTTACTCCTCGTAAAATGAGGTTTACAGGGACGTCAGAATAGCGAGCCCAAAATAACAGGCTTTCTGTGAAGACGCGAAATAGCGTTGCAGTGTAGATGTATCCCTAATGTGCATCCTTTATGGTGGAAAGGCAGTTTCAAATGCCAGCTGAAGACTATCATTGATAGAATTTCTCCACGTTGGGAAGTCTTTGTTCCATCCTCCCCATTCCAATGGAAAAATAACAAATTCAAGGTGGATTCCAGCACCAGGTGGCATAGTCACCTGTCTTTGTAGGACCAAACATAGTTTGAGCTTACAGGAAAAACAAAGCCACTTAGGGTATGTCTACATGGCAAAGCTAATTCAAAATAAGTCATTATTTCAAATTAACTTCAATAGTGTCTATACATGCAAACTGCTATTTTGAATTAAATTCGAAATAGCGGAGCACTTATTTCGAATTTGGTAAACCTCATTTTATGAGGAGTAACACCAAATTCAAAATAGCTAATTCGAAATAAGTGCTGTGTGGACACTTAATTCGAATTAGCTGGCCTCCAGCCCTTCCCAGTTTTCCCTGGTGGCCACTCTGGGCCAAACCAGAAAAACTCCTCTCCTCTCCCCCAGCCCTGGAGCCCTTAAAAGGGTAGACTCTGGCCACACAACACATGCCAGAGCCAGGCCTGCCAGCAGCTGCAGCCCCTCACCCAGTGGCTGCACAGTGGTAGCCAGTGGCAGCCAGATGTCCCCCGTCTAGTCCTCCAGTACTCAGGGGCCGTAGACAGCACGCACCCACATGGACCTCATAGAGGTTTGGGGGGAGGCCCCCAATGTCCATGATCTCCGCACTAGGCAGAGGTACGCGGCCGTCTACGGCCGCATAGCGGCCACCATGGCCAGAAAGGGCCACAGGTGCACCCAG
>CM057847.1:114243406-114270121 GCA_030068395.1 Apalone spinifera
TGCCCTGCCAGCACTGGTTCCGGCCAGCCTTAACTCTGATTCAGAGTCCACTCAATGTGGACACGCTATTTCAAAATAGCAAAATGATATTTCAAAATGCATTTTCTGTGTAGGTGCATTAATTTGAATTAGCTTAATTCGAATTAACTATTTTGAATTAAGTTAATTCGAATTAACGCTGTAGTGAGGACATACCCTTACTGATTGTCTTGAGCTGTGTGCCATTAAGTTCCTTCAGTATCACTAGTGGCTTTTATAGAAGACCTACAATTACTAAACAGGCTTACATTTCATATTTCTAACTTCACATACAAGAAAGATACATGCATACAGATTGACTGTATACATTCAGGAGATTACAGGCTCTTGAATAATAAGTTACTTGCTGTATTTTGCATACAGCATATTTGAGATATACATATTCATATTCAAAATATATTTCCATAAAAATATGGGAGCAAAGTGTCACAACACTCTCTTCTGGCATTTGGAGAATTGCACTAATCAAGCCTCATTTATTCAATTTTTTTGCCCTCAGGTCCCAAGTGCTCCCCAAAATCATTTTACTATGCAATATCTTAAACAATTGTTTTCTGTAATTTCCAGTTTACAATACCATTACTGTTTTGTAATTTTTATTGATGTAGTCTTGCATGGAAAAGACTATATCAAATTATTTTTATGCATATGTATGACCAGTAAGAAATTAATATAACTCTCATTATTGGATCATCTGACTAGTTTAATGGGAGAGAAGAAGGACAGGACAGGGTAATCATAAAGAGGAATTACTGCAGTGAACAGTATCCTGCTGCTTTAAGTCACCTCGTAAACCCAAGAAGGCTAGGGCCGAATCCAGCAGCTACTTTGTGGGCAAAACTTCCTCTGAAATCAGTGGAGTCCTGTTCATGGAACAGCTGCAGAAATCACCTTATGGACAGGAATCTGGAGCAGTCTGTTCCTACACAGAGCTCACACATCTATGCATTTATGTGGGATTCCAGCCCCTTAGAATGTTGATGGTCTTGGTAACCTTTTTCTTGCATGTTCTGTCTTGGGTCTGAATTGGAAGCAATGACTTTGAGGTGATTACAGTTCTTATACTCATTCAGGTTTTTTTTATTTTATTCAAAATATTTTTTGGTAAACTTTTTTAGTGCATTGATCAGGAAGAGGTTGTGACAATCAGTATTTGAGATCTGAAATTTTAGCTCAGATGGCTAGTTGGCTGTGATTGCAGACATAAGTCAGATGGTAATGTTATTGTTTCCAAATTGGTGTAGCAAAACAATTATAATAAAGAATCAGAAACTTTTCACATCAGTCTTGAAGAAGCTAATGGTGGTTTGAATATCTCAAGAACAGATGCATTTAGGAATTGTAAATGTTTTCAGTTTTGATCCAAGCATGCTTGGCACTTAGGAAAACCTGTACTTACAGAAACTGACTGGATCCAGAGTTTAAATTCTGTTTTCTCTTATTGCATTTATACAAAATAACTTTATTTATGCATGGGCATAGATTCAAAAGCTATAGTCAGATACTTGCCTGGCTCATTGGGCTCTGATGTGAGTTTTTTCTGGCAATTCTATGCACCTGCTGTGTCAAGCAACATCCCGTATCACATAAACCATGAAACCAAAGAAATAAAATACATACTATTTCTGGTGGAACTATTCCAGCTCATAAACATACTATTTCTTTTCTAGTGTGGGTTTGTGCAAATAAAGCTCAGTCACTCTGAAACGAGAAAATCCAAGAGCTAGACGTTCAGCTGGAGGGAACTGATTTTGTAAATTTGAGCTCCTGAATGGTGTTGCCTATGCCACTCTAGTGATTTTATTGTGAGCTTTGTGACAGTTGGATTTTTTCTTAAAGTTCCAGCTCCCAGAAGCAATTCCATAGGAAATTCCATTTGTTTTTCTAAACAGTAAGTTTTTAGCCCTACTGGTTGTAAAGAAAAGCCTGAAAATGTGAACCAAATGCTCCCAAAGGTTCAGATGCCAATGAACCCCACGTGTTTTGCTTTTTTTTAAGCTGTGGGACCTTTTTTTAAAAACTGTTTTCCAGATTTTTTCTTGGAGTTGGCATCACAACATGCTCATCAAACTGGTCTTGCTCCAAACAGAACCTTAGTCTGAATTTAAAAAGATTATATTTTAGAAATGAGTGGTTTCCAGGGAATCTGGACAATTGTGAAACTGCAAATTATTTGTTTCCATTTGTCTGATCTTACATGATGACTTGAAAAGCAGAGTGTCTTGGAGGTATTTTCTATCTTTTAGACAGATGACTCTCAGTAAAACAATTTACCTAGTTATGAGGGCAATAAAAACAGTATTTAATGATTCCCTGGCATGTGATTTTTATGTGTGTGTGTGAGGGTGAGGTGGGGGAGACATGTTGTAGCACAGTGCACACTTCATTCCCATAAGGAGTAAAACATTGGGAAATGTGCGTTTGTGGATGCTACCCACACAAATGCAGTAATCTGGCCCTTATTTTCCACTGTTCCATAAAGGAACTCTTTAAAAGGTAATAAAATATCTTACCACTTAAATCTTTCAGTATATCACATTATACATGTTGGTAATAAAATATGAGTACACTTAAATACATAGACATAGTTTTAACCAATACAATTTATTATTATGCTTAGTTGTGCAGCTGTTAACTGCTTCATATGTAGGAACCTGTCATGTCATTTCTGGCATCTGTGGCCTAGTTTTCCATCCAAAGTTACTTCTCTAAACCACTTAACATCAAAGAGAGGTGAATAAATTAAGAATTAGAATGAAGCAGCTCTTTGTAACTATTTTTAAATGAGCTCAGATTAGTGCTTTGGCACAATTTAATACAGCTGCAATTATCTAACTACAAAGAGTATATTAACTAATAATACCGTGGAGTGTGCAAAGTAGAGCTCTTTGCAAAACACAGTTGCCACACCATAGGAAATTATGATATTTCAACATTTGTTGTCCCAAACTGAGATGAAAAAGTCAAAATATTGAAAAATTTCATGGAACAGAAAAGTTCTAGATAGTTTTTGATTTGGAAAGTCAAAATGAAAAACTTTTCTCCAATCATGTTCAGGAGATTCTAAGGCTATGTCAGTTGAAACAAAACATTTTGTTTCTAAATACTGACATAATGAAATTTTTATATTTCCAAAGTTTTGATCTGGCAATTAGAAACAATTAGAAACATAATGCTTTTTTAAATGCACCTCTTAAAAGTTGAAAAAATAAATCAAAACTAACCCCTTCCTACCCAAAAAATTCAATTCTTCTAATTCCATTTATTGCCAAGAAAGCATCAACTAATATACAGTAGCAACATCTGATAATTTTGAAAAGCTATAGCTGTGTCACAAAAGCTATGGCTGATGTTAGTGGATGGGTATGTAGTATGACAGTTAATGCACAGTGTTAAATGCATCCTGATATTGGATCTTTTTATTTTGTTCTGGGGTGAAATTAACTCTGGGCATAGGCCCATGCACTTCTTACACACAGAAGGTGGAAGAGGATTTTGGCCCTTCTAAGTTAAAAATGGGACTAATGCAGACCTTCTCTATAGGGTTGAATTATACCCTTAAGAAACACGTGCTTACAGCTTTCTTTGTATTAAGAGGGCACCTTGGAGGCTAAGTGCATGTAGATGATTATTGCACTCTGTCACTTCTGCAGGAGGTCTGGGTTCTGAGGCTGACTATCAGTTCATGACGGAAAAATGTGAAGGCTGGCCTGCTAATGTGACATAGCAGAATGGGTTGTGCAAAGCCCACCAATTTCAGCGTGCATATGGGTTTAGGCAAATAAACTGGTGGGTTTGCTTTGCACAGCTTTGGGACATCCCCTTACCCCCGCTTTTGCTTTGAGTTTCAGGAATGTGTGAACCTGGGTGCTCAAAGCGAAACTGACTATGGCCATGCAAACCCCAGAAAGTTTTGTTGAAAGCAATGAAACTGCTAACTCTGGTCGCAGACTGAAGAAAATACTTTCAGTAGAATCAACAGTAGGGCGGAATGAACATTTCCTTATCCTGTTGTTAATGAAGTTAGTTGGGAGGGGGGGGGCAAAGTATTTTGGTTGGGCAGGAGTAATAAAGCAGCTCATTTCCCCATTACCACTAAATGCATCCCAGCTGATTTGCTGTATTCCAGTGTGTGTATGTGCAACTTGCTAGAAGAAGGGAGCACTGCAGAGGACTGGGGTAGTTGGACTGAAGATAGAAGAGCCAAACTTTTCTTCCAAGTTACAACACATTTCACAGACTTTCGATTTCAAAAACTTTTTAAATTTTTAGCAAAAAGTCAAAATTGGCAAAAGCTAAGAAAAATGCATTTTTCAGAATTTCTGGATTTTGGCAACCTGCTGACAATTTTCAACAAAAGTGGACTTTTTTTAGTGAAAATTCCATTTTGTCAAAATATCCAATTTCTGTCAAAAACAAAATTCCCTTATGATGAAATTATTTTAAGTATGTTCTAATAGAACATCTCCTAACCTTACACACTCACTTTAAACAAAACACATACTTATAGAATTTATATGCCTGCTGTAAGCTCCAGTCCCCAAACTATTCCCATCTCGTCTTTCTTCTCTCCAAACCTTAAATAAAATGGTTGGGGGAGAGAAAGTGAAGATCCCTTGCCAAGTAAAACACTAGCAGACTGGGAGGAGGGTAGAGCAGGATAGTCTATAATTGCAAAGTAGAACACCTTATAATTAAATCTTGTTAGCTAGAATAACTATTTCCTAGAGAGGGGCCCAAACCACAATGTTAGGCACCAGGTACAAACTTCCAATAAAACTTGTGGGTGTAGGAATCCAGAACTTTGACTTAGATTTAGAAGGGTGGAGTGTGGAGAGCAAGGCGCTAGCCGTGAACCTTGTCATCCAGCACCAGACAAAGAAAATACAATCTCCTGCATGTATTTCATGCATTTTCTGATGAATTGTTAATGAAATGGCCATTGGTTCATGGCTGACTGCAGATCTTTATGGGGTCCCTTATTAATCCTTGCTGAATCCATCTGTCTTACTAGAGCTCCCCTCTTAGGTCTTCAGTAGAACAACGAGGGCCAAAGTCTGGTCTCGGGTTAGCTCCTTGTTGGATACTTGAATCATAGGAAGGACAACTGAGCTGGCCTGACATCCCTCTCTGCCCTACCAGCATGGGTTAATAAAAGAGTCCTTAGGAAACTACATTTCCTTGCATGCTGCCAGGAAGTGGGAAGGAGAAACAGCCTTATAATTTTTAATCACTCAGGCATTGTAGGGAAGAAAGTGGGTGGATGGGGGAAGAGGCAGGGAGGGAATATGGTGTCAAATGTAGTCAGTGTCACAAGGCAACCCATGAATCATAGTACTCGTGTTAAAAGTCTGGCTTAAATAAAATGATTAGAATGAACTCTTAATGCACCACAGATTCCAGTTTGAATTGATTGATCCACTGTGATTATCATTATTAATGAACAATATTATGCCCCTACCAGATTGCAGATAATATGTTCTAGAATGCATCACAAAGCCTTACCTGTGGAATTACATAAGATACCTAGAACCAAACCAAAACAACGGTCTTTTGCCTCTTGTGCCCAGATTTTTCAAGTAATTTTGGAGTTGCTGAGCTCAATATTATAATGCCTAACTGGTTTAAGAGTCCTAAACATTTTTTCAAAAATAATTTAAACACCCAAATGGGATTTATGCTGCTAAGTGTCTATGTCCTTTTTCAAAATAAGATTTAGGTTCCTACATCAGTTGGGTGTTGCAACAATGAAGCCATCTCTACACTACACAATTTTGTCAACCTAACTTATATCGGTATACAGGCTCTGCAGTTATTAAATGCCTTGTGTGGCAGATGTTCTCACCAGAAACACTCGTATCGATTTGTATTGTCAATGTGGGGCATGGTAGGATGGCTTCTGAAAGCTAAAAACAGTTGACGTAAGCAACCAATGTCTGCACTGACTGTCGCTGACAATGTGCCAACAGTGGCGCTGGAACTATTGGTGCTGAGCTGCGCTCCTCCCTTAGTCCTGTTGAGATCAGATTGCCAACTCTCCCAGACTGAATGGGCTGGACTCCACTGCTGGAAATGGCGACTGGTCCATTCAGTCCAGGAATATTGGCAACTCTCACTGCCCCTGGCTGGGCCCATAGTTGGGGGCATCTGCAGAGCCCGGGGCCAGCAATGGGACCCTGGGGCTGGCAGGGCTGGTGGTCTGTGGAGCCCATGGCAGGGCCAGAGAGTTCCAAGGGTCAGTGAAGCCAGCAGGTGAAAGTACCCTGAGGGCTGACAAGGGACCATGGGGACTGGCAAAGCTCAGAGTGGCAAAGCCAATGGGACTGGCAAGACCCACAGAGGCTGCCCAGAAGCCAGAACCCACGGCTGGAGTAAGCAGCAGAGGGGTCAGCCCCTAGGTATGGGGATGCTAGGTGCAAAACCTGGGGGTGCTGCAGCATTATCTCTACTTCCCACACCTATGCATGTCAGCCTAATTACATCAACCATGACACTGTGCCACTCAGGGAGGTGGTATTGCTAAATTGCAATATAGAGGCCATTATGTTGACAGGAGCCAAATTTACACAAAGACTTTTCCATTTAGGTCGGCACAAGGCAGCTTACATCAACCTCGCTCTATGGTGTAGATGAGGCCTGAGTGCAGCACTACCTGATTATCTTTAAAAATCTGGGTCTTGATCTTTTCTATCTAGCTGTGTTGGCCTCCTGTTTTAAGATCATATGAGTCTTTACAATGTGATTGCTACTCAGGCAACATCATCTCTGTAATTTAGATTATGAAAGGCTTGTGGTGACTTTCAAGTTTTATCATCCATAGCTTGTTTTCAGTGTGGGTGGAGTGTAAGTGCCAAAGTCAGTAGATCATTGAGGGGAAGAATTATTTCAGGTACTCTACAATAACAACTTAAATAATTTGCTCTGCAAAAGATAGGAAAGGCTTAGGTTTAATTAAGCCATAGATTCAATTAGTGGGAAGAACAATGTGGAGTGTATTATAATTGCAGGATATGAAATTAATCACATTTCAAGAAACCCACTAGTTACAGAGATCACCTGTGCTGCCTGCAGATGACCATGGTCAAAAGGAGGAGGAGAGAGGGTAGCCCTGCCCTGCATGTTTTTCTAACTTGGTCTTACATCAGGCGATGAGATTTCCTGCATAGCTATGGTTTTTGCAGAGACGCACTCCTTGCTTTGGTTTCTGTGTGAGCAGCTGATCTCACTGTGCATGCATGGAGCTCATGTCCCCTTGTTTCGGATGTAGGATATTGCTAAAATAATAGGGGGCTCTAGAATCCATTCTCCAGAAATGGTCAACACTTTTCTAATCTGTGGCTTGTACCAGGCAGCTGTGCCATTTCACCAAGGGCCATTTTTGCACCTTTGTTGAGTTGTGTCCTAAAAGATTTAGCACAAGATTTTCAGGGAGTTTGGAGTTACATTTTTCAGTGTTTAGGGTGCCAATGTTTTGATGCTTGTCGTTTACATCCATGTATGAAATTGCAAACCATCTGTCTGTGTTTGCTTTTTGTTTGTTTAATTGCTGGTGTCTATTTTAAGTGGGGACAGGAAAATACTCTCCTTCTTAGGCAATAATGGACTGTGCAGATGTGACTGGTAAGATTATATATCATTGATATGAGGGGATTGTATAAGATGGAGCGATAAAACTGAGGTTGAATGTCATTTTGCATCCTGTGAAGATGCTAACATAACACAGAACAGAAACGTTAAGTCTAATTCCTCCTTTTGAACACCCATCAACCGCTGTGCATCAAAGTGGAATACAGTAAATGACTCAGTTTCCTGCAAGTAAGAATTTAATGAGACGCCTTAGTCTGATACATACAAATGTGAGATGGTGAAATGCTAGATGCTGACCCCGATGGGCAGTTATGAGGATGTTGGTCAGGGTTCTTCAAACAAAAACAAGCTCAAATGCAATCTGTAAGATGGAGAATGTAATGCAGAGAACTGGGACTGGCCACAGAAAGTCCGGTGATGGCAGTGACTAAGAATTTTATACTGTGTTGAGTAATACAATTCTGAGAGACGAAAGAAGAGAAGGAACAACGCAGCACAATGTACACACAGATTTATGCAAACTGACATATGATGGGCTTGCTTTATGTGAACCTAGCAACAAGCAAAGAAAAAAAATGCTGGGAAATGGATCTTTCTTGTTCTAAACTGATAAGCTCTGATGAGACTTGTAAAGAATGCCAGCTTGCTTGAAAATTCTCTTAAAGTTTTGATGGTTATGGCTTGCTCCTACTCCAACTGCAGCTAATGGCAAAATGTACACTGGATTGGGTGGAGCAGATCCTCCCCATTGGGGTAAATCATCATAAAAATGGAATGGGTCCAATTCATGCCTGCTGAGGATCAGGGCTAGAAAATGCAGGAGTAGGCTCTTCATGTGACAACTTAATGAGTACTACACTGCATCTTCCCAATAAGGCTATATACATTTAGGGCCACATGGTTTAGCAACTCTGTACTGTATTTACACCACACTTGTTGAAGCTGCTGTGACTAAAGAAGAGATACCTTTAAATCACATTGTAATTGCCTGCCCCTACAGGTTACTTGGAAATTATTTTTGTAAGTTTAAAAGGGTAATTACCATATATAGGGCCATATGCTCTCTTTGACTCACGTGTACAACCCTTATTGACAGCAGTGGGGTTTGCCTGGGAGGAATAAGGATAGCATATGGCTGATACAATGCAGTCTAATTGAGAAGGCAAAAATAATCGTGTATTTACCTTTTCCAGTCAAGTACCATAATACTTTATCCTGCCTTTGTTAGCTGCCAGCTGCATGGTATCAAGGCATAAATGTGCTATGTGCTTAATTTGCTCCTCTTGCTCTTTTTCTGAAAGCTGACAGTAGCTGAGAAACACAGTATTTACATTCTAATTAAAGAGGCTACAAATTGATAAAGAATGTATTGACCTTCAACGATCTGTTTCAAGACATCTATTTGAATAACCGACTATGCTGTCATAAACAGACACATTCACAATAGTAAACTCCTTCTGTGATTGGCTGTATGCCTGATTTTTTTGCGAGTCACTTTTCCACAAGCACATTCTATTTGTATGAATGTCTGCGATGGTGCCAGACTTGTCAATAGCCATACATGCAAATAGAGTTGTGCATGAACTAACCAGAGGATTCACTATTTGCTGTTAATGATTCTTCAATTTAAAATATTTTAGCTATCCAATCAAAGAACAGAAACAATACATCAACATAATTACCTCTGTATATAATTTAGAGTGTGTCTGTCTGTCCATTTGTTCAAGAACGCCTCCTCCTAAACCGGAAGAGCTAGGACCACCAAATTTGGAATGCAGCTTCCCCCCACCTCCCAACCCTCTTCCCTAAGATACCTATGCCCTGCCTTTCCTGACCCCTGAATTTTCTCCAGCCTTCATTTTATTTTGTTTTTTAAAAAAAATGAAGTCATCGAAATAGTGTGTATATTTTTCATTTATTTAAAATGAAAAAAGAAATTCCTTCAGTTACAGACCCAAGCAATGCTGGGTGCATCCGCTAGTTACTCAATATGTGGATAATCCATAGTCTGTTATAATTTGTCTAAACAAATCATAAACTTGATGAACAATTTAAAAAAATTATGGAAAATCCCTTGATGATTTCCAGGTAAGATTTCAAGAGAAAGGACTAAGACAATTGGTTAGTTAGGAATAGTTTTACCAGCTATACTATACCTTATAGTTACCAGATCCTTGGCAAAATTGATTATAGCAAGGGTGGGGAACCTATTTTGGAAGTTGCTGATCCACAGAAAAAAATCAGTGGGGGTGTCACACACAAGTGAGGAACCAAATTACAAAGCACCCACCCTCGCAAACTCTGAGGTGGCCCCTGACTGAGAAGGAGAAAGGCACTTCCCACAATCCCTGCACACACCAGAGCCTAAGAGGGCCCAGCCTAGTAGATTGTGTGCCTCAGGTGCCTCACTATGGAGCAAGGAGGTTGGAGCACCAGCATGGGCTCCCCAATGCTGGGGAAGCCCTGAGCCTAGGGGGCCAGATCTAGGCAAGCAAGGGGCTGAATGCTTAGGTTCCCTACCCCTGGATTACAAAATATATTTTGAAAATTCAGGATAGTCAGTCCAGAAATTCAATTGCAGATAACTTGCATATATTCTGCAAAACACCTAAACAAATCTGTTGCATATTTCATTCTTTCCTCCCATTAGATCCTTGGCTTCTCTGTTGGCACTGCCATCAAGGGTGGCAGGCATGGTAGTATTTTAGGGATGTGAAGTTGAACAAATATTTAGTAGGTGTTAGACTGAGAGCACCAAACACATTGGGCAAACCATTAGCCATTAGACTGTAGCAATCTTAGGTCATTGCCAACCCAGAGAAGATTCAAGTCAGCAGCCAAGAAGCAAAAGGCTGCAAATCCCATCATCCAGCACTCAAGCAGTCTGTCCCCAAATTCCTGTTTTGTTAGAAATATAATTAAATTCCTGTGCATGACAATAAGTTGCTATTTATTAATCCTAGAGCAGACTAAAAACAGGGAGCAAGCAAATAAAGACTGGAGCAGAACTGATCAGCCCAGCAAGGACAGAAGTTCAGTGTTTACATGATGAAGTTACATCAGGATTAGGCCTCAATCCACCAATATGCTCATAGGAGTCAGGAAGGCTACATCTACGCTTCAGCACAACTACTGGAGGTATCCCAAAATAGCTATTTTGCATCTTTTGAGCATGCCTGTTACTTCAAAATTGAACAGGATTTCTATTCCAACATCCCTATAAACCTCATTCCATGAGGCATAAGGGAAATTCGATTTATTTCAAAATAAGTGCTGTGCAGACAGCACCAAATTTCGAAATAAGCTATGTGCGTAGCTCAAATCGCATCTCTTATTTTGAGCTACAGTGCAGTGGAGAAGCACCCGAAGTGCCCTCATGAAACTCATTGCTGGAGCAGGGAATTCATTATTCTATAACCTTGAGTTATGTTATCTTAAATATTCTTATTTTCCATTCTTTTGATCTCCTTCATTCTCTCAATAAATCCAAAGACGAGGATAAATCCTCCCCTTACAAGAGGACTCAACCTACAGGGTAATGCCTGAATGCTTTAGAGACCAACAAACCACAAAACTGCAGCTGTTAGAAAGAGAAACAGCAAAGAACACAATTTTCTCTGACTGAATAAACAGCATATACTATATTAAAGGTGCTGAAGTACAAAGCACAGTATTTGCAAAATATTTGCTTAAACTAGTACATCTCTTGCAGAGAGCTAGTTTCTGTTTCTCATCCTTTTGTGATTATTTGCAACAAAACTGTTTGCTATGCCAACCCAGACACAAGCGACAGGGAGCACTCGAAAATACCACCGAGAAGGAATATATAATAAAATTGTTTCTGATTATGAAAACAGTGCTCAGCAATTAGGTATATTCAATGACACAATCATGTTAATAGTTTGGATGGAACTAAATGTGTCAGTTTAAAAAAAAAATTACTTACATTATTTTTTGCCTGCATATTAGTATTTTCCAGCCAACCATGTTAGCTATTCTAACATCATTGCAAGGTGAAAGCTTCTTCAGCAGTGCTACTGCTATCACACCACAGATGGAAAAGAAGCTATTAGTCAAATCAGTCTACCTACTACTCTTACCACGCAGGCTTAATTTATCGGGGACTATCCCAGATGGCATTGCTCAATTCTTCATTCAGAGTGTTTACCATTGATGTGGTGTCTCATTTGTAGATCAGAATTTAAACCAGTCTTAGCTTGTGTGTATACACAGCATAGACGAAATGGGTACTGAAGATAAGTTCCATTTCTGTAAAGAAAACATGATACCTGTGTCTTATGTAGAGCTTTTCATCAGCAAACCTTCCCTTTACAAAGGAGGAATGTACAGTAATTATAAAAGATGGAACAACCCCCTGGATTTGGGCCCAAATGCAGTAACTCTGAAATAAGGAAAACCAAAACATTTGGATTTGACTGTGCCAGTACCAGGGTGTGAGTCACTGCTATGGCACTGACTGCTGGTCATTCAGGGAATCAGCTGTGCTGAGCCCCGGAGTGCCCCCTTCAGGCTGGTGTCTCACCTATTGTTACCTGTTTGCATTTAATGGTTCTGCCATCTTACATTAGGATCTGCATACCCCCACACTGCATTACCCTTGAGCCATGGTACTGCCCTGCTGCAGTGCCCCCACACTCTGAGGTCTTCCCCTTCAGGGAACCACGCCCCTCTATGCCCACCTTGCCTCAATGACCCTACTGTCAGTCATTTAGCTCTGCCTCAATGGCAAACTGCAGTCTGAAATGGCTCCTTATCATTGGCAGGGGAGTGGACCTGCTGCCCCGGTTGCCTCCCCTGCAGTTCTAGTAGCCTCAGGCCCTGAGAGCAAGGCCAACACTTGGGAATTTGCCTGGCCAAAGTTCCCTAGCCCTGCCTGCCTTTTCCCAGCCCTGTTCTGTCTCAGAAAGCCTTTAGTTTCCCTGGCAAGTAGGTCACTCCTGCTCCACAGCTGGAGCAAGAATGAGTGAGAGTCTCCAGCCTGTCAGGAACTCTTATTTATACAGCCCCAGCTGGGCCCTAATTGGCTATATCTGCCTCAGCTGTGGGCTCCACCATCTCAGCCCTCTCCCATGGCTGGATTTAACCCTTCTTAGGCCAGGTTGGGACAGATGGCCCATCATACCCCCCCCACCTTGAGATCACCACCCCGAGGGTAGAGCTGGGGGTTTCCTAGTCTACACCAGTCAGAGCTGACCCTCCAGGGCCACTCACTTTTCTTCTTTTCTTTCACCTGGCCACACAGATGTGCATTCTTCTCTACCACGGCCTCCTAGTCCCTTACCATGTCTATCCCCCTCACTTCTGCCTGGTGGCAGGCCTTTTCTGCTGCCTCCAACCGCACACACAGGCCAGACTCCTCTGGGCTCTCTGTCTTCTGGGACTGGGTACACATTATAATCTGTTCCACACTACGGTGTTTATCCCAATATCCTGCTGTGACTTCTGTCATAGACCCCCCTCTCAGACACCTCCCGTAGTTGACTCTCAGGCAGGTCTATTGCCATCACCGGCATTGAACTTGACAGTTTGTAACCTCCCTGTGTCCTTAGGCACCTCAACCCTTGTCTCTCCTGGGAACAGTGCCTCTTAATATGGCCTCACTCCTGACACGAGCAGGCCCCTCACTCTTCCTGGCCTTGGGGCTCCCTTGTTCTTTCTTGGGTCCTGACCTCTCTGGGCTACCCTGGGCCGTACCTTGTGGGTCAGGGCAACTCCTCAATAGATGCCCCTGCTGTCCACAGGCCTAGCATGTCCTCTCCTCCCTGGCTCTCCACCCACGGGGGATTCTTGTAGGGCCTTGCCCCTTTCTTATGTTTGGGTGAGACTTTCTGCATCCATCCCAATAGTGACAAGCCTGCCACAGGTGTCCATGCCACCACAAGTGTAGCAAGTTCTCATCTCAGTTGCTGGCCTCCTGGCCCCAGGCTTCTCCCTCTGCCTTTGGCAGCTACTCCTGTACTTCCCCCACAGGAGTCCATCGGAGTCTTACCAGAGCCTGCTGTTCCATCACCAGCTGCTATAACTGTTCCTGCAGTGCCCTCTGCCTCCCACACTGCTTATGCTGATTCTCCCCAAACTCCCGCAGCAAGCTTTCCAGCCTTTCCTGGTGTCAGTCTCCTTTTGCTGGGGCCTCAACACAGGAGTCCGGCCAGGGACTACACATCAGCCCTCTGCAAAGAAGATCTTCATATACATGGGGTCCATTGTCCGTGCCATCCACAATTCTGTCTCTTTTGGCACAGTTCACCTAGTCCATACCAGTTCTCTTGTACCAGGGGTTGACCACAACTGTCCACATTCTCTGCCACATGTAAAAGGGTGTGACTCACCACCGCAGTACTGCCTGATGGTCAGCTCTGCTCAGCCTTCTTACAGCTGGTGTCTTGACTGCAGTACACTGTTTATACATTAATGGTTTTGCTATTTTACATTAGGACCCACCTCCCTTCCAGGCAGCCTCCTGCCCTCTGAGTACTGCTCTGCTGCAGTGCCCTCACATGCTGGGGTCCTCCCTCCTAGGGAACTCCCTGTGCCCATCTTGCCTCAATGACCCTACTGACAGTCATCATCAAGCCCCTTACATCAGGGGCAAATTGCAGTCTGAAACTGCACTCATGAGCACTCATCATTGGCAAGGGGGTGAGGACCCGCTGCCTTCTGCTGCCTTGGCTGTCTCCCTGCAGCCCTAGTACTCTCAGGCCTTGAGAGCCTTCCCAGCTCTGCCTGCCTGCTGCCTTTCCCCAGCCTTGCTCTGTGTCAAGAAGCCACTAGCTTACCTGGCAGCTAGCCACTACTGTTCCACAGCTAGAGCAAGAGTGGGCGAGTCTTTTCTCCCTCAGGAGCCCTTATTTATACAACCCTCAACTGGGCCTAATAAGCTGCTACTTCCTGCAGCTGCTTGCTCCACAGCCCCAGCCCTCTCCCAGGGCTGGATTTAACCCTTATTAGGCAAGTGCAGGGCAGATGCCCCATCACAGTGCCTTAACTTGGGATTAAATTTGGATGTGATTAAGTTCTGATGTTTAGATACAACTCCTCAAAGAGAGAAGTTTGAGATCTAAACTTGGATCCATATCCCTATCAGTGGTTTGGATGCAAGGTTTTGCATCAAGTCCATCGTTGGTAGTTATGGAGTAGCAGTCTGCTTTTGCATTGTGATAATAGGAAGAATTTAGTTAAGAAATGCGTTACTTGAATCTGGAGGAATGCAAGCATTGGCTATTGAGTTGCAAGTGGCTGTTCAGGTGTGGCAGTGTTTCTTAAACTTTTTAAGACCGAGGAACACCAAATAATATTTTTTTATGAGGGACACCAATGACTTTTTGTTGAGGAAAAAAAAAAGTTGAGGGAGAAAGTCCAGTGGGGCGGGAAGTTGTTGGAAAAAAAGGGCTGGGGGAAAGTTACTGAGCAGAAAAAAAAGTCATCTGCCTCTTTAAGGGTGGCCATTTTGAATTCTGTTGTTTTCTGAGGCACACATCCAACTGCCTCTCGGCCAGAACACAGTTTAAGAAACACTGGTCTGAGTTCTTTGCAGAGTTCAAGATATGATTGGCACTCTGCTCACTCTGTCTGTCCTCAGACATTGCTAATCAGAAAAATGCTACCTGTTGCCACCTGACATGCAAGACTATGCAGGAAGCCCAGAAACTATGTGATGCCAGTCCTCCTCCAAATCTGTTGAGGGGAAAAAAAGGCTTACAGTCCTCCTCACTAGAGTCAGTCCAGGCTGGGAAAGACATGAGAGAAGATGTTGCATGGAATGGTGTCTCAGAGAACCCCCAAAATGATCACAGTAGAGTATATGGTGTAACACATTTGTCCTGTTTATGCTGTGATGGTGTGCCATGAGTGATGATAATGGAGCACAGGTGCTGCTGACAGAAAGCAAGCTTCAGAATATTCAGATTCTGTCAGAATGTGGGTGGCATGTTCACTTCAAAATGTTCATCACTAATTTTTTTCCCCAGAAGTGACTTAGAAACCAGATTTACAACTTTAGAAAAGTCTCTTACTGCATAGCAAAGGCCTCTGGTCTTTTTGCCACATGAATAAGTCATTAGAAAGCAAGATTTTTTTCCTGATGGCTCTTCCTCCCATTCACTCACTCAGTTGTGGTTGAAGTATTTTCATTCACTTCAAAGCTGTCATTCTGCCAAGGAGCAAACATATAACATGAGTCTTTAAAATGTGTAGCAAAGATACAAAAGCTCAGTTCTGCTCTCTTCAAGTTGGAGAAACAAACAGTTCTACCAGGCATGGGCAAACCAAGGCATTTTCTGAATCATTTATATTTATTATCTGGATTTCTGAGATACAATGGAATTTCTTAACTTGCTGCCATCCAGCTGAAACACACAAGAAAAATAATAGTGCCTAAAACTTCAAATAATATGGTGTTAGGGGTTTTTTTTCTTTTTTTCTTTTTCTTTTTTTTTTTTTTAAAAGAAAAATGGAACTCCTGAGATAAGCGGGTCAGAAAATGAGATTTTTTTTCCCTGCAAAAAAATTCAACTTTTTGGCAAAAAAACAAAAAAGTTCAGTCCAAGCTTTAAATGTTTCCGCCAAAACTTTTGGTTGAAAACTGAAAGCTTCTATTTGAAAATGCCACAAGGATGCCGCATGGCAGTTGTAGTTCAGGTGCTCCATGATCCCATTCACCAGCATGGACCTGGCAGGGCTCCCTTGGTGCACTACAGTCGCCCCACCTTTTGCATCTCAGCAGGACATCATGGGGGTTCCTGGCCATGGTGTATCATGGCATATGTGGTCAGGCTAGGGTAGCCAAATCCAATTTTTCACTTTTTAGGTGTTCAGTTTTTCAATTAAAAATCAATTTTCTGTGGAAAGCCAATGCTTTTGAGGGAAACACATTGTGTTTAGTTGAACCTCATCTTTCTGTTGCAAATATCTTTGATGGAAAATTTTGGAAAACCCGTATCCTCTAGCTCTAGAACAAGTCTGCATTAGGGCTTCATTTGCTAACAGCTGACGCAGCGGCAGCATTACATGATGAACTATTGTAACAAGCTGATACGGTGATGCTACTGTGCTCCTCCCAGTGGCATTGGTCCTGTTCTGCTCCACTGCTTTGCATGGTGTGCTGTCCAAAATAGTTTTACAACAACATCTAAAAACATTCTAAATCTCTCCCTTCACACATGAAAAACTGAAGCTCAAATTGTGCATTCTCATAGGGGATTGCATCCATTTAAATGGATTTGAAAAACCAATATTAGGGCCGACAAGGCTTTCTCGTTTGGCTTCCGAGCTCAATCCTGATTCCATTGAAATGAGGGGAAGTTTTGCTATTGATATGAATGGGGAAAGAATTCAGCTCCCCATTCTCTAATGTGCCTTCTAATCTAAGCATATACATGTTTACCAGAGGTCTGGTAAATATACCATAGGTCGCTCAAATGTCAGAAATAGAAAGCTCCACTACTCACTTACATTAGTCACTTTAAAAATAACAGTAATAATAATATGTAGGCCCTAAACAATCCACGGGGCTTTAGCTTTCTTTTCTTCTCACTGTTGCTCCCTGATACCTAAACCAAGAGACTCTCAAAGTCAGGAAGCCAGTCAGACTTCCAAAATATGTGCTGACGCTCAGGGCCCTGTGAACCGGAAACAGACATTTACTGTATTCTTTCCCAATCCAATTGGTTCCAAATTTCTGTGGCTGATGTGCTGGGGTTTTGAATGCAGGCCAGGAGACCTAACCTGAGAGACTGAGATCACCCAGATAAGCAGGTCACTGCTTGCTTCATTCTCCACCCACCCCCCTCCATACGTACACCCCACTTTCTTTTGCAGGGAGAGTTTGTAACATTGGCACTTTCACAACAGGAGATTGGGGAAGAGGGGGATGGGGAACAGAGGATGTTTTTAATCTGTAAGGCTGCTGCTGATTCAGTAATAATAAACATGAGTCTGTTTCCTTGATTATTTTACACATACAAATATTTGTGTAGTGTGTCCGTTAAGTACATGTGCCATAGGGATCACTTACTGAAATGCTGCGTCAACAACAAATAAATGAAAACGTGTTTGTGTGTGCCTTTTGCGTGTGTGTGAGTGAGAGCGGAGAAAGAACTCAATTCCCAAGACTTTTAGTCATCCTCTGGTCTTTACTGCTAAGTCTGATCAAAGTGACAGACTCTGAGGGGAAGAGCTACGTAAAAGGCATTAAGACAGAAAGGTAGTGTGCTTCCCGGCAGTTTATTAGGAAAGAATGCTGTAAAAGTCGGTGTGGTTTGCAAACAGTAAAAAGGTAGTTTGCTGCTGCTGCTGCTGTGTGTCACGCTGTGTTACAGTCATTTTGACTGATCTAGTATAGCTCCACTGATTTAAAACAGTTGAATGTTTGCTAGCCTGAAAAAATGCTAAATCCATTAAGACCATGTGCCAGCTCAATTAGTGCAGATAACTTGCTTGCTACATTTCTTTGCACACAATTATCTGTCCTCTCAAGAAGTGTATCTTTGTCTGGGTAACAGATTTTCATTGGATTTTGTTTCACTTCAATTCAGCCAAACATGTAAACAAGTGTCTACATTTATTTACCTGAGTAGCTGCTTTAAGATTAGTGGCGAATTCATATTCTTGTGCTGTGGAACTTTGCTGAATGAGGGCCTAAGTCTGTCATTGCTATTAATGCAGCTGTTTGTAGGAAATCATACAGGAAATGTCAAATCTGAAGTGAGAACCATACAGTAGTTAGTATTTTACATTCTGTTTTATTCGTTCTTAAATTATAACTAGTCTGAAATAAAAACAAAAATCTCCAAAAATACCACCATTTCTCCCTACCCCATTTTTTCTTTTTCTTTTCTCCCTACCCCATTTTCTGCCCAAGTCAACTTTTAAAAGAATCTGGCTCAGGTCTGGCTTGAAATGCTAAACACGCTCAAGTGATGGACCAAACCAAAAGCTCCAAGATCTAAGTGCTTCTAGCTCACGGATTGGAACTTCAGAATTGAATGCAAATTCCCAGAGTCCAGGGTTCACCTATTCAGTGCTTAGTCTTGTCTCTTTATAGAGATCTCTTTATGAATCTGGTTCTGAACCTGAATTTAGGCTTTTGGTCTAGACACATCCCTGGTTTTGTCATTTGTCACAAACGTGGGTCAGTAAAACACAAAGAATGTCTATATTTACTGGAAGATTGACACGGTCAGTCTTCTGGCATTCGATTTAGTGGATCTAGTATAGACCCCTAAATTGAACGCTGAGGGTGGCTCCCATGGGTGTCTGGTACTCCTCCTTTAGTGAGAAGTAAGGGAAGCCAATAGCGTTTGCTCTCGTCGGCCTCCTGCTGTGTGGATGCCGCCAAATCTCAGCTTAAGATAAGATGACTCCAGCCATGCATTTTGCGTAACTGGAGCTGTGTACCTTAAGCTGACCTTCCTGGTCTAGTGTCAAAGGGTGAAATGCAGTTCCCAGTGAGCTCAGTGTGAAACTTCTCATTGACTTTGATGGGACTGATATTTCATCCACACTAATTACATTCTGGCAATTCACCCAAAACTTGCCCTAACATTGGGAAGATCCATCCCACACTGTGTCTCAGCTGAGGTTCCCCTGAGCCTTTGAGGTCCTGTATTGATTTCCACTTGAATTCTGTGTCCAGAGGTGAAAGTAAATGGGTGCATCGTGGTGCACAGCTCTGGCAAGAGCTGGCTAAGCTGCAGCAAAAGCCAGCAGGGAGCTATTTAAAGAGCTGGCAGGGACCCGTGTTGCAATAGGACAGTACCTGTAAGACATTTTAAGCTGTTACTTTTACCACTGTCTGCGTCACATTCAAACTCCCCAAGGTTCTTCATAGGTCTCCTGCTTACATCTTTTTTCTTACCCCTTGTCTGCTTGTGATCACATGCTGCAGCACACAGTAGAGTGCTTTGATTTCTCCACTATTTCCTCCCACTAGTCATGCCTGATTTTTTCCCCTGTGCCTCTAATATGCACTCTGTCCTTAAGCACCATAGATTTCAAGGTTAGAAAGGACCATTGTGATCATCTAGCCCGGGGTGGGCAAATTCTGGCCTGCAGGCCAGGTCCAGTCTGCCAGGGTTAGCCCCTGGTTGGGTCCCCACTACTATATTCCCAGCCAATGAGAGCTTCAGGAAGTGGTGTCCTGGTCCATTCCACTTCCTATTATTCCCATTGGCTAGGAATAGCAATCCACCCCCAGTGGGAGCTATAATCACCCAGGCCTGTGGAAGCGCAGGTAAATACAGTGGCAGCAGCCCACCTGGGGCTAACCCTAGTGAACTGCCACCATTTTATTGCCCACCAGTGACTTTGTCTGACCTCCTGTATTGCACGGGCCTTAGACATTCTCCAAAACAATTCCTTGCTCATGTTCTTTAGAAAATGATCCAATCTTGATTTAAAAGTTGCAAGAGATGGAGAATCCACCACAACCCTTGGTAAATTGTTCCAATGGTGAATTTCCCTTACAGCTAAAAATGAATGCCTAATTGCCAGTTTGAATTTGTCTAGCTTCAACTTCCAGCTATTAGATTACATTCTCTGTCCTTCCAAAAGCTTCCTCAAGACTCAGTTCTTTTGGTCTGTCTTCCATTGCTAACCACTCCCTGGCCTTTATTCTGAACATCACCCACAAATCCTAATATGTTATCTTAATTTACTATATAAAAAAGTTTCCAAAGGAACTAATAAAATGTGTGTCAACAATAAGAGAGTAGTCTCCTTTTTCTCCTTTGACCTGCCCAAGCCTACTCCACTTCCTATTGTTTGTTGTCATCTTTACTGTATAAAATCCAAATTAGGTTCCAGTCCTGCAAAGTTTATATATGTGCTTATCATTGCTCACGTGAGCAAAGTTAAACACATATGTATTGGTAGGACTGTAAATTCCTCAAGGCACAGTCTGTCATTTTATGTCTGTGTCATGGACAGATCTATGATGTTACATAAATAATAATAATAATTGCCTTCTCAGAGCCACACATGGAAATTACTAAATGTACATTTCTAGCACACATTGAACTAACTTTCAACTGAAGTTCCATTTTGGAATTTACTGTTTTCCAGAATGTTATAATTAGGCAAAAATAAATCACAGCTGAACCCTCCAACCAAATTCAGAAAACAAACAAAAAGCTGTGCTATCACAGATAAAACTTGAACTGTAAAAAATTTTCATGATGAAATGGAAAGCCTGTTATCTTCACAGAAGGGTTTATCCAGGTTAATTAGTTAGAATTATGTGTTCCTGATGCTCCCATCACCTGGGCATCTAGCCAGCAAATTTTTCCCAGCCCCAGACTGACATTTCAAGATAAATTTGGGAGCTTTGAGATTCACTTTGGAATCTATAAGGAACTCTTTGTTCACGGAAGTCTCTTCAGTCCAAGCTGCTTAGGCAGTGCCCACCTTGTATTGAAAAATATGTATATTATCTTTAATACTACTGCAAATGTCTGCATTGCTTCAAACACCTCACCACATATGTCCAGAAAATGGGTGGGGGGAAAACTGTAAATACAATCAAAATGTTTTTGATAGAAATTCAAAGTTTTTTGTCAATGAACAGACATCTGGAAAATGTTAACAAGCTCTATGACAGCAGTGGGCAATAATCAGCCTGCGGGTCAGACATGGTCCACCAGGGTTAGCCTCTGAGGGGCAACCAGGACTTCATTTACCTTCACCTCTGCAGGAACAGCCACTTGAAGCTCCCTTTTGCTGCAGATCACCTTTCCTTGCCAATGGGAGCTGCAGGAAGCAACGCGGACCCAGACATCACTTCCCGTAGCTCTCCTTGGCCAGGAACGGTGATCTATAATTGAAGATCTCTTCCCATACAATGGCAGTACCCAGTAATAGTGCACTATCAGATATGGTCACCTCATCTCCAATAGGAGCTTCAAGTGGCTGTACCTGCAGAGGTGCAGGTAAATAAAGTGCCAGCGGCTGGCCAGGGGCTAACCCTCGTGAACCATGTCTGCCTTATTGCCAACCCCTGCTTTATGACCTTTCTACTCTCAGATGCCATGGGCTCTGCTGATGAGGATGTGGGTTGAAGTTTACTTCAGTTTGGATGAAGTTTATTCATCCAATCCGAAAATTCAAAAACCATAAACGCACCAAAAGCAAATCAGAAAGGAAAAATTTGCATTGATTTAAGCCCCTACCCTCCAGTGGCCCAGAGGGATCTGCAAAGCACCCCTAGAGTGATATAGTAGAGAGCATACTCCCCTGGTACGGGGGGTGTTCTGGCAGAAATTCCCACAGGACAATTGGTTCTATATCACCTTAGCACATTATTGATCTTAAAGCAGGTTCTATAATTGCATTTCATCAGCATTGTTAAGGGAGCATCAAGGCTCCCATTCAGTTCATAAAGAAATAAAAGATGTATATAGTTGGGTGGGAGACTAGCTGCTGCTTTGTCACCAATTCCATAGAGTTTAGCAATGTGGCTAATTTTCACTGATTTATGCACTGACTTCCTGTAGCTAGCTGGACAATAGTCCTGACTCCTTGAAACTTATGGGACATTTTTCAAGTAAGACCTAATAAAATGCTTCCTGTCATCCTTTCACTATAACGAGAAGTTTCCCACACAAAGTGTGCCAAGTCAGCAGAAGCTGTAAACCCAATGGATGAAACATTACTATCCAAAGTGCACTATACAAATATGTAATAAAACTTGTGTCTTAAATTAAAGATTTTCTTTGAGTCCCCTGACACTCCCTTTGTATACCATTGGACATTATTTTTGATATGCAAACCTAGCACATTCATCCTCAGTTTCCTTCTGAACTAAAAATCTATACTATTATAATAGGAAAGGTGTCTGTCATGCCGTCTGTCACAGAGAACATTTGAGAAGACCTGGAAAGTTTCTAGGGGGAGACAGGCCCCACCTACAGCCCTGCCATCTCTGTTGAGGCCTCACCCCCACTATGGGGAGGGGAGGAGGAGGAGCAGCATGCCAAGTGCGCATGCCTGCCCCCACAACAGGGAGGGGAAGAGTGCACGTGCATCCCAGCATCCCCAGAGCAGTAGGGAGGGAAGAGGATGCACATCCCAAGCCTCCCTGCCCCTAGGAGCAGCGGAGAGGGAGGAGGTGCCGTAGCCTGAGCTGGCCCAAGCCTCCCAAGCCCTGGGAGGGAGCAGGGAGGGAGGAGGCCACCTGGGCGTGCCTCCCCCCCTCCCCCACCATGGGGAGAGGAAGAGTGTGCACACCCCAGCATCCCCGGAGCAGTGGGGAGGGAAGAGGACGCACAGGCCCAATCCTTCCCCCCCATCCCTGTGAGCAGCGGAGAGGAAAGAGGTTTCACGGCCCAAGTCTCACCGCCTCTGGGAGCAGTGGAGAGGGAGACGACCAGGTAGCCCGAGGTGGCCCAAGCCTCCCCCTCCCTAGGAACAGCAGGGAGGGAAAACGCCATGTGTACATCTACTGTCCCAATGCGAAGGGTAATGCTAGTGAGTATAATAATCATTAATAACACTTTCCATAGACACTGCTTTACAATACGCTCCAAATCTGACTGTATTGTAAAGATAGGAGGTTTTTGTTGAGCAGACTTAGTTATAGGAGACCCAAAATCAATAACCTGAGTCTTTCTAGCTGTGTAAAAACACACTGGGACAAATTCTAACTACACCACTGTAATCAAAAGTAATTCCATCGAGTTGTGGCAATTACTTGAAAGTTGCATTTGGCTCATTGTATGGTGTGGTACTGATCAGAAGAATGAGGCTATCAGAGTATCGGATGGTACAAATCCTCAAGGGACAATGTCATCCAAATACATAGGCCCATATTCCAGAGGAATTCACACACAGGAAAGGTTGTGTTCCAATTTGTTTTTCATACCATAGTCAACGTATTCCTGAAAGCTTGACTAAGTACCAGTGCAACGACTGTAGAGGCAAATGGAAAAGTCATTTTCGTCCTAGGAATAGGTCTTAAAGCCCTAGACAGATTTTTTTTTTTGTAAAGGGTAAAAATACCAAGTTATCCTTTGCTCTGTTCAAATGCCATGCCTCTGCCTACTCAATAACTAGCAGAACCTTAATTAACGATCTCTTCTCATGAAATGACAGCATCCCCTAATAGACGTGGTCACCTCATCTCAAAGATATCTTGGTATTGGAAAAGGTTCCAAAAAAGGCAACAAAAATGGTTAGGGATTTGGAACGGCTGCCATATGAGGAGAGATTAATAAGACTGGGACTTTTCATCTTGGAAAAGAGATGACTAAGGTGGGAATGATAGAGGTCTATAAAATCATGACTGGTGTGGAAAATGAGAATAAAGAAGAGTTATTTACAGGGTTTAAAAAAGAGCTAGATAAATTCCTGGATCATAGGTCTATCAATCACTATGAGTCAGGATGGGCAGGGATGGTGTCCCTGTCACAAGCTGGGAATGGGTGACAGGGGATGGATCACTTGATGATGCCCTGTTCTGTTCATTCCCTCTGGGACTCTGGGCATTGGCTACTATCAGAAGAGAAGATACTGGGACAAATGGACCCAACATAGTTGTTCTTAGGTTCTTATCAGCATTAGAGCTGAGCATTGGACCTGGTTTGAGAGTTGAGCCCACAAACTTTGAGAAGAGGGAACAGTATTACCATCTGAACCATCTTGCCACCTTTTCCTAGGGTGTGTCTACACAGCAGTTATTTCAGAATAATGGTTGTTACTCTGAAATAACTATGCAAGCATCTACACAGCAATTCCGTTATTTCAAAATCATTTTGAAATTACGGATGGCTTATTCCAACTTCTGTAAACCCCATTCTATGAAGAATAAAGCCTATTCTGAAATAGCTATTTTGAAATAAGGCATGTGTGATTCTCCACTTCGGCTATTTTGAAATAGCCCCTCACCAGGGCCATTCTAAGTTATTCCTCTTGGGGTTCTAAATTGAGATAGCACATCTACATTAGGGAAACGTGCCTCAGACTACTTTTGGGGCTTCCCTGCAGGGTAGATATGCTATTTCGAAATAAGTTATTTCAGAACAACTATTCCGGAATAGCTTATTCCGAAATAACTGTGCAATGTAGATGTAACCTTACAGATGAAAATTCCTAATTCCCCTAGAAATATTTAGCTCAGATGCTAAATATTTTGAACTTTGTGCAAGGGCAATTTAGAAATTCTTTTCTTAAATATCAATATTAAGCATCAAAAAGAATGATTGCATCAACATAGTGGTGTCATAATGTACATAATGTTAACATAAGATAACATAATGTACAATTCTTGTTTTAACTCCATGGAGGGGTGTAATGATCACATAAATGGGGGGAGGAGGGCGGAGGCTAGGAGACCAATTTAGAGCCAGGCTTCATATAAGCAGACACTGTGTACAGTCCTGCTCTCAGCACATCCAATATGCTTCTTTTCTGATCTTCTAAACTTTTAATCAGAGATTGCCAAACATGCTGAACTCAGTGATGAGGACAAACATCCATGCTGAAGGTAGAACAAACTGTCTACTCATACCTCACGTCTGACCTAAGGCAATGAACATCATAACTGAAATAAACTTCAGCTAGTGTCTCACTGAGAAATGTTTCTTGCTCATTTTAAGGAAGAAAATTGATTTAATGAATCCAGATTTTTTTTGGCTGAAGGAGAGGTTGTCTTGGTGCTACTGAAGGCTTGCAGCCAAAATCAGTATTTTGGGGGATTTGAAATACAAGATGAATGCATAACATTTGTTACATTTGTAATAGTTTCAGAAGAAGCTCACTGTTTTGTTTCCTTGATCCAGACTACAGCTATTGCCTATTTAGCACTTGAATCTGATCTCATTTGCATGAACTATAGACTAGAGTAAAGACCTGTATTTCATTGGAATTATTCTGTGTGAGATCAGACTCAAGAGGTTAATGTTAGCTCCAGCACATCTCTGGCTTCATCAAGATGCTGTTGGTGGATTCAGTTTTTGTTTTAATGTCAGCATGTTCATTGCTAGTTTTCACTTTGAATGTGGCATGAATATTGGCATCTCCTAGACACCCTAGAAAGCTTTTCCCATTGGTGGAGGCAGCCTCAGCAGTTTCAGAACTTTGCTTTCACTTCCCACCCAGATGCCTTCGTGCGGCACCAATCCTATTATATAAATTCATCTCATCACATTTATTGAGGCAACAGCACTGAGGTCCAATTAGACTAATCCTGAAATCCCTTTCGTGGCTTAAATAAGTTTAGAGCATATTTATACTGTGCTATGCTGCTATATTTAGAGAAAGCCCGATTAGTTTATTCAATCCACTTTCAGGACCAACACACAAAGAAGAGAGGTAAACACAGAAGCAGATGAAACCTATCACTGCATGCTTGCTGTTCACTGGGCCAAATGCAGCCCTGATATAAATCCACTCTTAATGGATTTATATCAGGGATTAATGTATTCAGCATTATTGTGTTTTTAGCTCAATCAAAAGGATAAATTGGGGAATTTGCAGATGAGCTGTCATTAGGACTCGACGGGGTAGTCCAAGACTATAGGTAGGGCCTGGGTATGTACTGAGCCCCACCATCTCAGAACAGCACTGTGAGGCCATGTGCCTTGGAGAAATAGAATGCCCCCTATGACTCCCAGGCTTTCTACTGTCTATAGCCCTTTGTGAGGGTATGATTTGATATCCTTTGCTCTCCTGGCATCTGCTGCTGGCAAGTTCTGGGAGAAGAGAGGGCCTGCTCCTACCTTGACTGTCCCTAGCCCTCTGAGGGGTAATGTATCTGTGGGGGAATATGTGGGGAGCATTCTCCATGCTTCCCAAAGCACAACAACTGCAATTCTCCACAAGAGAATACAAGAAAGGGCTACACAAGGAAGGACAAAGACTCGCTATGGCTTCATCTCCCACAACACACCTATTCAGTAGCTCAGCTGGTATGGCTATAGTGCCCAGCCCACATGCTATGGAAATAGTGAGGAGTAATTGGCAACACTTGAAAAGACTTATCCAACTTACTCCAGAAACAATACTGCAGGGCCGTGTCTACACTGGCCCCCTTTGCCGATAAAGGCATGCAAAGGAGGCCAGTCGGAATTGCAAATGGAG
>CM057847.1:114277508-114293092 GCA_030068395.1 Apalone spinifera
TACATTAGCCACCCTAGTTCGAACTAGGGTGGCAGTGTAGACATACCCTAAAAGGATGTTACAAGGAGGAGGGATAAAAATTGTTCTACTTGGCCTCTCAGGATAGGAGAAGAAACAATGGGCTTAAATTGCAGCAAGGAAGGCTTAGGTTGGACATTAGGGAAAACTTCCTAACTGCGAGGGTGGTTAAACACTGGAATAAATTGCCTAGGGAGGCTGTGGAATCTCCATCACTAGAGTTATTTAAGAGCATGTTGGATAGACATCTATCAGGGATGATCTAGACAGTGCTTAGTCCTGCCTTGAGAGCAGTGGACTGGACTTGGTGACCTCTTGAAGTCCCTTCCAGTTCTAGTATTCTATGATTCTATGCATTCAAGAGCAGAATTTGATCCTCTATTGGGACAAATCCTACACATATACTTCTCCAAGGGCAAGCAAGCCTCCAAATACAGCATAATCAGTACACTTCTCCTATGTAAGGACAAGAATAGGATGCAAAAAACCCTGCACCAGAGAGCCACATCTCTTAAAAGTAACAGAGGTGTCCCCTTTGGGGACACTGGAAGTCTTTAAAGGATAGATCCAACTGAGCTAGTTTAGGGTAGATCAGTATGGACCCATGACTGCTCAGGCTAAAGAGGCAAAAAAAGTCTCTTCCACACTAGTTGTTCTGAACAGAGAGGATCAACAGCTTCTGAGACTACTACAGTTCCACAGGGGAGAAGGCCCTTTCCTTTTCTCTAGCTCCAGTGAAAGACCTAGCTTCACAGCCTGTCCAGTCCACTGAGCCTATGAGCTGGTTTCAGGAGTTTGTTCTTATTACTTAATGCTCTGAAACACAAGTATCAGAAGCCTGGATGAACTGGATTCCTGTTTTGCAAGGAATAGGAAAGTACTTAGCTTATCTGTTTTTGTAACAAATTTTCACCCCTCCCCCATTATACAAGTAATAAAACCTATTTACAAGGCATACAAAATTCAGTTTATAGCTGGAAAGACATCTCTCCTTGTCTGTGTTGTTTCTGCAAGTGTCAAAACATACTTGTGTTTCATACCAATAAAAAAAAATGAATCTCATGCCAAGAACATCAAGAACTAAAACAAAACGATGCTATTTCCTCAACTAAAACTTCAAGACTCACTAATCTCGCCTCTGTTCCTGAATTTGGTTCAGCCTGAGCATACCCAGTGAAGAGCTTGATGCAAGTATGGATCAGTTCCAATAAGGTCCTTTGTGATCTAAGGGCCATATTCTGAAACCCTTCCTAGTCCCTTGCTCCACAAGCACTTCCGTTTATTTTAATGAGTAAGTGGAGCCGAATCTGGCCCCAAATGTGCAACTGATAGAGCTGGCTGAAAAATTTTCCAGTGGAACATTTTCCATCAGAGGTGTTTTGTCAAAATCGAAACTTTCCAGAGCAACATATCAAGTTTTGATGGTGTTTCATGGGGGACGAAAGGCAGGAGACTGGTGTGAACTTTTATTTTAAAATTTCTTTACCTTGATTTAAAAAGTAACCTTTTAAAAATGTTGAGATAGAAATGAAACATTTTCACTTTATCAAACTAAAATGGTTTTATTCACCAAAAATGAAGATGCTTTGAAATCTTTCAGAAATTTCATTTCAAGAGAAATGTTGAAATACTTTGGTTTTGTTCTGATTTAGATTTAAACACACTTTGGAATGTATGGTATTTTCCATGAAATGGAAATTCTGGGTCCCAGTTATTACAAAACTGTAGTCAGGAATAAGTTTGAAATATTTTTTTCAGTCAATTTTTTTTTAGTGATAGTCTGGTCAATTATTTGATACTAGCAATTGTTTATAGGATAAGGAAATCTAAATGAAAGTGAACATTCATACAAACAAAACTTTGGTTGAACAAATGTTCATGATTTGTGAATAATAAAGGGATATAAACAGGCAGACATGAAAGTAGGGTTGTGACTCAGCAAACTGTTTTCAGGTGAAAACAAAAAGGAGGCCTGTGGCACTTTAGAGATTAACTATATATAGGATCATGAACTTTTGTGAATAAGACCCATTTCATACTCATCTGATTAACTGGTCTTACCCACAAAAGCTCATGATCCTGTATATTTTTGTTAGTCTCTAAAGTTATGTCTACACTACGGCACAAGGTCAAATTTAGATAAGCAACTTCAGCTATGCTAATTGCATTGCTGAAGTCAAAGTAGCTTGCCTCAACTTTTGACGCTGTCCACACTGCAGGAAGGCGAAGGGAGAACACTTTCCTTTCTATTTCCCTTGCTCCTTGTGGAAGCAGGACTACCAGGATTGACCGAAGTGCCTCTCTCAGTTTGAATTAGCTGTCTCACTAGACCTGCTAATTCAAACCCTGGAAGATCGACAGTGGCAGCTTCGATCTTCTCTGTAGTGTAGATATACTCTAAGGTGCCACAGGTACTACTCGTTTTTAAAATTATAGACTAACACGGCTACCCATCTGAGGCTATGTCTATTCTGCAGAGCTTTTCCTGGATACCAGAGGTAAAGTTCTGTGTCCAAGAAACGCGTCTGCTTTTCCGAAAAACATTTCAGAAAAGCAGACACATTTTTTCGGCATCCCTGTAAACATTGTTCTACGAGGAAGAAGGGATGTTCCTAAAGAGGGTTTTTTTTCTGACCTTTGGCCCCATGTACTCGGGCCAATTGTCGGAAAAGCCTTTTTCAGAAGAAAAGCAGAAAAAGATACGCAAATTGCATTTTACAATTTGCGTATCTTTTTCCGACTTTTCTTTGTAGTAGAGACAAAGACCTGAGACTTGTTCTCATGTAGCTTTTTAAAGTAGTCAGCCAGCTCTAACCTCAAAAGAGGCATCATTCCTACTCTGCCCATAACTGCTGAAATTAGAAAGAAATGTCTGATTTACTTTTAAACTTATGCTTTTAAATATAACCCTGATTCAAAAAAGCACATGCTTAACTACTCCCTCTTTATCAAAGCATTTAAGCATATGTTTTCCCACTGATGTCCATTGTACGTAAGAGCATTCTGAATTGGGACCTAAGTGACTGTTTCTGATGATTTCACTTGATAATGTAAAAGTTTTCCTTTCCTGTATTTCATGTTATGCATCCATTTTTTAAATATGTTTTTACTTTTTAAATATAAAAAATGATGTACAGTATGCAGTTCTGCCACAAATGAAAATAATTCACATTCAATTTCATATCAATATGCAGTTCTAAAACAAACCTACACAGATGTCTCCTCAATTATATTTTTTCATTTCTAATGTGCATATAAATCACTACAATTTATCTTTTAAATAACACACAGTTGTATTTGCTTGTGTTGTCTTACCATATATTTGTACACTCAAGTACCCAGAGAAAGAAAAAAATAAATGTAAGATGTTAAAAACATGAGAACATATTATATGTGTAAAACAAATAAGAAATCATGTTGATGCTTTGTTTTACTCTCTCTGATTTTAACCTTAATATTTAAAAATAAATTATTTACAACCTTAGGCATCCAGAAATAATGAGTTAGGCCTCAAAACTCATGAAATGGGCTATACAAAATGAGCATTGTTTAAAAGGAAAATAGGTGCTGGGTTCTACTTTGATTTCTGGTTTTTGAACCATTAGGGTTCATGACCGAGATTCACAAAGGGACAGATTCCATTCTGGTCCCTGTTGCAACCATGCAACCCCTGCTTAGCTGCCACCTTATTCTGTAAGCACATAACTGCACTCAGCACCTATTTTTTCCCTGTAACAGTTCCCTATCTTTCTGTCTCTGTGCATGGACACAACGCTTCACTTCAGGCATCTGGGGTCTACCACACAGCTAAGCCATAGCACAATTCTAAATCCAGATGAAGACAGGAATCCCTTGCCTAACTCTACTGTAGAGACAAAGCCAGCAGGCATACCCAGAACACACATACATACCTTTTAGAATCTGCCTGGAGTAGATGGCATCTCCCTACTTTTAGTCTACTGGTTAGATTTCTCACATGAGATGCAGGAAACCCATGTTCAGTCCCTGCCCCCCTTCTGCTTGATAGGAAGAAAGGTTCTGAGCAGGGGTCTCCAACCTCTTAAGTGTTTTGACCAATGAGTTATGAAATATACTGATGTGGATCTCTCTGTCTCCCCTGTGGAAACTGTTTTACTGTATATACAAAATGACAGTGCTTAGCACTGGGGCAGGCCCCTTGGTCTCCTGCCTCTGAGGTACATGCTCAATCAGGCTATAGAGTCTTTCCTCTCTGGCCCAATGAGCCCTCCTTCCTTCTCCTCAGGTGTTTCTCGCAACACACAAATTCGAAGTCTAACTCCAGCAAAGGATTTATGCCTGTAGATGCCAAGCAGAGGGAGACATCTACCTAACAGCTTTGATGTAGGCACCTAAATCCTAGAAAGGAGCAGGGCTTAGGACATTTCCTCTTATCAGCTTGGTGTAGTCAGGGAGCCATCTAGTGTTCTAGGTTTTGTGGATCTCAGTCTTAGGTGCCAGTCTATCCCCATTCATTGTATAGGGATCCTAGGTACCTAACTCAAGCTTTTTCGACTTGTGTGATTTTTCTGGGCACCTGAAAGTTAGGTATTGCTATGCTCAGCATCACTACACTTAAGTCTCTTTGTAGGTCCTGGGTCATGCTTTTAAACTTCTCTCTGCAGACAAAAGGGCAGAAACTTGCTTTCTAAAGGAAAGCTCAGATATTCATTTTTCAGTCACCTTACTCCAAGTGCTGGGATTTAGGAAAAACACCAACTATATAGAGAATCATGATAAAATCATCAGACCTGGTGTTTCATGACCTACCGTCTCCTGACCTGTAGATCTTGATCTCAGTAATATAGCTGTGTTTCGACTTGGGCAGCTTTAAGGACCTATCTCCTAACTCCTCCCTTCCACATCTTGCCACTCCAGAACTACTCAGTCTTAGTTAATTAGCTACATAGAGGGTACAGGTGTAATTATTAGGAAAACTACTGTAGTAATTGAAAAGGAAAATCAATAACCCTGGCTACAGCAACATACAGTTTACTCTTCTTTGACCAATTCAGTAGGCCAAATTCGCAGCTGGTTTAAATAAACATAGCCTTCCCTGATTTTCAATCATTATGGCCTGGTCTATGCTTAAAATTTAGGTCAACCTAGCAACTTCTGTCAAGGCTTTGAAAAATTTCACAACCCCAAGACAAAGTTATGCTGCGCTAAACCCTTGGTATAGACACTTCTTGGTCAATAGAAGAATTCTTCTGTCAACCTAGCTTCTGCCTTTCAAGGGGATGGATGAAAAAATCTCTTTTGCTACTGTCAGCATTAGAGGACTACACCAATATAACTACAACACTGCAGCTGTTACCCTGTACTGCTTGTAGGGTAGATGTAGCCTATGTATCCAAATGAATGGGAGTATTTTGATTTATTTCAGTGGGAGCATGATTGAACCCAAGGTGTACTTCATGTTAATTTCATTATTTGGCTTTTGATTTTCATGGGCATGCAATAAGTGGAAAGAGGGGGAATGAACAGGAAGCATACTTTGAAGAAAAGGGAAATCAACTCTAATTGATGAATGTGCTATAGGAAATTAACTCCTGGGTTAAAAGAATTCATGCATTTTACAGTTCCTTCATTTATAATTACATGGATTTTTTTCTTGTTGAGCTCTTTAGGAAGAAAAGGCAGGAAGAAATAATAAAAAGGTTATAATTGTTGAAAAAACTGTAATAGTTTTATACAATAATCTACATCCAGCTGTACAATGGTTACATTTTCATCAAGAGTTTATGGTGACCACAAAAAAAAAAAAATCACAAAAGCAAATCTTGACTAGTTTGCATATGACATTGAACTCCAGAAATACAATTCTGTCCCTGCATTGTGAACACTTTGAGTGTATTCTATGCTAAAAACATAGAGGTGAAACCAATAAACAACATGGACTCGATGTAAACTTTAGTCCAACAATTTGCTAGATGTGTGTAATATTTCTTTCTGCAAATTTATTTTTTGTCTGTGTTTCAGTTATAGGAATAAATTGAACTGGGTGACCTTTTCCATCACTGGAATTGCTGCTGCTATTTGCATGCTTAAACAGATCATAAGTGAAACGTGTCTCTGTTGAAGTCAATGTCAAAATTCCTACTGACTTCAATGGACACGAGATTTCACCCCATGTTGTTTAAAATAACAATGGCAGTTGTGGAGCACTTTTTAAGCTAAAGGTTCCAGTGTACAAATTATAGCCCTAATACAACAACCTGATCCACTTGAGTGAATCCCTTTCATTGGATGTCATAGGACTCCACAGGAGTGCAGTAGACTTGATGAGAAGACCTAACTGCAAAAAATTGGGATCTACATACTGTAATCACTTTGTTCATTAGTGAAATGCAGCCACCTTTAGTGTGGAACATGTCAGATGCTTAGCAGTGGATAATTAACAATAGTACACACTACTTAGGACAGTAAGTAAAAAAGGGCATTATCTTTAATTGAAACTGCAAAGATGAAAAGTTGTATCATTTGCCTTATTAAACTATGTTCACCATATGGAGAAGGCTAGAATCCTTTCACTATATTTGAGGGATATTTTTAAAATCTGTCATATTTTTACAGGTGCTAATAATTGTAACACTTATAGTCCCACAACGGAATTGTAAGTGCAAATCTGGGTTGCTATGACCCGAATAATATAATTGGGTTCATGGTCCTTTTAAAAAATGTATCCCTTTCATTTTAGCAGATGCTTTCATTATTTGTGCTATAATCTCTACTCTTTGCTGACACGCAAATGTACATGCCTTGCCAACAATGTGGCATCCAGAAGGAATCTTATTTGGTAGAAAATTTTTCCATCATTACATAAGTGAAGCTTGTGAGTTTGGGCTGATGTAGCTGAAAAATGTGAGTATTACTGTAATGTAATGTAAGCTCACTTACAGTAAGTGTGGAATGTTCTTTCCTGTGTTAGTCTAAGAGTGAATGCCATAGAAGTGTCCCTTTTGCTCCCACCCCCCACCTTCTATGAATCATGTTTCCATTGGTATTTCTGAAAGCAAACCACCCTCAGGTGTTTTACAGCATTTGTTTGTATTGTGGGAAAAATACATACACACACACACTCACACATATCACTTGAATTTGATTAAGAAGACAAGGGCAAAGAAACCAAAGTGCTGTGGTTTCTTTGAATATCTGTCTGTCTGCATAGTGACAGAGGTCTCACGGTCTCAGCCACAATATCTTGACTCACCACATTGCTGTTTAGAAGAGGAGTTCATCACTGAGTTGGGAGCTGAGCCACATAGGCGTACACAGAATATTGGTCCTAAAGCGTAACACTCTCTCAGGCCTGATTCGTCTCTCATGACAGTATAAATCAGAAGGCCATGGGTTGTTTTTTTTTTGCAATGATATGAGTGAGTGCCTTAACTTCTTCCAGGTTAAGTCAGATTAAAAGAAACACTTGGGTCTAAAACAAGAATCACTTGGGTCTAGCATAATTTGGAGCAGTCACAAGTTCCCTTCCTGGCTCTTCTGTTGATGTGCTATTGGGCAAGTCATTTAACCTCTCTGCACCATCAATAAAATAGTCTCTTTATGCTTGATAAACAATAAAGAGTATTCTATGTGAATAATAATTCTTACCTACCTCCCAGGCATGTTATAAGAATGACAGAATGTTTCTAAATAATTTTGTAATCTTCACCTGTGTATGCCATATGTAATTGTTATCATTAGCTTACACAACCTCCTGGGTACTGAAAGGGTTTTTGGTTTATGTAGTCAGATTTGTGTGGTGCTTCAACTTCAGCAGGGCTCCATGAAGAAATAGGACCTTGAGAATCCAAGTGCAGGACTGAGGCCTTGATTAGTATTCAGAGCAAATAAGTTGTATTTGGGTGATCTGTTACATGTACCATGGAGCATAAGTGTATAATGGGGAGAGGGGTGCTTTGTATTTTGAACTTTTTTAATGAGGAAAGATGTGATCATGTGATATGGGAAAACATACTTAAAAATTGAGTCTGTGTGGGTTGATGAGCTGAGTTAAGCAACTATAGGATGATGTGTTCATCACACAGCAAGATCAGGAGCTAATATTACATTTTCACCTTTTTCTTCCAGAGATGTGCTGAGTCTAGATTTAGGTCACAGAGTTGAGAAGGATCTGGTGATATTTCAGCCTTATCCCTGGGAGAAGTTTGTCTGCGGGGAGACTTTAAAAGGAGCAAAGGCAGTTATGGGTGGAACTCTCATTTAAGGTCAATAGGTGTGAGGTGCCTAACTGCCAGTGAGCCTTACAGGGGAGATTTTGAATGGCTAACCTACCACATATTGCCATGACTGACTCTTTCTGTTCAGGAGGGATTTAGCACTAGACCAGAAGAGGTTCCTGAAGGCTAGGCTTGCCAAAACTGTGGAAGGAGATGTGACAATACGTACACAATAAGATCACTGACACTATACTTCTCTGACAGACCCTCACCTTTTGGTTTTGTTTTTTTGTAAATTCTAATGAAGAATGAGTGGCTTGCAATACTTAAATTATTCCCTAGATCTCTGAGTATTGCTGGAACTAGAAAAGTAAAATGAGATTTCACCCAGCTTGGGCAGAATTACATATCAAACACAAGGCTCCTTTAATGACAAGTGTTTTGTTTTGACCACAACAGTGTGTGTGTGTGTGTGTGTGTGTGTCTGGGCGGGTGGGCAGTTTATCAGAGTTAGCCCCGGCAGACTGCTGCCATTCTATTTACCTAAGCCTCTGCAGGTACAGGCGATTGCAGCTCCCATTGGGCTACAGATCGCTTTTTCCAGCGAATGGGAGCAATGGGAAATGAGTGGCCCAGGATACCACTTTTAGCAGCTCCCATCGGCCGGCAATGGTGATCCGCAGCCAACAGGGAGCTACAACTCTACCTGCAGAGATGCAAGTAAATATAGCTGCACTGGCCCACCAGGGGCTAACCGTGGTGAACCGGATCCGGCCCACAGACCAGAATTTGCCCACATCTACTGTAAAGTCATTAAGGGGTAAATCTGAAGGTGTCCCTTGTGTCAGGGTAGATGAACCCCATAGTAGAGAGAGAAGGATGCAAGAACAACTCTGAGCCCTGGAAGCCCCACCCCAGCAGGCCTCTACTTGGAGGATGAGCTTAAAAGGGAAACTCTTCAACACAGTAAGTGGCAGATAGAGAGAGCCAGAGCTGCACTCACTGCTACATAGAACCTCTGCCAGAAGGAGATTCGAGGAGAAGGACTGTTAATATAAAAATATGAAAACAGACACTGGGTTCAGACCAATGTTCCATCTAGTCCAGTCTTATGAGAGCGGCCAATGCCAGATACCTCAGAGGGAATGAATAGAGCAGGTAATTATCAAGTAATCCATCCCCTGAAATGTATTCCTAGTTTATAGCAAACTGAATCTTCCCATCCTGGCTAATAACCGTTGATGGACCTGTCTTCCATGAACTTAGCTAATTCTTTTTTAAACCCTGTTTTAGTCCTGACATTTCCAATATTTTCTGGCAAAGAAAATATTACAGGTTGATTGTAAGTTCTGTGAAGAAACACTTCCTTTTGTTTGTGTGAGCAGGGTCTGAAAGAACTGAACAAATTCTCTGCTGACAGTTACCTGAGAGGGGTAGAGACTTAAGGAGCAAACTGTATCTAGATGAACACATCTACTCAGCTTAGATATCCAGAAGATAGAGTGGTGTTACTCAAAGTAATCAACTTTGGCCAGTGTTGGTTACAAATCACTTTAGTATTGAGAGCAGGGGTGCAGTGCTATTACCAATGTGTTGTCATTATTGCATGAATGAAGGGGAGCAGAAATGTGCTTAACAAAGAAAGTGCTAAATATGCTTCATTAGGAGCCTCTTTGTTATTTTAAATACTTAATCAGAGCTGAAATTAGTTGTGGTAGGACTCTTAAATACCACAGAACTAAAAATACTGACAGCTGAGACATTTGAGATGGAATAGTATTTCTGCCCAGCCTGCAATGAGCTGAAAATTACTAAGGGTAGTCTACACTATTGGAGAAAGTAGATCTAAGCTATAGAATTTGAGTTGCATTAGTGTAATTCAAGTTGATGTAGCATAACTCTACTTGCCATGAGGTCTACATCACACTGGGTCAGTGGGAGAAACTCTCCCATTTACTCCCCTTACTCATCTCATTCTGGTGAAGTACCAGAGTTGACGTCCAACTATCAGCAGTTGATTTAGCAGGTCTTCACTAGACTCACTAAATTGATCACTGGTAGACTGATCACCACAGCATCAACCCACCTACTAGTGGAGACAAACCCTAAGGCTACATCTACAAATGTTCTTGCGCAAAAATTTGCGGAGCATCTACACTGCACGTGTGTTTTTGTGCAAGTAAATTTACAGTAAAGCATCAGAAAAGAGGGCTTCTTGCACAAGAGTTATTCCTCTCCCCATGAGGAATAAGCCCACTTGTGCAAGAACACTTGCCACAGTACAACTGGTGGCCAAGCTCTGTGACTTTATCCTCACACACAACTATTTCATATTTGGGGACAATTTATACCTCCAAACCAGTGGCACTGCTATGGGCACCCGCATGGCCCCACAATATGCCAACATTTTTATGGCCAATCTGGAACAATGCTTCCTCAGTTCTCGTCCACTAGCGCTCCTCCTCTACTTACACTACATTGATGACATCTTCATCATCTGGACCCACGGGAAGGAGGCTCTGGAAGAATTTCACCATGATTTCAACAATTTCCACCCCACCATCAACCTCAGCCTGGACCAGTCTACACAAGAGATCCACTTCCTGGACACTACCATGCAAATAAGTGACGGTCACCTAAACATCACCCTATACTGAAAACCTACGGACCGCTATGCCTACCTACATGCCTCCATCTTCCATCCCGGACACATCACACAATCCATCATTTACATTCAAGCACTAAGGTACAACCATATTTGCTCCAACCCTTCAGATAGAGACAAACACCTACAAGATCTACACCAAGCATTCTTGAAACTACAATACCCACCTGAGGAAGTGAGAAACAGATCAACAGAGCCAGATGTATACCCAGAAGCCTCCTGCTACAAGACAGGCCCAACAAGGAAAATAACAGAACACCACTGGCCATCACCTACAGTCCCCAGCTAAAACCTCTCCAACGCATCATCAGCGATCTACAACCCATCCTGGACTATGATCCCCCACTCTCATAGACTTTGGGAGGTAGGCCAGTCCCTACCCACAGACAATCTGCCAACCTGAAGCAAACTCTCACCAGCAACTATACACCACACCACACTAACTCTAACTCTGGAACCAATTCCTGCAATAAACCTCTGTGCAACCCTGCCTATATATCTACACCAGCGACACCATCATAGGACCTAACCACATCAATCACACCATTATGGGCTCATTCACCTGCACGTCTACCAATGTAATATATGCAATCATGTGCCAGCAATGCCCCTCTGCCATATACATCGGCCAAACTGGACAGTCCCTACGTAAAAGAATAAACGGACACAAATGGATATCAGGAATGGCAATGCACGAAAACCTGTAGGAGAACACTTCAATCTCCCTGGACACACAGTAGCAGATTTAAAAGCAGCCATCCTGCAACAACAAAATTTTAAAAACAGACTTCAAAGAGAAACTGCAGAAGTACAATTCATCTGCAAATTTGATACTATCAGTTTAGGATTAAACAAAGACTGTGAATGGCTAGCCAACTACAAAAGCAGTTTCTCCTCTCTTGGTATTCACACCTTCACATCAGCTGCTAGAAGTGGGCCTCATCCTTCCTGACTGAATTGACCTTGTTATCTCTAGCCTTACTCTTGATTGGAACTCTTTTCTTATGCCTGTATATTTATACCTGCCTCTGGAATTTCTACTACATGCATCTGACGAAGTGGGTCTTTGCCCATGAAAGTTTATGCTCCAATAAATCTGTTAGTCTATAAGGTGCCACAGGACATCTCGTTGTTTTCACACTGCCATGGACGCTCTTTCGCAAAAGCACATGGCAGTGTGGATGCGCTCTTGCACAAGACCTTTTGTGCAAGAACTCTTGCGCAAAACAGTTCTTGTGCAAGAAGCCTGCAGTGTAGACGTAGCCTTAAGAGACCGATGTGGAGAGGTCACATCAGAGAAGAGACAGGTGGCAGAAGAAGGTTTCTGATAGTTGGCTGGTGAACGAGTAGCTGGTGAGAAGTCAGTAGAGAGGAACAGCTAGTGAGGCACTCAAGTGGCAAGGAGCAGCATCCGGTAGGACAGCCAGCCAAAGCAAGTTATCAGATGAAGGAGCAAGCAAAATGCCTTCTTCCCCCCCCCCCCCCCCCCCCCCCCCCGTGAGAGGTAAACTCATACAGATTTGTCTCAGAGCAGAAAGGGAAACAGAAAAGGAAACTTTTGGTTGTAGAATTCAAAAACTTGGGGCAGAGGACCCTGCCCCTGGCACTCTGGAGTTGGTGTCCTGCTCACAATTCTACAATTATAAAGCCTGCTTCTAGCATTTTCCCTAACTGGTGGCTGGTGACTTCCCTCCTTTCATTAAAAGTTTCCTTTTTATACTCAGACTCTGTGCTTGTGAGTGGGAAAGTATTGCCTCTCAGGGGTGCCCAAGGGTAGCTTGTAATTTTTCCAGGTTACTGGGTGGGGGCTTGAGATGGTTCTGTGCTGTATTAAGGCAAAGGAACCCCTAAATATTGAACTTCTCCCTGGTTGCTGCTGGCTTCACCTGGCAGAAGGGTTACATTTGTTTTAAACCTGCTGCCTATTAATTTCATTTGGTGATCCCCTAGTTCTTGTCTTCTTTATTTAATTTCTCCACACCAGTCGTGACTATATAGACCTCTATCATATCTTCTCTTAGTCGTCTCTCATCCAAGTTTTAAAGTCTTATTAATCTTTACTCCTATGGAATCTGTTCCATATCCTTAATCATTTTTGTTACCCTTTTGTTACCCTTTTGTTACCCATTTTTGTTACCCTCGCTATCTTTTCCAATTTTAGTATATCATTCTTTTCTGAGATGAGGCAATCGGATTTCTATGCAGTATTTAATATATAGAGGCAATACTTTTTTATTTTCTATCCCTTTCCTAATGATTTTCCAACATTCTGTTTGCTTTTTTTGACGGCCTATGAACACTGAATGTATGTTTTAGAGAACTATGCACAATGATTCCAAGATCTCTCTCTTGAGTAGTAACAACTAATTTAGACTCCTGAATTGTATATGTATAATTGGGATTATATTTTGCATTGGGCATTACTTCACTTTTATCAACTGCTGCACAGAGTTGAGACTCCCTCTCCTGCAGAGGCTCTTGGCCAGGGTTTCCAGGGAAAGCCAGCAACAAAAGGCAACCCCCAGTTGCTGCAGCAGCCAAATCAATGTATTTCAACACCTGGCCTCCCAACATCAGCAGCAAGAGGCTCAAAAGCTGGAGCAGCAGTTCAGTCAGAAGCTGACCATTTTCAGGAGCTGACCACACAATATAAAGAAAAGCAACACCAACAAATGATGGTGCTCCTGTAACCCTTAGGAGCTACCGCTATTCAGGAACAAAGTTCTCTGGGAGGGCCCCAAGGCCAGGGACTTTAGTTAAGTTGACAAAGATGGGCCCAGAGGATAACTCCAAAGCCTTCACGTAAGTCTACTGTGGCAGCATGGCTTTTGTTCACTCTATCTTGATTGAGTCAACCTATAGGGTACTAGATTCCATGGATACCCAAGACTACCATAAAATCAAGATGGGCATTTTAGACTCTTTCAACCCCCTCACCTTCCATCTTTGTCCCACCCTTTCACCCAAGCCCCCATTCCCACTCCACCTCTTCCTGCCCCTGCTCCACTCCCTCCCCACCTCACTCCATCCCTTCCCCCATGTCCCCACGCTAACTCCACCTACTTCAGCTCCCTCCTTCAAGCGCACCTTGTCCCCACATCTCCACCTCCCTCCCAGAGCCTCCTGAAACAGCTGTTTGGAGTGGGGCAGAAGGTGCTGGGAGGGAGGGGGAGAGGAATTGATCAGCAGGGCCACCAGTGGGCAAGATGTGTTGAGGGGTAGATGGGAGAAGGGGAAGCTGTACTGCCAAATAAGTACTAAGTACTGGCTCATTTTTCTCTATGGATGCTCCAGCCTCCACAGCCGGTGCCTATGCTCCTCTGGCCATCATACCTCTAATGGAGTGAAGACAGATGGTTGTCCATTTGGCAGACAGTTGCTCAAGTAAGGGCACTTTCAGCATGACTGCCCTTTTATAGATAATAATAGAGACAAATCTGGAAGCTGCTGCCAGGGTCTGCAATCCAAATTTGGTGGCCCTAGATCTTACTGTTTAGGAGGAGTTCTTGATCAAATGGACTAACAGATAGACAGATGCATTCATATATAATTTGTATTTATATTAGAGGCCTCAGCTGGGACTGGTTCCCTATCTAAAGTGGCACAATAACAAACATGCATAGTATATATTTAAGATAAAATGAAGCATAGGCACATTCTTCTTTAAAAAAAAAAACAAACCCTGACTGAGAACTTGAAGTGTCCTATCCCAGATGATATAATAAGAAAGTCCGTGGTGCTGATTAAATAAAACACAATGACTCGCTTGATTTACAGGGATGAAATTGTTTCTGCAGATCCAGAGTGTTTAGCATGTCAAAGTTCATTTCCAAGGATGGTGTTATCTGTTTCCAGGCAAACTCCAAGTTATCAGACAAAACATGCTACACAAAGATGGGAAAAAGCAGCCCTAGGAGCTATCTGCAGAATTCTGAAGGATCATTAAATAGTTGTATAGGCAGGTCCCTTTTAAGGCCTGTAGGACCAACAATTGAAAAACAAGTTTTTTCTGTAGTTTTGTGAATTGTACCATCAATGGCTGCACCAGATTTTTCCTAAATGTATTCTATTCTATGTTATTCTTCAGCCCTGGGGATCTGCACTGGGGCAAAAGGAAGGAGTTTCTCCCTCAGGTAGGTATGAAGAAACTCTGCTGCCGCTATTCAAATTTACAGACTGAAGTAGGCTCCAAAATCCTAAAACCCCTCCATCCCACCACTCTTCTACATAGCAGCCTTCTGCCAGTAGCACCCTTACCCTCTTTCTCTTCCCAAGAATTTCAGCATGCATCCATATTGTTCTATGCAAAGCTCATTGGCATTCAAGGCTTATAGCTCTGCCACATCACATAGGCATTTGGTGCCCTGCCCCATCTACAGTATATATTTGTATTCATGGCAATTTGCAGGCACAAATACAGAGACAAAATGTTGGTCGGGTAGAGTATACAATCTAAAGCGCTGCTCCTATTCCCAAGGACATCCTTGGCAAAAATCTCCAATGAGAACAGGATCTGGTCTAAGTTTGGTAATATATGTAGTCCCCTTACTAAAGGGGCCTCTGTTTTAGTCTGAAAAGACCCTGTGTGCTACAATCCAGACTACAATTCCCATGAGCCTTTGTGAAAAAAAAGAGGAAGGAAGGACCCTGGAGAAGAGAGGTCTCTCTCTCCAGATATGCCTGAAGAAAAGAGGCCTAGCAGTCTG
>CM057847.1:114309699-114320029 GCA_030068395.1 Apalone spinifera
AAGCAGATGATTTTCCGCAAAAACTGGCCAGTCTAGACACAGCCTTTGTGTTTCGCTATATTACCCTTCCAACTGATGTCTGAGTAGTTAAAGTCTTCTATTATTACCAGCTCTTGTGTTTTAGAGAGTTATTTTGTTTGTTCTAAATATTCCTCATCATGCACCTTTTCATCCTGATTTCATGGATTATGGAAGACCCTAGGTCTGGGGATTTTCTCCTTAGTGATTTTCAACTGATCTGCCTCTGAGTTCCTTCTGGACTCCAGAATAAGTGTTTACATTTTTCATTTACAACACAATATCTGCCCACGTTTGTAATTTTCCATTCCTCTTTTCCTTCCTCCTCAACCTCTAGTCCTCTGTTAAGGTTCTATTTTTTTTATACCCATCTGTACATACAAAAAAATTAGAGCTTGTGAAGTTGGTTTTATAAATGCCATTTGATAGAAAAAACCTTTCTCCTGAAATTTTTATGAAATGAAATAGCAGGCTCAGGCCTATAGCTTTCCTCTAATGCTACTTTGTCCTCAAATCCAGAATAATTTATAATTGGCCATTGCATTCAAATAAGTAGAGTACTTCTCCACAGAAAAGGTACACAGGACAAATTGTGCTCTGTTATGTCGTCTTAACCCACAACTTCTGTACCACTTGTAACTGAGAACAGAATTTATTTTTCCATTTTTGGAAAAAAGTAATAGCAGCAGCCAAAAAAACGTATCTATTATCTTTAGAATAAAGGAAGGATTTCCAGTTGGCTGGTTTTCTCTTATAAAAGTATTTATGGTCACATTCTTGTAACTGGATAAGAGAATTAACATACAGATAAAACAACTTTTTGAAGAATGTCATGAAAAGTTTTGATAACTATGCCTGCAATATTAATATTAATTAGAAAAGAAAAGAAGCCAATATTGGAAAGAGAAGGAAAGTGGAGGGTAAGGGTATGCTCCATACAGAGCTATTATACATATAATATCCACCAAATTACAACCAGAGCTCCAAAGTCTGCCTAATTTATAGCCAGGAAAAAAAACCAGTGAGCCCAGTTCCCACACTCCTTTACTTGGATGCAGCTTCTAATTAATTTCAAGGGAAGCTACATCTGTATAATTGAAAGAGGAATGAGATCCGCTGACTTGAACAGTAGTGCAGAGAGTGTACGTTATTGCAGCAGGGTCCCATTCATCATGGAGTAACAGCACTGTCAATTACAGGATAACCAAAGAGTTTGGCTCATTATGTCTATCTTGGGCCTATTCTGCTCTCATTTACACTGGCATAATCTGACTGTTTGCAAAGAATTGCAGGGCAGCTGAGAGCAGAATGTAATCCCTTCTGGCTATTGCCGAAGTCACTAGCTCAGTAGTGCTAAGAGCAAAGGCTGTATTTTCTTCATTTCCGGCAGCCCCTCTTGCAGGAGTGCCGAACAATGTGTATAACGTGGTTCAATGCAGACAGAGTTGTATTGTCATTAAGAGTTTACTGGGCTCCACCAATGCCAAGCTCTTCTTATTGAATTATCTTTTGTGACATTATTTTGCTTTAACAAGAAAACACAATGAATGTCAGATATCACCCTCTTCTAAATGAAACTAAACATTCTAAATGAAACTAATCACTGCAGGGCAAATGACATGTAACAGCTACCTTGATGTTCTATAATCTGACCAGATTTAGTTCATCTTCCTGCATAATTTCCTTTCTCTTGTTTATGATTTTTTTGTTAATTGCTTCTCTAGCCTTTCTTTATAAATTGCATTCCTACATGTTTACTAATCAGGGCATACAATCAGCATGTGACAGGACGTGTGTGTTCAAAACTGACTGTGTGTGGCTCAAAGCCAACAAGGCAAAGAAAATGCTTCGTAAACAATGCTGTAAATAACAGCTGGGCTGTCCTAATAGGGAAGAGCCTGGTAGTTTTTCCTCTCTGTTGTTTTTTATTTTGTCATGGACATCTCCCCATAGACACAAAAAAGTCTGAAGTCAGTAATTATGGCACAGAACTATTTTAAGCTAATCCTCAGCACCAAGTGTGTGTAGCAACATGCTGTAGACGGGAAAACCAGACAAGGTGTAGTGAATCTACAGGAAATCAGTGAATCAGAGCTCGAGAACAACGTCAAAGAGACCAAACCTATTAAGAAAAATGCTATAAGTGATTCAAAGAAACAGTGTTGGGGCCTACAATTGTCTTACTGTACAGGATACTGACACACACTACTCCCATTTCTCTGAGTCGGAGAAACTGGACAAAAACATTTATCCAGACATGCCACACAAAAACTGATTGCAAGTCTGAACCACTCCTTCTTTTGTCTTTTTATAACCAAAATTTGACCAACAAGACTGTTCAGCACCAAATCTATTTCAGTCTATCAGTTGAATTCAGTTCTGCCACAAATGTCCTTTGTGATGTTAACAATGTCATATAACCTCGGAGTGAATCTGCAAAAAGGATAGCATAATTTTTCCTCCCGTCTTTTGTCTGTTTTGCCGGTGTAGACTGTGTAGCTTTTTTTGCAGGGGGAGGGGTAATGACAGTTTCTTACCGTGTTTCTTTAGCAGCTAGCACTATATAACTCCATTGTACTTAAGGCCCCTAAATGTTATGGTAATACCGTCATCCAGGGAACTTTCGGTGCCCACTGGCAAAAGACATTTTTGAAAAGAAAAGGGGAGCACAAGGATTTACAGGGATTCCCTGGGCAGGAGGTCCATATAATAGCGTAGCAAAGTAAGGCATATACAATCTCTATCAACAGCCAGTAATACACTTGTCATCCTATTCTCTGTGTGCATGTCTATACTACAGCATTATTTCAAACTAACTCACATTATTTTTAAATAACAAGGTGAGTGTCCACACAGCAAGCCCGTTATTTCAAAATTATTTTGAGATAACAGAATTCTTATTTCAAAATAATAAACTTTCATTTCATGAGGAATAACTCTTATTTCCAAACTGCTATTTCAAAATAGCCATAGTGTGGACGCTTCACTGTTGGTATTTTGAAATAACTAGTCCCCAGGACCATTCGAAGTAATAACTCCCCAGTGCTTCCTAGGGCTCTAAATTGAGGTAGCACATCCACATTAGGGGAGCCTGCCTTGGACTAATTTTGGGGCTTCCCTTTTATGTGGACGTGCTATTTCAAAATAGTTATTTCGGGAATTATTATTCTGAAATAACTTATTTTGAAAAACCCTGTAAGATGCATGGATGGATGATATTTAAGATATCTATACTGAAAACTATGGAACTGAAAATGCATCACTGAAAGCAAGAAACAGGTTCTGTTCAGGCAGGGGATGGGAGATGCTTTTCTTTCCCATTCTGACTAAAATGTGTCTTACAACTTGTGAGTCTAGTTGCCTGCAGAGCCACCAGATAATAAAGATTTCAAAATCAACAAGAGATCACAAAATCCACAGGATGGAGCTGACAGCAGGAGGGTGTACTGTTTATGACAAAGATCAAAGAATTTGGGGGGGTTATAAGGAATATGCAGCAAGACCTCCAGAGCCCTGCACAGAGGGACCAAGTTTGTCCTCTCTCTGTTCTTTGTTGGATTGGTTTATAGTGAACACAATTACCTGGTACTGTAAGTTAAGCAGAGCTATGATGCTGAGGTGCAACTGGTAAGCTGAGGTGTACTGTTGCTGGGGGAACTGAGAAGCTATAATTGCTGTGAGGCTTCGAAGCATCAGAGGTTGAACTGTACCTTTCACTAACCAGCAGAAGGACAGCAAACTCAAAACTCCAGTCGTCTGAAGAAGTGGGCTGTGCCCATGAAAGCTCATGCTACCTTCTGCATGTTTTGTTAGTCTCTAAGGGTGTGTCTAGACTACATGGCTCCGTCGACGGAGCCATGTAAATGAGTGTACTTGGCAAAGGGAAATGAAGCTGTGATTTGAATAATCGCCGCTTCATTTACATCAAAATAGCCACTGTGCTGTGCTGATCAGCTGATTGTCGGCACAGCGCGGTAGTCTAGACGGGAATCAACTGAACTCAGAACCCTTTGTTGTCAGATCCTTTATGCCTCATGAAACGAGGCCATTTTGATGTAAATGAAGCGGCAATTATTTAAATCGCCACTTCATTTCCCTTTGCCAAGTACACTCATCTACATGGCTCCGTTGATGGAGCCATGTAGTCTAGACACACCCTCAGGTACTACCAGACCATTTGTTGTTTTTTAATTGTAGCAGAGAATACGTGAGCTAAGCAAGCAGTGCTTATGTTGGCCACAGTTGTAGTTGGGGAGCTGACTCCAGTGGGCAGACAAATCTTTATCACATTAAAGACAGTTGGTATTGAGGTGGCTCACAACCCTGGGCAGTGTCACAAATACAAATCACGATAACAATTCACTGTAGAAAGCTATTTCCCCAGTTTGAGGGTATGTCTACACTACAGAGTTTTGTTGGGGAAACGGCTGTTTTTCCGACAAAACCTGAGTTACGTCCACACTGCAATCGCGTTCTTCCAAAAGTAAGTCAGAAGAACAGAGGGGTTTTTCCGGAGTTGGTAATCCTCTTTCTATGAGGAAGAAGCCTTTTTCCGAAAGAGCTCTTTCAGAAAAAGGTGTGTGTGGACGGGGAAGAGGGAGTTCTTTCAAAAGAAGAGGAAAGAGGAAAAAGCACAGTTGCCCTGGTGGCCACTCCGTCCATAGTAATCACGGCTTAAATGCAAGATAGAGTCCATTCAGTGTGGATGCTATCTTTCGAAAAAGCAGATTGCTTTTTCGGTGAGCTTTTGTGTGTGGATGCTCTCTTTAAGAAGAAATTTTTTCTGAAGATCTCTTCCAAAAAACGATTCTTCTGAAAGAAGCCTGCAGTCTAGACATAGCCAGAGAGTATGGGCATGTTGCCTGTCACACGCTGTATTATCTTTACCTCCAAAATCATTCTTGGGATGCTGGTTCTTCATTGGCGTATTTTTCGTATGAGCATATTCTCTAAAGCATGTAAGCAGCCTTTGACGTCTGGTGACAATTTAAGAAGAAAAACATAACAAGAGAATCATTTCAATATTCAGAGGATACAAATAAGGACCTACCTCACTGATAAGAACAATGCTGTTTGTTCTTTTATATTAATTAGAAAAGTGACTTTAAAATGTTTCTCAGGATAAAGCAGCATCATGTTGCAGCAATAACTCCCACTAGGATACCACAAAACCTTAACAGCAAGCTACACTGCCACTTTACTGTGTTGTAACTTTCTCATTCAGGGTTTAGAAAAAACACCCCTCCAGCCCAGAGGGCTGATAGCTTCCATGGACCCCAGGCAAAGTATGTGTGTGTAGGGTGCTGGCTCCTTGCCTCTGGAAGGGGTGAAACCAGAGAAGCCAGCCTTCAGATCCACACAGAACATGTGGAGTGGCGTACTGACAGCAATTTAAAGGGCCCAGGGCTCTGGCCACTGCCACTGCCGCAGTAGCCACTGTAGTGGGAGAGACCCTCGAGTCCCTTTAAAACACCAGATCTTGGGGCAATTGCTCCCTTTGCCTCCTCCTGCCACTGGACCTGCCCCCAGCACAGCCCATTACAGTGCTGCAAAGCACCAGTGTAAACAGGCTCCCAGTGCTGTTAGCTACTCCCCATCATGGAGGTGGTTTACACAGAACACTGAGAGGTTTACAGGATCTTTCGAAAAATCGCCCCGTTTTCAAAAGAACCGCGTCTAGACTGTGGTTTCAATTTCAAAAGAGCACCATTACCTGATTATGCAAATGAAGCATGGCATATTTAAATCCCCGGTTCATTTGCACTTTCAAAGTGCTTCATTTCCATCCCCCTGCCAACAGGGGGGTATAGTCTAGACGTAGCCTACAGAGCCCATTATTTCAAAATAACAGGCTGATTATTTCAAAATCTGTATTTCTGCTTTTCTCTGGAAATAAGCTTGTTTTGAAATAGTTATTTTGGGAGTTATTATTTCGAATTTAGTTATTTTGAAAAAATGTCCTAGTGAAGACAAGCCCTGAGAGACCTCTCTCTCTCGGGTGCCCCAGCTATAGCAACCCTGCCACATTAAAGCCCTGCTATGGCTTTAGAAGGGAATGAAAGTCATATACAGAGTCAGAGCATTGTCAGAAGCCAGAGAGGCTGACTGACTTGCCAGGCCCCTGGGCAAGGTGAGTGGGCTCAGAGCTGCCTGGAGTATGCAATGCAGGGTTCCAGCAGCTATTTAAATGGCTTGAGGCTTTGGCTGCTTCTGGAGTAGTAGCTGAAAGCCTCATACCCTTTTGAATCTTTGGGGCCTGGGGCAGCTGTTCGCTTTGTCTCCCTTTCCCCTGGGCCTTTCAGGAGCAAAATGTAACTCCAGCTGTTGTGAACTTCCACTTACAGGGATTTCACTAAAATCTCTCCCTCATGGCTTTTTTTCTTGCCAGGAGCTATTTTCAGGAGCCCACCCTCCGACTGCAGAGGCTCTGCAGGGGTGCTGTGGTCTGCCTGCCTAGAGCAGTTTGAAATGGCACTTATAAAAGGGACATTGCAAAAACCACAAAAACAAGAGTCAGAAAAAAAGGATTGTTGTGACATTCAAACTTTTGCATTGCTTCTCATTAGATGTGGCATATACACTGTTCTCTAACAAGGAACCCCAGGCATGAGTTTTTTATGTTGTAGACTACAAGCTTGTAGTCCATCGCTGCAATAAAACTAAACAGATACTGCTTTTCTTTTAGGACTTGATCCAGAGTCCACCAGATCCAATGAGTGTGTTCAACGAGCTTTGGACCAGGCCTTAATGAATCCCAAGTGTTTGTTCAGTGGATGATTTAGGAGGACAGCACATAAAGATGACCAAGCTGTGTGGTTTTGTGACTTTTTGATGCTTTGTGTTGGCATTTGTTACTTGGCTTTTAATGCGGTTGTTTATAAATATTTGTCCAGCTATTAAAAACAGAAAGCACTCTCTCATTCTGGAAAGCACTGAAATGTTTGCAGCGTGTCACATTGTCTGTAAGTACAGGGCTACGTTGCTGATTTTGCTCTGTCTTCGATTTCTTGAACAGAGTGCTTCTAGAGTCAGAAAGCAAAAAAGAAATGTCAACAGCAAAGTACAGTGCTTATTTCTAATACCGTTTAAAGTGATGTATTACAAAAAGTCTGTAAAGTAAAACACACACATACCAGCTCCCTAAATCTTCAGGAGGGCATTACTTCAAAATTTGTTTCTACTACATCACAGATGCCATCCCCTATAAAATAAAATTAGATTACAAACAGGAATAAGGGAATAAAGAGGGTATTTTAGTTGTGAAGTGCCTGCACCATGCTAGATTTTACCCAGTGTATATTCCACATGGATTGTTAAAGATGTTGGATTTGTATGACATTCAACATGTAAAAAGTGGTTTTCCCTTTGCATAAAACCATCTAGCAGTAGCTAGCCAAGTATTTCAGGAAGCACTGTTGGTGTTAGACAGTGAGTAGGCTGGCTGTAATAGTTTATCTTATATCAATAAGTGTCTAGGCAGAACAGATTTACAGTCATTTTGATAACAAAAACATGTTGCTGTTAACCATTACACCTCCATATGCACTCATGAATTGAAGATAATCAAAAAGAATCTCTGAAATACAGCTGCTCTCCGAGTTACGAACAAGTTACGGACTAACACTTGATCCGTAACTCGAACTGTTCATAACTCAGACCCCATTGAGTTACATGCGACCACGCTGTTCGTAAGCGCGGGTTGCATTCGTAACTCAGGGACCGCCTTTACGACCGCTCCATGAGAGCTTTGGTCATAAGTGCGAACGGTCGTAACTCAACCGTTCGCAACTCGAGGAGCGGCTGTAGTAAGAAATTAATTGGTAAACATTAAACAAATTGTTTATTTATCCCAAAAGTTGCCCATTTCTAATCTTAATGTGCTTATATTAATATATCAGCACAAAAGAATAAGGGTACATCTACACTTGCACACTATCTCAAGATAGGGATGCAAATGTAGCTGACCGAAATTGCTAATGAAGCGTGGATTTAAATATCCCGTGCTTCATTAGCATAATCTTGCCTGCGTGCTATTCCGATCACCAGCTGATTCGAACTAGGAAGTGGGCTCCGGGCCGCGTTAATTCGAATCAAACCTCTTGGTTCGAACTAATGTTACTCCTCAAAAAATGAAGGGCGTGAAAACTGTAATTGTAATTTTTCAGCTTTTCATAAAGAAATTGGAAAGTTTTGTGTGGAATGAAATTTTTTCATGGAATTTTATGTAAATTGAAAAGCTATTTAAAAAAAAAACCTCTTCCACTGACTCTGCTGACATTCATGCTGTCCTGTCTGCTGGTTTCAAAAAATGAGGAGCAATGTTAGTTCAAACCAAGGGGTTTGATTCGAACTAACGCAGCCTGGAACACACTTCCTGGTTCGAATCATCGGAATAGTATACGGGCAAGATTATGCTAATGAAGCACGGGATATTTAAATCCCTGCTTCATTAGCAATTTTGGTCAGCTACATTTGCATCCCTATCTCGAGATAGGGAGCAAGTGAAGACATACCCTAAGAGAATAATTTTGATATGCTCTCTTTCAGTTCCACTGATTGATTTATGAAGGGCAGTTCGATGTCTTGACCCCTCAGAATATCTGAAGAAATATCTTAAGAAAGCAAAGGGGAGCAAGAAATGAAGTGGAAGGGTATGAAAACTGTAATTGTAATTTTTCAGCTTTTCATAAACAAATTGGAAAGTTTTGTATGGAATGAAAATGTTTCATGGAATTTTATGTAAATTGAAAAGCTATTAAAAAAAACCACCTTCCACTGGCTCTACTGACATTCATGCTCTCCTGTCTGCCTATTTCCAGTCTCTGCTTCTGGGAAAGATCAATTGGAAGGTTCTGGAGGGGCAGCTCTCGCAGTTTCCTGAGTCCTTAGATTGCTAACACTGTAGGACAGAGTCAGTCTTGAGCAGCTCATCTCCTGATCCCGAGGGGATACAGAGCTCTGCGACTTTGTCCTCACCCACAACTACTTCCGATTCCGAGACAATTTGTATCTTCAAGTCAGCAGCACAACCATGGGAACCCGCCTGGCACCACAATATGCCAAAGTATTTATGGCTGACCTTGAACAACGTTTCCTCAGCTCTCGCTCCCCAATACTTTTACCCTACTTACGCTACATTGATGACATCTTCATCATATGGGCCCACAGGAAAGAGACCCTTGAAGAATTTCACAAGGATTTCAACAAACTTTCACCCCACTATCAACCTCAGCCTGGATCAGTCCACATGAGAAATCCACTTCCTTGACACTACAGTACAACTAAATAATGGACAAATTTCCACTACCATATACTGGAAACCTACTGACCGCTACACTTACCTACATGCCTCTAGCTTCCATTCCAGACACATTTCTCAAACTATTATATACTGCCAAGCCCTAAGATACAACCAAATTTGCTCCAATCCCACAGACAGCGACAAAAATCTATAGGATCTATATACAGCATTCTTAAAACTGAAATACCCAGGTGGAGAAGTGAAAAAACAGATTGACAGAGCCAAAAAAGTACCCAAACATGAACTCCTTCAAGACAGGCCCAAAAGAGAAAACAACAGATTCCACTTGTCATCACCAACAGTTCACAACTTAACCCCCTCCGACACATTATAAAAAATCTACAACCTATCCTGGAAAATGACCCCTTACTCAGAGGCCTTGGGGGAAAGGCAATTCTCACTTACAGACAACCCCCTAACCTGAAACAAATTCTTTCTGGTAACCAAATACACAGCTACATCTTAAGCATCTAGGAACCCACCCCTGCAATCAACCCCGGTGCCAACTCTGCCCACACATCTATACAATCGTTTTCATCACTGGACCCAGCCACATCTGCCACCAAATCAGAGGCTCATTTAACTGTACATCCACTAATGTGATCTATGCCATCAAAGGCCAGCAATGCCCCACTGCAATGTATATCGGCCAAACTGGACAGTCTCTACGGAAAAGAATTAATGGACACAAATCAGATATCAGAAAAGGCAACACACAAAAACCTGTTGGAGAACACTTTAATCTTCCTGAACACTCATTAATGGATCTCCAATTTACTGTTTTGTTTCAAACCAATTCCACAAGCCAAATACACAGAGAAGGATTGGAGCTTAACTTCATTCACAAGTTTAATTCTTATGGTAACGGTTTGAATTGTGATATCGGATGGCTCGCACATTATCAACAAACCAAACAATGAAGGTGCTAATAGTTCTTGATGTCTGTGTAGAATGTGGTGTTGGTCATCTTCTTTTCCAAGTGCAAACTAATGGTTCTTATCAGCCTCTTGT
>CM057847.1:114320129-114348456 GCA_030068395.1 Apalone spinifera
ATTCAGTCTAAATAAGGAGTGGCTAATGCAAGCTAAAAAGCTGTTGATGTTTATTTTGGCAGCCTTCTTTGAAGAAGTGTAACCACCATTTCTAACACAGCTGCAAAAATCTGGGGGTACTGGTGGATTCTGGTTAATTGCTGGATATCCAGTCCTGACTAAAAGCTCTTTCTTCTCCCTGCAGCAGACCAGAGTGTGATCTTTTCTGTCTGATCAGACCTTGTTACAGTTACCCAGGTCTTTGTCCTCTCAAGACTGGATTACTGCAATGTGCTTTACATGGAGCTACATGTTGCTAGAGCAGAATGAGGCTACACTGGAGTGGAATTTCACACTAGGAGCACATTATATCAGTGCCCTGGATTTTACACTGACTGCCAGCAAGTTTCCAGGTGGAATTCAAGGTATTAGTTATTACCTGTAAAGCCCTAAATTGTTTTGGATCTCGTTATCATAGGGTATCTTTTACCCTGAACAAAAAAAACCATTACTGGTCCCCTGATAGCTGACTTAGGCTCATGGGGTGTAGATTTAGGAGCTATTTAATTGTAGAGTAGATATTGGGGCTCAGACTGCAGCCAAAGCTTTTGGACCTCTCACCTGATGGGGGCCTAAAGCAGGGGCTCCAACCATGGGTGTTTAACTGCACTGTAGGCCTACTCTGAAAAACCACTGTGACCGATTAGGCAGGCAAAAAGCAATTACTTTAGTTGGCCTTTCATCAGCACACAGAAGTCAGCACCCCTACATTGACAAAAGGTGCCCACGATATGTATAATGATTGCAAATGTTGGTTTTACATTTCATTTGAAAGCATTTGTTGTAGAACAGCATCCCAAATGCTATCATATAGCAACAGCAAAGAACCACAGCAACAGCACTTATTTCTAATACCATTTAAAGTCATGCATTACCATAACATACCATTACCATCCATTCTCTCTTTTTCAGTTTCACTGTAGAGGTTTTGCCTAGAATCTCCCTCCTTGCCATCCTGCCTGGTTTCTAGCTACAGATTTATAGAAACAGGAAAATATCTGATAAACACCAGGCTGGGTCACTGGATGAGAGGAAAGAATGTCATCTTCTGAGTCGTAAGTTCCATTTCCTACCGTGCCAAGAAGCTCATAGAAGATCTCTCATCTGAGTACTGATCTGGACAAGCGTTGTTTACATGTAATCTCATGGAATCAAAGTGCAGGTAGTTATAACCATAGGAAATTAAAAATAAACCAGTGATGATTGAATAAATGTGTTTTTTAAAACAGCTATCATGCTGGATTGAGAGAGAGAGTGATCTTTGTGAGCCTCACATCCGCACTTTTTCTTGTTTCACAATGACTGCATGAAAACAGGAAAATTGCATAAAAGACCTAAAGTGGAACTTTCCTTATGTCCCAATTCTGCTCATGAACTTCCAGTGGGAAGCAATGGACAGTTCTGATTGTGCTCATGTACTATACAATTCATTATTGTGTCATGCATCCTATGATTGTGAGTTACTCTTTATTACTCATTGTTATATCAGGGAATGCTTCTCTCCTGCGCACATCTGGTTTTAGTTAGTTCCAAACAACAACAAAAAGCGGAGCATATATTGTATGACATCTCTTCACTGCCATATTCCTTTTTTTACCCTTTATGGGGTGCTTATTTTTGTTGGGAGTCATAACATATTTTTGAACAAATCTTTATTTTAATGAGATGATGCTAATGATAGATGATATGATGCTTGAACCAAAGTAGTTCATCATAAACATTACTAAAAACTCAGTTGGAAAAAAAGAGTAATACTCAATAGATATCATTTGAGTCTCTTAAAAGAGACGAGCTTATCTTGGTAATTAACTGCTTTCAGACCCTAATTTGATACCACATGTGTGTCTAACTTCTGTTCTCAACAATTTCTTTTACCCCTGAGGTTTGGCCAGAGTAAATAGTTGATGATTTTATCTTTGAATGGGAGAGGTCAGCTGAGATCAAAACCTGAAACAGGCTGTAAAATTGTTACTCACAGTCAAATACAAAAAACAAACCTCAAAGATTGACACACTTTTGTACCACAGTGGTGTATTTTATGTTTATTATTGGATTGACTTGATTGCTGAGTTTCCTAGGATGAGAAAAGAGCATTCTCAGAAAATCTCAGAAAGGAGAGTATGAAAATTTGTATATATTGCACAGCATTGCCAAACCAATCAAAAATAAGGAGTAGGACCCAAAATCATAAGGTGTTTTTTTTAAACAACAGGCTTTTGGTTTATTTGTATTTTCCTTCTGGTCTCTGGCCCTTTGAGATGCACTGACCTGTATTCAAGCTTTTCTCTGTAACCAAGAGTAAGTCTTTGCTGCACCTGAAAGCACACTTCCCAGAACAGAGAAACAGATTTATGCTAACATTCTAAAAATAGCTGTGGGCATTGCAGCACCAACAGAGGATCAGGCTAAACACCTGAGATCAGATACAAGGGGTTCGATTGGGTATGAACTTGGGGTGGCTAGCCCAAGACTCTGCCAATGTGGCAACAACCACAGTATGGCTCCTGCATAGACCACCTACACAGCTATTCCTAGTATATTAACAGTAGATTCTGTTGATCCCAGAAGTTGGTGTTTAAGAAAATCCCCAAATATTTTAAGACTGACAAAAGTGCAAGAGCTGACACACTCTGTGGGGTCAGGAGTGACTTTCATAAAGTGAAAAATGAAAGTTCTGTTTCTTATAGCTCTAGCAGGAAGCCATGCTCCTGTCCCCTTGAGGGGCTTAGAGTTTCTTCTTAGTGAGACACATTTTTTTCTACCATAATATATGTGGGGAATAAAAATGGGCTTGAGCTTTCAAATGTGGGTCTATTTCCAAATTTAAGAGGTTTCTTGGATGTCTAGACTTGGTCTGGACTGATCTGAGAGAGAGAGAGAGAGTGAGAGATCAACCGATCACCACCACATCCCACCCGAGGGGTTTCCAAGTCTGCTCAATAATTATTGCACTATCCCATGAAAGCATGATGAGCTGTAAGCCCATGCTTATGTGATTCAATTAAAAATATCTTCAATTGTCAAAAGTTTCCCAATATGGAAAAACAGGAAAAAAAGGATTTTGTTCACTATTTGGAGTTCATTTATGTAAGGGACACTGGAGACAGCTCACATACACACTCTATAAATCTGATGGCAGTATTTTGCTCATATACTGACAAAATTGTTTATCATGACTTCTCTCCTAAAATTCCCCAAATTTTAATAAGTAAATCAGATTGTATTTTCTATAATTCAGAAAAACCAAAGCTATGAAAAATAAAATGTCCAAACTTTTGCAAGGAACTTAATTATTGCAACTCAGTTTAATTGAGCTTGAAAGCATCTGCCTCTAGAAAGGCTGAAACTGGTACAGAAATCAACTTCTGCGTGTCCACTATGGAGGAGGTAAAAATATATGTATGTGACCTTGGAACAAGCTTGTTCTTTATGTTTCCATCTGTCAACCGCAGCCTGAGTTTTCTGCTACCTCTACTCCAGTTTGTTTCCCTCTCTCTACATCTGACAATATGTTATCTGAGAACCTTGAGGGCCTGTGCATGCCACTAGAATAAAGGGAGCCATGATGGTGGCAACCACACTGTCATAAAAACTTATCAGTATTGCATCTTTTTATTCTGTTGGCGGCTATGGCTGTCATTGAGTATGGTTTTTTACTCTTTAAAGCCATGAGTTTTTGGGACCTGCCTGAGACAAGGAGAATCCTGACAATTGCATGCATGAAGTGGTCATCCAGACTCATTGTCCTGGTTACGGATGCTTTCTGTCTCCACATTTATTCAAAAGATCAGCTCCAAAGTGTGCCTGGCTCTGCAGGATGGCCTGGAAGGTCCTAAGGTGGAGAGAGCTCTACGATGGGGCTGAAAGCTCTATTTGCCAGTCTAGATCTATAGGTTTCTGCTTGCCTCTGTTTGTGGTTGCAAAGAGGTGAAATGGGGCCATTTTAAGTAACTTTTATACGTTGTATAGCAGCTTAATAAAATGACAATGTTGTGATATTGCACTGATGAAAGTGATGCCAGCTGAAGTTAACAGAGGAAGCAAGATGTTGAGAACTTTTGAGAATTAGGTCACCCATTTGGGAGCCTAAATGCGGGTATCTCCTTTTAATTTTAAGCTACTGTTTTGTGCAACCTTGGTTTTTGGTGCTTAAATACTATGACAATAGGCTTCATATACTGATAAAATGCATAGATAGAGAGATAGCTATTGTATCTTTTGAACATCAATTTTATTTAGAGCCGCAAAGAGGAAAAAGAATGTCTAAACTGAATGCCAGTTACCATCAAGTCGTGAGTTATTCCAAATGACGCATGACTAACTTTTGGCGAAGCCTCTGTGCTATTCAGGTTTGTGGTTTCATCAGTATTAGTTATCAGTAATGCAAAAAAGCAGAAGTGTTTGTTTAAAATAAGTCTCCCCTCCTGTTGTTTTGTCAGTGGGAAGCAAACTCTGGCTGACACAAGCAATGAATCATACTGTATTTAAGAGAGTAATACAGACACACCATTTCCCGCCCCCCCGTTCTCCCCCCCCACACACACACACCTTGCCTGGAAAAATTATGTTCTTTTATGGTGCTCTACATACTAAATAGCAGTAACTGGTCAGATGCAGAGTACTGGCCGTTATCATGCAAGTTGTAACTGAAAATCTAAAACTGTGTCATCAAAACCTAATAATGAAACTGTAGGCTCAGACAACTGATGAAGCAGAAAAGGGTAGGTGTTAACTTCTAGTAAATGCTGCGCACTGACATTAGGCCAATTCCTGCTCTCCTTACTCACATGAGTAATCTCATTCAAATCAATGAAATTGCCTGCCGGAGCAAAGCAATCAACATTTGATTCTTTGTCATATCTTTGCAGATTTTCTAAAGTGAAAGGAGGTGGTCTATGTTCAGTTAATATCTGAATCTCCTGAATTATTTTCTATCTGTGTTCAAAATAATTTGAACTCATTATCACCTCAGTTCCAGTTCACACACTTGATTATCGTTTTTTCCCCGGGCACAATGATTTCCAGTTAATCTATCCTGGTGTTAGGAAAAAAAGATAAAATTGCTTTTAAGCAATTACTTAGCATACAATCATTGAAATATGAAAAATGTGCATTTTGAAAAATACAATTCAAAACTTTTTAAATAACGATAAACTTAAATAACTAAGTATTAATTCCCAACCATTAAATTCAGTAGCAAAGCCACACAGAATCATTAGCATACACTGTACATTTCTGATATGTTCAGCACACCCCAAACAACTATTCATGTTATTTCTGTTCTACATTTCAGGATGTGATTTTAAAAAAATAGTCCACAAATCACAACGTTGTTTATTCCAGTCTTCTCCTGCCCCTTTTTCTTACTCCCTCTAATGCAGCTTTACTCTACCTGCCTCCTCTGATCACCTCCATCCTTCTCTTCCTCCTTTTCTTCCATCTTTTCCCCTAGCCCTTCTTTCTTGACTCCTGAATAATTGATCTCACCCTTCCTTTTCCTATTCCCATACTCCTGTGGTTAACTTATCTTGTCCCCTCACCATACTGTCCCCCGCTCCACTGCATATATCCATCATTGCATTGACTTCAGTGAAGCTATGTCAGTTGAAAAACTGCATGTGCCAGGATATATTAACCCTGCACTGGAGCTGATGCAGTTACCTTGGCCCAGCTGGCTGAGAGGGCCCTACCCCCACAGCCCTGGTCGGCATGATCCAACTGAGGCTGGCTATAAAAGCCTCTGGAGCGGCTCAGTCAGGACTGATTGTCAAAGGGGAAGGAGGTGCTGCAGGAGCTCCAGGGGAGGAAGTGCAGCTGGACCAAACAGTGGCAGCTGGGATGAGGGGATACAGTAAATGCTGTGGGACCGGCATGTGAGGATGAAGAGGACTTCTGACAAGATCCAGTAGGAAGTAGCTCACGGCAGGGAATTATTCCCTAGCACTCAGCGTGTTGCAGCAAGATTCTCTGCTGAGCGAGCAGTGGACTGTGCCACAGACAACAGGGCCCTGGGCTGGGATCCAGTGGAGGTGGAGGGCCTGGGTCCCCCTAACCTCTCCTTGGACATCCTCACATGGAAGGAGCTTTTCCTATGATATATGGACTGAGGCCGCTGGGCCATAATACCTTGAATATAGGGGGCATGCATATTGACTGAGGTCGCTGGGCCATAATACCCTGAATACAGGGGGCATGCATATTGACTGAGGCTTCTGGGCAGTAATACTCTGAATATAGGGGGCGTGCATATTGACTCAGGCTGCTGGGTGATAATACCCTGAACATAGTGGAGTGCATACTGACTGAGGCCATTGGGCCGTTCTGTGAATAGACTTGGTGGCTGTTGGGCCACTCAAAGAAGAGAGTAAGTTTGAGGGGCATCTAAGGGCCTATTGCCCCTCGAAATTTCACAATAATATTTAAAAAAAATAACAACAACAACAATAAATGTTTAAAATTCAGAAATGCAGTAATATGGCTGCTTTCACCCATCAGTCCGCGTATAATATTATATCATCTCCTTCATCCTCCCCTCTGCCCCCATCCATCCCTTCACCTGTCTAGTCTATTTTGATTATAAAGCTTTCATGTTGGGGATGGCCTCTTACTGCATGTGCACAAAGGGCCCAGCATCTTGACTGGAGTCTCTAGGCACCATTTTAACACAAGCAATAATAATATAATAGGATAACTGTGCGAACGAGGACAGGGAATCAAACAACTGTCAATCAGTAAAATGTCTAAGCCCCTCTGGCTCTCTTACCAACTTTAAAGATCTCCCCCTCCCCCCCACCCCTCCTGGACGCCCTTTTCATGTGTACATTAACCACTGATTGCAGATTGGATCTCTCTTGTTGTTATAAAAAACAATAGTCTAGATTCACATTACCGTGTTTTCTTTCTGTGGAATGATCAAAAGGATAAAAAAGAAATGAACACAACACTTCAAAACAAGTTTCTGCAGCTATTGCACTGAGGTTGTAGGCAATGAGTAAACTACAATAAAGTTAGTGAAAGTGAAAAATGAGTAGTAGGGAAGTTGAGAAGCTTGAAAAGCCCTGTCAGTTGATGAAAAAGTGTTTCAGTTCCATGACTAGTCCCTTCTGATTTCTTATTAACACAGTGACAGGTCTCATCAACAAGGTTTATGCAAGGTTCATATTAATTTTACTCTGTCTAACACTATGGTACAACCTTGATTTTAGGATACAACATATCACATTCTTTCCTCCAGGAACAATTGCAAAAAGAGTGGTAGAGTGGAAAAGCCCAGGATATTATATTGCTGTAATGCAAACCTGCCTACATTATCACTATTATCATAGACTGACATCTTTCATTGCCTTTCTGTTTTTGCAAAACAAAGGAGCCCAGCTGAGATTGTAACAAAAGAGAATACAGGGAAAAGGAGAGAATATGTCAGGCAAGAATAGTTTGGAAAGGGCCAAAAGTGGAAAAGGAAGTCTAATTCTGTCTTAGTCCAGGGGAAAAAACGTTTTTTGAGAAATGTAAACAAATCAGGAAATCCTGGCACTTACTCCAGTTCCGATTTGGCAAAACACACCAGCCCTTTCCCTGTGTGTGAGCTGCTGTTTGTGAATGAAACCCAGATTAAGCTATTCATTGAACCCTGCCAGTCCCACAATTTCCAGGTTTCCCTTTCGCCTATGGCATAGCTTAAACTTTAAAATAATAATAATAAAAAACCATATGCATGTTATTAACTCTCCATATTCAAATGGAAATACAATGCTATCATAAATCTCTTTTTTCCCCCCTAATGTAAATTCCTTTCTCCAGCATGAAGCTGCAGGAAAGCCATTGTATCTGAGTAATCTAAACTTGAAAGAGAATTTTTGTTAAACTAGTTACAATAGGGGAAACATGTTTTTCACTGAGTCAAAAGATTAAAGTTGATCATAAAAAAGGGTGCTGGCATTGGGGGTGAATTGGTTGCTCAACTAATGATTAGATACAAGACTTCAACAATAAATTAAGGAGCACAAAAAGAAAGATTTCTGCAGATAAGTTAAACTCTGTTTCAATAGTATCACATAAAAGATACCCTGTTTATTAAACATTTTAATCCTCTGGCTCTTCAGCTATTCTAAGTACACAATGAGAGTATAAACTCCAGTAAAGACAGCCACTCTTTAACATCTGCCTGTCCCTATCCCTTGCCATTTCTCTTTGTCAAATTTCCCTTTCTTTTTTTCTGACTCAACAAAATAGTTCTGGTTCATTAACAACGTTAAAATGTATTTGCTGAAAACTGTTGTTCTTAGGTCAAAGTTAATTTTGCTGTGCAGCAGTGCCAGCAGAGTCAGAAGCCAAATGGAGTGCCTGCTCAGGAACTCATAAAGGCGCTTTTCTAATAGAAGTCTTCAAATTTGTTAAAATCTGTTATGATGAAGATGATGATCAATTACTCATAAAAGCTCCCTGAGTAAATAGAATGTATTATATAACCCTAAGGGCATGTCAAATTAGCACCCCTTATTTCAAAATAACAAGGTGAATGTCTATACTACCAAGCCCATTATTTTGAAATAAAGGGCTTGTTATTTCAAAATAATAACTCCTGCTTGTGACGAGGAATAGTGCTATTTCAAAATTGTTATTTTTGGGTATTATTATTTCAAAATAACTCCCTAGTGTAGACATGCCCTAAGTGAGTGGTGTTCAACCTTTTTCTATTCGTGACCCCCAGGGCTGGAAATATTTTTTTAGAAAAAAAAAAAAAAAAAAAAAAGCATGGCCCCTTTAATTTAAAGTGCTGGTCCTCTCCTCCTGACCCCACCGTGCATATGTCGGGCTCCGAGCTGGGAAAACAAAACGGCGGCCAGCTTGGTGCTATGACCCCTCAGGAAAATAGCCGCAATCCCCAAGGGGGTCACGACCCATGGATTGTGCCCCACTGCCCTAAGTGACTAAAAAAGAAGCATCTATTGGTTCTGGAGAGTGAATTGCCAACTGGTAGACTTACACCAGAGTGGACTTGGGTCCAGATCCTCAAAGGTAATTGGGTGTTAAGCCTCTCAATATCTTTGAGGATCTGGGCCCTAGTTGTGTATGGGTCTAATAATTCAATTTCCACTAAAGGCATCCATGCACAATGAATTATAAGATCGGGGAAAGACAATAGAAAGACTCTCCTTGACTTTAAGTGTATAAGGCCTTAATTGGGTCCCTCACCAGACCAATTCCAATCATTTTATAAGTGAGCACAAATCTAATGATTCAGTTGAATTGTGCCTTCTTACAAATGTAGTGAATTTGAAACAGTGTGCTTCTATGGTCTGTTTGTTACCACAGTCAATAGTGAGATCCCTTGTGATACGCAAACATCATCATTAAACCATGAAAAGTCCCCCTAACTGATCTGTAGGGCCATTTCCTGTTTCCAAATAAGCTGTGCGTTGCATATTTCACCCCACACCTGGAAGGGAGAGGGAGAAGAGGAGCAGAAAGGTATAATTTTCAAAAGTGTTTAGACTATGTAAGGTCTCCCATGTAGCCAATCTATGCCAACAGGAAGGAGCTCTCCCACTGACATAATTAAACAATCCCCAATGAGTGGCAGTAGCTACATCAGAAGAACATCTTCCTCTAACATAGTGTTGTCCATACTGGCACCTTTGTCATTGAAATTTGTTGATTAAGGGTGTGTTTTTTCCCATTCTAGGCCAACAAAAGTGCTAAGAAAGACATAGCTTAAATTACAAAAGGAGCCCCATTTTGAAAAGCAATTTCCTGTATTTGTTCAAAAACTGGGCTTGTTTAGTGTTGACACAAGGAGGGAGCTAATGAAAGTCTTCAAATATGTTAAGACATGTTATGATGAAGATGGGGCTCAATTACTCTCCATTCCCACTGAAAGTAGGATAAGAAGTAATCAGGTCAGTCTGCACAAGGGACATTTGGATTAGATATTAAGAAAACGTTATAACTGTAAGGGCAGTTAAGCTCTGGAATAGGCTTTTAAGGGAAGTTGTGGAATGCCCGTTTTTAGAAGTTTTTAAGATAAACACCTGTCAGGAATTGTCTATATTTTACTTGGTCCTGCCTTAACATGGAGGACTGAACTTGATGACCTCTTAAGGTCCCTTCCAGCCTTACATTTCTATGAGTCTATAACACTTTTTCAAATGTTGAGTCTTAGACAATTTTTTTAGCAAAACTTAATTTTGCCCCCAAAAAGTCTTTTCATATTTTCTCAAAGACTAGAAAATGTCAACTTTAATATTTTTCAAAGTTTAAAAAAAGCTGTAATTTTTAAAAATCCTATTTGGGGTTTACCATTTCCTCATTAAAAGCATAGCTATTGCAATCATTTTTAATTAACAGAACAGCACATAGAATCTGATCACTTGTTTTCTTGTTGAGCATTGAAAACTGGTGGATCCGAACACCAAACTGGAACAAACAATCAGCCACAACCAGTTCCATTTATAGCCTGTTTCCTCAGGGTCCTGTTTAGTCTCCAAGGGCTCATATAGACTACATTCCTCTGTCAAAAGAGGAATGTAAACGAGCCTGATTGAAAGTGCAAATGAAGGGCGGATTTAAATATCCTGCACTTCATTTGCATATTTGCAGCCGATCACTATTTCGAAAAAGGGTATTTCAAAAGTGAAAATGCAGTCTAGATGCAGTTCTTTTGGGGAAAAAAACCCTTTTTTGAAAGATCCCATTCTCCTAAAATAATGAGGAGTTGCACTTTCGATTTGCCTAATTTACATTCCTCTTTTGAAAGAGGAATGTACTCTAGACATAGCCCCCCCAAAAAAGAAAAGGTAGAGCAATAATATCCCTGTTCTTGGCTAAGATTGTGGGACCCTCTGGCTATTAAAGGGTCTGGAACTCCCCTCCTTGTCTCCTGGTTGCCCACCCTCACAAGCATCAAGGCCCTCTTTTAGTCCTCCAGACAGGAATCAGACCTAATCATTAATTGTTAAGCAGAGTCAGTTGATTCCCACAACCTGCCTGCTCGGCTTCCCTCCAGAACAGAACCGCCTCCCAGTTACACTACAAAGTTCTGTAGGTGTTCTGCTAGAATTGTATTAATAACTTCTTTACTGTTAGAAAGTCACCTGAGCTTAGCAATTCACAATGTTCAAACTAAAAGCAAAATATTGCTCTCCTTACTCACCTGTACAGTGCCATTTAACACAATGGAACAATTATCAGAGTGAGGGAGCAGGATTTGCCTCCTCTCCCTGCGGACTCCTAGTACATTTCACTGTTATTAGAACTATAGACAGGCTCCTGCTTCCATTTAAGCCAATGGTATTTTTTCCATTCACTTCAATAGCAGCAGGATTAATATTATATTAATATAATATTAATTAATATAATAATATAATATAACCATTCATATCATGGAGATAAAATATTAACTGAAATTCTGCCTTAAAAGACAGGTGTGTAGAACCTATAGAAATGTGAATAAAAGGTAGATAAATCCAAGAGACTAGGGATTAAGTCTGACAGCTAACAAAGCTATAAAAATCAACCCCTCTTATTCCTTCACCAACCTTGTCCTGCTGCATGATACAATGCAGAAAAAGGTGAAAATACAGCTAAGTCTCTCATTCCTTTCTGCTCTGATAGAGGCTTATCCAGCCCCAGAGTGTGTGTGTGAGTGCAAGGGTGCAGGAGTGTTTGTAAAAGTTGTACATGGAATATCTTTGTTACTCTGTCAAGGAAAAAAAATGCAGCAGGGCTATTAATTTCAGGCTGCATTCAATAGCCTGCATAGAGTTGTATTCCCCAGCACCGCAAAGAAGGGAAACAGGTGCTTCATCTCCTCCACATCTGGTTTGGATGACTACAATACTCCGAACACCTGCACTTTGCATCCCAGCCAAGTCATGCCTCCCATTGTACTGTATTGGACTTTCTGCCTGTAGCAATAAAAAGGCATTGTTTATCAGATTTACCAGAGGAGCATAGGTTGTGAGGAGGGGGCAGAATAAACAAACCTGGAACAAAACTGATATGAAAGCAAATCAGTACCACAACTTGAGGATTTGTGACCATGAAAGGGAATCTTTTGGTGAAGACAAAGATAGAAAGTATGGTCCAGGGGTCAGTCTTCAAAGCAGATTTCCTATCTGACCTACAACTGAGTATCCCTTTTAAGAGAATGTCATTGTTTCACACCAGGGTTTACATTTTAGGACAAAAAGATTCAGGATTAAGAGTGTAATTCTTTGTTCAAATTCTTAAAGAATGTACATTCATTTTTTTAAATTGAATTTTTTAATTTTTTAAATTTTTTTAAACTTGTTTTCTCTTTAGTGGGCAAAATCAGTTACCTGAAGCTAAGGCTAACAACATGTTGATAAAAACCATCTCAAGACACATTTTAAAGGTTGACTAATTTAGATCTCTGTTTTGCAAGTGTAACTTTAGTGTAACTTTAAGCTTATGTATAGTCCCTGTGAAATCAAAGGGACTACTTACAAGCATGCCTAAAGTTAAACACCTGCTTAAGCACTTTGCTAAACTGGGGCCTTAATAAATAAGGCAAAGAACTGGAAATTGGCATATCTGACTTCTTTGCCACATGTTCACTCTGTGATAGAAATGTAGCCTTGAATAAGTTAATTAATGTATTGGTTGTTATTATCCTAGCGAAAATATAGAATAAAAAGTCCCTGTCACTTCCGTTTCTCCATCTGTAAAACTCAGCCTATATATATTTACCTAGCACCTAGTGTTTTTGGTTGATTAATGTTTGCATAGTGTTTTGAGATCCTCAAGTGAAAGGCATTGAAGAAGTTATAAGTATTTATCAATAAATATTATATTAAGTATTTACAACAGTTTTAGCTAATTAATTAAGAAAGATCATTCCAGTGGTCCTACTAATGTCACTGAACCAAGTTTTCCACAGAAGTGGCATCCAAATCCACATGTGTTTTCTTAGGTTTGTGTGGAGCGCCAACTAGTGCTAAAGCTGTAGAACTATAAAAAGGAATAGGACTGAAATTATGCCCTGGTAAAACAAGTATTAGGTTCTCTATGCTAATGAAGTTAGACAAAGGTAATTTATGGTCCATAAAAGGCTATTAGCCAGGGGATGAAATGGTGTCCCTGGCCTCTGTTTGTCAGAGGCTGGAGAGGGATGGCAGGAGACAAATCGCTTGATCATTGTCTTCGGCCCACCCCCTCTGGGGCACCTGGTGCTGGCCACTGTCGGCAGACAGGATACTGGGCTAGATGGACCTTTGGTCTGACCCGGTACGGCAGTTCTTATGTACAAAGTAAAGGCCTTTGTTGATTCATATTGATGCTATTGTTTTGGCTTTTAAATCTATTAAATAGGATTTGTAGATAGTAAATATAAAGTAGGACAATAAAAATATTTTGTTTTTATATCACATTTTGGAAAAGTATTTTACTAGGAAACAAACGTCTTTAATAGGAGCAATGAATGTTTTAGCAAAGAGGCCTTATCCCAATGGCATGATGAGCAAATAGTTGGCATCAGTGTAATAATTCCATTTGTGTGGATTAGAGGACATGACAATATAAACAGGTAAAGAATATCTGTCAGCGCAGATGCAAAAAGTTGAGCTATTAACTACACAAGAGCTCACAAACATAAAGGGACACCTGCAGGACAGCATAAGGAGCACTGGATTTTGTTAGAGAAACAGTTTCTTCCCCCACGCCCAAAACTCTCCATCTAACTTCCCAATTTACTGCATCTCACACATAAATGCCATAGTTTAAGATCTACAGCTACCCTTTCAAATGAATGATGGTATAATACATAAAACAGAAACAGACAAAAGCATATATAATAGGGAAATGAGAATAGGTGGAAAGTATCATATTGCTTGCCAAAACCATTGACATACAGCATCTACATACACTGTGCATCCATACACATACTCATGAGTGCAATCCCATACACAACCATCTATACAAACACATTCATCCATACACATACAACTCCCTCATCTGTTGCTACTGCTGGTTGAGTTGGGTCAGCACAAGAAAATGTTTATGAATTTTCCATGAGATTTATCCTGTTTTTACAGTGCCTACATATAAAAAAACATGATCAATTGCATATTTTTGAAAGAGCTAGGAGTCTTACTTTCAGACTAGCAAGCATGAACATTAGCCATCATTGAATTTGGCCCCAATCTTGCAAAAAGTTCCCTACTGGTGGAGTAATAGTTATGATCAAGCAGGTTTTCTTAAATAATCTCCAGGAACTCACATATTAGGATTGTTTACTTGCACCAGTTTGCCGACTGGTACAACAAGGCTAGGTTTATAGGCTGGTAAATCTGAATGTAACTGTGCTATCATTTTCCAAAATGTTAAGCAAAGAAAATCTGTATAAAAATTGCTAAATACATTTTGGATTTTGAAAAAATTATTCAGGGCACTGACTGTTGCTTAAACAATCAGAAAAACATGGATCTTTGTGACAGTCACTTACAGTTTCCTGGAAATTATTTAATAGCTTGAGATGTCTACAGAATCATTTGCAAAGTGGATTGTTTAAATAATACTACTTTGAGAACCATTAAGTCTCTGGAGTTCAAGGGTAGCAAGGAAGGTAAAACCATGAGAATGGTGTCAAATCTCTCTTTTCATGACATCAGCTTTCCAACAGATCATATTTTATCAATGGCTTAGTTGTGGAGTAAAGCTGTTATATTAATCTATTTTATCCTTCCTCTCATAACAAGGCAGTTAATTGTGGGAATAACAGGACTAACATAGCAGCCATAAATAATCTCCTTGTCAGTGTCATTGCATGGCATGATTTTTGTACCAAATCCTAGGTTTTTTGTCATGTCACAGCTAAGTCAAGACATTTTTTACTCATGAGCTCCTCAGAAAGTATTTAGTTTATTAACTAATTTAAAACCGTTTAACAGGTATGGATTATTTTTATGTAATTTCCACATCTCCCTCTGAAGTCCTTATTCTCATAGATGTTATAATTCATTCTTCTAATAGAAACCAAACAGGGTGAAATCTTAGCTCCATTGAAGTCAGTGGCAAAACTCCAGTTGGCTTTAATGAGGCCAGGATTTTGCCCATAAAGTTCAACTTGAAAAAAATGTGCAAATAGGACACAGCAGCATACTCCATGAGCATGAGTTTACGCCATATCCTGCCATTCATACTTAGCCAAAGTGCCTTTGAAATGACTGAGTCAAGTCTGACTAAGAACGGCAGGATTATATCCTTAAATTGTTGAAGGGTCACATGTGTAACTGAATAACATTTCCTTTGAAATCTGAAAACCGTGTAAGGTTAAAAAAGTGAATCTGAATTTTGTATGTTTCTGAGGTCTGTGTCAGAGCCTGCCGTTTTTGCCTTGGATCTTGTTTTTAAGAACTCAAACTTTTGGATGGGATCCAAAACTTTTTCAGCACCTCATCATTATTAACTCATGGTTCTGTGTGGATGTAAATTTTCCAGTCCCTCATTGATTAGACAGACAGACAAAGCTAAATCAGTCAGGGCATGTTTGACATATCTATTGCTACAAAGAAAGAACAGAGGGAAAGCTTAAAAAATAATATATAAAGCACAATGGGTCTCAAATAAATGCATTCACCTTATATATTGGTGTCAGAGGATCAACTACAATGATGCTTCACAAGACTCCATAGGAAGCAACAGTCAAAACAACAATTTTAAAAGAGAATGAATTTGTTGTAAAACTAGCACCTTGGTTTACCAGCAGCTATGAGAATTGAAACAGCTGCTATGTACAAGGATGCAAATCATCTAAACGGTCCATTTACCTAGAGTTTTATTAACCAGCCAGGATTTTTTTCTGCATTTATTGTTACTCTGCAACAGCCATTTGATTTCTTACTAGAACATCAAATAAGTGAACTCTACTCCATGAAAAAAAGAGAGATTCCCCATCCATTTGTGATTTATTGACTGAGACAGGTTTAGTTCAGCATCTGGGGTTTTTTTTTTCACTTCCGCACCTTACCCAGACTTCGAACATGGTGGGCTAAGGCCCAAGGTCAACTGACTTGGCCAGTCACACACAGTGAGTCAGTGGTTTAGATGGAATTAGAGTCTTTAGGTTCCCAGTGGTTTGTGCTAACCACCAGACATTATCATCTGTCATTAGGGAGACGTCTGTAGCATTTAGTAGGGATGATAACAATAGCACTTAAAACGTTTAAAATTTAACAGAGAATGGAAACTTTGATATAGTTTTTAAGCATCCTATTGAATTTAATAGACAATTATATCCTTCATACAGTCTATTTTAAAATTATCACGATCAGCTTGGGCCTGATGTAATAGAAAAAAAGTTAATAGAAAAAAAATCCCATGTAAGCCCTCAAATTATGTAGGACTTTTCTCTAAAGATCCTTGTCTTTACTCAGAAAAATCTCCAGGCTGTAAAGTCTTGGTTGTTGAGATTTCATGACACCTGCCACAGTTGCCTCTGATTTTAAGTGTGATCCATGAAACAGCTTTACCTAATTATGATTTAAAATGTATATTGCAGTAGCACCTAGAAGCCAACCAGATCAGGACTCTATTTTGCTAAAATCTGTACAACCATATAGTAAATGAGAGTTCATGCCCCAGAGTGTTTATAACCTAAAAGTATGTCTGACAGCAGGTCCACCAATGGAAGGGAGGGTGCAAAAGGGTCATTACTCTGGGCCCAGCAATTCAAGCAATGGCAGCAGCAGGAGCCCAGGCCCTTTAAATCACCACTGGAGTACCAGGACACACACTGTGAACATCACAGGGAGAGGGGGAAGGTGCACTGCACTCCAGGTGGCACTGAGGGTTAACTGTCCTCAGCCCCACCCCTTCTGCCCTCAGCCTGTCCTTTCCAGGAGCGCAGATCCGCCTCTCCCCTCACACATACACACACACACATTTCCCAGGGGCCCGTGGAGGCTGTCGGTTCCACTGCTTGATAGATGGATGAAAGTGAAAGGGCCTGACCTTTATTTACAAATTACAATAATAAGGGCCCTTTGCACTGTTCTGGATCATTTTCGTACGCATTCATTTGAAGACCCCTTTATTCTATATGCGGAGCACATAGGGACCTGAGTTTCAATAAGTATTGGACTCTCTGTCTGCACCTAGCACCCAGAACTCGCCCTGCCATTTACACTATTGTGGATCAGCAAAACAATCCCAGTTCAGGCCAATACAATAAAGTGGCACATTCTTAAGCATCCACGAATACTGACAGAATAATTATGAAATAGCAACTAGTTCTGGAGGATTAATCCTTTTTATTATTTTTTTCTATTGCTGATATTCTTTTGATTCCTGCTCAGATAAGATCTGGTGGTTCACCATGATTTAACCTCTATTCAGTCACTGACTGAAACCAGATGATATTGATGAGCTTTCAATGTATACCATAGTCTTGCCTAATAATTTAGCTATAATTCCTTATTATATGTTGTGATTGTTAATGCCATTGGTCTTCCTGCTTATCTGAGGTTGTACACCACTGTTTAAGAAAAGATCCGTATTTCATTTCCTGTCTTTGTTTTCACCTATTTCTAGCCCAACTGTGTGCTTTGTATTCTAGCATTTTCACTCACTAAGTTTGGAAATAAAATACAAAAATGCACCATACACTTCCAAGAGTTAAAAGATGGAAGAAAATCTATTAAGTCATATGGTACAGCTCCCTAATGGTGCAGGATTGTCCCTGCTTACTAGTGCTTGGCCAGATCTAATTACAAATATTCCAAGATATGGGCTTTTCACCATTTCTCTTGGAAGATTATTCCATGGTTTAATAGTTCTCACTTTTTCTGTGAACTCTTCTGTGATAGTCAGCTTAATTTTTCCCTTCTAATTTAATTACATTATTTCAAGTTTTTCGCTGCACTACCTGAAATAATTCTTAATTCTTCCATAATGATTACACTCTCAAATATTTGTACAGAAACATCAAAAGTTTTCTTCTTTTAGTAACTAAACTATTTATATTTAACTGTTTTAGTCTCCTCCCATAAGTCAATCCATCCAGACTCGTAACAATTTCCCTTCTGTGAACTCATTCCATTATATCAACAACTTTCTGGCAGTGAGATACCTATGCACATATAAAAAGGGAGTATTTTTGTATGATGTTTCTGTGTATATAGCCTCCAATGGTGTTGGCTTCAGTTGTAGCCATAATACATTGCAAACTCATGCTTAACAGGTTGTCCAGAACAGCTAGTAAAAAATGTTCAGCATTTTTTGTGAAAAATTCTTGGGATAATAAATTTGGTGGGGGGGGGGGGGTTTCTGTGAAACTATTTTGTAGACATGTTTGTGATTTTTTTTTCAGTAAAAATTTCCTGAAAACGGACTTTTAATTAAGTTTGTCATTCTGTTTTGGGTCCCTAATCTTTCTCTTTCTCTTCCTCTTTCTCTTTTTCTTGACATGGAAAAAGAGAAATGAAGAAAAGGGGGAAAGTAAACATTTTCACTATCCTTTCTGCCCTTTGGGTCCACAATATTTATTTGTCTCATTCCCCCACTCCCAGACACACACATGGGATCCAATTTATCCTGTTCCAAAATCCATATATTCTTGTCCATTTTCATTGTGAATGCCCTGGTACAGGCCAAAGCTAATTCTCACCTCAGTTACTGCAGCAACCTCCTCTTTGACCTTCCAGACATGTTGGCCCACTTCCATCCATCTAAAATGCTGGATGGATGGCCCCTCCAGCAAATTATAGACATTAACTCAGCAACCTGAACAAATTTAATGTGGTAATTTATCTTTCCCTTCTTATTTTTTTCCTTTCTTCCCTCCTATCTCTCACATCAATTATTTTAAAAGAAAAAAAAATCCCAGTGCCTACAATACACAAAAATAAAAAATCTATTTCAATTCATATAATTCATATTCATATAATTTCTTTGCATATTGTATCCTTATATCCTACCTTACATCTGTTTATGTCTTGGATTGTAAGCCCTTCAGAGCAAAAATCATCTCTTTTCTCTATTTGTATGGGGTCTAGCACAATGAGGATTACATCTCAACTGGGGTCTTTGGATATTGTCAATATATTTACTACTATTACAGCTACTACTAATATAATTTTTAATTATAAGTAACTGGTTACACAACGGAAGTTACAGCTATTTGGGCATATCTACAGAATGAACGACGAGCGAAAAGTTAAGACCCTGGTATTCGGCATAATGGATGGTCCAAATAGGAGAGGCAAACCCCACAGAGAATGGGTAGATGATATAGTAGACTGGTGCGGAGCTAGTCTACAGAAACTAAGCCACTCTGCACTGGAAAGATGGAAGGAAATAGTGAGGGAGGCATCAGACACCAATGGGCGTTGAGCCCATGGTTGTTGATGATGATGATGATATTCAGCATACTTAGATAATTCGCCAGCAGTCTAAATTAGCTATGGTATTATTCTCCTCTTGCCTTAAAATGCACTGTTGTATACAGTAAACCAATTGCTGCATTATACTCCAGAAGTGGATATATTTTAAAGTGATCTATTTGTATCTTATAAAGTGCTTTGGGCTCCTTTGGAAAGAAAGGCGATATAGAAATATAAGCTGGGGTTAAACTTCCTCAGTGAAACAGGCTTCAGTGGTATGGCGTGGTATGTAAACTAGAATTGAATGCTTCGCAGTTGCTAGTTTTGCCAGAACAATAAATGTGTTACCAGTATGTCACTCTTTGAAGTATTTTAATATATTGATTTGCCATTGCCCTGCAACGTGTGTAGCCATTGAGACCAGTGCAAAATGAATGTATAACGTGACTATTCTAAATGAGTATCATAGCCCCAATGGTGCAAGGTTAGGCAAGATGCAGGCAACAGAAGAGTATGTAAGGTATGATTTAAAACCAAAATCTGTTCTTTTTAAGGCACTCCTAGAATGGTATCAATTAAGAAGCCCAATCAAGAACAGTAAAATGCATTTTTTTTTGTTGCTCTCCCCTGTTTGTGCCAGAAAAATGCGTCTTGCCACCATTAAGCATCCATTCTAAACAAATGTTTTCTCCATGGAGACTACTTGGACTAGAGTGAGCTATTTGTAGCAGGTTTGGAGGTGGCCTCTCATTGCTTGCCCTTTCCTCCGCCTGCAGACAAAGGAATCTCACTTAAGGAATAAGTGAATTTGTTTTTTAGTTTATAAGTTAGAAAGTCAGGAGTTGAAATTAATATTTTAAAACATGACAAAGTAACCTACTGATTTTAAAAACACATATTGGTGAGAATTGTAGCCCAGTGTCAAGGGTTACCATGTTCAAAAAAACTTTCAATATTCAAAAAATATCTTTTTATAAACAAATGACTTCACCCATTTTTTAGAACTACAAAATGAAACTTGTCCCTATTTACTTTTCTGAAAACAACTGTGAATCATAATGTTTCACATATTTTAAATTTGGCATACTTAGTATTCAGATCTCAGCACTGGATCCTTAAAGTAGCAGAGACAACTCTTTTTCTGACCTCCCATTTCAGAGCTTTTTCTTGAACTAAATGTTCTTGTATCTGATGACTCATCTCAGGGTACGTCTACACTAGACCCCAGTTCGAACTAGGGAGGCTAATGAGGGTGAACGAAATTGCAAATGAAATGCGGGATTTAAATATCCCGTGCTTCATTAGCATGTTTCCAGCCGGTCGCCATTTTGGAAATTGACTAGCCTGGAAAAACTGCCCGCATCTACATGTGGCAGAGAAGGGCGATTCCGAAATAAACCTCTTACTTCGAGGTTTAACTGGTAATTCGATTACAGTGCAAAGGGCCCTTATTATTGTAATTTGCGCAACCCCTCTGTTTTGTGCAAGATCCCTATGCCTCTCCGGGACAGGCATAAGGATCTTACGCAAAATGGGGGTTTTGTGCAAAAAAAACCAAAACCCATCCACACCGCTTGTTTTTGCCCAAAGCCCCCTTGCACAAAAAAAGTCTTGAATAAATTATGCAAATGAAGTTCAGCAAAATGTTAATCCGCGCTTCATTTGCATAGGCTCTGCTGGCAGTGTAGACAAAACCTGAGTGCTTTAAGGGCCTATTCCTTCCCTTGCATTCTCAGTTTGAAAAACTTGTGTGTTGTGGTTTGGTAGCATTATCATTCTTGAGAGGTAAAACAAATGGAAGTTTCCATTGAAATGCTCATCTCAAGGGAATTGTGAAATGTCCCTCTTTGGAACCATTTAAAGGAGTGAAATGAATCATAGACAGATTTAGGTTTCTTTTTTTGATTGGAGTGTTAGTTCTAAACATTGCCATTATTTTTTGTGCTATGTGTTATGGAGATGGGTGGGCAGGAAACTGACGGGTAAAGAAGAAAATGAAGAATAATATATTTCATGCTATTTTTTAATTTCCTTACCTAATTTTCACAAATGCAAAATTTGGGGGATTTCTTAAAAAGACTTCAATTTTTCAGTAAAAGGGAAAAAATCTCTTTGAAATGTTCTTTGTATTAGGGTTATCTGATCATTCACCAATGAGTGTGAAAGGTTTAACACTGAGAAACTCAAAGAATGTCAGTTTCCATTCTTCTTCTGTAGAAGTGGGTTATGCACACGAAAACTCATGATACCATCTACATTTTTTGTTAATCTCTAAAGTTCTGCAAGACTATTCATTGTTTTTTAAGTTCTTCCAGTTTCCATTGTGAAGGGCAATTATATGTGAATTTACAGTCTGAAGGTTCATCTGAAAATTAAACATACAACAAAGACTGCAAGGCTGTAGCTGGCAGCTTTTAAAAATATGCAATTTTCTGTTCCAGTACAACCGAGATCTGTTAAATCTGTTGCCTCGGTGTAGAATAAATCCCTCTTTTCAACAGGGTTATTCCTTACAGATACCTTGAGTTAACTCAGCTGAAACATTGACTTAAATTGTTACAGATTTATTCATTTAACAGGGTATTTCACAAAAGGTTTTGTGCTAATTGTTGGATTTGGCATGCAGTATTACACTATTTGAACAGATTATTTATTTTCCTTTCAAATATACTCATTAAGGGCCCGATGCAGAACAGTCAATAAATTCATTTGGTAGTTTTAAATATCATGTTTGGCTGGATACTGCACCACAAAAACAGCTAAATCTGAGCTACCATTTTAATGTATGTGATTAACTAAATAAGACGCAGTGAATGCTAATGTGGCCACCTTTCAGCCCAAACACTGGAGCTCTCAACTGGGGAGGTGGCCCCCTTTAATTAAATCAGTTCAATTTCTGCATTTGGACAAATCCTAGATGCAACCAGCAAGCAAATAAGCTGGGCTATTTCTATTTGTCCATTGTTTAGTTTTTGAGTACAAAACACAATGTGTTTTAATCTGTTTCTTCAAAATCATCCCAATCAAGTATCTGTGCAACTTTTTTTTTTCTTTCGAGGCATTAAACTCAATTGTATCACCTAAGGAGCAGCACCATGAGATTTAGCGCTACAAAATAAAATGTTATCCAAATTTAGAAGAGAGACTTCTCGAAATGGGGCTATGGAAAAATTCTATGTATTCTCCATTATTTATTATCAGGACATAGGCAGATAGTTTTCAGGACAACACTTTTTTATCCCATATTTGTATTTGCTCTGCATTATTCAATTCCTCCAAAATTTCATAACTGAAATGATTCTTTGTTTCTAATAAATAGTCAGTGAAACAAAGTCTGTTTCTGATACCTAACATACAGTATTTTGACTAATTAAGCTTATTGCAATTCCCAAGGGTTGTCAGGATCGAAGGGCCAGATCCAAAGCCTATTGAAGTTGATGGGAGTCTTTCCATTGATTTCAAGAAGCTTAGCCTCAGGACTTCAAGGCTCTAGAAAAAAAAAAAAAGATAATTTTGCCAGTTTGAACCAAATCACAACTCAACCAAATAAATGCAAATGACCTGTCCATTTTTACTACGTGAAACTAATTGTACCACATGGAGAATTCCATTTATAGGCATGACAGTCAGATTGAACTGAAGCCAAGCAATTTTAATTGTCCTTGTATTTAACAGCTTCAGTTTCAGTTTTGAGAAATAATATGAATGCCTTCCTGTAAAAGAAATAGCCCAAAAAGGAACTGGTATTTATGGGTTCCCACAACAGAAATTCAATCCTGCTTTTGTTGACATCATATTTATGAGTGTGTTCTTTTATACAGAAAAGAAAACAGAATCAACAATAAATACCAGATATTCTTTTCACATCAAACATATTTGCCTTTGTTTGAACTCTCTGTGCTCCTCCCCATAACTTTCTGTGATGGAGGGCTGCGCAGTTCTGTATCAATGGAATAGTGACACCAACTGGTAATAAAAAAGATTGCTCCTAGCTAATTCATTGTCAGTGCTCCTCTTTCACCTTGGAGCAGGAACACAAAGAAGTTCTTGCTAATACTTTCAGCAGCATCACTTTCTGAATGCTGGAGAAAAGAGTATTCCCTTGCATGATAAAATGCTGCCCTTCTGAAATCATATCTAAACGCACCAGCTCTGCTCTCGGTCACATTAATTCAAACTGAATTGTACTAGAATAAATAAGATAAATATTTGGCCATTGTATTTTAATGGCACACTGATAAGCCTAAATGAAGTGATTCATAAGGAAAATAAAATGAATGTGCATGTGTATTCAAGAGAGTTTGTCTGTGTGTCTGTCTATTTGTTCAAGAATTCCTCCTAGTCAGTAAGAACTAGGGCCACCAAATTTGGAATACAGCTTCCTCTTATCATAATCTAAAGTAAGGTAAGTGTTTGGTTGTACCAGAAAAAATGGGATTGCTTCTCATAAAAAGAGAATACAAAAAAGGAGAATCACTGGGAAGCTGAAAGGAGCTGGCTGGGGGCATGCCTCTTCCTCCTCCTGCCCCCCGCCCATTCAGGGCTACTTCAGCCCCCTCCCCTCCAAACTTACCCTCCTTGATTTGTACAGGAGCATTGCTGACTGTTCACCTTCATCAGGGAGTGAGGGAAAAGTGTCCTGGGGAGCGCAGTGGGAAAACAAATTTGGACCTGCCCCAGCTAGGGGACATGCATTCCTCCCCTGCCTGTACCCACTGGAGCTGTAGCAGCCATAGAGAGACACTTCTCACCTGGCCCCAAGCTGCTGCAGAGAGAGAGGACTGGGATAGTCCTCTCTTCCCAGGGCAGCCTGCATACTGAGGCCCTCACCCCCGGCCCCACCCCAGAGCAATGATGGAAATGAATAATGTAAATTTTCATTTTATTTTCCAAAAAACGTAAGTTGAATTAAGGTCCTGTTAGCTTTAAGGAACAGTCATATAACACCCATCAAAGTAACACTTGAAAATGTGTATAAATTTATGCCTGGGAAAATGAACAAGCAAAACCCATTTATATTCCTCCAGTCAGATCCTCCATTCATGCGAAATGGCATAGCTGGATCATCATCTACCCTACCCTGTCCTAACAAAATTACTTAAAACAATCCACAAGGCACATCCTGCTGTTCTCTTGTGTTTACTACAGAGGGAGTGGAGCGAAATATAATGTATATAAGATGACTGTGGTGGATTTAGGTTGTCCTTTTAACAGACCATGTTTCAACAAGTGTTTTGATACACAGCCACATTCCAGAATTTCCCTTATGAAAGGGAAACATGCAGCAGCACATCCTTCTAAACATTAACCTTAAAGCTGCAACAAGCTCTTTGTCAGGCAAGGGAGGAGTGAAATCGCTTTACCCAATTTCATACCCATTTGAACAGCATGGCTACTTCTACACTGCACGCTTCTTGCGCAAGAACTGTTTTGCGCAAGAGTTCTTGCACAAACGTACTTGCACAAGAGAGCGTCCACACTGGTCACAGCGCATCATAAAAGCCATGCGCTTTTGCGCAAGAGAGCATCCACACTGGCAGGATACTCCTGCACAAAAACTTCAGCCTGGAACTACTTTGCAGAGGCAAAAGGGCACCAGGACTTTCTGGGGGATGGGGGCAGGAGCTCATTTGAGACACATGCTTAAAGGGATCTCCCTGGACAGCCATTTCTCTTCTGCTGCGTGCTCTGGGACCTCCTGTAGGGACTGACAGCCATAGCCGTTCTAGGTGTGATTGCCCTCAGCCTCTTTGGACACCACAGCTTCTGCCCTAGTGCCTTTTGTGCCTTTGGCATTTTCATTGCATGGAGCGAGGTGTGGCCCTGTGCCTGCTCTGGCCCCACACGGCCATTTTGGAGTGCCTGCAGCTGCTACTCCATGCTGCTGCGCTACTCCTGCAGGAGCTCGAGACCGAGCTCGATCTGGACTCCCTCTCCATGGATGCAGTGGCATCCCTACCCAACCGTGGAGAGGCGTTATTGGAGACCGGACACCAGTACCGACTGGTGGGACCGGCTGGTCCTGGAGCAATGGGATGACCAGCAATGGCTCCGGAACTTCACTGTTGTTCCTGGCTCACCCCTGTGCTCCGGAGATGTACCACCTGGCTGCGGCCCACCATCCCGGTCAACAAGAGGGTCGCCATAGCTCTCTGGAAGCTGGCCACCCCAGACAGCTACCACTCAGTGGGACACCAGTTCTGGGTGAGCAGGTCCACAGTCAGTGCTGTTTTGATGCAGGTAAGTCCTAGGGAGGTGCTGCACTCCCTGCCCAGGGGAAGGGAAGACTCCAGGCTGGGCTGGTGGGGAGAGTGGGGGAAGCCCCGTCACCTAGGGGTTTGTGCCATCCCTCCCTCACATGGACCTGCTGGTATGGAGGGGGAGAGGCTGTGGGGCAAGGGAGCCCTGGTGTGTTTGGGGACAGAGGGTATCAGAGGGCATCACAGGGGGGCGGGCACCCCCAAGGGATCATGTACCTATCCTGCCTCATTCGGTGCATTCCCTGTGTTCCTGTATGCCCTTCTGCAGGTTGTCTGTGCTATCAATGACATCCTGCTCCAGAGAGTCATCCGCCTTTGGGACGTGGATGCAACAGTGGCTGGCTTTGCTGTCTGGGGTTCCCCAACTGCGTGGGAGCCATGGATGCAACCCACATCCCCATCCGTGCCCCGGAAAATCGAGTGGCTCATTTTATTAACTGGAAGGCGTACTTCTCTGTTGTGATCCAGGCCCTTGTGGACCACCGTGGCTGCTTCACAGACATTCATGTGGGGTGGTCCGGCAGGGCACAGGATGCCCGCATCCTTCATAACTCCAGCCTGCATCGCGGGATGGAGGCGGGCACTTTCTTCACCCAGAGGGAATGTTCAGTTGGGGACGTCTACATGCCTCTCTGTGTTGTGGGGGACGTGACCTACCCCCTCATGCCCTGGTTGATATGGCCCTACACAGGACAGATGGACCCCGGCCAGGAACATTTCAATGACCACCTGAACCGGGCCTGCAACCAGGTCGAGTGCACCTTTGGCCGGCTGAAGGTGCACTTCCGTTGTCTGCTCACCCGTCTCGAGATGGATGAGCAGAACATTCCTGAAGTTGTGGCAGTGTGGTGTGTACTCCAAAACATCATGGAGTGGAAAGGGGAGGTCTTCCTCCCAGTGTAGATGGCGGCCAAGGGCCGGGCATTTGAACAGCCCCACAAGGCCGCCATCCGCCAGGCGCACCATGATGAGGTGCACCTCTGGGAGGCCCTGAAGGAGATGTTCTCCCAGGTCCCACAGCAGGGTTGCTTCTACATCTACATCTCCCTCCCATCTGCAACCCTTCCCTCCCCCGCCTCCCCTTCCGTCCCAATAAACAACCATATTTTTCTTCAAAAAACAGAAAACTTTTATTTTTACTTACAATAGGGAAGAAGGGTGGGCAGTGGGGGAGGGAGAGCTCTCAACTGGGAGGGGGAGAAGGAAGGGACTCTCAACTGGGAGGGGAGGCTATTGCTGGGAGGGGAAGCTCCTGCTAGTGCCTCCGCGGGTGCAGAGGCCTCGCCATCCTTCAGGCAGGACGGGGATGTGGGCAGGATGTGGGGGCATGGTAGCAGCTGGAGGGGCAGCAGGAGGGGCAGCTGGAGGGGTAGCAGGAGGAACAGCAGGAAGGGCAGCTGGAGGGCAGCAGAAGGAGTGACTGGAGGGGGCATGAGCGGCAGGAGGATGTGGCAAGGCCATGCCATAGTGCACGGTGTGACCGATGTGCGACCTCAGGATGGTAATGACGTCGCACATGCGGTCACACCTCTGCAGGAACTGCCCCCATGCCTGCTGCCTCCATTCCAGGTCAACCTCAATCTTTCGGCTGACTGCTGCCTCAATTCTTTTGACGGCCTGCACGTGCCACCATAGGAGCTGGTCCCGCTGCCTGGCCTGCCGTACTGGTGCCTGGGTGGTTGGTGGTGCTGCTGCAGGACTGGAGGGTCCCTCACTCCTGAGTGGTCCTGCTGCAGAGAACAGAGAAGATGATGAGTCTGTCCAGCAGCCCTGCCCACACTGTCCCTGAGCCCCTGAGCCCCACACTGTCAGCCCTCCGCCCTGAGCCCAGGTGACACCACGCTACTGTGGCTTGGGCCTAATTGGTCGCCTATGTGCATGGTTGTATACAGGATTCCCCCGGAGTAAAGTGATCCTCTTGGATTGTAACCCTTGGGAGACATCACTGTGAATGAAGATCCCTTGTCTGTGTCCTGGCCACTTGGCATGTGGTGTGTCAACCCGTGGAACTCCTTGCTGGGGAGGCTGTGAAGGCTTAGGACTATACCAGAGTTTAAAGAGGAGCTAAATAAATTCATGGAGGTGAGGTCTAAGTTTGTGAAAGGCCGGAGATAGCTGACAGGAGACAAATCACTTGATCATTGTCTTCGGTCCACCCCCTCTGGGGCCACTGGCACTGGCCCCTGTTGGCAGAGAGGATACTGGGCTAGATGGACCTTGGGTCTGACCCAGTATTGCTATTCTTATGTTCTTGTGTTTTTATGTGTGTCTTGCTGATGATATGTTTGTGCTCTGCATTGCTTTCTAATCAAGAATGCCACTTGGTAAAATATGACGAGAAGGCTGTGCAATGTAATGTGAAACCTCTTTAGAATGCCTTCAGAAATCCTTTACAATGCCTATTTGAAATCACAATACAGGACTATGTAGCACTTTAAAGACTAACAAGATGGTTTAATAGGTGATGAGCTTTCATGGGCCAAACCCACTTCCTCAGATCAAAATAGTGGAAGAAAATTGTCACAACCATATATACCAAAGGATACAATTTAAAAAAATGAACACATATGAAAAGAACAAATCAAATTTCAGAACAGAAGGGGGATGTGGGGGGAGAAGGTAAATGTCTGTTAGCTAATGATATTAGAGGTGATAATTGGGGAAGCTTTCTTTGTAATGGGTAAGGTA
>CM057847.1:114362766-114374682 GCA_030068395.1 Apalone spinifera
CTTGCCCTAATTACCCTACCTAGCTCGAACTAACGAGCTAGTGTAGACGTACCCGAACATATCCTTCATCTTGGGCTTTACAACACTTTCTGTGTTCATCATTTCAGATATTCCAGTTTATATTCTTTGAGGGAATGGTTATTTACAGAAAGATGACACAAAAGAGATAATGAAGTCACATAGTCACACTATATTATATTTCAAGGCATTCTTTTCCAGTCATCATATTTATTAAAGCTGCTAGTGCACAAATTAAGCACTGCCAGTGCACAATGCATTTTTCCATCAGCAGTTTTAAGTAGGATTTCATTTTAGGAACTGTCTTACTCTAGGAGCACAAAATATTTTATAAAGCAGTGGAGGTTAGCAGCTATATGTACTAAGCTATATAGTACTTGTCGGTAGACCCTACCTTGAGAGAGAATGATGCAAGAAACATCACATATTCTTTTCACTTCTGTAACTAGCTGAGATTATCGTAAGAGAATTCTGTATAAAATCTCAAATGAAAGATTCACCCTCTTTGAAAAAGTCTTTTCATCATACGAATGATGGCTCCTTGTCTAAATTACGAAGTTTTGCTGACATTGTTGTGTTGGCTAGGAGTGTGAAAAAATCAGAACCTTCTAGCCAATACAGAAATGTTGACAAAACCCTCAGGTAGATGCAGTTATGTTGATAGAAGCATGCTTATGTTGGCTTAGCTAACATCACTCAAGGAGATGGAGTTAATATGCTGTCAAAAGATTTTTTTTCTGTTGGCATATACTGCATCTACAGTAGGGGGTTATGCTGACACACCTAGACCAGCAAAAGCCTGCTGTAGACATATGGCCTTCCAAATTCTGATAACTCCCTTCAACCACTAAACCCCTACCAAACCAAACCAACAAACTGCTCTCTGAAGAATTCAGACCACATACTGGGAGACGTGACAGAGACTCCAGGAAGTTCTTTGGGGACTTCACTATCGCTACTGATTTCATGTAGTTGGCACTCAGATAGTTCCATGTTGTTTAAATCCTAAGATTAGCTAGCTACCATTGTGTCTAAAATCCTCTTTCTCATAGTAAGATTAGAACTATTGCAATCAATAGTAGTACAGTACAGGCTCCCCAGAGTCATCATTGAAAACAGTTTTAGCTCTAGTGTAAACCTTTAATTACTTGAGACTCCTCAGACAATTTGTTCTGTCCTTTGGAAAAACCCAAGATTTTGTTTGCTTTCTAAAATTTGTGCATGAGAAGTAATTTGTAAGGACAACATGGTATGCATACATTTTGAAGCAGGCCATAAAACCTCATGAACTGGACAAATGAGGCTATAATCTATAGAAAAAATGGACTCTGCCCATAGAGTTATCAGTTTGTCACTAGTTAATAAATAACAGCTAATCTACAAACCCCAAGAAATGATAATTCTACATCACCTGGGAAACTGTGCAGATACAATCGCCTTCCATGTTCTTATAAAATTTCCATTAATTGTGTTGGCTTCATGCATATTAGCTTTACAAAAATTAGTTTATTGTCAATAATTGACCTGCTATGATACAGTTTTTATGTATTATGCAATAATAACCAGATATAACAATTAATATAGAGAAATAAATTTGGAATATTTTATAAATAAGACCACAATTATATATGTCTATTTATAGTATATGGAATTATTAAACCCTGGAAATATAGCCCTAGCATCAGTTAGTTTATGTAGGATTGTGTGACACAAAATATTTTGTAGGTTATTCACAAAATCTGTCTAGGAAAATATTTATTTATTACATTTTGGTAAGTTTTTGCTCTGTTAAATTCATATCAGCTTTTAAAAGGCAGTAAGGAGAAATGGAGGTGTTCAGATTCTGTCATGTTAGAACTAATTTTAAATCAAAATGCATTGGAACAAGTTTATCTCTGGTATAACTCACCGGTGGAGATCCTAAATTGATATATATTTGCATAACTCCATTGTCTTAAATGGGGCTATTCTGATTTCACCTGCTGGCCCAGGATGATTTAAAACCAAACATAAATTTAGTCCATTCTTTTTTTCATTTCAAACTGTGTAACAAGCACTTGAAGTTCTAAGTCATGCAGATATCAGCATAATCGGGCTCATGCCACCAGTGGAAATGGGTAAGACTTCTCTTTGCTATGGAGATAGTTACAGTAGTCTCCCTCAACACAAAACATGCTCACAGCAAAATTGTACATAAATTGTGTAAAATTGTGACAAGCAACCTGAGAAAATTCCCTTCCCTAAGACACATGCACACACAATGTCAAGGAAATGCTGTGTTCCCAACCTAAGTCTTAGCTCCTGATTCAAAAAACTACAGAGATGATTAAACTTTCAATGAACCTTAAAAATGTTTTGGCTCATCCCTTGGGAAGCAGTTTGTACTGATTCTTATTTATAACTCTAATTAAAACATTCAGCTTGAGTCTAAGATTTGCTGCCATATTTAGGAGAGAGCCGTATTAATGTGTCTTAATTGTTTGCTAAAGGTTCAGCAGGTTGTGGTCAGGGTCAAATGCCCTTGCTTTCAACAGATTTTAACTTTTGCATAACACTGACTCCTGAGTTCATGATAAGGAGGGAAAGCAAACCAAGAATGTGATCTTCATACTGCACCTGAAGGAAATGCTGAATGTGCAGGGGCAGGTGTGCAAAGTGTTTGGGGGGCAGAGGGAGGGAGGGAAAGGGAACAGAGTGCAAGGAGAGTGATCTTCCTTTGTATCTTTACAGAAGGGTCAGCGTGCAATAGCAAGGTAGTGGGTGCAGTACAAAGCCCAGACAGATGTTTGGTGCAAGCTGTTCAGCAAGCATGAAGAGTCTACAACAAAGCTACTCAATACATGGCCCACGGGCCACATGCAGCCCATGGCCCATTTGTTTGCAGCCCGCAATGCAGTTTGGGTTTACGCGGGGCTCAACACGCGGCCCACAGGCGAGATCCTTTGAAAATGGCCACAATAGCAAGGCATCTCTCAGGCAGGATGAGCATTGAAAAGCGCAAGTGGATGGGCTGGCTGGAACAGACGGGTACAGGGTGTTGACATTTCTAGCTCCCAGGGAGGAGGTGCTGGGAGTGCCAGGACATTGTGGAAAGTACTTTGTATTCGTGCGTGTCAGTGTGAAAGAAGCTATTTGCATACATATTTGCATGTATATGCAACCACACTTACATTGCGGTCCTCGGCATGTGCTGTGAGTATCATTGTGGCCCCTGAGGTTTCCAATGTTGAGTAGCCCTGGTCTACAGGATTAGCGGTATACCCTTTCCAAGGGTATGTCAGAGTTAACTCAGGCTTTTACCAGAGTGTTGCCCTAAAACCATCACCTCTCATCCATACACAAAGCCCTCTCACACAAGTTTGGCAGTGCTTTCAATTTGGGCTAACTGGTTAGCTGGACTAGCTTCCCAAATTTCCTCCCAAGTGCCCTAAAGACAGACACATTATCCTACAACTCACTGGGAAAGAAACAGAGAGAGAGAGAATTTACTATGGTCCAAAGAGTCAGGTGATATGCCCCCAGAAGTCCTAGTGCCGCACGTGTGCAACACAGTAACTCGAGAGTGGCTTTTGCAGAGTGGTTGCTTGCACTTAAGCTAAGTGAATACAGGTGCTCAGATCCAGGTGCCAGTTCCTTCAGTTAACTTTGCAATGAAGGCATGTTCCAGGTGGGCGGGAGGAAAAGCCGTAGCTCAGGGGAGTAAAAGCACCAGAGAACCTTTACTACCTTCATCACTATGGTATCTGTGCACGTAGCCTCTACACAGATATGTGTCTGTTTGCTCCCCTAGAATTCAGGGACAGAATGTGATAGTTCCTTGTGTGGCTGCATGGGCACAAGAGCCACAGAAATATCCTTTATATGCCCTGCACAAGGAATAATCATAATAGCAGTCCTTCTGATGAGGCACTGATCTGTCCTCCCCACGAAGGACTAAATTACCCCAAAATATAGGAACCAGTGGGGGGTGGGAGGCAGAGCCCCAACTCCCCTTTACAATGGCATGGAGAGTGGGAATGGCATGTTGGGAGAAGCAATCTATTCCATTTTAATGAATTGCCCCAAGTGTAATGCCTGACATGCCCAATAGACAAACCTCCCAAGAGCTTGAGCCCTCTGACAGGAGAAGTGATATTTTAACCCAGTCAAAGAAGACATGCAATTTTCCAGTAAGAGAAGGCAATATTCTCTTGACATACTTAGGATGAATGGAACAATTCTGTTTACTTTCCCTTGGAAAAGAGAGGTTCCCAGTATGTTTCTGTTGCCAGGAGGAAAGGGACTATCTTTATTTATTTTCAGCAGCCTCCAGGAAATTAGATTGCTAGGTTCATTATCATGAAGTTGGAAGACCAGTTTGCTTTCTTTAAGTGGGCATAAAGGCATGGGTATTAAATTTTATGAAACTTTGCAGAAAGTGGAGACTTAGGCCAGGTCTACATTTAGGGAGAAAGTTGACTTAAGATACACAACTCCAACTACAAGAATAGCATAGCTAGAGTCGACATAGCGTAAGTCACATTTCTGTGGTGTCCCCATTATGGAAAGTTGACAGAAGAAACTCTCCCATCAACTTTCCTTACTCCTTGTGACCCTGTGGAGTATGGGGGCCAACCGGGGCACCATCAGTGATCAATTTAGCAGGACCCACTTCACTAGACCTGCTAAATCTCTAGAGCATCTATCTTGATGAAAATATAGACAAGGCCTTATAGCAATGCTGTCATCTCTTCTGACTTCTGGTGCCCAGATGTCCTTTGGTTGAGCTTACCAAATTCAAACTCAGTCTGCCAATCTAGGGATGTCTATATGTAGTTGACTATACGATTAAATGATAAACCTACGCTTATCAGTTAAACTTCTTGACTACACACATTTCCCCACCCTTGCTGCCTCTGCAGAAGAGGCAGCAAGGAGGGAGGGAGGAACAGGAGCCAGTGCTGGGGGGAGCTTCTATTAGAGGCAGTAGCAGGAGTGGGGAATGGGGGGAAGGTAGAGGAGGCTTCCATGAAGCATTCTCCGTCCATGGCAGGACTGAGTGCTCCGTGGAGCCAGGGTCCGCCACGGGCAGAGGCTGCTTCATGGCAGCAGCCCCATCCACAGGGGTCTGAGCTCCCTGTGGATAGAGCAGCCTCTGTCCGTAGTGGACCCTGGCTGTATCACAGGCAGCAGCGTGGGGCAACAGGCACCTGGTCTTTGTGGGGAGCTGGTTTTTAAACTAGCTTCCCTCGTGGACTGGCTATCCCTGTCACTCTGCACCATTGCCTTTCATACAGGGGACTATCAAATAGTTGTGTAACTGCAAAGATTTCACGCAGTTACATGACTAATTCAATTACTCTATATCAAACTCCTTAGGCCAATCAGCTGCAGAGGCCCTAATTACGCAGTAACCTTCTGTTCAATTTACTTAAAACAGCTCTGCATAAAATTATTATTAACTAGGTGAGAATGTATCCCTTCACATAAGTCACATAAATCACAATTGTTTTTGTAGCAACATCATCCAGAAGCTGCCAGCTTTGTATATATATGAAATTGAATGCACTCATCTTACCACAGAAAAAGAAAATCCAGGTAACACTACACAAGAGAAAGGTACATTTCTTTATAGGATCTGTTTATTGCTAATGAGGCTCAGATAACATCCTTATCTTTATACAAATCAAGATATTTTGTAAGTCTGACTTGGTGTGGTAAGAACTATTACACTTTATTCCTTAGTAAATATTGTGAAATTCATAACAGCAAGGGCACAAATAAAGTTAGCAAACAGTCCCTCACTCCTGCCTTTTAGCACACATCTTTAATTAAATAGTGAAAATTTGTATTTGGAAACTTAATAATAAGACAAAGGTATCAGGAGACAAAAAATATTCCCATAAAAGATTTTATTATATTTTGGTATGAAATAATGAAAATTTTGAAGAGAAGTGATGAATGATTCTATGAAAGGCTGTTTACAGTGTTAGCAACATCATAATAAGCAGAGAGGGAAAAGACCTACTAGATAATCAAAAGCATCCCCCTGGAAGAGTAAGAAATAGAGACCCCAACAGTCGCAATCAGAGTTGCGGAGGACCATTTGGCCCGGGCCTCAAGAGATAAAGGGGCCTCAAATTTTGACATTTTTCTACCAACTCATTCCATTTATTATACAGTTAGAACAGAGGCAACAAAAGAAGCTACAGCAGACTTCCAATAATCCGGAACCTTTGAGTCCTGGGTGGTGCCAGATTATTGGATATGCCGGACTATCAAGAGGTACTATAAAATGGTTTTATATATATACTGTATACATTATATATTGTATATAAAGTGTTCTTAACCCTTTTTATTGTACATACTGTATACAGTATACTGTGATGTTTTAGTTTTTCTAACCCTTTTTTACCTTTTTCGCTCGGTTCAGCTGCTGCCGCTGTTGCCTTGTGACTCGTTTTTTGCCGAAGCTCACTCACTAGGCTCGTGCCATTTTGATGCCGGACTATCAGGAGTGCCGGACTATTGGATGCCGGACTATTGGAGTTTTACTGTATATATATATATCTGCAAAAAATGTATTTAAATTATTGTGGGACCTCGGGTCTTCACCAATTTTTCGGTCCCATCCGAGTTTTCATCTGTGTGACTGGAGTAGCTTCTGTGATTAGTGATTCTACATTATGAAACACTGTTTACAGTCTTTGAATAGTTTAGAGGTTTTGAAAGTCATAATTAATTCTGTTACTCTAAAGTGGTTTTTCTTAGTCTGAGGGTGAGTTTAATCTTTAAACTAGATGTTTATCACTGCATAGGAGATTTTCATATTCCATTTTTTCTTATGTGTCTTCATATACAATAACCTTATCAGGCTCATCTGCAAGCTATGTTTTTGTTCAGTTTTAGATTCACCTTTAAAGGCTATTTTGTGATAATAAACTTTCAATTCTATTTTTTTAATAAATAAGATGGTCAGCATGAATTGATGGCATTAAGCCAGTTGTACAGCATTTGGACTCTGTGAGAAAGGCTTTAAGTGAGTGTAAATCTCTTAGGGTATGTCTACACAGCAAAGTTATTTTGAAATAACAGCTGTTATTTCAAAATAACTTTACTAGCATCTACACAGCCAAACCACTATTTCGAAATTAAATCGAAATAGCGGAGCGCTTATTTCAAATTTGGTAAACCTCATTCCACGAGGAATAATGCCAAATTCAAAATAGCTATATCGAAATAAGTGCTGTGTTGACACTTACTTTGAAATAGGGGGCCTCTAGCCTTCCCAGGGTGCCCTGGTGGCCACTCCAGCCTCAACCAAGAATACTCCTCTCCCTCTCCACTCCCCAGAGCCCTTAAAGGGGTTGACTCTGGCCACAGAGTGCCTGTGCCAGCTCCAAGCCTGCCAGCCCAGAGCCAGCCCCTTTTGGCTTTGGAAGGAAAGAGAGAGCAAGAGTGGGGCCTTGGAGCAAAGTGTGAGCAGGGCCATGGTCTGAATTAGGGAGACTTAGTCTGCCCAGGCTTTCAATACTCATCTTCCACTGTGGTCAAGTGGCAAGGAGCAGAGTGGACATAGGGTGCAAGGGAGTTTGGGGCAATCTGTGCGGAGACAGCATGGTCTGGGGCAGGGGCAATGAGGAGGGTGGGAAGCCTGAGGAGGTAATGGGAGACAGGGCGAATGTACTGAGAGCTTTGAGCAGGCAGCAGAACTAGGGGTAGTGGGGGTGAGCCTGGGTAAGTAGCAGGTGCCAAGGATACTAAAATATAAATTAGCTCAGCACACCATTTTCCCTAAGGCTGGCCCTGATTAGTGGACACTGCAATAATAAACTAATAACTAGTACTATAATTATTGTCAGATTATGAAAATATTAAACATATCTAATATAATTATGAAATTGTGTTTAGATTGTGTTCATTTAGAAGAGAATCAAACACTATAGAAATTATTCTATAGAATAATTATTCTATAAAATCAGCTTTGAATTCTATATGAATATACTATACTTATTCCGTGTTTACCTTATTTTCCTTAATATACATATTCAGAGATTTATTTTGAAACAGAAATTCTTTTCTTCTTTTTATCATTTTCTCCCTTATGAAATGCCAATGATATTTAAAATAAATTATTTCACAAAGTGGTTAGAAAAATGTAACATGCAAAATCCCAACTCATTGCTTGATATAGCGTAGCAGCTGTAATGATTCAGCAAGCAGTGTCTGAACTGTGCTGGGTTGGGATTGGGTTGATTTTTTATTTGTTTAGTTGGTTGATTTGGTTTTGGGGGTTTATATGTTAAGAAGTTCTTTTCAAAGACATTCAGCTGGCACTCATCAAAGTTGAACTTGTGATGGCTTTTCTGGTATTTTTTACTCAAAAATCTCTACTCTTCCTACACAAATCTGGAGCATTATATGAAATTATCATGCAAAACAAAGCATGTAATGGTGGAGTGAGGGTGATGTTATAATGTATGTACATAATTGAAGTTATTTATCCATTTCTAAGACTGTTTAATAAATGGAAGCCAAGTGAGAATATATGCAATATATAAAATTAGATAATGACTTCCTGAGGTCTTTCATGCTGAGAACTCTTGTAAACAAGACAAAACAAAGAGAGAAAATTGCTTTCCTTTCCCAGGAAAATATATCAGTATATTCCAACTCTGTCAACAAGTCACAATTTGTGAAAAGAAAGTTGACTTCTATGTTGTCTGCTAAGATTAGGATTAAAATTCTGGCCCCATTGATCTTGATGGCAAAATTTCCTGGATTTCATCCAAAACAACTAAATGTTTATTGTTATCTTTTGGAGATTGAAAAGAACATCCCACCCCTTCACACTTATCTACATTTCCAAGGACTACACATTTAAAAGCTATTCATAGTATGATCATTTTCAATAAGTTATTTTTGTAGATACAAATGTCTGAAGATATACATTTATATATTAAGTATTTTTGCACTGCATAACAAAAATACTTAAGCAAAAATAATGGCAAACATATGTAAAATAAACACGTGTACTCCCTTTAAATATTTTTGTTCTGTATATATTTCTATAGAAAAGAGTAATTTGTTGTTTACAAACATATCCTTGTTTTAATAGAGTGATATTTGCTGAGGTAGGGTGTGATCCAAAGTCAATGAAAAAGACTTGCTGCCAGGAGGCTATGTGTCAAGCCCAGATGCAGTGTAAGACATGCAGAGCAATATAATATATTAACAGTTACATTTGCTATGCAGTAATTTTCTTTAGAAGAGCAGCAAATTTGTATTTTTTTCATGATGTCATACCTGAAGTAAACTGTTTAGGGGCTTAAAAAGTAATTTCTGTTAGACAACATAAGTTTCCAGAAGTTCAGTGGGAAATATAATTGGTCTAGTGGCATATGTATGAGGGACCAGTTCAGCAAAGTACTGGGCTCTTCATGGGAAGTAACGATTGTGCTCACCACACTGAATTTTTCAGTGGAGGCTGAGAGTGCATCTCCTCAGAAGCACTGAGGTTCAATTTTTCATAAATGGGGTCTGTTTTTGGAACTTCTAGTTTTAGTACTCAGGTCTGGCAGAGTTGGGAAGTAAAAATTTGAAAGACAAAATTAGAGGCTACTTATGAAAATCTGGTTGTAAGTTTCTTGCCAGATTGGGTCCTAGACTATTTGCATTTTTATTGTTTTTCATTGCAAAAGAAAGGGAACAGATTAGGCCTTGTCTACACAAAAAGTTTCACCACTTTAACTAAAAGTATGTTTCTAAACTAATTTAGTTAAATTGGTACCACTTTTGGTATACATATTTTTATAAAAATCTAAACTTGGTATGTATTAATTTAGTTTGTATCTGTGTGCAAACTAAACATATAAGAGACCAACAAATTTGAATCAGTTTAATTAGATAGTTTTTAAGTGAGTTTAAGTTAAACCAGTGCAACTTCTGTGCATAGACAAGAAGTTCTACATTAAAAAAAAATATTTCTCTTCCCCGCCTCCTCTATATACACACATACACATAGGCACACACATGCTGTATGTTGAGGCCAAGTTGATTATATCTACATAGACAAGAGAAGTATCCATAGAATATTAAATACTAAAAATAAATTTTGGAAGAACTATAAAACCTCATCATTCAAAGGCTTAAGCCTATCTCTTGCTTTATGGCTCAAATTTTCTGTAGGACTCTTTATCCTATTTCTGCGTAATGTGAGGCATTTCCTCATCTTCCTTGGAAGTTCTGGCAACTATCAGAAACAGAGACTAGATCGGGGTGAGCAATAATTTTTGCTGTGGGGCCACATACTGAATTTTGGTATGTGGTCATGGGCTGGCTCCACCCCCTGAAGGGGAAGAGCCTGGGGACTAGCCTCCCCCGACAAAAAATACAGCAAAGGGCTTGCGGCTACTGGCCCTGCCACTGCCACATTGCCTGGCAGCTACCTCCATTTGCTGCGGCAACTTAAAAGGTTCGCAGCTCCAGCCCCTGCCAGGATAGCACTTCACCTGGGAGCCATGAGCCATAAATAGGATCCTGCGGCCTGGGCAGGTGGCATGGCAAGAGAATATAAATAGGAAGCAACCAGATGCAGTCCGTGGGCTGGATCAAAGTGTTTGCAGGGCTGGATCTCGTTCCTTGGCTGCATCTTGCCCAGCCCTAGACTAGATGGACCACGAGTCTGATCCAGAGTAGCTATTACTATGTTTGAACACTTTTTTAAAAGAGAAACATTTCCTTTTAATTTAATGTATCACAAAATAAAAATAGGTGTTTGAATCATTTGACTGGATAATTTTTCTCAGTGAGTTTTAGAAAAAAAAATTGTTCAGTACACTTTAGTAATTTCTGAATATAAACAAACATCAAGTTAAGGTAAAAATAACTAAATATTATTTTAGCAGTTACTTCCATTTTTAAACAATAGATATTGTTTAGGATATGGAGCATATCAAGAAATATGTATTTAAAATGCTGGTGTATTACATAAATAATATATGGAGATATCAATATAATATTTCATCTCTACAGCCATGCAAGCTATCAACTATACATACATGATTTAAATGCTAATAAAATCTAAAATATATATAGTGGGTAAACATGGTTTGGTAGCCTGTTTCACTGAAAAACAAAGGGATTTGGGTTTGTAAGGGAGTTAGGCCTTTTTTGAAAAAAATTACTCATTATTTTAGATATTTCCAGAGGCATATTTTTCCTGAGCAACATTTTCCTGCTATTAAATGAATTTCACATCATTCATCAAACCTCAATGCATATAATCTTTGACATTTAGCTGGTATTTGTGAGAATGTGAAAGATTAAAGTTTTGCTGCCATCTGCTGGCAAATATCTGAAGACCATAATGTGTTTTGCAATAACAAAAAACCACAAACGTTGATAAAAGCAAGAGTGAGGATAGAAAGTTGACATCTGGCTTGGGGAGAGAAAAGTTTCAAGTTATGAAGTCATAATGATCAAATGGGGTAAGGAGAAAGGAGGAAAAAGTAAGTTAAAAACTGAATTCACAGAATTTTTTATTTTTTACATCTTTCTTTACAGAAGCAATGAAGTCATTTCCTACTGAGTCAATATACTACCGGAAGTGAATCAGTGTGGATATGCTGAGTAAGTTGCAAGAATGTAACTAATGACTATATGATAGCCAGAAATATAATTATTAAAAGAACATAATGAACCAAAATATGTTTTTGAAATGAACGAACTAATACTAATATGGGAGTGCAATGGAGAGTACAAACCACATGCAGTGTTTGACATTCAGCAGTTAAAAATCCTTTTTGAAGCAAAGGAAAAGAACCGGCCTTCACCTACTAACACAGAGTATTGTCTTCCATTTAAAAAAGGAACCATCTTGTAGGAATTGTTGTGTTGATAAAGGAGTTTCAAGCCCAA
>CM057847.1:114376115-114417006 GCA_030068395.1 Apalone spinifera
GCCCTGGGCTGCGGTGCCTTCAGAGCGGTCTGGGGCCACGTGCCTCCTGAGCATGCTCCAACCTGCGTGGCCGTGGCAGTGACACCTCGGGGGCCAGTCCCAAGTGCCTCCTGTGGCCGCGGTGCCTTGGGTCTGGCCGCGTGGCTGCAGACGCGGTGCCTCCAGGCTGGCCTGTGGCCGCAGTGCCTTGGGGTCAGTCCCGGATCGCATGGCTGCAGCAGCGGTGTCTCTGGGACTATGTGGCCACAGAAGTGGGGCCTCCCTCCGGAGCGGCCAGGACTGCGTGGCTGAAGACGTTGCTGCAAGGGACCATGAAGCTCATGATCACACACCCCCACCCCAATGCCGTCACTTCCCCGCCCCTAAGACCCAGCACCTCCAACACCCTCCCTTGTCTTGTACCCTCTCTCCTGGCCATGCACTGCACCCTCCCTTGTTCCTGTTCCCTCCAGAAACCCTACTCCCAGCCTGCTTCTGCAGCCCAGCTACTTCCTAGATCCTGTACCTCATCCCTATCCTACTTTCTGGGAGCCCTGTCTTGCGCACTGTCTCTATACCAGAGCCTAAGGAGTTCTGTAAACTCCACTAACTCCAAAAAAATAAATCTGGTCTCTGGGAAGCCCTGAACCTCAGTTTCCCCCCTCTACTTCCTCTCACCCTGTGAGGTTGTAGCACTAGATGAATGAGGTGTCTAAGTTGGGGCCACATCAGTGAGCGTTGGGGGGTTTTGGAGGAGTTTTTTTTGCTTCTCACTTGTGTGGTCCCTGAGTGATTTTTTGTGGGTCAATGACCCCCCAAAAAGGGTTCCCCACCCCTTCCATAAATAAAGAATACAATTAAACCTTTTGTGTTCGACATACAATTTTACTTTATTTAAAATGAAGTTTGATAAACTAACACGAGAAAGTTAAAACGCTTAATCTGTTTCATAATTTAAATTAAACTGTTCTTACTAGCTGCAGCTGGTTCAGAAAATAAGGTCACCATACCCAGCAAGGTAGTTCTCAACCCTGCTCCTTCCCGGCCCTGCCCCTTCTGCCCATGGCCCTGACCTTTTCAGGTCGGCCCACAGTCAGTTCTGAAATTTGTTAAGTGGCCCCCCTTCCAAAATGATTGCCCAACCCAGTTTAGATAGTATAGAACAGCTATTGTTACCATGATTATTGAATTCTAGTCCTTTTTTCTTTTAAAGAGACATAAAAAAGACCAGAGAACAGACAGTAGAGAAATGTTGCTTTTGCAGGACCAGAAGCAGAAATTAACTTCACTACTGCAGAATCAGAGACTCAGCACATGGTGTTATCAGCCTGACTCTGACACCACGCAAACTAAACCTTTTAAGGCCTTGATTTCAGTTCTCTTTTGGGTTGAAAGCTCACAGCACAATAGCAAAAAAGTGCAGTTGTCTTGGTGGTTAAGATTAGAAGAGTTATTAGCAGGTTGATCTAACGTCTAACTGGTTAACCGACTGCAGCAGGATCCAGGCTGGGGACCACTCCAGCCCAACTAGAGCAGCCCCCAGCCCACAAGGCTCCTGTCCCCAGCCCTGTGCTGAGGCTGGCTATCGGCTCTCAGCTCTGCACTGGTGCTAGGGCTGCCACTGGCTCCCAGCTTCTAGCTCCTGCCAGAGAAGCTCCTGTCTGAGGCAGGCCCAGGGTCTTCAGGGACAGAAGCTGCCCACGGACCAGGAACCTATGTGTAACTGTGAAGGTTAACTGAGCTCATAATCCATGTGATTGAGAAGGGAATCAGACCCAGTGTCATATTAATTCAGGGTTTGAAAATGTTACCAGATGTGCACTAACTGCAGGATTAAGTGTACTAGCTACCACTTAGGAATATAGGGTGTTGTAAGACTTATAAACAAGGCTTAAAGACCATGCCCTGGTGAGAAGTCTAGCACTTCTACCACTCCCAGAATCTGGGATTGGGAACAGTATTGGATTTTCTACCAAATTGCTCCACCTCATGTATCAAACTGAGGCTTTCTACTAGGGATGTTAGAGTGTAGTTGAATAGATGTGTAACTGAATGAAATGTTAGCAATTATATGACTAATCAATAGTCCCCGGTGGCAAATGTGCTTCCGACCCACTCCTGGGGAGCCTTCAGCTGCACTGGGTGGCAGGTGGGAGCCGATCTGAGGGAAGTATGGATTGGATAAATGGACTGTAAGATGGATAGAAAGCTGGCTAGACTGTTGGGCCCAACGGGTAGTAATCAATGGCTCAATGTCAGGTTGGCGGTTGGTTTCAAGCGGAGTGCCCCAAGGATTGGTTCTAGGACTGGTTTTGTTCAATATCTTTATTAATAACCTAGATGAGGGGATGGATTGCACCCTCAGCAAGTTTTCAGATGACACTAAGTTAGGGTGAGAGGTAGATACACTGGCAGGCAGGGATAGGGTCCAGAGTGACCTAGACAGATTAGAAGATTGGGCCACAAGAAATCTGATGAGGTTCAACAAGGACAAGTGCAGAGTCCTGCACTTGGGACGGAAGAATCCCAAGCATTGTTACAGGCTGGGAACCGACTGGCTAAGTAGCAGTTTTGCAGAAAATGACCTGGGGATTACAGTGGATGAGAAGCTGGATATGAGTCAACCGTGTGCCCTTGTAACCAAGAAGGCTAATGGTATATTAGGTTGCATTAGGAGGAACATTGCCAGAAGATCTAGAGAAGTGATTATTCCCCTTTATTCGGCTCTGGTGAGGCCACATCTGGAGTATTGTACCCAGTTCTGGGACCCCCACTATAGAAAGGTGTGGATGCATTGGAGAGGGTCCAGAGCGGGCGACCAAAATGATTAGGGGGCTGGAACACATGATCTATGAGGAGAGACTGAGGGATTTGGGTTTGTTTAGTCTGCAAAAGAGAAGAGTGAGGAGGGATTTGCTAGCAGCCTTCAACTTCTTGAAGGGAGGTTCCAAAGAAGATGGAGAAAGGCCACAGTAGTGATGGATGGCAGAACAAGGAACAATGATCTCAAGTTACAGTGGGGGGAGGTCTAGGTTGGATATTAGGAAAAACTATTTCACTAGGAGGGTGGTGAAGCACTGGAATGGGTTACCTAGGGAGGTGGTGGAATCTCCATCCCTAGAGGTTTTTAAGTCTCGGCTTGACAAAGCCCTGGCTGGGTTGATTTAGTTGGGATTGGTCCTACTGTGGGCAGGGGGCTGGACTTGATGACCTCCTGAGGTCTCTTCCAGCTCTATGATTCTATGAGCCCTATTATTTACACATGGAAGTTATTCCTGAATAATGTTGGGTGTGAATTTAAAGGGGGGCAATTTTCATAACACTATATAGAACACTAGAACTGGAAGGAATCTTGAGATGTCATTGAGTCCCCTGCATCATGGCAAGACCAAACACCATCTAGACCAGTGGGTCGCCAGTCGGTCTACCATGATTAACTGGTCGATTCTGGGGAGTCTCCCAATGAATTACGATCCTGGGAAGTCCCCAATGCTGCCAGTCTGCTCCCAAGAGTGTGTGTGTGTGTGTGTGAGAGAGAGAGAAGCGGGAGAAAAGAGTCTTGGTGTGTTGCTCCTGCCTGGAAGCACTGCTCCCGGCAGCTCCAATTGGCCAGGAATGGGAAATTGTGGCCCATGGGAGCTAATGAGGGCAGTGCTTACAGAAAGAGGCAGCATACGGAGCCATGTGTCCCTCACCTCACATCTTTGGGGACGAAGGGGGCTTGTTGACCCCATTCAGGAGCAGCGTGTACATGGGCGGTCAGTGAAGGTAGAGCTGTGAGAGGCAAGCCACAGAGAGGGACGGAGGGTGAGCATATGCGTGCCCAGCCTCCCCAGCCTGGAGGACGGGAAGGGCACGCAGCATGCGGTTCCAGCCTCCCTGGCCCCGGAGCATGGAGAAGGTGGGAGCTTGGGGCAGCAACACTCTGCCCCCTAGAATGCCTATAGCAGGCATTCTGGAGGTGGAGTGTGGATGGGGCCAGGCTGGTGATTTGGGAAGGCAGTGCCTTCCTCTGACTAGCATACTGGCCACCCATGGATGTGTAGATACAAATGTCTGCCTGTGGATAGAAATCAATATCCACAGGGCTCTGCTACTAGGAGAAGCTGCAGCCAAGGGAGAGGAATGCAGAGTCGCTGGGCCGGCAGCTCCTCCTGGCCATGCAGCTTCACCACTCCCTTTCCTGCTACCTGCAGAGCTGTACACCACCAAACAGGAGACGCAGGTAGCGGCAGGGCTGGGGGAAGTATGGTTGCACAGCCAGAAGGAGCTATCGGTATAGGGTGCTGGCTCCTGGGAGCGGCGACACCACATTCCTCTCCTTTGGCTGCAGCATCTTTGGGAGCAGGGCCCTGCAGATTAGCAGATACTGATGTCTATCCGTGGGCAATGGGTCAATATTAGAGCCCTAGTCTGGAGCTGGGCCGTGGCCAGGGTCAGGGCTGGCAGGGAGCCTGCCTCGGCCTTCCTCCACTGCTAACCTGGAGCCACTGACAGTAAGTGTCGCCCTTCAGGAGTCCACCCTGCAACCCCCCTCCCAGAGTCAGTATACCCTCTTGCACCCCGATCATCTCCCATAGCCACCATCCCCTGGTGCACTCCTACCCCAACCCTGAACCCCCTCCCACAACCAGCACTCATATCCCCTCCAACACCCCAATCTCCCTCCCAAACCCCTGCTCCATCCCAGTAAAAGCGAGTGAGGGTGGGGGAGAGTGAGCCAGGGAGAGGGGAGGATGGAGGAAGTAGGACAGGTGTTTGGGGAATGGGTGGGGTAAATCCTGGGTTGCTCTTAAAGTCCAAAAATGATTTTGGGAATAAAAAGGATGGGGACCAGTGATCAGAGAGCATCCCTGACAGGTGTTTGTCTAATCTGCTCTTAAAAATGTCCAGTAATTGATCTCCCACAACCTCCCTAGGCAATTTATTCCAGTGTTTAACCAGCCTGTCAGCTAGGAAGTTTTTTCTAATGTCCAATCTAAACCTTCCTTTTTGCAATTGAAGCCCATTGCTTCTTGTGCTATCAGCAGAAGTTAAAGAGATTCCCCCCCCCCCCCTTTCCTTATAACAACCTTTTAGGTACTTGAAAGCTGCTATCATGTTCCCTCTCTCTTGGTCTTCTCTTTTCCAGAGGAAACAAATCCAATTATTTCAATTTTCCCTCAGCGGTCATGTTTTCTAAACCCATAATCAGTTTTTGTGAGTTGAAGGCAGGACAAATCCGGATCTGGTGTCCATACTTGGGGTTATTCTGGATCAGCACACGTGGAGATCAGCCCTCAGGCTAGGTGCAGTTGCTAAATGCCACAAGGGAAAGAGGTGGTCACTGTTTTCTTCCTTCCCAGCGTCTTCTGCTGTGTACAGGGGCTGCTCCCGGCTGGAACCAGGGTAGGATTTGGCTAGCAAGGTTCTCGCTTCTCTCGCGCTCTCCGGTGGGCGCCCTTCCCCGCCTACTGCCCTCTGCCTAGCAGCGGGGGAGCCATCGGGCTGAGCCCCACGCATGGATGCTACAGCGCAACCAAGCGGGCAATGCGCCCGCAGCCCCTGGGTAGCCGCGGCGCGGGTGCACCATGCCGAGCAGACGCCGCTGCCAGGCGGCGGCAGGGGCCCTGCAGCCTCTTCACAGCAGAGGGAGCTGTGCTGGCTGCGCTACCGGCTCCACGGCTCCCTCAGCCCTCTTTGCGGCGGCGGGCGAGGCCAGAGCCGCCGCTTCTTGTCAAGTGGGAGGGGCTGCTGCCTGCCCGGCTCCACGCCTGGCTTCGGCTGTTGTAGAGCGAGCCCCAAACTCCCCCTCTCGCTGCCCCAGGGCTGTGCCCGCTTGCCCCGCGCTCCCCTTCCACTGGCCCCGCGCACCATGCAGACCTTCCTGTACCCGGACGCGTATCGCGACGAGGCTGCGGTGAGTAGGGTCCGGACCCCGCTCTCTCAGCTGGGCACCCGGCTGCGTCTCCTTCCCCTCCCCGGCCCGCCGCCTTTGTCTGCAATGGGCTGGCACCCCCAGGACTTGCTCCTGGCTAGCTGTCCAGCCCCCGCCTGGCATGTGGGGCGCGTCTCCTGCTGGCGGTGTGGGTGGAGGTGCTTTGGGGGCCGCAAGCTAGCGCTGGGGCTGGCTCTGCTGCTGTCGCCCACTGGGCGGAGCGAAGCCCCCCCTTAGGAAGCGGGGGCTCGGCCGAGGGGTACTGAGCTGTGTTTTCGGCCTCTACTCAAGGGCCTTCCAGCATGATTTGTAAACCAGACCTCCCTACCCTCTCTTGAGAGTATTAGCAGCCCCATTTTACAGATGTAGCCATCGAGGCTCTCCTTCCCTGAGAGGCTAAGTGACTTGCCCGACATGGTTGACTATCTGAACAAGGGTCTCTTCTATATTTTTTTTTGTTTTCTTTCGGGGCATTTTGTTAGCATGATGTTATAAAATTGCACTTATTATTTTTGTTGCTCATTGCTGCCTATATTGTATGTTGTGCTGCAGTTGGTGTCACAAGTGTCAGTGAAAGGCAAACCCTGTTAGCAACATATATAGTTAAGACTTCTAAACTGTGAACTTCATCCCAAACTTGAAAATGCTTTCTCACAACCTTCATCCTGTATTTTTATTCAGTGGGCAGTCATATTTTTGATTCTTCCCCCCCCCTTCCCCCCGCACATGTGATAACTAGAAGTCTACCTTTGTCCAGTAAATGATACTTTCATTTTGTGTTAGTTTTAGGGAGCAAAAGCAGTACTTCTGTTGGAATTCTGCATCACAAAACAAAATTCTATTTTGCACAGAATTAATGTTCCCTTGGATTGCTGAGGCTGACAACAGGAGTGTGATTATGTTCTGTTATTTTGATAAAATATGAGAAATTATGCAGAATTGTAAAATATTGACACAGAATGTTTAACTTTTAGATGCAGAATTTTTCCAGGAGTAAAGAGGATAACTGTGTTGTATTTGTATGATCTTAGGTCACATAAAGAAAAGAATCACTTGTGTCATTTGGCCCAAATGGTAATGTCACTATTTGGGCATAAGAAACAAAAGCTGAACTAAATCATACATTTTTGGCAAGTTGTTAAAAATGTACATGTATAATTTATGTACCCCTCCATATTTAAATTTTCCAAAAATGGCTAGCATATTACAGATTTTTGGCTCTACAACTTGAGACTCCATAAAATGGCCTGACTCCCAACGTGCAGTGCTCTGTGTATCCAAAAATCCAACCCCATGTCAGAATGTGTGTTTCTTAACACTGAGTATCTCTGTGTTCAAAGGATGAAACTGTGTACCCCTTCCTGTCCCACAAAAGGCAGTCCTTTATGCCCTAATCCTGCAACTACTTAAGTACTCATTTAACTCACTCATCTGAGCACAAGTGTTTGCAAAACTAGAACCTTGGTTGGTGCTGCTTGATCAGCTTGACTTTCTACTTTTGAAGCTGAGTGAAGTTGAAATGTCTGAACTAGATTCATGCCGTGGCTTGCCACATAGTAACTTGACATGTAGACAAGCCAATACTTAATTAACTTTCCTTCAAGTCATTATTACTGATAGAACAAACTACAGTAAAAGAAACTCTTAAATAATAGGAAACTTTAATTACTGAGTGACTGTAAAAATCACTGGTGAAATGAAGAGTCACAATTCACCTGAATACTGGTTTTGTGGCCATCTTAAACGTATCTTGATTTTGCTGAGCAAAACATTGAAGAGGATTCAAAATAATGGTGACATGAATTGGTTTCCCAGATGCAAGAGTACAGTATAGAATTTAATTATATGTAGCTTCTAACAGTGAGGAAAACGCCTGATAATTATCTGACTTTTTCTTCTTACTGTGACTGCACTGACTTGGCCACCATTCCCCTGTACTAGAATATTGGCACACTCACTTTGGACCTACAAAGTATTACTCAAGGGGTGCTTCTTATTTCTCAGCTCTCATGTTCCAGATAGCCTTTATTTTGATGTGGATCGTTAGCTAATTTAAAAACAAAACAAAATTTGCTTTTGTATTTGTTAAATAAATGTCTCTCTTAAATTCAGGTACATGATTACCATGGGTGTAAAATATGTGACCCGTATAGCTGGCTGGAAGACCCTGATAGTGAACAAACAAAGGTAACTTTTTATTTATAAAATTGGAAGTTTTTACCCTGGTCTATTTGTAGGCTTAAGACATGGTCCCAGTCACTCCTCCACATCCCCCCATCCTCGTGCAAAATATTTGTTGGTAATTTTGTAACGCTTAGACATTATGTCAACCGTAACATGACTCCTTGATATCATGAAACAATGGCAGTAAGGCACTGTTTCCCAAACTATGGGCTGCGGCCCGGTACCGGGTCTCAGCATGGCTGCCGGGAGGGGAACAGAGCGGGGCGGGCTGGGAGGAGGGGGGCGTAACCGGCCGCCGGGAAGCAGTGCTGGGGGCAGCAGGGCTGTCCCAGTGGAGATCCGGGCATGCGGGCGGGCGGCGAAAGCAGGGCTGGGGGCAGTGGGGCTGTCCCATAGAGATCCGGGCATGTGGGCGGGCGGAAGCAGGGTTGGGGGCAGAGGGACTGTCCGGTGGCGGAGATCGGAGAGGGCAGGCGGCGGAACCAGGGCTGCACGGGGGGAGGGGAAGCTGGCTGGGGGAGATCAGGTGGAGGAGGACGGGAGAATCAGCTGCTGGAAGAAGGGCTGAATGGGGGCAGTGGGGTTGGTGGGAGGGTGGGGCTGACCAGGGGAGATGGGTGGGTGGTGGGGGGAACCGGCCGCTTGAAGCAGGGCTAGACGGGGGCAGCAGGGATGGACTGGACTGGGGAGATCGGGAAGAGGGGGGGGGGGGGGGGGGGGGGGGGGGGAGAAGCGGGACTGACCTGGGCACATGCAGACCCTGGCAGAGGAGTGAGTCTGGCCAGGGATTCCATTTTGCCCTCTCCCCCACCACATACCCTCCCTGGAGTAGTTGCGAACTGCCTGGCAGGTAGACACACTCAGGCAGCGTGAGCACATCTATCAGCCAGGCAGCTAAGGACTAATACACCTAATTATAGTAAAACGTACCCTAATTACAAAATACCAGGCATTTTATATGTCTGGTAATTTTCTCAATTTCTTTCCCAGACAAAACCTTCAAATACTGGACTGTCCAGTACAAAACCGGACACCTGGCAACTCTACCCTTCCTTGCACCCTCCCTCCTAGCCAGATACCCTACCCCCAATCTGCTCCTGCTCCCGCCTCCTGAAGTGCTCATGTGGCACTGAGTCCCCAAGCCCTGACCCAGTCTGAGTGGAGAATGCAGCCGGGTGAAACGCTGACAATTTATTCATTTTTCATTTTTTTTATATGCGTTTATATTTTTGGGCTGCAAAAGGCAGTACTAAAAAAAAAAAACGGGTTCCAACTAAAGTAAAAAATTTGGGAAACCCTGATCTAGCCAGCATTCTATCCATCTTACAGTCCATTTATCCAATCCATATTCCCTTAATTTGCTGGCAAAAATATTGTGGGTGACTGTATCAAAAGCTTTGCTAACACTTGCACTGGGGGCTTTGGGAGGACCAGAAACAACTTATTTGAATATTCATCATTTGCTTATTGAATATGCAAATATGCAAATGAATGTTACCGGTCCTCCAAAATCTCGTGAATGGATTTACTGGTCCCTGTGTCAAAAAGTTTGGGAACCCGTGCAGTAAGGCATCACATCTTGTGACTTTGTTAATGCAGACCCATAGAAATAAAGATACTAAACAATTGAGAGAGTTCAGACATTTCATATCTTATTTATAGTGCACTGTACAGTAAGGTGCTGGAACTAGGGGTGCCGGACCAGGAAGGTCCAATCTATACCTGAAATACCTATTAACTCGTTTTCTTTTAAGGAGTAAGTTAACAACAACAAAATATGTGATTTCCACTTTCAGCATCTCCACTATACAGATTGTTCCAGAACCCTTTTCCCAAATCAGCAGAAGATTCCTGAATATTCCAGGTCACCAGAATCAAGTTTCTTTTTCAGAATGTTCCAATATGTAAAATTACTGTAACCAAACAATAAGAAAAAGATTCTCTTTCCTTTAGTTTACTTTGTGTATTTGACAGCACTATGAGTAAAGTTTCTATTCCCCCCCCTTCAATAATCAAGTTGGGATTACTCTTGTGAATAAGGGTACACCCATATATAAGTGTTTGCAGGATTGATCCAAAAGTGATCCATTTGTGGTGTTAATGGGTCTTTCTTGCAGAAGCAGGAGAGAGAACACTATTTGATTAAAAACAGTCATAGGAACTCAGGGGGTGGCAGTAGTAGAGGTTGAACTGCTAAAATCCAGGTTTCTCTGGTCTGGCACCATCCATACCACATATATTGCTGGACCAAAGAGCCCCGGTGGCTTGGAGTGGCGGGCTGGCCAGGGTCTGGAAAATTGCAGTACTACTAATTGTGGTATATAACCTATTGCTTAAATCAGCGTTTGTACCAAATGAGGAGTAACAGTTAATTCGAGGGAAGGGTTTTGGATTGGACTACTGCGTCTACACGTGGCGAGTTAATTTGGGCTACCGGCATTTTAAATTGGCCACCAGCTGCAAATATGCTAATCAAGCACGGGATATTTAAATCCCGCACTTCATTAGCAACTTCGGTATGCTTCATTTGCCTCCCTAGTTCAAATTAGGGGGGCAAGTGTAGACATTCCCTGGGACTGGATGGTGGGAGATACAAAATTGCCTTGTTCTGTTAATTTCCTCTGAAGCATTTCATATTGGCTACTCTCAGGGAGAGAATAATGGGCTAGACAAACCCAGTATGGTCCTTCTGAAGTTCAGTATGGTTTGTTGAGGCTGTTTCAGGAAACTGTCCGTCTGTTACAACGATGATTTTAGGGTTGCACTATTTCAAGCAACGGTGTAGACTATCAGATAGAAAATGGAGAGCAAGACTTTGATTTAAAAGCTAATAAATCCTGCAGGATTATTAGAAGCCGGTTAGTGAAATTACATCTAATATATTCTATATGTCTTTACAAAAAATGTAATAAAGGAGAAAGTGGTTGAATAATAATGGCTGGAAATGTACTAGAAGCATCAACAGCTATTATTAGCTTATAGAAATAACTGTGGCTAAAAAAGCCCAAATCTGTGCATTCTGCTTCTACCACAAATGTTTTAGGGCCTGAGCTAACACCTATTAAAGTACACTGAACCTTTTAATTGACTTTATTGGGATTTGAATGAGGCCCATGATGAAATACAATGTCACTAGGATGATGGACATTCAGGGTGGGGGGGTCCGTCCGGCAGGGCCTTCTCTCTCTGCCAAGGGCCTTTTCTCTCCTCTCTCCCTGGTGCAGTGGTCAAGGGGAGGGTGGTGGTGGGGGAAGAATGGGACCGGGGGTAGGGGGGTTACTTATCTGGTTGCAGGTAAGATGGTGAGCCCAAGCCCTGCTGGCCACTCTCTTGGTGGTGAGGCTGCCTCCAGTGGTCTCTGCAATGTAACTCTCTCCTGTGCTGGCTGCTCCTTATGGTCACACGTAGTATCATGTCCCTTCTCTCTGCGCCCCTTCCCTTTTCATGTTATGCAGAACAGCCCCATTCCCAGCACTTCCCGTTTTCTTGGCACAACCAAACCCTGATGAGAGGAAGCTGCATACCAAATTTTGTGGTCCTAGCTCTTGCTATTTAGGAGGAGTTCTTGAACAGATAGACTCACAGACAGACAAATGCACATTTCTAAAATATATGGATAGATATTTAACTCTACCAATGATGCAAATTCTGTTCTGGGGAATGGGTTTTGCTAAATTGATTACGCTTTGAATGCTAGCTTCTGTTGTATGCTGAACAAATAGAACTCTGTAAGGTTCACTTACAGAAACTTTCAGGCCAGTGCTGAATTGGTCGTCACCCAAACTCTGTTTCCACAGAAGTTAAAGATAAATCCCTTTCTGATGTCAGCGGGAACAGGCCAGAGCTGAGCACTGTTGAACCCTTCTCCCCTCCAATTAAGAGACTAGCATATGTGTAGGTACTACAAAGAGTAGTTAAATAACAAACTTCACTACATAATTATTTGGATATTGTTCAACTTGCTTTAGAGCGAGTCAAATACTTATTAATAAACTATCAAATATATTCAAACTGCTACACTCTTAGTTTCTGATATATTTCACCTTTAGCCATTCATTAAATTGCTCATGAGAAAATAAAACTTGTGGGGCTATTTATGTATGTTTCTTTAAACAAACAAACAAAAAAACCCCCAGCAAAACTGTTTTCCTTGGTACAAAAATGCAAAATATTGAGGACATTGGATGATCCTTGGATAGCAGGATAAATGCTTTCAAAAGAAAAAGTTTATCTATACAGTTTCCTTATAACCCAAATAAATATGAACAATGAAATAAGTTATTTTATTTCCAAATTACAACCCATATCATGCAACTTATGAGCAGGCAGACTTCTGCACCTGTGCCGAGCCTCATTGACTTACCTGGATTCTATGTGTGGGTGTGTCAGTTTATTGGTGTATATAAGAAGTTATGAAAAGTTTGGGCTTCCTTTAACAAGTAAAGGTAAACACACCCAGGGATGTGGCTTTTAATATAATACTGACCTTTATATTAAGTTGACAGGGTAAGGATAAACTGTTGACACTTAACAAATTGGAGCGTAGTGGAAGTGAATAAACTGACAAATAATATACCCATTTCTAAGTAGCTTTGACTGTTTCCAATAAAAATATAACAAGGACAGATTTGTGGTCTCTTTTGTTTAGATTTTTGTTTTAAAAATTTGGTGGTAAGGTATGTGCCTCTTCATGTGTGTATTTACTTTGTATTTTTAAATGTACTGGTTCAAGTATTACTTCTCCCACTCCTTTAGAGCTAGGAATCTTAGTTTTTCCTTGGTGAGTTTCCTTGCAGACATGGTGGTTGGGGGAGGAAGTAGAAGTTTGTGACTGTCCTCCTACCTACACTGCAAGTGAAAGGTATGATTGTAGCACTGGTAGGCATGCCCATGCTAGCTTTAGTCTACCTAATACAGGTAATCATTGAAGTGTAGATATGGCAACACAGACTAAGAAATTACTAGAGCATGTGCCCAGAGTCCTTGAAGGGTCCATGCCAACACAACTATGCTGCCGTGTTACAATACTAACTAGATTAAAGCTTAAAAAAAGTAGTCCTTTAGCACCTTATAGACTAACTTTTATATATATATATGGTATCATGAGCTTCCGTGAGCAAAACCTACTTCTTGCATGGGTATGTTGAATATCCTTCCTTTGCATCTTCATTTGCAGCGTAGCCATACCCTAAATGGCCAACTCCATGCATATCATTGAATACAAATGTCTATACTGAGATTCCAGAGTCTAAGCATAGGTCTATGAAAATGTAACTACCAACTCTTGTCAAAAAGAGGTTCTTTAACTTTTTGGGTAAAAAGTAAGGCTGCCAAATGATTAAAAAATAATTGTGATTAATTGTGCAATTAAAAAAGATTAATTTTGCTGTTAAACCATAATAGAAAATCATGTATTTATAATTTTTTGGACACAAGTCCAAGTACGAAGGGGCATACAAAGATTTAGCATATCAGTCACATAAATACCTTGCAGCGCTGACTGCAGCTACTCTATGAAAATGCCTGTTCTTGCTTTCAGGTGTTACTGTAAATAAGAAACCTGCAGCTTTATCTCTCCATGGATATGTAGGCACAAACATTTTACATTGTTGTCAGGGCAGTACAATATTATTCTTTTATCTTTTTCCAGTGCAAGTATTTTTATTAATTGTGCACTTTGTATTCTGTTTGTAACTGAAATCAATAAATTGCAAAATGTAGAAACGCTACCAAACATATTTATAATATAGTTAAATTGGTATTCTCTTTTTTAAATAGTGTGATTAATATAGCAATTAATCATAGTTAATATCCATTCTTTCCACTCTTCTCCCTATTCTTTTTGCTACTTTTTTTAAGGAGGATAAACTATATGGGGTTGGTTTTTTTTAGTTGCTCTGTAATTTCTCAAGTTGGGAAATGAGAGTGCAGAAGGAGAAATGAAATTCTTTAACTGCTACTCTTTAGCTGTTATGTTGGAAAATATTTGAGAAATGTATAAAGAATAGAGAGAGGAAGGGAGAACTGTGTGTGCTGACAGTGAGAAAGAGGGAGAGGAATCTGGAAATCATTTCCTTTCCATGAGATGAAAATTTTAATTTTATTTAGTTATTTGGTAAATTTTGCTTCTATTTTAGGACAAGATTTAGCTACTTTTCAATTCCTCCCAGCAGATGATCTAGAATGGCCCCTACCCCTCTTGTGGTGATTTGCAGACACTCGGGGATGCTCTGTATGGAATTGTAAATTCATTCAGATCTGAGAGGACTGTCCCACCCTCCCCTCTTTATTAGGGCAATCGGTAGAGTGTAGTGGAGCATTGTTTGCCTCTTACTGTGCATTTCTTGCATTCAGGTTGGCCTGCATCAGGTCAGTTGAGCGCTGGCATGCAAGTAGAATGAAGGCACTTCAACTCCCTTTAGATTCATGTAACAAACAAGATGGCAAAGCCAGCAGACCTCTGTAAATTTTATTTTTCTCTGGGTAACTATTTTTTAATACAGCTAACACAGATTAGCATTCCATTGCTTTATTCTTTTTTTTCTCTTTGCTTGAAGTTGGAGCTTCTGGAAAGTGTCTGTGTGTGTGATTTTGGATTGTTAGAAGTTATTAAAAATAAAAATATTTTCCTGTTAGATGTCCTTTCTGTGTTTTATACAAAAAAATTAGTTCCTCCAACCATACTTCGGAGAAAATCTGAGGTAGAAGAATACCTGTACTAGAAATACTCTGTTGATAAGGATGTATATTCCTGATTAATCAGTTAACCGGTTAAATGTTAGGCTAACCTAATGTTTAACTGGGGTTAACCAACTAAGCAGGATTGTGGGTGGGGGACTACTTCAGCCCGGCTGGAGCAGCCTTCAGCCCGGCTGGAGCAGCCCCCAGCCCACCTAGCTCCTACTCCCAGTCCTATTACTATAATATAACTGGATTTAAGATTAAACAAATAAGGAAAAAAAATCTCCTTTTTGGGCAGAGGGGAGGTAGACACAGGTAAGCAGCAGAAGTGCTAGCAGGGGACAGCAGAACAATTCATACTGTTTTTGAGGTTGAAAGATACTTGACATTTAAGACAATTTTTTGTACATCTACTTTATATATTCGGCTCTTGGATTCGTGAAGAATCATAAATATAGTAGCCCAGTGTCTGAGAGTCTCTAACTCCGAAATGCTGGCTGTTCCCTCTGGGCGGCCTGTGTTGCATGGGGAGTGCGGGGCCCAAACTGCTGCTTGCTCCCCCGTGGCGGCCCAACTGAGCGCAGAAGTCAGCCAAGTGCCATGGCGGGAGGGGAAGGGGGGCGGGGCGGCTGACTTCTGCGCCGCTCAGCTGGGCTGCCGTGTGGAAGCAAGTGGCGCAAGTGACCGTTTGGGCTCTGCGCTCCCCATGCAGCACGGGGAGTGCGGAGCCCAAAAGGCCATTTGGGCTCCACAGTCCCCCAAGTGAGAAGCAGGAGTGGGAGGAGAAGAGGGAGAGACGGAGAGAGAGGCAGGAGTGGGAGGAGAAGACGGAGAGAGAGGCAGGAGTGGGAGGAGAAAAGACCGACGTGAAGGAGAGACCTGAAAATCCTGTCTTATGACGGGCTAATTGGCTAGTATAATGATAATAGCTTTCTGTATAGTGTATGTTTTGGTATAGAAAGAGAATCTAGTATATTAGAAAAAGACTGTCAAATATTTAAGCACACCTTTCAGTTTTGTGGACATATTAGGGATGTAATAGTCTAGTTGGTTAAACGATTAACTGATAAGTGAAAGCTTTCACTGATTGGTTAATGGTACTGACTGCGCTCATCCTCCCCTGCCCCCTCCGACGCTGCCAGTACATTTTTTAGAGGGCTGGCTAGAAGCCTGGCTCAGTCTCAGCTTGTGCCAGTTCTAGGAGCTACCCCTGCTGCAGCTCTGCCATAATACTTACATAAGAACGGCCGTACTGGGTCAGACCAAAGGTCCATCTAGCCCAGTATTCTGTCTGCCGACAGTGGCCAGCACCAGTGCCCCAGAGAGGGTGGACCGAAGACAATGATCAAGCGATTTGTCTCCTGCCATCCCTCTCCAGCCTCTGACAAACAGAGGCCAAGGACACCATTTTATCTCCTGGCTAATAGCCTTTTATGGACCTGACCTCCATGAAATTATCTAGCTTCTCTTTAAACTCTATTATAGTCCTAGCCTTCACAGCCTCCTCTGGCAAGGAGTTCCACAGGTTGACTACACTCTGTGTGAAGAAGAACTTTCCTTGCAGAACCGCAGCAGGGGACCTGGCGTGAGCCGGGACAGCCTGGCTGCCTGCTAGCTGGCTCCTAAATTACTTTTCATGCAGAGCCGCAGCAGGGGTAGCTCCTGGGACTTGGCACAAGTTGTGACTGAGCCAGGCTGCCTGCCCACCAGTTCCTAAAATACTCTCAGTGCAGAGCCTAAGTAGGGGTAGTTGCCAGACCCAACACATGCTGGGACTGAGTACTTGCAGTGCTAACCCTAATTTTTGTTGACTACACAATTAACAAATCTCACGCTTCTTAATATCCTTAATATATATATGTAGAAGATGCATAAAGATACTGTTATTTATAGGACCTAGGGAGGTTGTGGAATCTCCATCACTAGAGGTATTTAAGAGCAGGTTGGATAGACATTTATCAGTGCTATCATCGTTGGGTGCTTGGTCCTGCCGTGAGGGCAGGGGACTGGACTCGGTGACCTCTTGAGGTCCCTTCCAGTTCTAGGATTCTGGGATTCCATGATTCTAAGACCTCAATGCTGTATGGGGATCAACTAGAACAGGTCTCTAGTTAAGAATCCTAGATCTGGGAGATTCTGCTATGCCCTTTTCTTCATAAGCATAGTGATTTGTCTGGCAGGGCCTGAATGTTTCCAGACTACAACATGAATTTGACTTCAGGATCTAGCTAAAGAAAGAGAGGGTTGGCAAGTGGAATGTAAATTGGAGGATCTATTCAAATGATCTTCTGAAAGAAGGTTCATTCAAATTTAGTACTGGTTTACAGAGGCTCAGCCTGTACTCTCTTGTCCAGCACCTGGACCATGGATGTTCCAGCACCAAAGAATTCCGCTGGTGTGCAGGAGTTCTGTGGGCTGTCAGTGAGCTGCCATCAGGCCAGGAGCCTGGCTTGCCACAGCTAGGTTGCTGATGTGACCCAGCTAGACTGCCCAGGGGCTAGGAGCCCGGGCACTGGTGTGGGGCTGCTCAGTGGTCTACCTGGGACACCCCAGCTAAGCTTCCCAATGGCATGCCACAGCAGCACTGCTTGGTGGGGCTGCCTGATGGGACTGGGAGCTTCAGAGTGTCCTAGAGTGCCCCAGTGAGGCTGCCTGGAATGCCCCAACTGAGCTGCCTAGGGTGGCAGGCAAAGCGGGATGGGGACCGGCAGGGCAGCAGAGGCTATGGTGGGTCCAGGGATCGAAGGTTGGTAGCAGAGATGAGTGAAGGGGCGGGGACAGATTTTACCTCCTCTGGTCCAGCAAAATCCCTCACCTGGGACTGGTCAGGTCCTGATGGTGGTGGACCAGAGAAGTCCAACCTGTATGAAGCCTGTAGTAGGGGTATAAGGGAGTAGTCGAGTCAGCAAGTTGGGGGGGGGGGAGAGGCACACTGGGGGACAACTCTCTATCAGAGGCAGCAAGTGGGGGGGAGAGCCAGCTTAAAAGGCAGTTCCCCTACCACAATCTCCACAGTGCCTCCTGCCCGCCCTCCCTTCTGCTGCTAAGCAGCCTCAGTCCACAGGGGGTCTCAAGTCCCCGCTCCATCCCTCCCCCGCCCCCCCCTCCCGCCGTGGACAGGGGGTGCTGCTGGCTCATGCCAGTTCCAGAACCAAATCCTACTGTGGCTCTTCAATTAAAATGCTATAGAAGCCAGGCAGCCTGCCTTTTTATTCCCTTTCTCTGTTCTTACTAAGTTCTGTGCTTCTCCAAATCTAATATGATATAACAATTGTCAGTTGTGAATTTGAAAAAAACATACAGGAGCCTTCTTTGTAGGCTCATAAAAGGAAGGGGGGATAGAGAATAATATTGCTTGTCTTTTATATAAACCCTATAGAATGTCAGAAGGAAGGGAAGCATTCCATGTGGTGTCTTTCAGTTGGATATGTCTGTGTTGGGTTGGATCACAGAAATCCCCTGAGGGTTGTCCCCCAGTATGCTCATGGAGCCCCTGATGCCTGCCTTTCTGCCTTCTGGGACTCTCGACCGCTCTATCCTGCTGAGCCAGAAACTTTGGTCTCCCACAGCCAAGGCACAGAGTTGGGGTTACTGCCTCCCAGCAGAGCAACACAGACAATGAACCAGCTCAATACCCAGGAACTCACACTCCAAAGAGGACCAGATTTATCCCAAATAAATCTGTCTTATCCCGTGTAAAAGTTTTACACAGCGAAAGCTCATAAGATCAGTCCCCTTTATTAAAGAAAGAGAGAGATGCACATTGGCTGTCCCCCCTTCTCTACGTAACAATTATTTACAGTGGCTTTAATAATAAATGGAAGTGGTTTTTATTAAGTATAAAAAGTAGGGTTTGAGTGTCTGAAAACAGAGAGATCGAAGTAAGTCACTAAACTGAAATAAACAAAAGACACCAGCCAGTTCTAATCCACTAAGGAACTTGTTATATAGAAATTATCTCAGGTAATTCTTATCTCAGGTAAACGCTTCTAGTCATAGTTGATCTTTTCTCTGGCTTGGGTCTACAGCTTTTTTCAGAATTGTTGCCAGATTTCCTCATGTGTATCCTCTTAGGGTGGGTGAAGCAGTTTCAAAGGCCAGTTGAAGACAAAGGACAGATTCAGCAGATTGTAACTTAAAAATGTTTGTTATATGATGCATTTTGCATAAAGCACCTTTTGAGTTATGCATATTCATAAGCCAGTTTTCATAAAGTATGGAGGGATCCCATGACAGTGTCTATTAGAAATGTTTAAATGCATTTATTTGTGTAAATATGTAACCTCTGAATTTTTCAGCAGTTACATGTTTACGTGCAGGGGGAGGGAAGGCGGGAGCCAGTGCTCATGGGGAGCCCGCTTTTGAGCCAGCTCCCCTCCAGCACTGGCTCCTGTTTTGCTCTCTTCTCCTGCTCCCTCTCCCCTCCGCTGCCTCTGTATTAGAGGCTGCAGTGTGGGGGGCAGGTGGCTCCGCGGGAGCTGGCATGCATGGGGAGCATCTTCCCTCCCCCCCAGCCTCTGATATGGAAGCAGGTGTGCGTGTAACAGGCAGGGTTACCTGTGTATTCAGATACATGCTCACATGTCTAGTATGAATGTTTCTGTTGGCAAATGTAATGTGTTCAGTCTGTAGAGTAGTGCACTCATTTGAATGCTGGTTTTGATTATGGGTAAAATCTTTTGGAAATTCAGGTTTTCTTTTATTCTTGAGGATAGTTGTATGGATATTCTCTCAACAAAACTTTTTAGAACTTATTCATTCTAATCCATTTTATTCCATATATAAATATGTTTGTACCTTTTTGCAACATATTTTGTGATTATAGGGATAAAAGAAACAGTAAATATTCCATAAGGATAAAATCCAAAGGTTCTCAGACTGGACATGGGCACCCGTGGGAGTGCAGAATGTATTCTGGGGGCATAAGAAATTTCAGAACGAAAGGAAAACTCGTTGCAAACGTTTCCCCTAAAACAACAACTAACTGGTAAAGCTGATTCCTCTAGCCATATCAGATCCTCAGGTGGCACTGTGTATCTTGTCTCTAGAGGACTCTATGCATTTTGATGGATTTCTGTTAAACTTACATAGTATTATACAAAGTCTTTGCCTAAGTCTATAGCTTAATCCATTTGGTATGGACCTCAGTCACATTTTTGATTTTTGCTCTTATTACAATGGATCATTGGTTGATTTGTGTAACGGAAAAAAAACCCAACTCAAGTAAAAAACAAAGAAGCTGAAATAGATTCCAGTGAAGCATTGCTGCTGCCTATATGGGTATATCTACTTGTGCGGTGGGAAGAGTGGGGTTGTGAACTACTATAGACACAAAGAAAGGGGCCACAATCAAACCAAGTTGAGAACCACTGGTCTAATCTGACGCTTTACGTGTTCTGCCACTTGGGATATAGTACTATTCTGTTCAATATGCTGCATGGAATTTAAGAAAGGACGTTCGGTCTAAAATACCAGTACGTTGCAGGTTAGTAAATGGAATAAGTTTGTGGGTATTTATAATAATTTGCATATTTACGTTGTCTCTTCCATCTGAGAATCTTAATATTTTGCAAACACTAATTAAATGAGTAACCTATGTGTTTGCTATTTAAATTCTCATGATGGGATAATTAAAATAATCAATTTGTTTTCCTCCAAATTAATTTTGTTGTGCATGTAAAGCTCCTAAATTACTACAGTTGGCTATGTTTGGTCAGTGCCTGTACTAGTAGACTATGGGTTTATATAATTTATGCATGTACAAGGTTAGAAGGATACTTTCTAATCCCTTCCGCAAGAAGGAAATTAGTTCTCAAAGTGCAAGGCAATTGACATTTGGGATTCATTATGTTTGTATAGCACCCTGGTTTCTGAACAATTGCAAAGTATTTTAGATTGCTATGTAAGTTTTAAAGAATTCATTTCATTTGCTGCTGACAAGAACTCAACTCTGGGATAGAATACAGCACCTATTATAACAGCTCCTGGACATCCTACATAACAGTTTTAGGCTAAGAAATAGAAGAATATAACTTCTAAATGAAATTGCAGAAGGAACATGGGTAGGCAAAAGGTAATGGAGTTGGAATGTGGCCTTGAGACTGGGGTTGACATTATTACCTTTTTTTGGACACTGAAATTTTAATTTATGACCAATTTCCTGATTAGCCAATATGTTTCTCAAGTGCAAAGACCTTGCTCAGAGCATAACTTTATGCACCAAGTCCTCTTCACATGTGTGAATTTAATAATATTTATATACATGTTATCAGTTTTTTTTACCCAACTCTCTCGAACAAATATGAAAAGCTTTCTTAAAATGCTTCTTTTATTGAGATGGAGGGGGCTAGTTTTTGGTGGCTGTGATTTTAATGATACAAATATGCATCTGAGAGTCAAGACTGATCACTACTATTTTATCCTGAATACTTTATTTTCTATCCCTTTGTCATGATATTATGGAGGTGGGCTTCCAGATTCTTTATGAGTAACTGTACAAATCAAACATCTAGAACAATTATTTCTGTGCTACTTGTGTCAGAAGATAGTGTTTCTTGTACAGTGTATAGGTATGTTTGACTCAGCACGTGTATTGTTTTTTGTCTTTAGGCTTTTGTGGAGGCCCAAAATAAACTAACAGTGCCCTTTCTTGAGCAATGTCCTGTTAGAGGATTATTTAAAGAACGAATGACCGAGCTCTATGATTATCCCAAGTACAGTTGCCACTTCAAGAAAGGAAAAAGGTATGTAAAAATGTTATCGGGTGCTTTTTAAGTTTATAAAGCTAAATTCTAAGCCCTGGAAATTGAAAATAACTATTACCTTGATCTGTTCTATTCACTTTATCAATTATCAAATATAGTAAATTGGGAAGAATGTTCATATGCATCCATGTGAACATGTGGCTAAGAGGTTCAACAAGCTTTCAGTGTGACACTAGGGTCTTCTTCAGGACCTGTGTAGCTGGAAAGCTTTTCCCTCACCAACAGAAGTTGGCCCAATGAAAGATACTACCACACCTACCGTGTCTCTGTAATATCCTGGGACCAACATGGCTACAACAACGTTGCCTATAATCTTGTGCAACAGTCAGAGTAGCTTCCAATTTCAGGGCTTTACTTTCATCGATGCTCTTAGATTAACACAATAGTATATAATTGTTGTATTCTGAATTAATATTAGACTCAAATTCATGGACTTCCAGAAGCGCAAGTTTGTACCAGTAATCAGTGGGGAGATTCCCCTCTTCTTTGCCCTCTCAACCTTTTCACAAAGTTATAGATTTGACTTGACCTTGGTGTCACAAGTTAGTAATAAACTGCTGAGACACATACAATGAAATAAACATAGTTTTGGACGGCTAGCTAGGTCCTTATTGGTTTCACAATCAGCTTAAAGAAAACGTAAGTACTGTATCAAGCTGAGCTGTTGGATGCACATGAGTAACCAATTAAGATCAGTAGTGCTCCTTTCAAGTCTTTGGGGAAGTTCTGCAGCTTAGGGAGTATGTTGTCACAGAATGTTGCAATTAACAATGAGATTGCCCATTACATTGCTAAGTCCAGCTTTACATTTGGATTATTGTCACACTAGTTATCGAACAAAAAGGGCTACAAAATAAGCACGCAGCTGTCTATTGAGCACTCTTGCTTACAGTGCTTCTGTGTTGCTGCCACACTGGGAAACTTGATCCATATGTGCTGCCTTCAGTCAGTTTGCAGGATCAAATGGTGGGATAAGATTCCTCTTATCAAAATCCTTAATAGTTGTGGGGCGTCTGGCATTCAGTGTATGCTTGTAAACACTCACTTGGATTGATCTGGCTATTTTATTTGTATGGCTGACTTGGGAATGCCCAAGGCCGTATTGTGCGGTCAGCTAAAGCGAGACACCTGTTCTCATAGCAGCCAGTGAAAAAGGGACATAAAGATATGCTTCAGCATGTCAGATTGACAGTTGGGAAGTAGTGGTCCATGGCAAAGCAAGGTGGTGGCAGATTTCATGTTGCTATTAACTGCTTTGAATAAAGGTGCATTAACACATGTTAAAAACGTGAACCCAGTAAAGCAGGGTGAGGAACCTTTTCTGCGTTGGGGGCTGCTGACCCACAGAAAAATCAGGTGAGGGCTGCACACAAGTGAGACACAAACAAACAAATCCTCACTGAAGTGGCTACTGACTGAGAAGGAGATGCTCCTCACATTCCCCTCCCATACCAAAGCTTAGGGGGGGCCCCACCCTAGTAGTTTTCGTATGCTCCAGTCCCATGGTGAGGCAGCAGCGGGGACTGGAGTGCCAATGCGGGTTGCTCAATGCTGATGTGGCCCTGAACCTCAGGGGGACAGATCCAGGCAAGCCAGGGGCCATATCCGGCCCCCGGGCCTGAGGTTGCCCACCCCTGCAGTAAAGCAAGGTTTCATTACCCTGCAATGGTCATGGACAATCATCTGTCCCACTTGGCAATATGTTTGAAATTCTTGCATTAGTCTGACCTAGTTGTATATATGTTCACCTGTAGTGTTTGCTGAATCCTTCTACATGAGATTCCATCATCATTAACTTATGAGGATGAGATCAATTAGTTGGTTGAATATATTAATTTCTAAGCACACACTTTTAATACCCATTTCTAAGATGGGTAGCACAACTAGTACAGTATAATTTTGTAACTCTTGGTTCATGCAGCTATCTCAGGACATTTATTGCTGTACTAGACCTTAACAAGGAACTACAGGGAGTTCAAACTTATTTGTCAGCCACCAGACATAGTTCTTAAACAAAAGAAGTAATTTGCTTGAGGAAGCATATGAAGGAAAAAGTTCAGTTTTCATTTTCTAAACTATATTTTTAAAACTTTGGTGTAATATTATGAGTCCAAAGGTTTTTTTTAAGGTAAACAGTCATATGACGCTTTCCTATTAAGATATCAAGATTGACAAACTGTTTGGAGTAATGTAGTGTGGAAGTTATTTCATCCTCTATTATATATGTTTTTTTATTGTAGAAGGTGGCTTTATTGAATTCAACAGCCCTTTTATTTCAGAAGCATTTGGATACTGTGTTGTAAAGACATCACTACTGTATGGCTTGCTTATATTTTATGGATTCTTGCCAATCTCTCATACCTCACTCTCTTTTTATTAGCTGGGCAGGGAGATTAAAAAATAGAATTCCTTTTATTCACTCAGTTTGTGTTTTTCAGATATTTTCACTTTTACAATACTGGACTGCAGAATCAACGAGTATTATATGTGCAAGAGTCTTTGGATGCTGATGCCAAAATATTTCTTGATCCAAATAAGCTTTCTGATGATGGCACTGTAGCTTTACGAGGTCAGTGAGGCAGATTTCTTTTTTAAAAAAGAGAGACTGAGATTATTTTGAGGCTACAAAACTATAAAAGTTAGTTTTCTTTTTTGTTTACATCAAAGCATAATGTTAATGGACACAGCTACGGTCTCTGATAGAGATTTTGTCTACTAAAAATAAAAAAAGCAAAGATGATTAAGGTAAGTGTGAAGAGGGGTTTGCTTTTTTTTTTTTAAGGGCTAACAATCGTTGGGAACGTGTGCGTGTGTGCATGGGGAAAGAGTATCTAGTGTCACTTTCTAACCTTGGGTAGTCTTTCCTCTTTCTCCCAGCACAGGTGGTTAGCTTTCTGGATAGTTTATATTCCTCGTGCATGAGTGTAATAGACTCCTCTAATTCTCAGGTGGCTTGGCACTTTCTAGTGTAATTTCTTTCAACTGTCAGTTTAATACATTTGTCTAGCTTTAAAACCAGAAATCATTTTTATTGAGCAAGGCACAAAGGAAGTTCTTCAGAGTCATGCATAGCCTCTCTGGATTAACTGAACTCTGATGTGGACAGACAGAGATTGTGATTTGCCTTTTACAAAGCTCTACCTGTGACAGTCATGTCAGCTTCATGCTATATCCATGCACAACCCAGCAGACTTCCAACAAGTTAGGTTTGTTATTCACTCAAACTTGAGGCAAAATCCTAGTGAAGACCAGGCAGTTTGTAGTTTTCACATGAATGAGCAGGTTGAGTTAGTGTGAAGGAGTTTAGGGCTTACTTTAACCTACTAACTCATGTGAAATGCACAAGCTGCCTTGTCCTCTTGAGGCTGAAATGTTTGGCAATAGTGTCCATAATGTAATTAAATTAAATTTTGAGCCCCTTTACAAGGATGTTAAATTCTACCACAGTAACATTTAACTTCTAAAAAGGAGTAAATGTGTGTGCTAGTTAAATGGAAATTAAAAAGAGCAGTCACAAAGGTAAAATGCCTTCAACCAGCATGGAGACAGCTTAAAAATACTGTAGCACAGCTTCAGACTAAACATATGTCCCAAATTTAAAAAGATAGTAGAGGCAAAAAAAAAAAAGGCATGCTTTAAAATATGGAACTTAGATGAGGAAAATAGGAAGGAACACAGATACTGACAAATTTTAAAAGCATAGTAAGACAGGCCAAGAAAGAATCTGAAAAGCAACTGGCTAAAGATGCCAAAACTACATGTAACTTTAAAAAAGTACATCAGAAACAGGAAGATTGCTAAACAGGAGTGGAGCCACTGGATGACAGAGGTGCTAAAGAAGCACTCAGAGAAGACAAGGCATTGTAGAGAAGCTAAATTGTGTATGTGGGGGGAGGGTGGGGAGGAATCCACTGAAGACAGGACAAGGAAAACAGTTTATCACTCTCCAGTTTGTAATGTTTTACATAATTGAAGACTTTTATGTCTCCCCTCAGACTTCTCCAGAACCACAAACACAATTTTTTCATTATAGGTCATGCTTGCTAGACCTTTAATCGCTATTCTTGCTCTCCTTTGGACTTTCCTCCATTGAGGACAGGACAAGAAGTAATACATCAGAGCAAGGGAAATGTACGTTAAAGCTTCATAAGTATAAGGGTAGTTGAGCACCAGAACTTATAGGGAGTTTCTTAAGATCAGATTAGACAAATGGTTGTCATGGAAGGTTTTGGTAATACTTAATCCTCCCTCAGTGCAGGGGGACTGGACTAGGTGCTCTATCACAGTCCCTTCCAGTCCTGCATGTTTGTAATTGTATGTGGGAAGAGCAATCCAGTATATACAGCGTATTTGGATTTTCAGAAAGCCTTTGACAAGGTCCCTGTAAGGAAGCTGAGGGTATGTCTGCACTGTGATTAAACACCTGCAGCTGGCCTTTGCCAGCTGACTCAGGCTCCTGGGACTTGGGCTATGGGGCTGTTTAATTGCAGTACAGAGTTGCCTGGGCTGGGGCTCTGGAATCCTTCCACCTCAGAGGGTTCTAGCAGCTGAGTCTGAATATCTACACCTCAATTAAATAGCCCCATAATACAAGCCTGAGTCAGCTGTCATGTGCCAGCTGTGGGTGTTTAATTGCAGTATAGGTATTATGCTAAGTAGCCATGGGAGGAGAGTGAATGTCCCTTTGTGGTTGCAAGATAAGAGAAAAAGGGTAGGAATAAATAATTTTCACAATGGAGAGAATCTGAATTGGGACCTGTATTGTCCAGTTAATTATCTGAAGAGAGCATGAACTGTGAAGTATCATCTGAAACTTCACCACAAATTTATTCAAGGTGTTAAATCCAAAGCAGACCACGAAGAGTTAGCTCTGGTCTACGCTAGGGAGTTATTTCAAAATAACAAGCAGAGCATCTACACTAACCAGTCCGGGCTGGTTGTTTTGAAATATGTACTTCTGCTTTTCTCGGGGACTAATGCTTATTTCAAAATAGTTATTTTGAAATAACATTAGTGTGGATGCCCCACTGCTTAATCCTCTACTGCTTAATCCAGTTATTTCGAAATAACTGCTCCCCAGAATAATTCAAAGTAATTATCCCCCAGTGCTTTGAGGTAGCATGTCCACATTAACGGAGTCTGCCTCAGACTAATTTTGAGGCTTCCCCATAATGTGGACATGCTATTTCGATTTTGCTATTTTGGGAGTTATTAAATGGTTTCCTAGTGTAGACATACCTTTATAAGGATCTCACAAAACTGTGTAACAGGGCAACAGTGTTAGATATAATTCACCATATTGACGAGTGCAAAATAATGCACATGGAGAAAAAATAATCCTAAGTATACATATATAAAGAGTCTAAATTAGCTGTTGTCCAAAAAAGTGATTTTGGAGTTACCATGGATAGTTCTCTGAAAACATCTTCTCAATGCACTGAAGCAGTCAAAAAAGATAACAGTATGTTAAGAACTATTACTGAAAGGATAGAAACTAAAACAGAAAATCATAATGCCAATATATTGGAGCACCTCTCTCTTGAATACTGTGTCCAGTTCTAGTAACCCCATCTCAAAGACATTATAGAGGAGCTGGAAAAGGTTTAGAGAAAGGTAAGAGAGACACTAATAGACGAGGAACAGATTCCACATGAGGAGGTACTAAAAAGATAGGGTAGTTCAACTTAGAACAGAGATGACCAAGGGAGCATCCTTCTTTCCTTCTTTCATACAAAGCACAACTAACCTGTGGAACTCATTGTCATGACATGTTTTGAGGGCCAAAAGTATAACTAATTTTAAAAAAAGAATACAATATGTTCTTCATCAGTGACTGTGATCCAACTAGGGATGTTAAAAATAGTGTAATAGGGTAACTGTGTAACTGCTGAAAATCTCTGTGGTTACACATTTACACACACTGTGGACTCTGCAGTATATTGTAGACAAGGCCTCATAACTTATAAAGATAGGTAGAGGGTCCATGTACACAGGAGTGGGGGAAGCTTTAAAGAAAATAAAAGCTTAATTTAACTTGTAATTATATTGCTAATGGAAACACTGTGTCAAATTCACGTCTGGTGTAATCCATTCTCTTCAGTAGGGTTGAGCTTGTTTATACCCAAACTGAATTTGTTCCTCAGTGCCTGGGCCAGCATCCATCTAAAGCCCTCCTGAAAGATGTTGCAGAATCTTGTTTTCCTCACATGATTCAGATAAAACTACATAAATCTTGGCTCTTTTCCAGGCAATTCTATTAGGTCATAATAATAGACCTCCATCTGGTGGTACAGAATTTTCCAGTATATTTCTCTGTATTTTCTATTGCTCTTCAGATTCTTTAACTTGAAATGATTCTGTGTGGAATGGCAATCAGTTTCTTTAATGAGGTTTGTCCTTTGTCAGCCCTCCTCTACACCTTTAACTTCCTATTCATTATTTATAAATCTGTCTGCCTGATCTCCCCCATATCTACAGGCAATTGAGGAAAAGGTTCCTAGCTCAGATACTTATTAGTAGCGTGTCCTCAGCATTTGTCACGTACCAGTCTGTCTTTGAGTTTGTCTTCGCATACCATCCTTTTTACACAATCAGTGAGTTGTGAACTGCTGGAATCTCCAGGGACTCCAGAACAGTGCTATGAATACCATGTGTTTGGAAACAGTTGAATGTACTAAAGATCCCTTCATATTTCCAGAACAAATTGCCAACCAATGCTGATGAGAGCTTCTCAGGGTAAGGGGTGATCCTGCTAATTGAGTTGACGTTTTCTGGTCATTAACTAATACTTAAATAGTCTGGGTGAGGTAGTATCTTTTATTGCAGCAAGCTCTTCTGGTGAAAAAGATGAGCTTCTGAACTACATAGAGCCCTGCGTAGCGCACTAATAAATATAGATTTATTATAGGGTCAGTGGGAATTTTGAAAACCCCTTTTGGAAAAAATTTTAAGTTGTGTGCCCCTTCCCAGTATAATTACAAACAGGTTTTTAGGAAGGAGTGACTTCCAACACTGCAGGGTCAATCAGTAAAGTGCAATGCCTCTTGAGATATTGTGGTTTACTCTAAGTAACAGATTGGAAGTGATGGAAATACTAAATAGTTGCTTCAGTGGCAGTTCTGATGGGAGTAGAAATTAAGTGTCCTGTGTCTCTGTCTTTTGCTATCAGTAGACAGCAATTCCTCTAGTTACTACCTATATGTGTAAATAATTAGTGTTGCCACTTCATTTTGGAAGATAGCACTTCCAACCTAAAGATGTACAGTAAGTGAGAGCCAGCAACCAAAGATCTATAGTGCTGCCAGTACATTTACTAATTTAAGTTGCTGTCAGGGAGAGCCACAATCTACTTCAGTAGTTTAAAACAAAAAAGTGTACTCCAAATTAGGGATTTAAAGTCCTGTTTAAAAAGTTAACCAGATCTACATTAAATGTAACCAGTTAACTAGGATCCCATGGGTGGGGAGCTGCTCCAGCCCAGGTGGTCTAGAGAAGCCCCAGGAGACTGTGGGTCTAGCCAGGGACTGCTCCATCTGGGCTGGGTGTGCCACATCATGGATGGTAGGCTGTTCTGGCTGGGCCTGCTGCTCCAGGTGACAGTTAACCTCCCCCCCCTCATCATTTAGAGTAGGGATGTAAAAGGTTAAGTGAAAGGTTTTATTAGTGCTTTTCAGATTTTAAACTGGTAACATGCTCCTTCATAATTGAACTTTTTTTTTTCAAAGCCAATCAAAATGAATTAGCAATCTAAAATCTACTAGAGAAACCTCTCCATAAGTGAACACAGTCCTTTAATCTACTATAACTTTGAGAGAGTTTGTCTGTCTGTCTGTCTGTTCAAGAACTCGTCCTAAATGGTAAGAGTTAGGACCACAAAATTCAGTATATAGCTGCTTCCTATCAGAATACAAAGCAAGCTAAGAGTTTGCTTGTGCTAGGAAAATGGGATGTGCCTAAAAGGGGATTGCTTCTCAGAAAAGAGACAGACTCACTAGGCAGGTTAAAGGAGCTGGCTGAGAGTGCACCACTCCCTTCCAGGACTATCTTAACCCTGCGTGCCTTCTCCAGTGGCCCTTTAGGGAGGGCTGAGGGGCTGAAGCTTCTCCCGCCTCTCCCCTTCCCCCTGATTCATACAGGGACATTGCGGGCTATTCTTCTTCATCAGGGAGTGAGGGGAAAGTTCAAAGTTCACTGTATTCCTCGCTGTAGCTGGGGAGGACAGGGAGCAGACAAACCTGCATCTGCCCAGCCAAGGGACGTGAACCTTTCTCCCGACTGTGACCTCTGGAGCTACAGTGGCATGGAGAGGCATTTCTTTCTTAGCCTCTGCAGCAGCTTGGGGCTAAGTAAGAGGTGACAGAGGGCTGGGGTAGTCCTTTCTCCTAGGGATAGCTGATATACTGACCTCTGATTCCCAGCCCTACCCCAGAGCAAGGATTTAAATGAAATATGTACGTTTTCATTTTATTTTCCAAAAAATAAAAAATTATTAGAGTTAAGGACCCAAGCAACATTAGGTAAATCATCTTCTAGTTATATATAAACTTTTCCCTCATTCAGATTTGGTTAACGTATGACGAGTAGTAGGAAGTTATGTAGCCAAACAGAAAGTGATCCATGTATTTGTTTGGCTTTATCCCTAGGCTATGCGTTCAGTGAAGATGGTGAATATTTTGCTTATGGTCTGAGTTCCAGTGGCTCAGACTGGGTAACTATCAAGTTTATGAAAGTGAATGGTCCTGAAGAGCTTCCAGATACACTGGAAAGGGTTAAATTCAGTTGCATGGCATGGACCCATGATGGAAAGGGCATTTTCTATAACAGCTATCCAAAACAAGATGGGAAGAGTGATGGTAAGTATGCCTTGCATCAGTGGAGAAAAGGAACATTGTCTAGAAAATTATTCTACTCCAGCGTCACTGAACCACTTCCACGGCAAGTTGGCCCAGGAAATGTAATTGGGCAGTTGAGAAACTTGATTGACCTCTTGATACTCTCACTCCCTTCTGTGATTACTGCTTCTACACGTACTACACACAGTAGTGGCCAGTCCTGCAAAGACTTAAACGTGTACATACGCATTCCCTGATCATAGTGGTAAAGCTGTGTAAGTCTTTGATCAGGGCCTATCACCATACACGTATTTTCCCTTTAGAATAGACTCTTCCATATGCCCCCTCCCACAGACCCTGATTGGCCTGGGTATGGGGAAGCACGTGAAGTCTTTGCCCTCCCCCAGACTTCCTCACCTAGAGAAAACTGTCAGCTGTTCTGAACAGCTGGTGGTTCCCTCTAAGTATCCCCGCCCCCTTGCAGGGCAGGAGGAGACTTTGTGAGCACCCCCCACATCCAGGCCGATTGGGGTTCGGGGGCAGGAGGAGCGCTCAAAATCTCTTGCTCCCTGTCCCCACCCTGCAAGGAGCAGGGGGGCAGGGAGCGAGAGACTTCTTGAGCTTCTCCCACCCCCAAGCCCTGGTGGCAGGATGTCCACAGGCTAGATCCACCTGCTTGGTGGGCCAGATATGGCCCGCAAAGGTCCCTTTGTCAACCCTTGCTTTAGAAGTATGGGTTTTTTTTCCCCCTTTCTCGCCATTCTTGTCCTTTTTTTTTTTTTTAACATCTTTCTTTCCACAGTGATATTTTTGAAGCTTTTGTCCCAAATACTGTTTAATAAACATACTGATAGCAAGCCTTTCTCTTAGTTTAACACATTAAGTTACTCTGGAACTTCCAAATTTGGTACCTTGCCTTGTCCTTTTGGCATTGCAATAACGTCCCTAGTTCATAAGTTAAAAAATTACTGCTATAGTGTAAATCTGGAAGTATTTGGTAAGGACTAAATTGCATCTGTTTATCACTCATGAAACCGATTCCTGAAATATTAGTAATATTTACTTGCCCTTGCCCCCCTCCCCCCAAAAACACCCTCTTTTTTTATTCTTGTAGTTAGAATAAAACTGGTTGCTTAACCCATATCACAGTTGCAATCCTTGAATAACTCCTTTCACCACTAGTGTGTGTGTGTGGAGGCAGAGAAGCTTTAAAAAAAGTATATAGTAAAACTCCAATAGTCTGGCATCCGATAGACCAGCATTCCTGATAGTCCGGCATCAAAATGGCAAGAGCCTAGTGAGTGAGCTTCGACAAAAAATGAGTCACAAGGTAACACTGGCAGCAGCTGAACTGAGCAAAAAGGGTAAAAAAGGCTTAAAAAACTAAAACATTACAGTATACTGTATACAGTATGTACAATAAAAAGGGTTAAGAACACTTTATATACAGTATATAATGTATACAGTGTATATATATAACCTACTTATAGTACCTCCTGATAGTCTGGTATATCTGATAATCCGGCACTATGTAAGTCCCATAGGTTCCGGATTATCGGAAGTCTACTGTATAATGTTAATAAAAGTTGTCTTTTTGAGAATGAAATAATCCCCTTCTGACTTATCAGGCACTGAGACCTCCACTAATGTGCACCAGAAGCTGTTTTACCACATCCTTGGGACTGACCAGTCAAAAGATACTTTATGTGCTGAATTTCCTGATGAGCCAAAATGGATGGGGGGAGCTGAGGTAAATCACACACTTTATTTATCATTATGCATGTTCAGTCTTTTTAATGAAGCCAAACTAATATTTATTACTAAGAAAAAAAAAAACCTGCTAAAAGACCATTATTAAGGTTGTAAAGTCAAGGGCTCAAAAGGTCAGAATTGCCGGAAGTAAAGCTGCTTGTGCAATATTAATTCAGTGTGACTGTGCAAATGCATTGTGGTACAGATTTTAATTGTATGGTCACATGCTATTTTTTCCCCTCAGGATCCTGAATCATTCAGCACAATGTTTGGACAGCTCTGGGGATGAATCATGGTTGTGTAGTGAAAGAGAATGTTGTCTATAGGCCACTGGCTCATGTGTTGTTTAGATTGGAAGGTATATTGCAAATAAGGCAGAGGATTGCAGGATAAGAAGGGACGGTTTCAGGGATAAAGCAGGAGAATGCTCTCCTACAGAATTCCTTTGTGATGCTGGACAGGTCACTAAGTCACACTTTTCACAAGTGCTCACTAATTGTGACTGCCATTTCATATGGTGCCTGACATGAGACTGGGTGCTCTGACTTGCAGAGGTGCTGAGCACTCACAATTGCAACTGAAGTCAATGGAACCTGTGCTTTGAACATTAAGGGTGCATCTATACAGCAGGGCTTAACTTGAAATAAACTACACAAATTGAGCTATGTCAGTTGCATAGCTTATTTCAAAAGAAGTTCTGTGTAGACAATCCTTTTACAATGAGGGTTCCAGAAGTTAGAAGTCCTCTAGTTTGACAGTATTTTGACATTATTTTGAAATAACTGACTGCGGTGTAGATGTGGACTAAGTTATTTTGAAATAACGCTAGTTGCAGTGTAAATGTACCCTAAGCGTATGTAACATATACTGCTAAATATGCTGAAAAATCAGGTCCTAGCTGTCTCAATTTGGGTAAACAATTAGTTAATACTTTTGATTTTGGACTCTGTTTTAATTCCCACCTATAAAATGGGGATAATAATACCCTTCATATCATAGTTGCACTGTGAAGGTAGATTAATGTTTGTGAAGCAGTCAGATGCTGTAAAAAGTCTGAGAGTAGCCATGTTAGTCTAACTTTAAAAATGAGTAGTCCTGTGGCACCTTAAAGACTAACAAATATATCGGGAGCTTAGTGGGTAAAACTCACTTGATCAAATGAGTTTGACTGGAAATTACAGATCCAGGAAATATATAACAGCAAAAACAATTACCTGAGCTGATTGCACACAACATTGACTGAGAGCACGCATGCACTCTGCATCCTATTAAAGTGCTGCTATGGTTTAATTGGCACACCTTGCAAATTTTAGATACTCAAGTGCAGTTAGCAAACTACCCTATCCCGAGAGGCCGACCTGGTTATGACAATCTTGGGGCCCGCTGAGATGGAGGGTCACTCGTGGGGCCCCACTCAGTAGCTTGCTCATCGCTGCTCTATGTGGACCAGCACCAGAGGGAGATGGATATTTGCCAACGGTAGAGTAGTGGAGACTTGTGGTTTTGGGGTTTCATTCCATGGGGAGTAGGCTCTAATAGCCACAGATTTTTCTAGCTCCCCAACTTTGACTCCCTGTGCCCCATCCACTCCAAACTGTGCTTGTCCTAGTCCTGTCTCTTTCCTCCTTCAGATCCCATTCTCCTCTCCTAGTCAGTCCTCGGTTCCATTCCTCCCGTTTCTTATCTATCATACTGCCCAGCCAGTAATTCCTGATCCTGGGTGGATGAATGTGATCTCAGTCTCTCTTCCCCCTCCTCCACCTGTTTTCCTCTCTGGCTCAGTCTCCTTGCCTAACAAGTTCCACCCTTCTCTACTCACTCAGTTTCATTGTTCCATTCTCCACACATTAGTCCAGCTCTTATCCCTTCTGCATTCCATTCAGGAGCAGGGAAGATCATTGTGAGCACTGGGGAGACAGGTTCCCATGCTCTCAGTTTAGGTGACCAGACTTGGCACCAGCAGGGCCTACAGGAGCTCAGAGCTGAAAGTATGGGGGGGGAAGGGAAAATCCTGTTCATCCCAGGGTGGAACGTGTGAAAAGTCTGTGTAGATCTAGTGAGTCTCTGATGAGCATGTGTAAATTCTAACTTTTAAAAAAATCAAATGGGGATAGTCTTTAATGGACTTGTTTTTTTTTAAACGCAGCATATCCCTGGCACAAGGCTGTCCCTGCCTAATTTCAAGCTCCTACTTCAAAGCATTGGAAAATACTGTGTCTCCCACACTTCCAGTCTCTTTTGAAATGGCTGAACTGTTTTGGCTGAAATTTTCCAGTTCAGTTCAGCATGAGACAGACTGCAGGCATGGAAAATCAGCCGAAACGGTTAAACTTTGGCAAAGTTTTAAAAGCAGCCTTTTAGTGGGATGTGTTGGGCAACCTTAATATGAGGCTGCACTGTGTCTCTCACCTATAATAATTTATTAAAGAGCCACAGGCTTGAGTAGGTTGAAAATAGCAATGCATTGCTCACAGTAGAAATCCTACCCTGAATATAAATAATATGTATAGTGTTTGATTTAATGAATATCTCTACCACACTTAAAAAATATTGTCAGTCAGAATCGGTAATAATAACCATTCAGCTAATAATAGAATCTGTTGTCTTAATAGATGTATTATCTTGGACTTTACAAACTCCAGCTACTGTGCTTGACCACTCTGCTGTTCTTCTATTTATGATCCTTTTATTATTTTTTATTTTTATCTCTTTTGTGATGAATAAGATTGCTTTTGAGTTTTGTCCTTTTTGATGTATCCCATACATAGAACTACAATTGTTAAATATTTTTTTAAAATTGCAAATCACTGTCAACAGAAAAGCTGGGGCTGCTGGAAGACAAATAGTTTCTATCAAAGAAGTTTAAAAATCCATTTAAGAAATGGGCAGTGATCCAGATTTTAGATCTCTCATTTGTGAAATTCCTCGGGGAGAAAAAACCTCCATGAAGTAGGGCTGGGTTTTTGTTTTTGTTTTTAATTAGAGCACATATGAATGTGATGTCCATCCATGAAGTAGTCATTCACTACCAAATACTGTAAACTTAAGTATATCTCTGAAAATTAGACAAATAATAAAAACTAGAAAGATAGAAGTTAAATGACAAGAAAAGGATGTAACTTGAAAATGGTTGTCCTTATTTTCTCACTCTTGTAAATAAACAGTTGGTGACAGATGTCTCATAGTGATCAACCCACTGATTCACACTGGTGATGCACATTATTGTTACAGTGCACATGTTGTGAACGCTAATTCAATTTTTCTTTTGGACATTGATCTGCTCTATCAATATGTACAAAACCTAAGGAATCTTTTTATGCTAGCAAAGACAATAATAAAAGGAGTGGTGATGAGCTGTCTTGATGGAAATCTTGCTTCCAAACTTAGTAGGAACTTGTTGAATAATCTCTTTTGGGTTGATGGAGGGAAAACCTGCAACAGAGCCTTTTTCCATTCATGTGGAAGAAGCAGGGCAGACATCTCTTGATGTCAGAAATGTGGAGCCAAGTGTGAAGAGAACTCTTCATAGAATGTTCATGGTGACAGCCAAAGAGTCTGTCATGTCAGGCTGCAGAGTCGCTGCCACATCTTTGGCCTCTGAAGGCCATGTCTCTGTTAGTTCTGTGCCCAGTGGTTCGACTGAGATAGGGAGCTTGAGGAAGATTAAATTTTACATGGCGTGGCTTTTTTCTAGTAAAACTTGCCTTCTATGACATTTTGTGTGAGATAATTACATGATGTGGCCCTTACACTGAATGAGCAAACAATTTCTCTAGTGTTTTCTAGCAAGAATTTTTTTTGCACAGTGTGAAAACTAATATTAAGAGTGTGGGGAAGCTGCCAGAGATCTCAGGGCCTGCAGATACTGAAAAAGAAATGCTGTTGTGAACCCTGGGGAAAGTAATGAATAGGAAAGCTTCTGGATAATGAATTATTAGTTCTGGGATCTAGGAGGAATAATCCACCTGAAACTCTGATTCCTGGTGGCGTGAGGAGGGGAATGAAGGACGGGAGTTAATAGAGTTTGTTTTGTTTTAAAGATTTTTTGAGTAGTCTGCCTGATTTTACTAAAGAGACCAATAGTTATGTACTAATCTAATAAAGATCCTTAAGTTGGTGTAAATTCTAGGAGTGCCCTTAGGTCCTGTTGTGAAAGACTTTGCACCTGCATGTATTAGATGAATAAAACAAGTAAATGAAAAATTGTTGTGCTTGGGATGTGTGTGGAGCTTGCCCTCCAGTTTTAGTATCTTAAATAAAATTGTTTTATTGTTATTTTAGCTGTAGTGCTTTTCCCCAAATCCCTTCATGGTAAAAAGAAAATTGCTATGTGTAAAAGGTGGAAAAGTAGATCTGATTTTCTCTTTTTTTATATGAACTGGTTTGCAAGGAGAATTGACTGAATCTTCTGTTGCTAGCTTTTGAAGGTGTGTGAGAGGAAAATGGATGACAAAGTTAATTTTAAAAAAATCAAGAGACTTGGGTATACCCATCACATCAGTTATTAATTCAAATTTGTACTGGCTTTGCTGCTTTCTTTAAATATCTTGGCTTATTTTCTCTTATGGTGCTGATATCCTACTAAATGTAATCATCTGCCTATGAACATCTTTTTATTAAATAGATGTATTTATATATATCCAGAGCTTTATCTACTTCCTTAAAGTGACAAAAAAGTTTACATAGCGCCTGGCCATATTGGCCTTGCAGGGCTGTAAGAGCTGAATTGTCTTCCATTTTATACAATTATAGCAGTGCTAACCCAAATAAGACCCCGGGTGCCTAAGTGTAACTGAAAAGCTTAATCTGTTTTACAGAATCTTACTTGCTGCTGGTGATACCTGAGATAGAAAGAACTCCTTTTGGTTCTTGTATCCAAGGCTGAGTTTTCAGAGCTGGTTCATAGGTGGAGGAATACCCTTTTATTTGCAAATTTGACACACTTGTTCAGGAAATCCCTGGGATGACAGAGTCAGAATAAAGCCACTATATTTTAAAATTTCTTTGTGGAACACATATTTTCAAAGAAGAGTAAATGAAAACAGGTTACTGACTTGGGGGAAAGCCAAGTACTTGTAGAAGAAATTGAGTCAGTTTAATACTTTTGAGAGCCAACATGCTTTTAAAAAGCCCCAGTCATTACTCGTTCAACTCTGAGTTTTGCGTGTCTTCTGATGCAATAACTATTTGATTTAAACATAATTTCTGATGCTGCCGATTGTATTGGGAGCTTGGATTACTTTGAAAGATTGCTCGATAGAGACAGCTTTGTTTCCAGTCTGTGTCTGATAGAGGCCACAGAGCAGGGGGAGAGGAGGTGGCACCAGGGAGCTGGTGCTCGGGGGAACCAGCTTTTAAGTCAGCTCCCCCCAGCACCAGCTCCTGCCTCTCCCCTCCCCCCGCTGCCTCTGTAGCCCATGTATTTGTCTACACACAGACATCCCTACTTTACTACTCCAGAATATTTTTGGTTTGAATTTAAAAGGGTGGGGAATCAATTTGATTAACTTTCCAGTAGAGGGCAGTGTGGAATGAAGATTTCTGAAATGAATGGAGTATCATAGGATAACTTTAAAAGAACAAATGGGTTGGTTTCATTAATACTGATGTTTGTGTGGCATGATGTATTTTTATAAACTCATACAGCGTATCCCTGTAGCATCCAGATTCATATTTTCAAAATTAAACAATAAGTTATGTGAAGCTCTTCACAGCTGGCAGAGTTGAAGAATCACTGTGTATTAAGAAAATAAGCTGAACAAAAATTTGAAACTATTCTTTCCCAAACTTTCCAATACACACAAATAATTTCATATGTTGTTGTCTCTGGTGCATTACACTTGGTCTTGGTCTACTGGGGGAATGCATTCTGAACAGGGAAATATGTGCTGGATCTAGAGCTGTCAGGTGTGGCTTTGTCTATGCTTAACTATTTTTTCCTAAGACTTCCCATTACTGCTATCAGGGTAGAGTTAGACACAGCCTGGGATGGCCCTGCCAATGTCTGTGGCGTTTTAAGAGTGAGGTCCACCTAGCTGACTATGGAGTAAGAGATGGCTCTCAAAGCCAGTTCCTAAATTCTTCAGGGTTTAAACAAGTTGCAGGGTACTCAAAGGCAAACAGGAAGCCAGTGCTGCATGTATAAGTGTTTGCAAGGTCAGGGCCTTACATTGTAAGTTCTTAGGACATTGACTGTATCTGCCTCTGTGGCTGTATGCTGCTTAATGCATATCCTATTACATTCCAGCCCCTCCATCGACTGCTTGTTCTTCCCCACCCTGGTACACTTTCAACAGGCTGAGGCAGGGAGTTAGTGTGTGGGAGGAAGGTGTGGGGCTAGGGACTAGGAGTTTGTGGTGTAGCAGGGAGCTCAGTGCAGTGGGTTGAGTTCTGAGAGAGAATGTGGCCTCCAGGAAGGCATGTGGGATGAAGGAGAGGGCAAAGGATTGGGGGATGTGGTTGGGGTATGGGATCTAGTCAGGCAACGTTTACATTAGGCAGTTCTTGGAAGTGGCCTATATGTCCAGCTCCTAGATGGAGGAGCAAGGGAGTTCTGTGCACAGCCCACATGTGCTGCCCCCACAGCTTCCATTGGCTGCGTTTCCTAGCCAATAGGAGCTCTGGGGATGAAGCCACACAAAAAGCCCCTGTAGCTGTACCTGCGTCTAGAAGCTGGACATGCCGGCCACTTTAGGGAGCCACGGCAAAGAGCTTGACTTAGCCTCGGTCTGCTGCCAGCCGTACTTGTGGTGCTGACCGGAGCCACCCGGGTGTCTTTTCAGCTGGGTATTCTGGTCAAAACCAGATGCCTGGGAATCCTAATGACAAGGAATAACACAGTTTTAGCCAAGTGTTCAATTCAGGAATGACCAGATCATTGCCTGATGGGTTGTACAACCTGATGGGTTGTACAGATCATTGCCTGATGGCTGCATGCAACCTAGCATGCAGTGCAAACCACCACTGATGTCATTTAAAAGGTGAAATAGTTTCACTTTGTCCTCTTTGCTTGTCAGTCCAGCAACAGTCCTCTTCGTGCCTGCAATCTTTCTTTTGGTGGCAATGCTGAAAAATGGCTCATTGTTGCTGTTGATCTCATTGTGTCACGGGTTATTCTGTAGGTATTCTAGGTTTCTTTGCCTTTGGATATTGGTCCAAGGCATAAGGCAGCTCTGGATCTCGATTTCCACCAGTTGCTTCTTCTCCAGAAGGTTTAACCTTCCCTGATCTGTTTTATGGGAGCATTGAGTCCATTTCCTAACTCAGCCACTTGGTTCCACTTGAGTGCTTTGCTGAGTCTGTTCTGTTTCATTAGGAATGCATTGTGATAATGACTATTATCCTCTGTGATATGCAAAGAGCTCTAGTGTTTGAGGAAGAGCAGCAGTTTGTAAAAATAATGATCAGGGTTTTTTAATGACTTCAGTGTGGGAATTATAACAGCATTAAAATATTTGGAGTTATAGGCAGAGTGAATTTCTTTCCTCAAACACCAATGTGTTCCCTAATCCCTGAAGTATTCTTCCTTGAAATATTTATTTTTTTCATAGCTTGCCAGGCAAAATACTTTTAAAACAGTTTTTTTCCCCCTTGCACTAGTATAAGATAAGATAAGATGAAGGAAGGTAAATAGGCTTGCTGGTTTGTGTAGGAGTAAAATACATAGTTACTTGATACGCTATTGCAGACTTGAAGGACTGTCATTTGTGAGCTAAGGAGAAAATAAGAATGCATCCATCTTGAGTGTTACAGCAGTGACTAGCAATTGATTTTAAAGCACTGGTTGTAATGTTGATGAAATCTTGGGCACCATTAATACACTTAATTTTTTTTTTTTAAGATTAAAATCACTTTTACAGATGTCACAGTTATGGAGAAATGTGTAAAGCCAAGAAGTATGAAATACTCAATCACTGGTAATTTGAAAAACAAGACTGGATATTTCTCTGAAAAAGAGATACTCCAGTTCAAACAGTAATTATTTTGGAAAAGTTCTGTAGCCTGTTATACAGAAAGTCAGAGTCACTGAGGATCACGATAATTCCTGCTAGTTTTAAAATGTGAAAATCCTTCATTTTCAATATATTTTATTAAAGAAAAATATACACATTAAATTATATAGGAAAATGTTGGTATTCTCTATATTATACACTTGGATTGAACTCTGTGGCACTTACATAAAGTTTTTTTATTTAGATTAGCTTTTGACACTAGATATGATAGATGATAATTTCTGTATCTGTTGCATTCGTAATAGTCCATCAGTTTCTTCGAGCTACTAATGTAACACAGCAACTAATCTTTTTCTCTATCAAAGCGTATTGGAGAGTACATTTGTCTATTTCTGAATGTTTTCAGTTCCGTTTTTTTCTCCTTCGATATTAATTAATCTCTTTGTTTCATGGGTATTTCCATCCTATCACCATCTTTTTAAATGGGTAATATTTTTTTTCAAGAAACAAAGTTAATGTGAACAGAAACAAACAACAAAATCTTCTGAACCCTAAATTAGAAAATGAAAAGTTCAGACCTCAAAAATATCATGGTTCCAGAAAGTGCCCAGTACTTCAAGGACCGAATGAAACAAAACCTTTTGGATTAACTTTGCCCACTTCCTTGGTCTCATAAATTCACCTTTGTGAGGTGGTGTGCTGTATAACTTTGACATATGCTTTGTCTGTAATATCATAAGAACATAAGAATGGCCATACTGGGTCAGACCAAGATCAATCCCAGTACCCTGTCTGCCGACAGTGGCCAATGCCAGGTGTCCCAGAGGGAGT
>CM057847.1:114451018-114462340 GCA_030068395.1 Apalone spinifera
GCAGCTGCCGCTCCCTGGGCGGCGGGAGTGCGGGCCGCCGCCGGCCCGTCACACGCAGTCTATCCACTTTCTCTAGTTTGGTAATATCATCTTTATAAGAATACAGTACTGGTGTCATCAAACAAAAGCACAACTACACTCATGTAATCACAGTCGCTAACAAAAGCACACTAGTTATGTATGGTGTGGGTGCGTGGCGCTGATTGTGATTGGCTGTTGTACATGCCGCCTTTTTCGTCAATTCATCACGTCGGCGGGTGGCACGTCAGATAAAATGGAATGTCGGCTAAGCGAAAGTCGGTTAATCGGGACTCTTCTGTATATTTCTAAAGGTCTGGTTTTAAACAAATATGTGAGCTTAGCCTTGCAGTTTTTTTTTCTTTTGTAGTGGTTATTTTATCAAGCTTATTCTGACTGCACTCTGGAGGCTGCTTAAATGTTTAACCGTCAGAACAAGGAAACGTATGCCATTAATCTTTTTCCTATGACTGTTGTCCTGTGCAAACCTGGAAGTCTGTCTGATAGTTATCAGAATAAGCTGGACACACAACAGTGGGGCATTTATGCATTAGTAAACCTTCTGGGTACTTTTCCTTGTACCCTGTGTTGTTTTTCTTAGCATGCCTGTTCATGTTTCTGAGTCTGGTTGTAATTTTGTTTTGTCCTTTCACTAGAAATGAGATTGCTCCTTTTTTATTAAGTTGTCGGTGCTGACTGTTCTTTTGAACATGTATTCATTTCTAATGCTTTTTGTTGCATAGAGAGAGAGAAAGAAATCTAGGCTCTTAAAATAGCATGTTGTCACTAAAGAAAAATCAACTTTGGGTAAAAACTTAAGTTAAAATTTCTACTTGGATAGCTCTGTGACTAATCTCTCTCGTTATAAAAGCTTTAGTGGGGTAGCCGAGTTAGTCTGTAACAGGAAAAACTTTAAAAATGACAAATGGTCTAGTAGCACTTTAAAGATTAAGAAAACATGTAGATGGTATCATGAGCTTTCATGGGCACAACCCATTTCTTCAGATGACTGGAGTGTCGGATATCTCTTGCTATGATATCCTTTGACATTTTAATATTATTTTTGTGTTATGGTAGCAACAAAATCAAAGGTCAGGGCCCCATTATGCTAGGCACTGTACAGTCAAATTTCAAAAGATCGTCCCTGACTCGAGCTCACAATCTACCTTCAAAACAAGATGTTCTAGGTGGATGAAACTATAAGAGGTGGATTTGAAGGAGGAGGTAAAAATAAAATAAAAGCTTACCAAAAAAACTGAAGTAGTTAGTCTCCTAACCAATGCTAGGTGGAAATACGATAGGTGTAGAGGGTAGATTTAAAGAGGGATTTAAAAGGGTGGCAACTTTAAAAATGTTTGAGGGGCAGTTTTTCCCAGGGTTGGGGGATAGCACAGAAGTATGTGGGACAGAAAGTGAGACCTGGGTGAGAAAAGAAAAGTACTTAAATAATGAAATAGAAAAAAGATGTTTTTTTCACTTTATTATTTTAAGTTAAATCTTTCAATAAATAATGTTGAAACAAGGTTTCACTACCCTCATTTTGTGAGATGTACAAAAAATGGAGGCTTAAGAAACATGGAAAGTCATTTAAAAACTCCCCAGAACTCAGCAAGCTTGGAGTTTGATTTATCAATATAAAGGAAAAGATTTAATCTGAAGAAATTTTTCATTTCCTGAGTTATATCATTTCCAGAGAGAGTCTGAGCACTTAAACTTCATAGCTACGTCTACACTGCAAGGTTTTTGCACAAAAACAACTGTTTTTGTGCAGTAACCCATGGAGCATCCACACCTGATCCAGGAGCTGATAGAGGAGGTATCTGAGCCTTTAGCTATCGTCTTTGGAAAATCATGGAAGACGAGAGATTCCGGCAGATTGGAAAAGGGCAAATATAGTGCCCATCAATAAAGAGGGAAATAAAAACAACCCAGGAAACTACAGACCAGTCAGTTTAACTTCTGTGCCAGGAAAGATAATGCAGCAAGTAATTAAGGAAATCATCTGCAAACACTTGGAAGATAATAAGGTGATAGGGAATAGCCGGCATGGATTTGTAAAGAACAAATCATGTCAAACCAATCTGATAGCTTTCTTTGATAGGATAATAAATCTTGTGGATAAGGGAGAAGTGGTGGACGTGGTATACTTAGACTTTAGCAAGGCATTTGATATGGTCTCGCATGATCTTTTCATCAATACAAATACAACTTAGATAGGGTTACTACAAGGTGAGTGTATAACTGGCTGGATAACCCTTCTCAGAGAGTAGTTATTAATGGTTCACAATCCTGCTGGAATTGTGTATAACAATTGGGCTCCTCAGGAGTCTGCTTTGGGACCAGTTCTGTTCAATATCTTCATCAACGATTTAGATATCGGCATAGAGAGTAAGCTTATTAAGTTTATGTTGTTTATTTATTTAAATATTTTTACCCCGCCTTTCTATTTAAAATATTCAAGGTGGCTTACAAAAAAACACAATACAAATATATATAAAAATTTAAAATATGAGACCCCAGAGGGACATAACCAGCTAAAATCATATAGAGAGGAGGAACACACACACACAAACTCAAACATTAATAAAAGAACGAATAAAAAGGGTGGGTTTAGCCTGACGCCAAAACAACGCTAGCGTTGGTGCCATGCGAATATCCTGAGGAATTCCACAGCCTGGGAGCAAAAGCTGAGAATGCCCTGTTTCGCGTAGATGTTAATCTTATCTCCACAAGTGGGGGAACACGAAGCAAAGCCTCCCCAGCTGACTTCAATCCCTGGGCAGGCTCATATGGGAGAAGACGGTCCTTTAGATACCCCGGACTCAACTCATTTAAGGCTTTATAGGTCATAACTAAAACCTTAAATTGTGCCCAGAAACATACCAGAAGCCAGCGGAGCTGCCAAAGCACTGGCAAAATGTGCGCCGTATAACTAGTGTTAGTTAAAACTCGAGCAGCCACATTCTGGACCAGTTGAAGTTTCTGAAGGCTCTTTAGAGACAGCCCCACATAAAGTGCATTACAGTAATCCAGTCTGGATGTAACAAGAGCATGGATCACTGTGGCCAAGTCATGTTTGTTCAGTAAGGTTCGCAGCTGGCGGATTAAATGAAGTTGCCCAAAGGCACTCCTGGCCACCTAAGAAATCTGATTTTCAAATGTTAAAAAAGGGTCCAGGAGGACTCCCAAGCTGCGTACCTGTTCTTTCAGGGGCAGAGTAACCCCGTCTAGAACAGGTTCCATGCCACATTCCCAAACAGATGGCCTCCTGATCCACAGGACCTCAGTCTTATCTGGGTTCAACTTCAGCTTATTTGACTTCATCCAAACCATCACTGCCTCCAGACACCAATTTAGATCAGTCACCACCACACCTGGTTCTAATGTCACAGGGAAATAGAGTTGGATGTCATCTGCATATTGATGGCACCGTCCTCAACAACTCCTTATGACCTCTCCCAGTGGCTTCATGTAGATACTAAACAGCATAGGGGACAAGATGGAACCTTGCGGGACCCCATAACACAATTGCCACGGCGTCGAATAGAAGCCCCCTAGTTCCACCTTCTGAAAGCGTCCCAACAGGTAGGACCGGAACCGCTGCAAAACAGTGCCTCCAATACCCAACTCCGCCAGACTTCCTAGAAGGATATCATGGTATCAAAAGCCACTAAGAGGTCTAAGAGAATCAACAGGGATGCACTCCCCCTGTCTGTTCCCCGGCGTAAATCGTCTACCAGGGTGACCAATGCTATTTCAGTTCCAAAACCAGGCCTAAAGCCAGACATGAAGTAGTTCATGTCTGGGTGGTACTTTGGCTCTGTCAATTTGTTTTTTCACTTCTCCAGGTGGGTATTTCAGTATTGGGAATGTTCTGTAAAGGTGTTGTAGGTGATTGTCTCTGTCTGTGGGATCGGAGCAAATTTGGTTGTATCTTAGGGCTTGGCTGTATACAATAGACTGAGAAATGTGTCTGGGATGGAAGCTGGAAGCATGAAAGTAAGTGTAGCAGCCAGTGGGTTTCCGGTATAGGGTGGTGAAAATTTGTCCATTATTTAACTGTACTGTAGTGTCCAGGAAGTGGATTTCTTATGTGGACTGGTCCAGGGTGAGGTTGATGGTGGGGTACTTGTTTAGTTTGGAAAGGAGAAGAATGAGAGAGGGAAATGATAGCAGTTTTCAAGTATCGAAAAGGGTGTGAAAAGGAGGAGGGAGAAAACTTGTTCTTCCTGGCCTCTGAGGATAGAGCAAGAAGCAATGGGCTTAAACTGCAGAAAGGGAGGTTTAGGTTGGACATTAGGAAAAAGTTCCTAAGAGTCAGGGTGGTTATACATTGAAATAAGTTGCCTAAGGAGGTTTTGGAATCTCTATCTCTGGAGATATTTAAGAGCAGGTTAGATAGACATCTATCTGGGATGGTCTAGACAGTACTAGGTCCTGCCATGAGGGATATGGACTGGACTCAATGACCTCTCGAGGTCCCTTCCAGTCCTAGTGTTCTGTGATTCTGTGATTCTATGTTGTAATTATAGGGGTTTTGACCAATGTTCCCTGTAAGCTATGCATTTGTGTAGCTGCTCAGCAGAGATTCCAGTGCCACCCAGCTGGTTAGCAGAGTATCCACCGCTCCTGGTGGTGCACATTCATACAGGCCTCAGTGCACATAACAAAATTCATTTGATGGAAAAAATCCACACGTGGATGGGAATAGAGGGAACATTGGTCCTGACCAAAAAAGGATGTGTGTGTTTGTGTGTGGCGTGGAGGGGGGTATTGCAAGGTTATGGAGGGGGAAGGTGCTCCCCTGCTACCTTAGTTTTATGCTGATACTCCTGGCAGAGCTGCCTTCAGAACTTAGCAGCTGGAGAGCAGTAGCTGCTGGCCAGGAGTCTGCTTCCATCAGCCACCCCGGTCTGAAAATAGAAATGCAGAAGTAAGGATGGCATGGAGTGGTATTACCATCCTGACATCTGCGTTGGTGGTTGCAGAGCAGTGCCTTCAAAGGTAGGCACCTGGCCTATAGCCACTGCTCTCCAGGTGCCCACCTCTAAAGAAATAAGGGTGGCAATAGCATGACCTCCCCTAAAATAACCTTGTGATCCCCCTGAAATTCCCTTTTGAGTTAGGACTCCCAATTTGAGAAACTTGCCCCTGTGAAATCAGTATATCATAGGGTAAAAACTTACAGAAGACCAGATTTCACAGTGAGAGACTAGATTTCATAGTCTGACTTGTTTCTCATGGCCAGATAGTGAATATCCTAGGGCTACTGTTCCAGGCTGAAAGGGTATTTTACTAAAGTTGTTTTGGTAGCAACAAGTAGACTAGAGCAGTGTTTCTCAACCTTTTTTTTTTTAATAAAGTACCCCTTTTTCCAAAAAAAAGCACCCCCTTTTTTAAAAAAGAATTATAAGTACCCCCCAGTACCTACAGTTTTTAGGCACACATTTTTTTTCTACCATTGCAACACATTTATTTAAACAACTTAATCATAGTTGGGCAGGCAATGAAATTTTGGGGTGTAAAAAGTACAAAAATAATAAGGCGTTGTAACACTTAAAACAAAAATTCAGTTTTCTCCAAATTTCAGTTGTGTTGTCATACCCCTCAGACTTCTCTCAAGTACCCCTAAGGGTATTCGTACCACTGGTTGAGAAACACTGGACTAGAGTGATGGGTTCACTACCTGCAAAGACAGCCATGTATGCTCCTTTCTGATGTTAGAGGAGGGAAATCTCATAAGATGATACAATTATTATGAAAAATCAGAAAGAAAAGAACTTGATGGCAAAACTGAGTGCACTATCCAAAGGAAAATCCGGAATCCTTAACACACAACAAGACACAGTGGCAACCAGTTCCTGGATTCTCTTGTATCTCCAGAACAGCATGAGATACAATCTGTTCCATGATCAGATGAAAAGGAGAAAAAGGATACAGCTGATTAAAAAGTCCAACAGGAAGTATGAGCAAATTAATTTTTAGAGAAAAGCAGTGACAGCTGGTGCAATGGGATAAGGCTAAAGATGGGAACAAGAGAATGGTAGAGAAATTATATCATTGGTGAATTCTAGGTAAAATCTCATGATACAATTATATATTTTTTTTATACTGGAAAGCTTTGTTTATCCTATGCTTGGGGTTCTAGAGGAAATGAAAGAGGTCAGATGTGGCTAGCCAAGTAAGCCTAATCTTGAGTATGTGGCATTGTTATAGCCATCATGATATTAGAAAAATAAGGTGGGTGAGACATTATCTTTTGTTGGACTAACTTCTGCTGGTCAGAGACACAAGCTTTGGAAAGTATACAGAGCTCTTCTTTAGGTCTGAAAAGCTTGCTCAGAGCAAGCTCACACTACAAAGATAAGTCAACAAAAGTTATGTGGACATTCAGCCACTGCGTAATTAAATCAGATGTGCATGCCCATATTAGCTCTTTCTTTCTGCAGTGTACATCCTCACCAGGAGTGCTTTCACTGATTTAACTATCATTGTGGGGTTCTGACTGCCTCCTAGGACAGCAGGGTTCTGGCTGTTTCTCCCTGTTAGGGTTGCCAGTTTTATTTGGATGTATTCCTGGAGGTTTCACCACATGAGATGATCTTTAATTAAGGAATAATCTTTAATTCCTGGAGACTCCAGGACAATCTTGGAGGGTTGGCAGTCTGAAAGTTGTTATTGAGTTACAGATTGTTGTAGTAAGCCATAAATCCAGCAGCTCTATTCAGTTAATAATTTTTAGTGTCAGGCAAAGTTCTGACACACAGTCATGGACTGAATAGAGACCCTGGATTAATGGTTTACTCCCACAATCTATAACCCACTAACAACCTCCCTCCCCACTTCCTTCCCTTGTTGTGATTGCAGGGTTGTTAACAAGTCAATTCACCTTCAATTTCCCTTGAAAAATATGTTCACTACTATACCAAACAATCTGTTCTACCTTCTATATAGCTGTGACACCGTGTCCCAGTCTACACCATTGGAGCTCAAACATTTTCAGACACACCCTTTCCTTCCCCCCAATAATCTAATCTGCCCTCCATTACTGCACAGCCAAGGCTTTCTCAGCAGCAGAACTTGGGCTGAAGGTGCAGCTAGGGGTGGAGGTGGGAATGGGGGTGAAGAGCTTGGGCTAGAGGTGGAGCTGGGCTGGGGGCGAGGTAGGGGGCAGAGTGGATCTGAGGTAGAGGACAGAGCTGGGGGGATGATGGGAGAGTAGAGGCAGAGGGGATGAAGGTGGAGCAGCTGTCATAAATCTGACTCTGTCAGTATTTATGATATTTGCTCCTGCTGATGTGAATTGCCCATTGCATTGATCTAATAATTCCACCTCAGCCCTGAGCCTGGTCACCTAGGGCTGACAGCTGGGGCTTCAGGCTGTCAACCCTGGACAGCAGGGTTCCGACTGTCACCCACACTGTCCATCAAATTGATGGAAGCACCCCACCAGCAGACAGAGCATAGCATGGCCATGAAAAATCAATTTTATTCCTGTGGTGGGTATACATTGATATAAATTAAGTCAACTTAATTTTGTAGTAAAGACTTGCTCCAAGTAAATTGCCAAGATCTGAAGAGCTCTGTGTAAACTGGAAAGTCTGTCTCTCACCAATTTGGCCAAATAAAAGCGATTACCTCAGCCACCATGTCTTTCTAATTTTCAGTAATAGAGATTGGCATTCCAAGGGCAAAAGCATTTTGTCATTTATATAAAATGTGTTAAAATGATGCTTGTGTTTAAAAGTTAAGAAATATATTACAGGTTCCTTACATCATTAATCTGAGTAAAATGAATCTTCAAAGAATGATGAAACTTAGAAAATGAAAATCTAAACAAAAGGTTCCTAAATGTCAGAGGTGAGGAGATCTTCAATAGAGAGGGGGAAAAAGAGAAAAATTAGGTGAGAACAAGATAATTCTAAATTGTTTTCCTGTAATACAAAAAACAGTTCATAATCTACTAACAAAATTCCAAATTATTTGGAGCCTAAGTATTGTTTTCCTATAGATGTCCTACTTCTTTAGGCTGTGCCCACGAAAGCTCATGATACCATCTACATGTTTTGATAGTCTTTAAAGTGCTAGCAGACTATTTGTTGTTGTTTAAGTTTATCCTGTACAGACTAACTGGGCTACCCCTCTGAAGCTATTGTTTTCCTGTAAGACATACATGCACAAGAACAATCTAGATGTCTCCGAGGATCTCTAGAAGTGGCTCAAAAAGTTTAGCCTTTAAAAAACAAAAGCAGGGATGCATTGGTGTTGTACAGTGAGGTGCGAGCAGTGCAACCTAGTACAAGTTGGACCTCACTGGTCTGGCACCCTTGGGACCTGATTGGTTCCAAACAAGGGAATTTGCTGGACCGGGGAGGTCTCTCCCCTCCTGGCCTGTGCTGCCACTGGGTTAGGGCTCCAGCCTGCCCCTGCTGCTTTCCCAGCCCCCTGGGGCTCTCAAGATGCCACCGTCCCCACTGCTGCCGGGGTGGAGTACCACTGCCAGAGCTCCGCAGCCAGGGCAGAGCTCTGCAGCCACCTGACTCCCTGTCTGGGACTGGAACCGTGGGGCTGGGGCCTGAGCTCCCTGGCTGCTGCTGAGGCTGTAGCCGTAGCTACCCAGTTGCTGGAGCCAGAACGGAGCTGGGACCAGAGTGCCACGCCTGTCGCTGGGGCCAGAACTCCCCACCGTGCTGCCCATTCCCCCCACCACACACACGCACACTCTCTCCTGGATGAGTTGCTGGTGCCCCCTATGACGCTCCTGCCCTACCTCCAGACCTTCCTGTTCCTGGGCTCCATGGTCCAGGAAAATCCGTGGTCTGGTCGACCAGGGAGTCCCAGTTAAGGAAGGTACAACCTGTAGTTGGAACAGGAGTCTGAGCAGAATCAGAGGGCAGAACCAGAGAGGAAGGATCAGCCAGGAGTGGTGAGGAAAGCAGGGACTAAAGCTGGAGCAGAGGCCAGCATGGTTTGGAGCAAGGGATGATACAAGAATCCTGTCTGGCACAACTATAAACATAGAACACATTGAACAGCCACTATGCTACATGGCTTAAATGGTGATCTGTTGTCCTTCCGTCCACAGTCACTTAGCCTTTGTCTACATTGCCAGTTGAATGACAGAACTTTTGCCATTCACAGGTGTTTAAGAAAGCCCCCTGAAAGGCAAAAGTTTTGCTCTGGCAAGTTGGGAGTGTGAATGACTCATTGTCAGCAGGCTCGCTCACCTGTTGAAAACTTGCAAACCTCGCTCATAGGGGATGGAAGCAAACGTGCAAATAAACAGCATTTACACTGACAGACTTTTAGCAACATGGTCATGTTGCTAAAAGCTGTGTAGTGTAGACAAAGCCTTAGTGAGGATTTATTGGTCCCAGCTATTTGCTAGGCAACTGAGATGAATTAGCTGAGTTCCTGAAAATGAGCGGAGAAAGCAGTGTAATTATTTTTTTTAATATAATTAAAATGGGATTTTCACTCCAGGAGAAACAGGAGTGACTTCAGATAAAGAAGAGCCGTAATGGCATGAGGCATATTACACGAAAATAAGTAACTCTTATATGCCCCTAATGTACAATTAACTAGCATAGATGTACAAATTCAGCTTAATTGGTTGAATACTGCAAGACAGTTTCACTTATTATTTGAAACTAACACTTTATTGTTTATATCCATTACTTCCTTCCCCAAGGCTTAAATATTAAATTGGATTAATGTCTGGGAATTGAAAAATGGAATAAAGTTTCGAATACAGACTTAAGTCTCTAAGGGTGCATCTATACTGCACTTGTAGCTCGAAGTAAACTACGTAATTTGAGCTATGCAAATTGTGTAGCTTATTTTGGGTGAATTTCGAAATAGCTTATTTCGAAATTTGGCGCTGTCTACACAGCACTTATTTCAAAATAAATCGCTATTCCAAAACATACCTTGCTCCTCATGGAATGAGGTTTACAGGGACGTTAGAATAGCGAGCCCATTTCGAAATAATGACACACTCAAAAGAAGCGGAGTAGCTGCAGTGTTAGATGTAGCCTAAATGTGATTCTTACATCAGTATAATTTGGCCAGCTTTATATACACAGAATAGTTTATACTTTAATGAAAATGCCCAATGCTAGGTTAGCTATAGCACCCCAGCAAATGTCCATTCTGTCTTGTTGAACCAGGCATGCTAGTTTACAGTTTGAATGTTCCCAACACAAAAATACAAGTGGCAAAAATTGAAATAGAGCATAACTTTATTAAGATTAAAATTAGTACCCTTACCAGTTAATATTGAGTGCTACAGTATGTAAAAAGGTTTTTGGTTTTTTTTACATTGTTCATAAAACTTGTTTTTCCTCTGATGTTGTAAAACTCCCAAGGGAGTGTTAGCTAATTGATGAACCCTTTCTCTTCAGCCTGCTCATGTGAGAAGATATTTGTTACAAAATATATAGTATACTGATTTCTGACGAAGTGCAGAGTATAATGGGAATTGCTTTGAACCTCCTCAAACTGATATATAGTGACTTAATCCCAGTGCATCGTTTCTCCACCAAAGTAGATGGTATTAATATGAGACAAGCAGTGGTGAGGGTGGAAGAGGAGCATCTGTAGCCATTCTTGCCATCATAATTGCGCCTTTATCAAATCAGGTTTTGCATCTGTTTAATCATAACTCACAACGTAGCCCTGATCTTTCAGTGAGCCTTGGATCAGCACTAAGGGTGTTAAGTATCAGGTAATTGACTAATCGAATATTCAATGCATTTTGCATTGACTATTTGATTAGTTGATAGGGTGCCTTCTCCTGTATAGCTGTTGCTACACTTTAAAGGTGAAAGTGCCATGTGGAGTCCGGGGTCAACTGGGGACTCCCCCGCTGATCCCGAACTCGATGTGATGCTGCCACTTTGAAACGCCATGGTGGCATTTCAAAGCGGCAGCGCCACACAGAGCCCAGGGTCAGCGGGGGAGTCCGCAGTTGATCCTGGGCTCCACGCGATGCTGCCGCTTTGAAATGCTGCAAGCAGCCTGACGCCGGGCTCCCTGCAGCATTTCAAAGCAGCAGAGCTGTATGGAGCCCAGGGTCAGTCCCAAGCTGATCCCAGGCTCCATGCAGAGCTGCCACTTTGAAATGCTGCATGCAGCCTGGGGGCACCCCAGCTAGCCCCAGGCCACACGTGTTTCAAAGCGGCAGTGCTGCATGGAGCCAAGGGTCTGCCCCCAGGCTTCAAGCACCATCGTCACTTTGAAGAAGCCCCTCTTCTCCCCCCCCTCCCCTTGCTGCCTCTATTTGATAGAGACAGCGGGGGGGGG
>CM057847.1:114462490-114491812 GCA_030068395.1 Apalone spinifera
CTTTCGATTCAATTCAAGAGCAAAATGTATTAAACTTTAAAATATTTCAGGAGTATGTATGTTGTGGTTTTTGTCCTACCTTTTTTTTGCTGGCATGCTAATGATTTCATGTTCTGGGTGGTTTATTGATGTTTCAGTCAAATGAAGAAAATAATCTAACTATTTCTTATCAGTAATGTATTTGAAGACCGTAATAGTGTAGCTTTTCTTTTCAGACACTTATATATGCAGGCATATAGAGCTCTTCAGCATTATGTCTTCTAATGGAAAGACTATCAGGCAGAATGATTCAGTAGAGTATGAAGAGCTTTGCTTGTCCCCAATAAAATAATTCTTTCTAAATCAGTGGTTCCCAACCTTTTTTATACCTAAGACTGGCAAATGAAATGCAGTCACAAACTTTTTTGGCGGACTGGTAACATTTTATTTGCGTATTTACATACTAGTTATGCAAATAATGAATATGCAAACATGCAAATAAAGTGTTACTAGTCCGTTTTAGCGCATGCTTGCTCCTGCTGTTTGTTTCCACCTCTTCCATGGCATCCTTTCATCCTGCCTTTTTTAGCTGTATCTCTTCCCTTGATCTCTTTCTGATCACTATCACCCATTGGTCTGGTCTCTTCATTGCAGACTGTAACCCCCCTCCCAGTCTACCATCCTGTTGCAGACAGTATGGATTACACTGTTCTTCCCTCTGCCTTCACCCCACCCCATCCCTACCCGTGCAGGGGCAGGTTCCGTCTCTCTCTCCTCCTAACAGGTGTTCTTAGCACAAACTCAACATGGGGCATGCTATTTGCATTAAATATTCAGTTGCTGTGTTTTATCCTTGAGTGAGCTGAAAGGCAGTCCTACTTAGAACAGGGGATAGGAAAGACTGATGGGAGGAGACCCAGGGAAAGGTGTATCCTAGCTCCACTGCATCTGCTCAGCAGCAGGGCCTTTGCAGAAGTAGAAGCACGTGCAGAGGGAGGAGGGAGGCTGCAAAGTAGAGAGAAGATTATTTTAAAGCATGAGGCATATCTCTTCCTGCTGGCAGCAGATAACTTTCAGCCTTTAAACCCAGGCCAGTCTGCAGCAGCTGTCAGAGAGGAAAAGAGAGCTGATGCCCACCATGTGTCCTCTTCCCCTCCACCCCCCCTTCCCTCCCACAATGAGTCATTTCTATGCAAAAACCTAAGCCTAGGAATTCCTGGCAGAGATGAGTGGAGCTGGTGATGCCCTTCTTTCCTTCCAACTGAGTGGGCTGGTGTCCATGTTTGTAAGTTCATGAGAAACGGGAATCCCAGGGCCGGAGAGGGAAGCTGCATCTGGCCCAGAAGCAGATGTAAGGCGCAGGGACTTCCCCTGGAACTGTCATGGATGGGAGTTGTGAGCAGACAGCTGCTGGGAGCCCCAGGTTGCGAGAAGGCCTGGGAGTATGTGGGACCCAGAACAGAGGGTCAGACGCTGCTAGGTATGGCAGGGGTAGCTGCTGCCCAGGTTACAGAGGGTGCTGCTGCTGCAGGAGTGCTGTGAGATGGTCTGAAGGGCACTTCCCCCTCCCCCTTTGTAGCAGAGCTCTGGTCTGCAGCTGGACAGGCCCTTAACCCCTTATCCCGCTCCCTAACTCTCCTCCCCCTTTACATGCAGGGGCTCAGGTGTGTGGCTGGCACCAGGCCTCTTGCCTTCCTTTTTTCTAGCAGTGTGTAACAACCTGCCGGCTGCAGGGCCCCTTGACCGCACCTCTTCTGGGCTGCTTTCTCTTCCCCCTACCCTCCGCATCTCTCTCCGCCCTCAGGGCTCAGCTGGGTGGCTGCTGGGTCTGCAAGGCTCTGGCTTGGAGCACCACCTGCCCCCTTTGCGGGGCCCTGCCCCTCCATTACTTTTTTACTTTTTGTATTCCTGAAGCTGAAGATGCTGTAGATGTGCAGGTGCTCTTCTTTGCCTTGACACCATTGGTCATAGTCCTCCCACTACCAGCTATCCCTCCTGAAAGGTCATCGTTCCTTTTTGTCTTCAGCAGGGATGTTGATGTCCCAGTTTTTTAAAGTTTTGTTACTGAAGACACCCAGGAGCTGTTTCCTGGTTTTGATTTTTGTGGTGGTGGTTGAGTTTTGTTTATTCGAGGCACTTTGGGCACTGAGCCAACAGACCTGCTTGCTTTCTTCATTCTGTGCTGCCTCTTTGTGATCCATTTACAGATGCATCGGGCAGTGCCGCCTCCATTCTTGCCTCATCGTGGGGGAACCCGTGGATGCTCCGAGACCCAACCACAGCAAACTTGGTTGGGGGAGGGGGGGGAAGGTAGATAGGTGCAGCAGCAATCGTCACTCCCCTCCCTTCACAGGATCGATGCCACTGTGCAGGCGCTGAGCAGGGTGAAGATGAGGCTCAGACTATGCAGCATGTGCGTTGGAAAAGTGCACACGTGGCAGTTAAGCGCAGGGGAGGCACTTTAACAGTGTTGCACACCACCAGTTTCTTTAGGCCACGCACAGGGGAAGTGGGGGCTCCCCAGCACCAGGGCTCCCTTGCAAGTGTGCAGGAGAAAGGAAGGAAGCAGGGAGAAGCTTCCACCAGACCCGTCTTGCACCTCAGCCATGTGCTTCTCCCCGGCGCCACACAACCAGCTGGCTTTAGAATTCAGATTATGTACAAGTCTAATAAACAAACTTGTTACTTTTAATGGGGTTAGAGTGGCTTAAGCCATTCAATAGGTCTCTTAGGGTATGTCTGCATAGCAGGGCTAAAGTCAAATTAAGCTGCACAACTTCAGCTACTTAATTGTGTTGAAATAGTTTAACTCAGCTCTTGGCATTCTTTCTTCGACTTCTCTTACTCTTCATGAAATGGGGGTTGCCATGAGTCAGAGTAAGAAGTCCTCCAGCTCGACATTATTTCGAAATAAAGGCTTGTAGCATAGACGCGGACTATGTTATTTTGAGATAACTATGTTATTCCGAAATAATGCTGCTGTGTAGATGTACCCTTTGTTTTGGTTTTTTATTTACAATAATTAAAGTTCAGTTATCTCTACATCTCTTGTATTATTTCAGTTAATAATATTACTGAATATTGGGTTGTGATTTAAAAATAAATCGGTGAGGAGTTTTATGGAGCTAGTCCATTATACCTATACACAGGGGCGGCCCGTGAGCCTAGGCAAGCTAGGCAGCTGCCTATGGCGCCGCTGGCCCGGGCGCCCCGTGATGATGTCACGGCCATTGACGGCCGTGCAGGCAGGGTCATCGATTGCGCCGCCCTGCCTAGGGCGCCAGCTGCTCCTGCCTATATACGTGGATTATCAGTTTAGCATACCAAAGGAAAACACTAAGTCTGTAAGTACCTACATGTGGAACAAATATTTAATAATGTAGGCAAGAGAAGGCATTGCTTTCCCAAAATTTCCCACACTGCCTGGCTGCCTGCAGCCGGGGAAACCTGTGGCAGTGCCATGCAGCAGGGAATGGCTGGAGCCACCAGGAAAGGTTGTGAAAGGGCATGGTCTCAGGGGAAGGGATAGGGCTTTGGGAGAAAGAAGGGGAGGGCTTCAGCTGCCTTCCCCTGCTGGGCCTTCACCCGCCTCCCATGAATAATAGGCTTTTCAATCTAGTCAAGAAAGTCTAACAATCCAGTGGGTAGAAGTTGAAGCTAGATAAATTCAGATTGAAAATAAGGCATACATTTTTAGCAGTGAGGGTAATTAACCAGGGGATCCTTTATCACTGGCAATAGTAGATCAGTATTTTTTTCCCTTAAAATTATGCTCTTGGAATTATGTTGAGGAAGTTCTATGGCTTCTTCAGTACAGAGGGTTAGAATAGATCATCACAATCGTCCCTTCTGGCCTTTGAATCTCTGATTGCCTTTGTCCTTGATAGCAAAGAATCAAACTTCCATTCTTTTGGGTGTTTTTGAATCTCAAGTAGCCAATTAGTGATTTTCTTGTGACTTCTGCTTTAATAAGGAACCTGATTTTCAGTATGGCAGATGTTGCATCTAATAGAAGTCTAATTGATTGGTTAAGTTCTGGACATAGCATAAGTAGTGTATATCTAGTTTATTCTTGCCTCCTTTTCTTTCTAGGGCCTATATAAATATAGTAAAAAATAAGAATAAAAGTATTGGAATCTGTTACACAGTCTGTTTCTATCCTCAAATGTGTAAGGGTATATTCAAAGTGACACAATCAAGCCAATTCAGATTTAAAAGCAAACTGTCTTATTTTTACTCATGAAACATTTTCAAAAGTTCCTAGGAAAATCAGAGATTCATGCCACATAAACTTAAAAATTACATTGTAATTAACATTGATATGTCTGATCTTTCTTTGGGTAACTACCAAATGCTGTAAAGTATCATTGCATTGGAATTTCATTTCTGCATTGGTAAGATTGCTTCTGTTATTTAGTACTTATTCATCACAAAGCTTGTTTGTAATGATATGCAGGAATAACCATTATATTGTGCAGCTAGAAGAACTTTATTTTAAAAATTAAAATGTTTCTTGTTTAAGGAGTATGGAATTAATACAAATCATTTTTTTGCTCTTAGGAATTCTTCAATGGGTGAAGCTGATAGACAATTTCGATGCTGAGTATGAATATGTCACCAGTGAGGGAACAGTGTTCACTTTCAAGACAAACCGCCATGCTCCAAATTATCGATTAATCAATATTGACTTCGTTGATTCAGATGAATCCAAATGGAAAGTGCTTGTTTCTGAGCATGAGAGAGATGTTCTAGGTAAGACTATAAACCAAATGAAAAATGGTTTGGTTTGGTTTTCCCGAAGTGAAGTAGGTCTGCTAGTTATTGAACGGGGCTTGTCTCTTAGACCCCCTGTTTCCTATTTATGCTTGTTGGGATTCTTTTGAATTGAAGGATAACTTTTGTTAAGGCACCAGACTGAGACATGAGAGATCTACATTGTTTCTACGTTTGTCACAGACTTCCTGTGTGACATTTGTCAAATTGCTTGTCTCTTGGTGTCTCACTTTCACCATCTGTAAAAAGAAGATAATATTAGCCCTGTTTCATGAGGCTTTATGAACATTGATTTAACATGTGTCAGGCACTCAGCTATAATTACTGGGGCCTTGAAAGCAGACACTAATAAGAGCTAACCTAGTAGCATTACGGCACACTATAAACTGGAGATCAGGCTGTAAGCTACCTTTCCTGAGAAAGTAGCATGTGTAAGCTACCTTCTCAGGAAAGCTACCTTTGTAGCATGTATAAGCTACCTTTCCTGAGTTGACAGGAATTGGTGGTGCTGAAAGGCAAGGCCAGATTTGAGGGCATGAAGGAGGTGGGTAGAGGGTGTTTTTAATTTTTATTTATTTATTTTAATATCTAAGGAAAAGTCAAAGCAGGGCCTTCTGATTTTGAATTAATTACAATAAAGACGCAGTACAGTATATTCCAAACTTTGCAGTAAGTTAGGAGTTTTTTAAAACTGTATTCATTTTGGAAAATTTGTGGTGTTTATAAGTCAGAATTAATTGTAGATATTGTAGAAATGCCTATCCTGGAGTGTTATTGTCCAAGTGTTTTGCAGATGCATTTCATGCATCTCTTAGGTGCACCATATTCCCTACAATACATTGTGTTATTGTACCTGACTAGCATAATACTGGCTGTTTGAAAGCTACATATTTCTTTACCAGTTTTTGTTCAAATCCCTTCACATTTTGTATGCAAATTTTTCTGTGCATGGCTTTTTTTATATCAGTGGTGAAATAATAGAGTTTGGTCTACTCACACCGTGACTGCTATATTCTAGCGAATGCAGCCTCTACTCCCTTCTCTTTCAAATCACTCTTGGATCACTTTTTCCATGACACCCGGAAGATGTGAATTCATAAGAATAATTTGTTAAGAACTATGATTCCCTCCCTTTAGATTTCCCAATCTAGTATCCTCCAGCAGTCCCTGGGCCACATTCTTTCCCTATTTTATGTGCCACAAAAGGCTGTAAAGCTGCTTTAAAACTGGCATAGAACCATCTTAACAGGCTCTACACCACCACCATTTCCCAGCCTCTGTTCCTGTTACAAGGATGATGGGGGAGGGCGGGTTACAAATCTATCCCTCTGGGTGTGGGTGATCAGACCACTCTGGAAAACTTATAGAAGAGAGCCGAAGGATTGAGGGCACAACAAGAGTGTCCTTATATTACTTTTATTCCCTATATATATCAACAGACAAAGATGTTAAGATCGCTTATATGGAATTGTTATATAGCTTATTCCCCTTTTCAAGCATATTCACACAAGTGTACTTATCAGGTGGCCAACCCTGATAGTAGCTGGAAGAGGCTAGAGATCTGGCAGTGCACATGCTGCCTTGGCATCTGTTGATTCATCTCCACTGATGCCCCGGCGCAAAGGACCCTTATACACTTCTAATCAGTAGCTCTGTTGATGATTCACTGAGAAACTGCTGTACAAGCCTTTCCTCTGGGCATCACACAAACAGTCACTCTCTTTAATTGTGCTTTTCTTGTGTTCTTAATTACAAGTTCCTCATGTTGTTTGTCCCATAGTCACTTTGCGCAATCAGGTCTCTTGATGTTTTGCCTCTTCTTTCCGCTGCCACAATAGTGCTATGTCTACTTTCGTTCTTATTCATTTTTACCCAGTTAATCAATTATAATCAATCATTATAATCAATAAAATCTATATGAATCATATCATGAGGAGTGGCACATAACTGGACTATGCTTTTCCAGGTTATGCTCAAAGTAAAATGGGACTTTAGACTTTGATTGCCACAGGGTTCTTGGGTTGCAAAGATGGCAAGCACAGCTTGATCATACTCTAATATTGATAGCCCTCTGTGTCTCTATTTTAGGTTGTAAGTGCTTTGAGTCAGGGACCTCCTTCATCTTTTACTTGTGCAGGGCAAAGCATGTTGTCAGTGCTATTTGTATAATAAATAATAGACGTGACAAATTAACTTCCATTCTGGTCATCAGAAAACTGGTCATCAGTCTGTTAAGTTGTATTAAATCATAGGTAACAGCAATGTAAAATATGTAGTCAAGTTAAATTATATTACTAAAAGTCTGAAAATTCCCAAATGCTATGGATCTTGGCATATGTGTCCTAATAAATTTTACAGGATGGACCTCTCTAGTCCAGTACGCTTGGAACCTGACCAGGTCCAAACCAGAGAAATTTCTGATGTTGGGGGGTCAGTATTGTCTGGCAGCATTACCAACACTTCCACTGCTTACGTAGGCTGTTAGAAGACACTTAGGGGGGTAGACTAGAGCTAAATAATGGCACAGAACACTGAGAGCTACAACTGGTGGCTGTAAACAAACTTTTTAGGACTATTGGAAGCTTGGCTACACCCATGAAAAGTGAACATCCAGCTAACTAAAATCATTCCAGACATTTCTGGACCAAAGAGTTTCTGGACTAGAGACCTGTACTACTTTTCTGAAATGTGCTCTGCCTTGATTTTTCATTTTAGCACATACAGAGTTATCTCACAGCAGATTTCTGCTTCAGCATTTCCATTCTACGGGCAAAGTCAATTTGAGTATGTGTCGAATTAGGACTTCATTTTGATAATCGTAGGTTCAAATACATGGGAGTACTGAGGGCACTAGCCTTTCGAGACTAACAGATGTCTCTAACACGTCAACCCATACATCAGTGGATGTACCTGACCTGCAGAGAACTCAAAGTTTTGGATGACTATGGTCTGAATAATCAAAATTTCATTATACCTACAAACAGAGCAGCAGGACACAACAATATAAAAAATATGTCTGACACAGAACTCCAGTAAATATTTTCAATCTCCTCCACCTCCTCCCTCCCCCATGTACTCGTTACTTTGCTTTATAGAGACAGTTATATAAAGTAATCATTATACTGGATTAGTGAGTGGCTTTATTAGATAATAGGAATTAAGTGTATATTAAAGACCACATTAAAATGAAATAATCTAAAACAGTTTAATGTATAGGTGTCATTTTATATATATATACACACACACACACACACACACACACACACACATATAATCAAAGGGCTGTATTCTGTTGTGCCAAAGGAACCATGACTGCTTGTAATAATCTAGACATATCACTCTGAATAAAAGAAAATATCACTAGTTCGCAGCTGATAAACCAGAATCCTTCATTTCTAAAGAGTAAGCTATTGTAGTGAGGAAAGACCAGCCTGTCATTATGTCATATTGCTTTAGTCCTTCCAAGATTTGGTTTGGCAAGACATAATTATAGCAGAAGGTTAATAATTTATTGCTGCAAAAGCCTTAGAATCAAGTGAAATTGATTTTGATACAAAGATGACATGGTAGTGAAACACCTCCTACAAAAACTATGAGTATAAGCATTCAAAGGTTAAATGAGTATTTGCTGCTTAGAGAAACAAAATGAGTCTTGATCATTGCAGCTGTGGAGATGTGTGGTTTTGCACTACTTGTTCTGTTAGGGTGCTGCTTTAAGTTAGTTTGTCTGGATTCATGGTCTGTGGGGAGCTTTATTTGATAGAATCATAGATTACTTGAACTGGAAGGGACCTCGAGAGATCATCAAGTCTAGTCCCCTGCCCTCACTTCAGGACCAAGTACCATCTAGATCATCCCTAATATATGTCTATCCAAACGGATGTTAAATATCTCCAGTGATGGAGATTCCACAATCTCCCTAGGCAATTTATTCCAGTGTTTAACCACCTAGACGGTTAGGAAGTTTTTCCTAATGTCCAACCTAAACTTCCCTTGTTGCAATTTAAGCCCATTGCTTCTTGTCCATACAAGAAGATGATGATGAACTTTGAGATTTTATGGGGGGGTCTACTTGTCCAATTGATTATATATAATGATTATGTACCAGGATATAATTATGAGTACTGAAAGTCACTTCACAAACATTTTAGCAATTGATGCTCAAAGTTACAAATGTTTTTCTTGGTTAGAATGGAATATGGAAATCTAACTCAGAATTCTGCTATGTGTCTTGATCTACTTGTTAGCTGTATCTTCTCCTTTTCTGGGTGTGAACTTAGTCTCAATTTTCAAAAAAACATCTGCCACATTATAATGGAAATAGATTTTGTGAGATGGAGTAATAAATGTGAAACTCTGCCAATATCTTCCAGTGGCAAAAAGTTTCCACAGAGTAAAAAATATGTCATGCTGCATTTGTAGTGTAGCTAATAGCTAAGGGGAGGGGGAAAAACACATACCAAGATGAGTGATTTTAATTTGGTTTTATTGACCCAGTCCTCCAGGTACAGTTGACTGTGGGCTTTCATTTTTTTTTTTTTTGAGAACCCAGTCCTACACTACAATTTCCATAAAACTTTGAAAAAAAATGTATTCCTACAATATGAGGTTGTTAATATGACAGATGTTTAAAAGCACAGAGCGTAAAGAATTATTCATTTGCATTCTTATTTTGAATCACTCTCTCCCAAACAGTAAGAACTGTCATGGTTTACATAATTCTCAATAGGGACACACAGTAAAGATAAATTTAGAACTCTAATCAGTGAGTAAAGGACAAGAAACATGACAACCATTTTAAATGAAAATGATTAAGAAAGGCCCAGGACATCTGCATTTGCCATGAGATGCATGCCTACCCATGCCCTGCCAACTGGAGAGAATTTGTATAGTATTATCATTTAATTCTCAGAAAGTCTAAATCTTGGTGTATGTTTGAGAATTAATATTAAAGTATAGGAAGCCCTGCAGCTGACTGATGGAGGAAAGAGCTACACTGCCTAGGGTTTGGCATTTCACCAGCAGCAGAGGGAAGAATAGTGGACAATAAAGCCACAGAATGTATTTTAATCCTTAATCCAGAGCACAAGTTTTGAAATGGTATCACTACACCCTTGTAATGTCTGAGGGAGGATTCCTCCCTTTTGGAGCTCACCTGTGGCCCAGTTAATTGCCCCTAAGCAAAGACTGTACGAAGCAGATTTTAGTAAACTTTCAAACCAATTATACATTGCAACTCAGAAGAGAGGGTAGAGACACTTTAAAAACAGCTTCATGTTTAATTGTTTGCCTAGCCACTGAATCAGATGTGTTCATTTACAGGTGAAAAAATAGTAGTTTTATTATTTTGTTTCATTCCTCTCCTTTACTGATGGCTGTTGCATAAAATGCTAGTTTCGTCCCCTGCAGGCTAGTCCAATTTGCCTCAAGAAGAGAGTCACACTTTCAGGCTGGGTCCAACTCCATTTTATTGTTTGCAAACAAGGTCGACAGAGGAGCTCTGTTGCTCAAAGCAGAGTCAACCCCGGGCAACGCTTGAGCAAAAACTTTTGTGGATTCAACATTTCTTCTGGCCAGCGTGTCGCAACGTGATTGTTTACTGCAAGTTTACTTAGTTCCCTTATATGGAAAGAGCTAGCAGAAAGTTTAGCAGCTTCCGAGACATGCGCAATCAGCTAAATGATACGTGCTGTTTTGAGCTTAAGCAATGGGGAAGAAGTACACTTAGTTTTTACTACAATGGCCTTGTAGATATTCACCCTGCACTATGAGAATAAAGCATGATTCATTCCATTATGTGTATATTCACTATGAATAAAGATTCTGAAGGCCAAATTAGGCCCTCAGTTAGACCAGTGTAACACTGCTGGCATCATATGTAGGATTACCGCCACCCATCTGTGTTTTAACCGGATAATACAGTTTTGGGGTACTTTATCTGGGTACTATTTAGGGTTGCTAGTGCCTGATTTTCAACTGGAGAGCCCATTCAAAAAGGGGACCTGGCAACCTTAAATGGCCCCCAACCCAAAAGTCTGGCAACTCATAAGGACCCATTAAATCAAACGCTGAGAGCACCCCCAGTAAGGGCAGTCGATGGTATGTCGATTCCAGCTGCGTAGCTGGACTGGAATATCTTAAAGCTGATTTTCTGGTTCTAGTATAGATCTGGCCTCAGGCAAGATAAGCTGTGCAGCAAGTCAGGCCTTTTGCTGTTTTAAGAAGCCTTATTTTCTTATGCTATGCTTTGCTCCTGTCACTAGACAAACAATACTTTTATTTTAAGAAGTCTGTTCTGAGTCATTGTCATCTGTAGGTTGCAGATACCTGAAGGGAAAGACCAAACTCAGACTTACTGGGTAAAGAGAGTCAGCATATATAATACTGTATCCCAGCAGCGGGTCTAAGAGTGGCAGATTTGCACAGCTCCACCTCAAACCAAGGTGAAAGGCATGCAGCCTGATAACTGGGGAGCTTCCATTTGGGAAATTAGAGAGGGGACAGAGATGCAGCTAGTCCTACAACTGTAAAAGACTCCAAACAGAATCTGAGTAAAAAGGTGTTATTTTTACTTAGCCGTTTAAGACTTAGGACTCAAAGATGAGTCATGTTCCTGGCTGTCACAGACTTAAGTGACCTGAAGCAACTCAATTGACATCTTTCCACCTCAATTTCCCAATTTCCAAAATGAGGATAGCAACACTACCCTATCCCAAAAGGGCTTATAAGCCTTAATTAAATATTTTAAAGTGCTTTTATTCCCTCAGGTAAAAGGTTTCATACAAACACAAAATATTATTTATTTTTATCACGTTTTTTCTTAGTTTTAAGCTTCAGATTTAGAGCATTCTAACATAAATGCCTAAGCCTTGCCCTGTAGGCATTTTGGTTTTTATGTCAAAGTTTGCTAATAAAATAACATCATTATTTGCTGTTGGTATAACAGATTTCTAATTGAATTTATTAATTAAATTTACTATAAAGCACACTTCCAAACCTCTGGATATTGTCCAATCAATATAAAACTTAAGTGAAATGTGTAGCAAAGAAATCTGTACATTCTTGAAGAGCTTGCTTGTTCATTGCTTTTAAATATGTAGTATGTTGCAATGGAGGGACAAGATCTGAAAACAAAAACTCTATAATCAAATATACTCCAATAAAAATAAGATTTTAGCAAAACTAGGTCAGAGAGCAAGATCTAACTTTGGAATTAGGATCACAAAATTGTTGATCCTGAAGAGAAGTAATCTCTGAGTACTAACTATATGTTTATTACAGTTATCAGGAGACTCATGCATTCCATTACTTTCATGTTGCCTTTTAAAAAATCCATGACTTTTTACTCTGGGGAATCTTGCATGCAAATGGAAAGTGGGTGAGTGAATGGATGTTTGAATATTCTTTAGGAACGGTTCACAAACTTTGTTCAGAGCCTTAAGAAAATGTGCTGTGAATTGTACTGAAGGCTAGTAGGAAGCAGGGATTTGGCAGCAACACAAAGAACCGGATTGACGAGCTTGTTGTAAAAAACTTTTAATAGCTTGGGATGTGGCTTAGCATCACAGTACCTTAGTAACAACTCTGAGCTACCTCTGAGATGCTCACTCAATCAGAAGATACTCAGACCAAGACACAATCTATAATCCACAGTCTAGAGGAAATGTTATAGTCCAGAAGTGCATCTTTGACTGAAATCTTTGACTTCTCACAGCCAATGCTACTACAGGTCAGTCTTAGCTTTTTTTCCTCAAAAGATACCTTGGCAAACCTGAACCATGACTGACCTAGAGGCTTTCTTGAGAGGCTTAGTTTACAGCTTTAGAACAACTTGCATTTGTTTTCCTCTTGCACATGTATGGCAGTAGAGGTTGTCTGAGAGTAGGGGTATAATCCTAGCCTTGTTGAAACGTATGGAAATTTTGTCACTGACCAGAAACATGTCAGGACCTTATTTTAGTATGTTACTTTGCCTCCTTATGTGTTTGTTATATAGAAACATTTATAGTATACCTATACAGTGAGTAATGTGTTATTCTATGAACTGTTAATGTTGCATTTGCAGGTTTTCCTGCACATACATAACTCAGAGTTATTGTATTGGAGGAAAGTGTTATTTTCCATGAGTTCTACAAACAAGACTATTACTCTGAAATGTGGGATTAAGATGGCAGAAGAAAGCAAAATTACAAATTAGCAGTTGTTTTTTAACTCAAGCTTTGAAGCTTCATCAAAATGTATCCCTTATTAATGGGGTTGAGACATGTTCTTGCTCAGGAAGTGAGTCTGAGGTTTCCTCTTAGGAATTAAGGATGTGGATCTTGTCTTCATTTTGGTTCTCTTTTCTCCTCTATCAGTGATTCAACATCAGAATGTCAATAAGCATCTGTACAGTCGGATGGCTTGACATGGTGTGTCTAGCACTGCAAAAATAAAGGGTCAGCACTAATTTTGGTACCTTAGGTTTTTAGGGTGGGTTTTTGACATGAAGAAATTCAACATATACTATACGTAAAACCGTCTTAAAATTATTAGAAAGGAAAGATTGTTCAAGGGGAAAAAAGACACATTTCACCCAAATGAAATCCATTGTACTAAAGAGACTCCTTTTTTGGAAAATATCCACGCACATTTGTAAAAGTACAGTCGGGGCAATCTCTCCTAAATAGGAACTGTTGACGTACTTCTGAGCTCAGTTTCCCAGGCATTGTTCATGACTAAAATTCTGTTCTAAGGCTGTCTACTCTGGCATTTTACAGGACTGAAAAAAACAAACTCATACACCCTGAGCACAGCAAGCTACAGTGCTCTAAAGCACCAGTATGAACCAGGTTTGAAGAGGTGGTGTATAGAGAGAGCTGGGGAATCGCTCTGCCGGCTCTCATACTGTGGCCATACTCTCAGTTTAAAAAGTATTCTAGTTACTAGAAAAACTTAAAAAACAAGGACTAGTCTTGCAGCACCTTAGAGACTAACAAAAAAATGTAGGTGGTATCATGAGCTTTCGTGGGCACAACCCACTTCATCAGATGAATGGCGTTTAAGGGGTTCAGTTTTCAAATAAATAGCACAGAGAGGGGACAGGATGGGAGGGGAGGAGGAGAAGAGAAGGAAAAAGAAGAGGAAAAAAGGGAAATAAATTGTCAATTAGAGAGTCCATGCTAAAATATGCTGAGAAGAGCACTTAGTACCCACTCTAGGTACTCTTTGTTTGGTTTTTATGTCATTAAGATGTGGAATGCACTTGGGAGAGGGGGTTCCTGGATGAGTATGATGGAGGTGTGCTATATTGGTTATTGGAAAGAATCTGTTTGAAGTTAGAGGGTTGTACGTAGGCAAGGGTTGGTCGATCCCCAAAGGCTTTTGAGAGTGAGGGGTCATTTTCCAGGATAGGTTGTAGATTGTTGATAATGTGTTGGAGGGATTTAAGTTGGGGGCTGTAGGTGATTACCAGTGATGTTCTGTTTTCTTTGTTGGGATTTGAAGTAGCTGATGTCTAGGTACTCATCTGGCTCTGTCAGTCTGGTTTTTTTCACTTCTCCGGGTGGGTATTTCAGTTTTAAGAATGCTTGATATAGATCCTGTAGGTGTTTGTCTCTGACTGGTGGGATTGGAGCAAATCTGGTTGTATCTTAGGGCCTGGCAGTAGACAGTTGATTTACTAGAGTATTGTAGTTCAGAAGTAGGTTGTCTACTGGGAACACAAATTGCACTTTCACGGCCAATATTTGTATAGTCTGATAGTTACTTATATTGCCAGAAGCAGAATTTGCATTATTGCATTGATAATTTTTTCCTGTTATATTTTTATTAATAAACCAAAGTTATAAAATAAACTAAAAGCAATTTGAACTTTTGGCATATAGCAGATTCTGCAGCTTTATTCAAATCGCCTATTGTGCAAAGGAAGCAAATATAAAGAGACCGTGTAACAATGTAATATTTCTTATTTTAGTTAATGAGCCAGATATGAACTTGTAACTTGAAATGCATAAAAAGATGTAAGAAATTAAAATTTGTAACTATATTTCATTATGCGACCTCACTTATAAGATTTATTCCATACCATACCAATAGTATATAACAACTATTAATTTATAAAGAGTGCCATACTTATCTATTAAAGTATCTTGTTATTACAGGTCACGGCTCCTTGATTGAAATTCTAATCAATATTTCAGTGTAAAGTGTTTGGGTTTGGTCTGAAAGTTGCCAGGTTTATATTAAAAGAAAATTATTTTTTCCCCAAAATCTGAGAAAAGTTAATCAATTATTTGAGTTGCAGATGTAATGTTTAAAATAACATAATTAAAAATTTAAACAAGTGTCAAATTTTCATTGGCCCTTCAGGAAAGAGGGGAGGAGGAAGTGGCTACTCTGTATAGTTATTAAGATTCAAAGGTCAGCAGGAATCAGGTGTTATGACAGTGAAGGATAGACCTACTCTATATAGGGAAAAGACAGTTAAAGAAGTTAAAGCTTTATGGATAAATTAGTTTTGACCTACAATTCTGAGAACTTGTTATTCTTAACTGAAATTATGATAAACTTAAAAAACAACAAATAGTCTTGTAACACCTTAAAGACTAACAAAATATGTAGATGGTATCATGAGCTTTCGTGGGCACAGCCCACTTCAGATGACGGAGTGTTGTAAGTCCAGATCCAAGAATAAATAAGGGAAGGGGGTGGGGAGGAGAGAAGGGAAGGGAAAAAATATGACGACAAGGAAGAACATAACATATTTTGGAACATGTAAACTAGATGCACAAACACATTTGTAGACTGTGTTCAGCTTTACTCTAGTTGGTTTTAAAATACTGTTGGGGAAACCCTGAAATCCCATAGAAAAGGGTAATCTGTAAGATGGGGCTTTGTCATATTTTGTTTTGTATTGTTTTCTTTGTTTCTGTGTGGATTTTCTTTTTCTGTTCCAAGTTATTCAGCAGAATCTCAGAGTTACGAATACTTCGGGAAAGGAGGTTGTTCACAACACTGAAATGTTCATAGCTCTGAACAAAACATTATGGTTGTTCTTTTAAAAGTTACAACTGAATATTGACTTAATCCAGCTTTGAAACTATACTATGAAGGAGAAAAATGCTGCTTTTCCTTTTGTTTTCAGTAGTTCATTTTTAACACAGTATTGCTCTTTTTGGGGGGAGGTGTTTCTGCTGCTGCCTGACCCTGTATTTTGGGTTCCTAATCAAGTGTGTGGTTGACTGGTCAGTTCGTAACTCCAGTGTTCTTAATTCTGAGGTTTTAGTATATAGGCCGCCAACTTGCGATGCGATTAGTTCCCGGGAGAGCGTCGCAAGTTGGTGACGTCATAACTCGAACTGTCATTTACAATAGGGTTGTATTGTGCGTCGTCGTAAATGTGGGCCAAGGACGTAAGTCAGAGATTTTCGGCACCTTCTACACTTACAAAAATGGTTGTAAGTGTTACCCCAAAAATATTCTCACTGGAGACCACTCAGGGTTACACTAGTATGGGTTTATTTCCACTAGGTAAAACTAAAGAGGAGAAAGAAGCCACCAAAGGTTTAAGCTAAAGCTAAAAAAGATAGAACTCTTCCTCTCGCTCGCACGCACGCACGCAAGCAAGCAAGCACACACCCCTCCATTCATTCACCCATTCATTCCTGCCCTCAGGCAATCACACACTTACACAGACATATAGGTTGCAGAAGGAACCAAGTCATGTGGATCCTGGAGGGTCTATCTGCTCATCATAGCTGGGGAAGCTGGTCAGGAGGAAAGACACTGGAGGGGAGCTTCTCAGGATCAGCGGAAGGAAAAAGAGAGTCTCATATGGGCTCCCTCTCTTTATATAGTGTCTGAAAGGCTCCTGTGACTCATTCACCTTGTCATCAGGGAGCATGCCCAGACTTCCCTTTATCCAGCAGAAAGCATGCCCAGACTTCCCTTTATCCAGCAGGGAGCATGCTCATACTGTGATGACTCATTGCCATGTGGTCCATTGTTCCAAGCCTTCTTCAAACACACTCACACTCTCTCTCCATTCACTTAGGGGAGAATGCAGCTTAGGGAAAGTTACAAACAAGGTGGCTGCACGTTACAAAGATTACAAAGTTGCAGTTTACAGTAAATTTGAGAGTTACACAGATTACAAAGATTGACAAGGATCACAATAAGTTGCAGTTTTAAAACCTTAGACCTTACAGTTTGGTGTAGCTTTAGAAAATCCATGTATATAAATCTAGTGAGCTCAGGCGAAGGCTTTTTTATGCAACACTAAGTGCAGGGGGTTGGCACTCAGATGGTCGCATGTCAGGGGTTTCCTGTAGGTACAAACAAAAATAGACTGCAGTGGGGAAACTATGGACCTGGAATTCATATGCACATTTGACACCCTAAACAAAGGGAAAAATCATACTGACTGATTTTAGCATTACAATAGGTAATTTCCTAATCAAGTACTTTCACCTTCTCATCACGGTTGGAGATGAGACACATCCACTCTGATTTAATTATCACCAGTGTCACACTGCCTTCTCTGTATCTTTTTTTTTTTTTTTTCTTCTTCAGCATCTAATGAAGTGAGTTGCAGCTCAGGAAAGCATATGCCCTAATATCCTAATAAGTTCCGTAGGCCTTGTTTACACTGTCACAATCCATCTTCCAGAATTCGATTTAGCAAGTCTAGTTAAGACTTGTTAAATCGATCTCAGAAAGATGCCCGGTACTCCTACTTTTGTGAGGAGTAAGGGAAGCCGATGGAAGCGTTTGCTCCTGTTGGCCTCCCGCTGTGGGGACATCACCTTAGTCTTGAAAATGCCATTGGACACTCTGTTTTTGCTGAACCAGACTAACACGACTACCTCTCTGAAACATTGTTCGTGATATTACTTAGATGGAACAAGGTATCCTAGGCAGTCCTAGGTCTAGTCTTTGCTCATTTAATGGCATCTCTGCAATTTCTTGAAAGCAGAACCCAGGAGATAACTTTTATTTCCCTGTGATCCAGCCTTCCAATCTGATCCAAATGGACCAGGTGGTCTTCTTGATAGGGACAGAAGCCACAGTTTTGTCCTGAAGAATGCAAGAATTGTTATCTGCTTATCTCAGTAATAGAAAGGAGGACTTATTGTTGATTTTCCCCTCATCTCCTTTCTTATCCTTTACCTCTGTATGGATTTTGTCTAAATTTGGTGGAGGAATTTGATTTGGCAGAGGAACTACTGTGTGTGTGAGAAAATGTTTTAGTTAGCTGCCACCTAAGTAACCATTTTCCTAAATGGCAGAAATACTTAACTAGAAGCTGGGGTTTGTAAGCTGATTTTTTTTTCCTGCATTTGGAAGTTAACAGGCATAACAAGTCCTATTAAAGCAGGAGAGAAATCCCAGGCACTCTAGGTCATGCTAAGAATGGTGTGTGCTCAAAGGAACATCAAATCTGTACACCAATGCAGAGCATCAAAGTACCATGTGAATGCCACATGATATGTGATGTGGGAAAATTGGCACCCTAAAGAGCTCATATACTTCCCAGGACAAGACGTGCAGGGTAGAATCACATACCTTAGGGGTTGAGCTGCTCGAAGATTTTCCCACAGACCAGTTTTGTGTCAGAAAATGCTGAGTAAGTGACATCAAAATATTCTGAAGGATTACCAGCCCAGAAATTTTTGAAAATTCCATTTAGGTTCTTCTGAATCTGAACATTTCCCATGGAAAAATTTCCCTTTCTGATTTTGTTCCAATTTATAATGAAAATTCTTTCAGAAAAGCAAATTTTCCATGGGATAGAAATTCAAATTCCTGCCCACTCTATCTAGGACATCCTAAACTTTGTATTGGCCTTATATTAGATTAAAATATACAGGCACATGCATACTTGCTTGGAAATTAACTTTCATAGTCTGAAATTTGGAGGCCTCACCAGGTTGGTACTCACTGTGGTATACACTGTACAATTCCAATAAATGACAGTTCTTGCTTCGGAGAATTTACAAGCTGAATGCCAATATATGTAAGCAATCTATGTATTTACCAGATAAGAGGTGAATGAACTGCAGTGTGGCCTGTTAGCTTCATATTGCAGTTAAGTGACAGTTTGTGAAGGTTTGCGGCTGCCCAGGTTGAAAATGTTTGTTATGTATGCTGGATGATTGTAAGAGGATTTATGGTTCATAATTAGAGCTGTTGGAAGCACAGGGACAGAGTTAAAGATTTTTTCCCTGCAATGTAATATTTTATATTTTAATATTTATATATATTAAGAGATTGTATGAAGTGTGAAGATGTTCTAATATTTATATTTATTTACTTCTAAATGCTTAGCTTTTTCTATTTCCAACCACATACCTTTGCATATTTTTAACTAAAAAATAGCTTTTGTCCTTTTAAAGTGTATATTTTTAAATAGTTTACTCTTCATACTTAAAGGTTTAGTACTTTTCAATATCAAGTATTAATCATCTGAAAAAGAAGCATATGTTCTTTGTCTTAACTTCATCACATTACTGTTCTCAGAATACTAGCTTAAGAGTCTATGGATTCAATTAAGCGTCTTTATTCAGCTTGAATAGTAAGAATAGTACTAATTGAATCCTTTAAAAGATACAAAAATGGCAATGAACAAAGCAGTTCACCTTTTAATTCTCATACGTTTTGTTTGCATAAAAGCTGTAATTTAGTTTTCTATCTCATATGCTTTCATAAATATTTTCCCTATTATATTTTTGACAGAAAGATTATTACCCCTTTTACAAAGAAAACTAGTACATTTTGACAATACTTTTGTATCAGATATAGCTTTGAAAAACTGGACAAGCAATAGCAAAATGAACCATTCAACATTGAATATAGAAACACCTTTATTAGTTTGTGGGCATTAACTGTAAGGGGGTTGAAAAATATTTGTTACATTCTTAGAACATAAATTCTAAGTCTTATGAATATTGTATGCTTTCCTGTCAGCTTGTCTTTCATATTTATATATAACTTTTTTCTTTTTCCTCTTTTACAGAATGGGTTGCTTGTGTGAGATCCAACTTCCTGGTTTTGTGTTACCTGCACGATGTGAAGAATGTTCTACAACTTCATGATTTAGCAACTGGTGCACATCTCAAGACTTTTCCTTTGGAACTCGGCAGCATTGTGGGATACAGTGGCCAAAAAAAGGATACTGAAATATTTTATCAGTTTACCTCCTTTTTATCTCCAGGTAAGGTTCTTTATTTTCTCAGGAGTTATCTTTTTACAAGAGACCTGCCCAATTGATCTTTAGTTCAGGAGGCACGGTACACATAATGTGATAGAATTATGGCTTGACCTTCAGAGAGACAGAAAAAGGTGCTTTCCTCTAAATAGAGCTAAGTTCAGAAAGTATTACAGAGACTTCTCTGGAAGACTGAAACTTCTTGCTCATTCTTCCCTCTTAAAGAAAGGAATTAGTGTTGCTCTCATAGTACCACTTATAGGCTGTATAAATTTGCTTTGAGCAGATGTGCACTTTCATGTGAAACTAGGCCAGATAATACTTTTTGACTATCCCATAGGTACCTAATAAACTGTCTCAGAGTTTAAAGCTAAAATGCTTTAAAGCACCTAATATGACCTTATGTGTTTAACAAGCCACCAATAATACTCAGCACTTGAACACTAAACCCAACAACCAAAGTTAGATTAAAGTACAACAGCCGTCAGGAAACCAAACTATCGTGTGCCACACAGGTAGCGAATAAGAGGGATTGTGATGCACCAAAGCTCAAGGCCACTTCAATGATGGGGAATTGTATAAATGAGAGAGGCACAGAGGATTTGGGCATACCACCCATGTTTCCTGCTGCAACAAATGACAGTGACCTTGCATTCTTTTTGCCAATCTGTCCTACGGGGAAATTCCATCCTAGTCCTATATATGGTGATTACTTAAACCCTGAGCATGTGAGCAAGAACCAGCCATCCAAATACTCTACCCAACAACCAGTGTTAGATCAAAGTATGGTTTCCTGAGGGTTGTCAGACTATTGTGTGTCACTCAGGTAGTAAATAGGAGGGGTCTCCCAAAAGCACTCACAACTTCCATCAAAGGGCTCATTATCGCTGAAATTCAGGTCATTAGTACAGCCTAGAGAATGAGCAGCTTGATACTAAAACAAGAGTATGCTTTCCAGTCATACATAGTGGAGAAAGAAGCATTTCTCTTCTTCAGATGGTCTGTGAATGGCTTACTGACCTAAAATCTTTCTTCTGAATAACACAAAATCAAGTAGTTGGATCTGGAGAAACAGTTAAACTTCATAATTTTGCCATTTATCCCAGTTTCTTCTCTGCACCTGTTGAAGAAATACATGGAGCACTTAGTGGCATTCTGATTACCTCTCACTAGTGGCAGTTTATAGTTGGCCTGAGAGAACTTATTCCAAAAATAGTTTGTGTGTGACAGGCCTACACTCCACAGTGCTACAAAGACCCTCCAGTTGCTGTCTGAAGTTGTGGCTTGTACTCTCTCTGTTGTTGGCTGCTGAAATTCCATTGTAGAAGAACCGCTACTTTTAAATCCATGATTGAGTGCCCAAGCAGACTAAAATGTTCCCCTGCAGCTTTGTGTGTGTTACCATTTCTGATGTCTGATTTCTGTCCATTTATTCTTTGTTGTAGAGACTGTCCAGTTTGGCCAATAAACATGGCGGAGGATTATTGCTGACATATATCATGTTAGAGGATGTGCCACTGTATGAACCCCCTCATGTTGTGGGTTTATGTGGATAGGTCCTGTGATGATGTCGCTTGTATATGTGTGGACAGAGTTGGCAGTGGGGTTTGTTGCAGGGGTAGGTTCTTGGGTGAGTATATCTGAGGTGTGACACATGGCTGCTGGAAAGGATTTGTTTCAGGATGAGGGGATTGTCTGTAGGCTAGGATTGGCCTGTCTCCCAAGGCCTATGAGAGTGAGAGATCATTTTCCACTGTAGATTGTCAATGATGTGCTGGAGGGATTTAAGCTGGGGGCTGTAGGTGATGACCAGTGGTCTCTGTCAATCTGTTTCTTCGCTTCCCCAGGTGGGAATTTAAGTTTTAAGAATGTCTGATAAAGATCTTGTAGGTGTTTGTCTCTGTCTGTGGGATTGGAGCAAATCCGATTGTATTTTAGGGCTTGGCTGTAAACAGTTGATTGTGCGAAGTGTCCTGGATGGAAGCCAGAGGCATGTAGGTAAGAATAATGGTCCGTAGGTTTCCACTATATAGTGGTGTTAATGTGGCCATCATTTAACTGTACTGTAGTGTCAAGGAAGTGGATCTCTTGTGCTGACTGGTCCAGGCTAGGGTTGATGGTAGTGTGGAAATTGTTGAAATCCACATGCAATTCTTCAAGGATCTCCTTCCTGTGAGTCCATATGATAAAGATGTAGAAATATGTAGAAAAAGAGTCTTAGGGTGAGAGCTGAGGAAATATTGTTCGAGGACAGCCATAAAAATATTGGCATGTTGTGGGGCCATGAGGGTGCCCATGGCAGTGTCACTGACTTGAAGATATAAGTTGTCCCAAATTGGAAATATGTATATTCTGCAAGGGATCCTTGCTGTATATACCTGACTTTAACAATGAAGTATAACTTTCACACAAAGCACGTGCTTCAATAAAAGACAGTGTGTGTACAGTTGTTTGGGAGGAGTGGACTTCCTTAGCCTGGGAAGAAGTGATGCACTGGTCTTTTTCATTTAAAAAACCGAAACATCTGGGATGGAGCATGGCTTGTTTGAAAAAGGTATCATTTCCATCTAAAAGTAAAGACCTTTCAGTTCGGGTTTGCTGTCAAAAATGGGCTGCTTCCTCTTCTAATACCCTGAGAAGCATTTTTTAATTTTGGCATCCAAAGTCTCCCTACATTTTACACTAGAGGAAGAAAATTAATCTACAAAATATGAACTGTTTTCTTAAAGTAAGTTTTTTGTTTATTTCAAGCATAAAAATAGAGGCAGGGAAGACTGTATCTCTGGATTGGAACTGATCTGAATCTAGGTTCTCAACATGAGTAACAGTGTTGGGAATGTTGATAATTGAGTGTGGAGCCACACAGGGAAAACCTACCAGCTTCAACCAGAAAGTTCATGTATGTAAAATCTTAAAGTTGCAGCAAGAGACAGAAGAACAAGGCTGAGTATAAAGGCGTAGCTAAATAAGATGGGGAAGGATGACAAGTGCAGAATGGGATGACTCATCTTGAGTGTTAATAGAAGCAGAGTCCCAACAGGCCTGTAAGCTTCTGCTAAGCAATACCATGTGTCCAGTTATTTCTGCAAGAGCCTGTTGTTACCTTGTGAAATAAAAAGCCCCTTTGTCCCAGTGTAAAATAAAATGGTTCAGAGTAGACACAAAATGTATCATAGTGATAGCCAGAGAAACTGGGAGAGAAATATGGCTAGTTTGAGATTTTGTAAATAAATTATATAATTTAAGGGTTTGGGGTTTTTTTTTTAAGGTTTCTTGCTGATTTGCTTTTCTGAGCTCCCTGCTGTTTAAATGGTCCTTCCTTATTTACTTCTTCTGCTACTGCGTGTTAATACAAAGTTTCCCATGATCGCATAATGTTTGTTTACAGCCACCAGTCCTAGCTCTAAGTGTTCTGTGTTGTTATTTAGCTCTAATTTGCTCCACATGTTCTCTAACTGCCCAGTAAGCAGTGAAAGTGTTGGTAATGATGCTAGAAAATATTTATCTCCCATGGTGTGGAAAATTCTCTTGTTCGGAACCAGTCAGGACCCAAGGATGCTGGACTAGAGAGGTTCAACATGTACTATGTTTAGTACATGTTAAACTAACTTGGGTTAAGAAATAGTTAGATTTTCTTGCTGGTACTTAAATCCTAGGTTTGTGTCCTTTTGATCATCTGCTATCAAATGATCTTTGATAATACAATTATTTTATTATTAAAGAAAATGTAATTCTTTTATTATTTCTTATTTGCTGATGGGTAAAGAGATTAGGTACTGAATGTTTGTTAGATACAAATTCACATTGTATTAGTGTACTGTGCTCAGAGCAGCCAAAAGAATCTGCAAGCTGGCTGTATGCATCTTATTTTTGGCAATGTTGTCAAGTCATTCAGTATAGTGATAGATGGAGAATCTGGGCTAACCTTACTTTTGTTCCGCTTACCTGCTCTGTGGTACAGTTGCATGCTTAGCCTCTAGTATTTAGACTCCAGCACTGAGTCAATGACGACATTGTACCTATTAGAGAAAAGAAATCATAAAAAAAGCTGTAAGTCTTGGTACCTAATCCAGTAAAGAGAATCTAAATCTTCTTCTCTCACTCTCACATTGTTTTTCTCTTTAATCTTAATTCATCTAAATTTGAAATGGCAGAGAGCCACTTAATAGGAAATAAGAGGTCTGTCACCTATCCTGTGTTTCTTCCAGGTTTTGATAGAGTGTTCCCTCCTGCAAGCCTTCCCTGAAGGATATTGACTATTGGCTGTTGAAATTATGTTTATTTTTATCACACTCAGATTCCCAACCAAAACGGAGGCCCCATTTTGTCAGAGACTGTGCAAATATATGTTAAGACTCCGTTCTAATGAACATACAATCTGAATAGACAAAGGGTGAGAGAAAGGAAGTACTATAACGCCCTCTGCCCTCTTCATAAATGTGCAGTGGATAGAGAGCTGCTCATCAAAAAGGGGTGTTGCCCGCAGATATGCTGTCACTGTGCCATAGATGTTTCAGAAGGCATTCTGGTTCCCTGAGTGGAGTGCCTCCATTCCCTCTGCGGTAATGTAGTTCTGTCCCAATCATGCCCTAAAAACGAGTTTTAAGACTACCGGCGTCATCACAGTCATGCGCTTAAGCATTTGTAATTCAACTCATATGAGTAATGGTTGAGTAAAATTATTCATGTGCTTAAGCGTTTGCAGGATCAGGCCCTAAGTGAATGTATTAGGCCAAATTCTTTTCAACTATATTGGTATTATCTATATTAACCCGCTATGTTTCCAAGTAGACTCCTAAATATTTCCATTATCTGAATTATATTCAATTTGTCATTTCAGCTTTTTATCATGTATATTGAATAAAAAGCAGCATAACATTTTTTTCTTCCATATAGTTCACTGGCACTATTCTAACTTTGAATGTTTAGAATGGGCAGCAATAATTGTTCTTTGCCTACAAAAAGGGTCTGAATTCTTCAGTGAAGACGTACACATCAATTATTAAGTGTAAGAATATATTAAGGCTGCTTTGTTACCCTGATGGGTTAACTTTGCCATTTGTTTCAGTCTGTCATGACTTCTAATCCAATGTCTTTTTAATGATGCCTGTGCACTTAATTGACTTGAATTCTGTTGTTTCAGGAATTATTTACCATTGTGATCTGACGAAAGAAGAATTGGAGCCAAGAGTTTTCCGGGAGGTGACTGTGAAAGGATTTGATCCTTCTCTTTATCAAACTGTTCAGGTAATAAACACATGAATTTTTTTACCTTGTAATAATCACTTGTGAAGCAAGCTAACAAAAGCTGCAGCTAAATTAGGGCAAGATCACTTTCAAACAATTCTGTGTTAGTTGTCAACATCAGAAATTGTAGAGCTTTGAGGCAGGACTAATGACCTTTTTTGGATAAGTTTAATGTATGTCATGCAAGTAAGAGAGAGACCCAAGCATGAGTCTTAATGTGTTGTGAATTTTAAAGGTGGTGTAGTGTGTTGCATCATTCTCAGTGTTGTAATTGCTTTCCACACACTATGCAGTTTTTTCACTTCACTTAGTACTATCACCCATGTAAACTCTTTTGGTTTTTTGGTTGGGGGATTTTTTTGTTTGTTTGTACAGCACCTAGCACAAAGGGCTCCTGAGCATTAACATGTTACAGATAATAAAAAGATGTGTACAACATTTGGATTCTGACAAGCTAATTCCCACGGTTCCAACCCAAGAATGGCCCAATATCTAGTCTCTGATGGTGGCTATTACCAGAGGCTTCAGAGGGACTGAACAGAACAGGGTGATTATTGCATAATCCATCCTCTATTGTCCAGTCCAAGCTTATGACAGTTAGAGGTTTATGGACACCTAGAACATGGGATTCTGTACCTGTTGTGGGGCTGTCCTTCCTTCACCCTCCCCGGGAGGTAAGGTCCCATGTCCCTGGGCTATCTGAGCTCACATCACGCCCCGCATAACTGGTAAACCACCGGTAATCTGGCCCCTCCCCTCAGGGCTGGATGGCCTGATTGCCAGAGGCAATAAAACAAAGTCAATTACCGGCCCCTTAAATTAATAGGCAGTAGGTTTAAAACAAACAGAAGGAAGTTTTTCTTTACTCAGTGCACAGTCAGGCTGTGGAACTCCTTGCTAATCAGGACCTGCTGAAGTGGATCGCTGCTAATCTGGGGCAGGAAACTAAGACACTTAGGGAAACATCCCACACTTCTGACAGAAGCAGCTCTTTCCAAAGGCCTTAATCATTAATGAAGCTGTAATGGGTCCTGTCAAGGCAATCTCCTTCTCTACCCCCACCTCAAACATAGGAACAGCCATACTGGGTCAGACCAACGGTCCATCCAGCCCAGTATGCTGTCTGCTGACAGTGGCCAATACCAGATGCCCCAGAAGGAAGGGACACAACAGGTAATCCTCATATGATTCCCTCACCCACCTCCGGAGAAACAGAGGCTAGGGACACCATTCCTATCCATCCTGGCTTATAGCCATTGATGGACCTAACCTCCATAAATCTATTTAGCTCTTTTTTGAACCCTGTTAAAGTCCTAAGTTTCACTATATCCTCTGACAAGAAGTTCTACAGATTGACTGTGCACTGAGTGAAGAAAAACTTTCTTCTGTTTGTTTTAAACCTACTGCCTATTAATTTAATTTGGTGACCCTTAGTGCTTATGTTGTGGGAATATGTAAATAACTTTTCCTTATTCACTTTTTCCACACCAGTCATGATTTTATAGACCTCTATCATATCCCCCCTTAGTCTCCTCTTTTCTAAGATGAAAAGTCCCAGTCTTTTTAATCTTTCTTCATATGGGACCTGTTCTAAACCCCTCATCATTTTTGTTGCCCTTTTCTGAACCTTTTCCAATGCCAGTATGTCTTTGTTGAGATGAGGCGACCACATCTGTATGCAGTATTCATGATGTGAGCATATCATGGTTTTATATAGAAGCATTAAGAGATTTTCTGTCTTATTCTCTATCCCTTTTAAAATTATTCCTAACATTCTGCCACTGCACACTGAGTGGATGTTTTTGACTGCCATTGCACACTGAGTAGATGTTTTCAGAGAACTATCCACAATGACTCCAAGATCTCTCTCTTGAGTAGTTGCAGCTAAATTAGTCCCCAAAGAAGGGCTTGATTCTTGGCCCTGTGTCAGAAGGCCTCTGTCTGTGGGAATTCTGTGTGAAACACTCCATCCGGAATGCACTGGCAGATGACCTCAGCAGACCATTTTCCTCCCACAGCTAGTGGTCCTTTCACTCCAAGATCACCAGTTTGTCCCCCAAACGTGAGGGGAGGGTCTCCCCAATAGACCTGTTGGCAACCAAGCAGAACAGGAAGTACCATCAAATTTGCTTACTGCATGGGCACAATCCAAACACTCTCGCTAATGCTTTCCTGCTCCCAAGGTCAGAATTCCTGCTGTACACTTTCTCCCCAGTCCCTCTGGTTCATGATGTCCTCCTGAAAACCAAGCAAAACAAAATGAGAATTATTCTTACAGTCCAGGCATCACCACCCCAGTGCTGGTTTGGCATGGTACGGGAGCTTTCAGTAGAATTCCCCTCTTTTGCTCCCACTCTGTGTAGACCTGATCTCACAAGACCACGGGCAGTTTCTCCACCTAAACTTTGCCTTTGTTCACCTAACGACATAGACACCAGATTGCTGAACCTGAAGGAGCAGGCCTGTTCAGAACAGGTTCATCAGGTCTTGCTAGGTAATAGGAAATTGTCTACTATAGCTGCTTACGTGGCCAAATGGAAATGCTTCTCTGTATGAGTATCTCAGCAAAGTCTCTCTCCCATTTGTTCTTCCCTGGAGGCTGTCTTTACTTCATTTAAAGCAGCAAGGTCTGGCCTTTGCACCTATTAAGGTGCACTTTGCAGCTATCTCATCTTTCTACCTGAATGGCAGGTCATTGTTCTCCCTGAGATGAGGGTCTTATTTCTCAAGGGTAGGTCTGTAGGTCTCCAAGATTTAAGTCCCTTGGAGCCAATTCCTCCAAGGGACTTAAACCTGTCAAGCTTCTGTCAAGCTCATGATCCTCCATTTGAACTGCTAGCACCATGCCCTCTACTATTTCTCTCTTGGAAAGTCACCTTTCTGGTGGGAGTCGCCTCTGCCTGAAGGGTCTATGAATCAGAACCATGATATACAGTATTCTTTAAGAACGAGAACATAAGAAAGTAAGAATGGCCATACTGGGTCAGACCAAAGGTCCATCCAGCCCAGTACCCTGCCGACAGTGGCCTATGTCAGGTGTCCCAGAGGGAGTGAATCGAACAGGTAATGATCAAGCGATCTCTCTCCTGCCATCCATCTCCACCCTCTGACAAACAGAGGCTAGGGACACCATTCCTTACCCATACTGACTTAACCTCCATGAACTGATCTAGTTCTCTTTTAAACCCTGTTATAGTCCCAGCCTTCACGACCTTCTCAGGCAAGGAGTTCAACAGATTGACTATGTGCCGTGTGAAGAAGAACTTTCTTTTATTTGTTTTAAACCTGCTGCCTATTAGTTTCATTTGGTGGCCCCTAGTTCTTATATTTCCTTATTCACTTTCTCCACACCTCTGGTGATTTTATATACCTCTATCATATCTTCCCCTTAGTCTCCTCTTTTCCAAGCTGAAAACTCCCAGGCTCTTTAATCTCTCCTCATATGGGACCCGTTCCAAGCCCCTAATCATTTTAGTTGCCCTTCTCTGAACCTTTTCTAATGCCAGTATATCTTTTTTGAGATGAGGAGACCACATCTATACGCAGTATTCAAGATATGGGCATACAATTGCTTTATATAAGGGCAATAAGATATTCTCCGTCTTATTCTGTATCCCTTTTTTAATGATTCCTAATATCCTGTTTGCTTTTTTGACTGCCGCTGCACACTGCGTGGACGTCTTCAGAGAGCTATCCACAATGACTCCAAGATCTCTTTCCTGATCAGTTGTAGCTAAATTAGCCCCCATCGTATTATATTTATTGTTGGGGTTATTTTTTCCAATGTGCATTACTTTACATTTATCCACATGAAATTTCATTTGCCATTTTATTGCCCAATCACTTAGTTTTGTGAGATCTTTTTGAAGTTCTTCATGGTCTGCTTTGGTCTTAACTACCTTGAGCAGTTTAGTATCGTCTGCAAATTTTTCTACCTCACTGTTTACCCTTTTCTCTAGATTATTTATGAATAAGTTGAATAGGATTGGCCCTAGGACTGACCCTTGGGGAATGCCACTAGTTACCCCTCTCCATTCTGAAAATTTACCATTTATTCCTACCCTTTCTTTCCTGTCTTTTTGCCAGTTCTCAGTCCATGAAAGGATCTTCCTTCTTATCCCATGACAACTTAATTT
>CM057847.1:114491912-114506438 GCA_030068395.1 Apalone spinifera
TTACCTCACTAGGATTTGACTTACACTTTTTAAAAGATGTCTTTTTATCTCTCAAAGCTTCTTTTACATGGTTGTTAAGCCACAGTGGCTCTTTTTTAGTTCTTCTACTGTGTTTTTTAATTTGGGGTGTATATTTAAGGTGGGCCTCTATTATGGTCTATTTGAAAAGTGTCCAAGTGTCCAAGGGATTTTACTTTAGTCACTGTACCTTTTAATTTCTGTTTAGCTAACCTTCTCATTTTTGCATAGTTTCCCTTTTTGAAATTAAATGCCACAGTGTTGGGCTGCTGAGGTGTTCTTCTCACCACAGGAATATTAAATGTTGTTATATTATGGTCACTATTTCCAAGCGGTCCTGTTATAGTTAGTTCTTGGACCAGATCCTACAAGCCACTCAGGATTAAATCGAGTATTGTCTCTCCCCTTGTGGGTTCCTGTACCAGCTGCTCCAAGAAGCAGTCGTTTAAGGTATCAAGAAATGTTATCTCTGCATCTCGTCCTGAGGTGACATATACCCACTCAATATGGGGATAGTTGAAATCCACCACTATTATTGAGTACTTTATTTTGATAGCCTCTTTAGTCTCCCTTAGCATTTCATAGTCACTATTACTATCCTTAGATAGTGTGGACAGGCAGTCCATCTGGATCATCATGCAATATTACGGAGTTCCAGGCAAACTGATTACCATCATCAAGAAACTGCATGAAGAATTGCCAGGTCATCCATGATGGAATATTGTCGGAAAAATTCCAGGTCACAACAGGTGTACATCGAGGCTGCCTTCTTTTACTATTACTCTTCCTGATTGTCCTAGACTGAGTCACAAAAACAGTCTAGGACAATCAGACTGAGTCACAAAAACAGCACATGCTGACTCAGGAAGGGGACTCCAATGGACTCAAACTAGGACACTTGAAGATCTAGAGTTTGCAGGCGACTTAGCCCTGCTTGCAGACAAATTAGAGCACTGCAAGAGGTAGATCAGTTTGTATACTTGGGGAGTGTTCTCAGCAAGAATGGGGGAACTGAAGAGGACATCAGTGCAAGGATAAGAAAGGCGCAACAAGCTTTTGCCATACTACGACCAGTCTGGGGTACAAGAGCCATTTCAATAAGAACTAAACTACGTATTTTCAATTCCAATGTGAATCAGTGCTGCTGTATGGCTCAGAGGCATAGCGCGTTGTCCAGAGCAATACTAAAAGAATTCAGACATTTGTCAATAAATGCTTAGACACATTCTCCAGCTAAAGTGGTACGACAGAGTACCAAATGAAACCTTGTGGACCAGAACAAATCAGAAAGCAATGGAGGTCCAGATTAAGAAAAGAAAATGGTAATGGGCAGGCCACATTCTACGTAAGGATTGTGAGGAATGTATCACAAGACAAGTGTTAGAATGGAATCCAAAGGGAAAGAGAAAAAGGGGACATCCCAAACAAACATGGCGACGAAGCTGCCTGGATGAAGTAAAAGCAGCTGGCTAAACATGGGATCAAATCAAGACTATTGCTAAGGATCGCAAGAAATGGAGAATGGAGGCCCCGTGCTCCATTAGGAGCCCAAAGGACTAATAGATAGATAGATTACGATCCTGGTCAGGTGGACAATAATATATCCGTACTGTTATATTCTTATTAGAGTAGTGCTATGGAACATGTTGATTCATTTAAGATGGCCAAAAGGCCGAGAAGCGATCATTATTACTTCATTTGATTCTAAATTTTCTTTCACATATAGTGCCACTCCCCCACCCACACAACCTGTTCTGTCCTTCCGATATATTTTGTACCCTGGAATGATTGTGTCCCATTGATTGTCCTCACTCCACCAGGTTTCTGTGATGCCTATTATATCAGTATCCTCTTTTAACACGAGGCACTCTAGTTCACCCATCTTATTTTTTAGACTTCTAGCATTTATGTACAAGCACTTTAAAAACTTGTCACTGTTTATTTGTCTGCCCTTTTCTGGTGTGTCAGATTCTTTTTATGTGAATGTTTTTCGTCTGATCTGGCCCATAGTTTATCCTCTTCCATCCTCTCCTCCTGACTAAAACCTAGAGAATCTCTATCAATAGACTCTCCTCTAAGAGACATCTCTGTCCAATCCACGTGCTCCTCTGCACCAATCAGCTTTCCCCCATCTCTTAGTTTAAAAACTGCTCTGCGACCTTTTTAATGTTAAGTACCAGCAGTCTGGATCCACTTTGGTTTAAGTGGAGTCCATCCTTCCTGTATAGGCTCCCCCTATCCCAAAAGTTTCCCCGGTTCCTTATAAAGCTAAACCTCTCCTCCCTACACCATCGTCTCATCTGAAGCTCTGCCTGCCTACCTGGCCCTGCGCGTGAAACTGGAAGCATTTCTGAGAGTGGAGAGGTCCTGGATTTCAGTCTCTTTCCTAGCAGCCTAAATTTGGCCTTCTCCTGACTTTCCTGCCAGAATAGTGTCACAATTCCATAGCCTGATCCATAGGCTATTGGCTATTCTCTTCCCAGATGTCTTCCTGAAGTCTCCCAGGAATTCTGAAGAGTGATGGCTTTGCTCACTGTATGTTAATCATGCACTCACCTTCTGTATTGAAAGGGCTACACTCTTTTGCAAATCCATGCACTCTGTAGCAGTAGCAGAAAGGATGAAAGGGCTCCTGTTGTTAGCCCAGTTATCCTGAATAACTGCTTGTATTCGAGCTTACTATGAGCCAGCAAATGTCCTGCCACCAGCTATCCTAACCACTCACTCCATGAGAGTTCAGACTTCTTCAGCAGCATTCCTCCCACAAATGCCAATCCAAGACATCTGCAGGGCTACAACTTAGTCGTCAGTGCATACCTCTGCATCCTATTATGCTCTGAACCAGCAGGCTCACTGATGACACCATGTTTGGAAGAGCAGTGTTGCAGTCAGCATGTGCGTGAACTCTGAGTCCACCCCCTGAGATACTGCTTGTAAGTCACCAAATGTGGAATGGGTATGAGCAAGCACTCAGAGAAGAAAACTGTTACTACCTTTCCATAAATGTTAAAAATGAGTAGTCCTGTAGCACTTTAGAGACTGACAAAATATATATATATAGTCAAGCTATGTTGCTCATAGCCATTCCACAACCCAGCTTCCTGTCGTCCCTCAGTCAGAATTGTCTAGCAAGAAGAAAAGGAGAGAGTGCGTGGCCGACAGTGCCCCTTATAGTGCCTTGTGAGTGCTATGGCTCCACAGGGCTCTAGAGTTGGCCTGACAGATCCCACCGAGGGAAATATAGCTGGTAATGGTGCACGCAGCATGCACACGCTTAATATGGAATAGACATGAGCAAAACATCTTGGCTGGAAAAAAAGTTAGTTACAGAAGGATAGTAATTTTTTTCATCTATGTCTCAAATAATTCTGTGTTTTACTATAATTTCAACTAATTTTCCTGGTGGTGAAATTAGACTTTCTGGTTTGTAAATTGTCAGGATTGCTTCTGGAGCCTTTCCCCCCCCCCCCCCCCAATCAGCCTTCTATCAGTTGTCCTCCAGTCATGTGGTGCAGATGCTGATTTAAGTGATAGGTTACATAACACAATTTAACATACAGATAAGATACTATATCTCTGCACAAGGCTGTTGTAAATAGCCTCATTCATCTCTGATTGCATCTGTAGATAGACAGCTGAGCAAAGGCAAGTTTGTCAAAGATGTAATCATCGAAAATTTATCTCTTGGTTTGAATTCATCAGGAAGGCTGCTACTTCTCTCTCTCTCTCACACACACAGCCTTCCTCTGGAGAAGTTTTAGGGTCAGTCAAACATATTGTCTGACTGGCTAACCAATTAAGGCCACCCCCAATCTTCAGGTTGAGGTTAATTACTTCATCATATATAACATTGTATAAGAACCGCCATTTTGTTACTGTGATTTATATCAAAATTGCCGGGTGCTGGGGGGGGGGCGGGGAGTTGGACTAAGTTTCTGAACTGAGGGATGTCCTTTCTACATTTATTCTCTTCCACTTAAATGAACAAAATGAATACACACACACACACACACACACACACACACACACACACACACACACACACACCCCTTTGGGGTTCCTAGATTTATTTACACATAACTGAGTAGAAGTGTTAGAAATGAAGTGTGTGTGCACACGTCCCTGAACTGAAATTTTTAAGGTGCCAATTTTGTATTCTTTTGGGCACTTTCAGTATTGTATGGATATTTAGCACAAGACACTATAAGACTGCCAAAAAAAAAAAACCCCTCCTCACACTACTAAACTCTGCAGCATATCAAAAATATATTCTACATCCTTTGGTTAAAGCATGTATTAAATATTGTTCATAATCTTTAACTAAATAATGCTTCCTGATAGGTGGGAAGGAGTTAGATAATATCATCATGTGATATTTTACAGAGAGTTTTGGTGATTTAGATTTAGGAACAGAAACATTTGCACAATTTTGTTTTACAGAGCAACTTAGAAGTCAATTTATCATAGGATGTTTACTGCATAAATAACTCAAATGCTCCATTAACTGAAGATCATGAATTTTATTTTTATGAATGTGCCAACTGTGATTCTTGTTATACCTCATGGTGATACTTAATCATTGATAAACAGTCTGCTGTCCTGTCTCAGAATTAACCTACTTTTATGCTGGTATGCAAGATTGCAGGTGTTGAAATTTTTATCACAAAACAAGTTGTTTGGATCCTCTTCGTATTCTTTCAATATCTTCCAAAATGTTTAAAATAGTTCAGGATTACAAAAGAGTAAAAGAACTGTGAAATTCATAGCACACTTTCGTTTGATTTAAAATCAGCTGCCATTTTCTACATTGTAGCAATAAATGGCCAGGTGGAGTGTGGGCAGGATTAATTGTATCCTGTATCTATTATAAAGCCTATCTTTGTAGTAATTTAGTAGCACAATGAGTTATTTCATTGTTCACCTTCTCCCCTCCCCCCCCCCTTCCCCCCGTTGAGACCTGAGTTCAGATATGGGTAGTTAACAAATGAAAATGAGGTTTATGTCATTCTACTTAGAGATTTTTCTACACCGGTTGGCACAATCCATGCCTGTGCTTTAGGGAAGTTTTAAAACTAAAATGATCAGTCAGAATTGAGGTTGATTGGCAGAGTTGTGGGATAAATTTGTGCCCCACACCTGCCAACATTATTCCTGAATCTTGCCATTACTATTAAAACATCAGTTTATCATCATTAAATTTACTCAATACAGTTTTTAAAAACATCCTTATTTAGAGGCATGTATGAGGTGGGAGAGAGTCTCCCTCCCTCCCTCCCCCTGCCCCTAATAATCAGCGGGGTCCCAGAACTCCTCCAACCCTCGAGCCGCAGAAGGGAAGAGCGAATGAGCTCTTTCATCACTGGGGCTGTGACAGGGGCACAGATTGTGTCCCTCCAAAGGCTGCCAATTTCTATTCCTGCCTATGCCCCGTCCTTGTTGGTTGGTGTCCTATAGAGTCCTTATCTTTTGGATCTGCGTTGAAAAATATCAGCTTTCAGTATAATTTTTTTTCAGAATGGATGTGAAGAAGGATCTATTGTTATTTCTTCTTTTCCTTAGCACAGACGAATGGCTCCCTGGAGTTAGAGAGAACTTTTCAGTGGCTCTGTCATCTCAGCTAAGATATAGTACTCTCAGTATAAAAGACAAAAGGCACCTTCCTCAAATGAGTGTCTTGTTAGGAAGCAAAAATAAAGAACACCCCTCTTTCTCTCCTCAGAAATAAATAATTCTGTACTGTTTTCAATCCTCTTTATCCTTCCCTGTCCCCCTTCTCTGTAACACAACAATGACGATCTGTACCTTTTAAGGCATGAGCAAAGAATGATTAATTTTGAAGAATTATATCTTATTGTGCTATATTATTAGTTCTGTGGTTGCCTGGGGTTGGTTTGATTCCTCACGATTTAACTATAAAAGCTTGCATTTTAATATTAGGGCAAAACAAGTCATTCTGTTCCTGTATTCTTCAGTTTTACTGCTTTTAGTTCCTCTTGACTTCCCAATTCAGAAAGATAAAAAATTTAGTCAACCCTTGTTTTGTGTAAAAATTGATGTTTTTTTAATGCCTGCCACTCTGTGTCAGCTTGGTGCCCCATCCAGTTGTGTTCATCATGCAAGTTGCTATGTTAGTTGCTTCAGTTTCTGTTAGAATTTGAAGAAGAACACAGGAGGTTTCAGCTTAGATCTCTTCTTGCGGTTTGGCAGTGGCTGTTTGTTGGCATCAAGACAACAAACAGTTCTTCAGCTCTGGAGGACGTTAACAAATTCATATTGACAACTCTAGCACTATTGACTTATATGCCTTCTGACTTCAATATGGATAGAAACTTCTTATTCCACTAACATGTGAATATGGCTAATGCCACTTTAATTTGCCATTGATTTCACTAATTGCAGCTAGGTGAAGAGTGCTGCAATTAGTGAATTGTTGTAGGGTCCTGTATTTTTTAAGCTCTAGTAAAATATTTTAAAGGGTAACAGGTCTTTGAAGCCACACTGAACTTCTTTTAAGAGGCGCTTTCTCACTATGAAGAACTGTAAAGCTAGAAAGGAAGTTCTTGAGAAGCATCCATAAAATTAAATGGAGGATTTTGTTTAGTGGTCTCACAATTGTCTTGGGCTTTGAATCCCAGACAATTAATCCACCCAGAACTGCTGGATCTCCTCCCACTAAAATTGTCAAGGATTAGAGCAACCCTGTGTAGCAAGTTTTAAATAATTAACAGTAGAAATTCTTGTTTATGTTAGCACTTAAAATATTTATACTAATAAGTAGATCATCTTGTTCTGGATTGGTAGATGGCATTGTAGGTTATTGCATTAGTTTTCCCCTCTAGAGATCCAGTTCAAATGCAAGTTGAGGTACCAAATTAAGGTGGTTGTGGTGGTTTCTCATCCTAGTATTTATTTGTGTCATTTCACTACTACATAGTTGAGGATGATTGACAGTGTTTACTTAATAGGAGGTGGAGTAGTGAAAATGCTTCAGGTCAAGACTAAGGTATGTAGCACAACTATAAGTGGGAATTTATGATTTTACATAGCACCAATTTACCAATTGGTTTACCAATTCCACCCTCTTAATTATAGTGTTTCTTTTTGGTTTAAGATGCAGAGAAATGAGACTGAGAAGTAGGAGTCTTCAGACATAATGGACTTAAAATAAATGCTCATTTTCTCCTTTGTGATTTGCACTTTCAAAACTTTTTGCTTTAAACTACTTTTTTTTTTTTTTTTTTTTTTTTTAACTCCTACTGCCAATGAAGAGGAATATTGAGGTGGCATATTTGATCCCAGTTCATGTGCCTTTGTTTCACTTAGAATTTCTTACAGAGAGTTAAAATAATATAAATGTGTTCCAATCCATAACCATTGATCCTTGCATATGTGAATCACTTACTGCATGTAACTGGAATCAATTTTAATGGGAGTTTAAAGGATTGCATTTATAGCCTTAAATGTGTTTAAACTGCTACATAACTACTGGCAAAAGTGAGTTTTACAGTAAATGGGTGAATATAATTTTGCTGTCGGGGAAAAAATATAAGCCATAATTAGGACCCCACTCTTGTTTTGAAAGGCAGTGTGTATTTAAGCCCCATTTAACTCAGTGGCTTGGGTGTGGAGTTTGATTATGGACAGAGACAAATTATAATGAGAAACATCTTCTCTACAAAAAATCACTTCTTTCTTGTCAACTTTCTAAACTGATCACTGAAGGGTTTTTTTTTCCCTTCTGTCTCATAACTTTCATAAACACTCATCCCTAAGTTTGGTTTAGTAATTAACCATTAACACATTACTGGTTGAGTTAACTCCATTAGTCACAAAACTGGGAGAATCTCAGTGGGAGTTTACTTCCAACTTTCCTACTGTCTTTTCTCGAAGATCCCGAAGTACTTTTCAAAGCCAGAGAAGTATGATTAACTTCATTTTATAGATGGAGAAACAAAATTATAGATATGTGACACGCAGTAATCACTGGCTGATCTAGGAATAGCTCCCTAGTCACTGTTCCCTGGTATAACTACAAGAATATGCTGTTTCCCTATGTATTAATTCAGCAAATTGAGTCATTTTAAAGACTTGTGTTTTGTGTTTAGAAGTAAAGCTGTAATATAACCAATTATTATAAAGTCTGTTCTACTATCAGCATAGCATAACATTTCAGAACCAATGCAAAAACAAAGCTCTTTAGTATAAATATATTAACACTCAGTCACTGTGTCAGAGGGGTAACCGTGTTAGTCTGTAACTTTAAAAACAAGTAGTCCTTTGGCACCTTTGAGATTAACAAATTTTTTCTCCTACTTGTTGTTTTTAATATTACAGACTAACACGGCTGCTTCTCTGAGAAAAATACATATAGTACCATGAACTTTCATGGGCAAAATCCACTTCTTCAGATGAGCTGGAGTCAATCTGGATGTGTTTATAAAATGTAGATGAGCAATAATATTTCACATATATAGAGCTCTATCCTTTGCCCGCTGAAGTTTATAATAGCACTCTCATTCAGGAGGGCAGGATCAGGCACATATGTTCTAATAAAACAAATAAACTTTATATTTTTTTCCTGAACTGATTCTTCAGTCCTTCTTCAAACACAAGTGCCATTGAAATGAGTGTTTTACTCAGGTCTCTCTTTCCATGAAAGAAAAAAAAAATAAAACCCTGGCAAAATATGTCACTTGTTCTTATGCCCATATTTTTCTGTATTTTATTTGGATCAGTAAATAAATTAAACTATAAAACTTCCTTGTGCTTACATGTCAGCTTTGTTCAAAAAGGTTTTAGTTTTTTTGGATGTGGTCAGTTCCCCTGCCCATTCATTTCTCTGCTGAGCCTACACAATGGTGTTAAATTGCTACAACAGTTTTGTGACATCTCTCTGTAAAATTGAGATCTCCGGCCTTATTTTGCATTGCTGGCAAAATGTCTTTAGATAACCCAAGCTGTCTTTTATCATTGACATACGCCAAATTCAAATCACTGCTGTAGAAGGAAAAGGCACTGTATAACTAATCCCTTGTGACATCCAGCCTCTTTGGAAAGCTGATGCTGAGTTTATTGACTTTTTTTAGTGCTACATTAAAGGCGCTGTACAAATCTACTAAATAGTACTAAGTAATGTTAGGTCCCCAAAGAATCAGTAAAGAGTAATATACACAGAAAAGTCTATTACATCTCTTTCAGCAACAGACTCAGAAAGCTTGTAGTTCTGACATTACATCTGATTTGGAGAGCAAATTCCGTTGGCAGTGAAATTCACATTTCTTGTATTTGTCCCAAGCTTGCATAATACGATGAGTTCCCTGCCCTAATGGGCATGAGATATTTAATGTGTAGTTTTCATAGAAGTCTGTCTTTAATGCTGAATAATTCTCTGTGTAAGCAGTTTCTAAACATGGCTGAGGTTAGAAGGGACCAATGTGTATTCCAGAATTTTAAAAGAGAGAGAAGTATCTTGGAGTTTCTTTGTTTGCCAGTCCAGTGAAAGATAGCACTTTTCTGTTTCCTTTTCCAATCTTGTGCTCTCACTGCACATTGGATTTCTTGCATTTCTCTCTGTTTCTGGCCATTTTGTTTCATGCATAAAAACTATATTATTTTATTTAAAAAACTAAGTGTCTTCTCTTTATAATAAATCATGGTTTGAGGGCGAATAAAAGGAGAGAGAAAAGGGGAGACATTTGTTCTCATTCCCAGTTCTTCCAAGAATGAGATTTCTCTCCTTTTCTTACTGCTTCAGGGCAGCATCAAAATGCTGTTCATAGATTCCAAAGCCACAAGGGACCATTATGATTATCTAGTCTGACCTTCTGTCTAACATAGGCCATAAAACTTCCTTAAAGTAATTCCTAGAGCAGATCTTTTAGGAAAAAATTCACTCTTGATTTAAAAATGGTCAGTGTCAGAGAATTCACTGCAAAAAAAAGTTAATTACTCTGCCTCTTAAATATATTATACCTTATTTCTAGTCTGAACGTGTGTAACTTCAGCTTCCAGCTATTGGATCGTGTTACTGCTTTTTCTGCTAGACAGAAGAACTCATTATTAAATACTTGTTCCCCATGTAGGTATTTATAATAAAGCTATAATAAGGTCATCTTCTCTTTGTTAAGCTAAACGGATAGATTCAAGGAGCTAAACAGATAGACTCGAGGACTCAAGGTTTTGTAATCCTTTAGTCATTTTCACAGCTCTTCTCTGAAACCTCTCCAGTTTATTAACCTCCTTGGATTGTGGGACACCAGAGCAGGACACAATGTTCCAGCAGTTGCCTGTTGCAGATGCCATTGCCGTATTTGAGTCTTGAGTTTCCCACTAGGGCATCTGTTAATTATTACGGGACAGGAGGGATTATAATCTTCTCCGCAGTAAAGTCAGTGTTCCCGTAAGCTGAGATTCAGATGCCACCCAACTGATTAGCAGAGCACTCACAGCTAGGTTTGATTTCTACTGGTGGTGTACATCTGCACATACAGATGTACATAAAATGTATTCTGCCCATGCATGGGAACATTGAGTACCATACCCTATTTAAACCACTATGTAGTGTACAGAATCTTTGCTATAGCAGAATATTCCAGTAGCCTCCTAGAGAACTAAAAAACAAACAGGTGGTTTTTAGGTGCTCAAAGGTGGTTAGTTTTTTTCTTTATTTGTTTCAGGTACAGCTCTACATTCATCAGGCCTCTCAGACACTTCAATAGCAATTAGTAAATGATTGAGGTTTGACATGCAGCTGATAAAATGATGTTTAAGGTCATTATAATTACAGCAGCTGAGAGAGGATGAAATCGAAATAATTCCAGTGCCCAAAACAGTCATGGATACGATTTTGTCACAGTAAAAGTAGGCAAAATTCATGAGGCAGTCATGGTAAAAATGTACAAAATCAGGGTATGATCACACTGGGCCCGGAGCCCTCCCATGGGCAGGTGGAGGAAACAGAGCTGAAAAATTCTCAGAGATCTGTTAGGTGACAGAATCTATGCTTCCATAAACAAGTTATACCCTTAGTCATGCATCTGACGAAGTGCGTCTTTTCCCACGAAAGCTTATGCTCCAGTACATATGTTAGTCTGTAAGGTGCCACAGGACTCCTTGTCCCTTAGTCATAGGCTCCTAAATAGGAAGAACACATGATGGCCCTGAAAGAGTAAATCACAGTTGACTAGGGGGTCAGCATGTGTAAGAGCCCTGAAATTCTGTTGGTGGTTTAACAACAATACAATGGTAATAGAAAGAGAGTCAAGAGCATAGGCTAATTAGAGAAGTTTATAACGTGCATTTATACATATTCCTATAAAATACAAATGAACTTAATATATATTGGGTCATCCTGCAAAAGTCCTACTTGCCCACTTGCTCAGGGCCAGAAAAAAAAAATTTTCGACGGGCTCTGGGCGTTATGCCTCATAAAATGAGGTTTACCCGCGTCGACAAAACTGCTGAGTTCTGTCGATGTTATGTTGACGGAGCTCAGCGGTAGTGTAGACTCAGGGATAGTTTTGTCGACAAAACCCTTAGGCTAGACACCCCCTTAATAAAGATATTCTAGTTAGCATTTTACTTAGGATTTCTGTCAACATATAAACACATCCCATAGGTATTTAGAGTATAATATCTTTACTTAGATTAATTATTTCTGCTTTGTCCTTGAGACATTTCATGGAAATTTATGGGCAAGGGGAAGCCTGTTGGAAGTATCATTAACATTCATAACAACCAGTGTTTGAACTGCTAAGATGAATGACAGCAAGAAATAGAAGATCTTCATTGTCCTGGTCTGCTGTTCTCCCAGATGGAAGAAAATACATTTTTCATTTTTAAGCTAATATATGAACTAGCATCAAAGGTGACAGTGTGTGGTAATCAATGGTAACTATTTCCAGTAGGAAAGACTGATGTAAAGTGGGATTCCTCATTAAAAGTCATTGCCTATTTGAAAAGACTGCTAAGTGCAGAGAGCCTTACTTTTGAAGCTCATGTCTAGACTGCAATTAAAAGCTCACTGCTGACCCACATCATCTGAGCTAGGGTAGTGGGGCTTGAGCTGAGAGGCTGTTAAAGCCCAAGACCTGCGAGCCCAAGACCGCTCACATGGAAACCACAGATTTTTGACTTTTAGTCTAGAGAGAAAGGCCAGGACCCCTGAAATCAAGGGTTGCTTCACTTGATTTGTTTCCCAGGTTTCCCCTCTACACTTGAATATTTATTGAACTCCATTAGCACTCAGTTCTGGAAGCTAAACTACCCAGAGAGCTGTTGAGTACTGTACTATCGTTTTTTCTGTTTAGTGCTTTAACAGTTTGGGAATTTAGAGGTGGCTCTTTTGCAATGTTGTTTGCAGACTGACTAAGGAAGAGATCCCTGCTGACTACCCATTATGTCTACAGCATCATGACATATTTTTAAAATGTTACTATTCTTTTTAGTTTTTGTTTTTCCTTAGCCCCAAAAATATTACAGCTCTGGGTCACTGTACTTTTTGAGATTTGTATTATCAGACCAAAGAGGCAGAAGTTCTATTGTGATGGTGGTGGTCTGTGAAGTAGGCTGTAAACTGATACTGTTACTAAGATGTATTATTTTGAGTATCTCCAATGCCATTTTTCCTAAATATTGCTACAGCAGTGTTACAGGATGTCATTCTTCTTATTCTTTTCTCTTTTCTGTTGTTTGTTGGATTACATTTCTTCAGGTCCATCCCTGAGTTTCAGATCTGTAAACAATGAAGTGTTACTCTGAAACATTCTAAACCAGGAGATAGTCACCAGGAGATGCTGTTGAATTCATAGCTCCTGATCCTTACTCATTTTCTAATCTAACATCTTGGGTGTTGCTTGGGAAAGGGATTTAATTTCTCTAACCCATTAGCAAGGATAATTAAATTTTTCCATATTTGTGTATGTAGATGGGGTGGGGGCCAAGACCACCTAAACCAGTGTTTCTTAAACTTTTTAAGACTGAGGAACACCAAAAAACATTTTTTTTTATGGGGAACACCTTTTCTCTCAACTCTTTTTGTTGAGAGAAAAAGAAAAAGGGTCGGGGGGGGGGGGGGGGGGGGAGATATTGAGCAAAATAAAGGGTTAAGGGAAATTTATTGAGCAAAAAATAGTCACCTGCCCCTTTAAGGGTGGCCATTTTGAATTCTGTTGTTCTCCGCGGCACACCGGTGTGCCATGGAACACAGTTTAAGAAACACTGACCTAAACTCTAGACCAAGTTTAAGACATAATGTTGTTTGTAATTGCACTTCCATTTAAAATTTCTCAATCAGGAATAATACCACAAACTTTTAAGTCAGTTACTTCTCAACAAAGTGTTTGGTATAAGCATTTACATATGCTGGGGTAAAATCTATGGAAATGGTTTTGAAGCATATGTTGTCAAATATACCAAATCCCTGCATGTTTCTTATACAGAGATAAGGACAAAGAACCTCATAATTATCACTTAGAAGTGGCAGTGATGATTGCCAGGATTTTTTGACATGGCCTCTACAGTAATCTGTCTTTTAAATAAATAACAATAATATTTTATATATTAAAGTTTTCTAATCTCAGCCATCTACAAGAAAGAAAGAGAGGTTTGTTAGATTTTAGTGTCTCTTATAAATTCATAAAAGTGAGTGTTCAGTTAAACAAACCACAAAAAAATTTCTAGGCAATTTCCCACTCAATGGCTGTTAGCCAGGATGGGAAGGGATGGTGTGTCTAGTCTCCCTTTGCCAGGAACTGTAAATGAGTGACAGGCAGAAGCCTCTCGCCCCTGCATATCTTTTTTTTTTTCCCTGCAGTCCCCCGCTTCCCCCCAGCTTAAGCTGCTCAGTCTCAGTCCTCCTTTTTGCAGTTCCTTCTTTTGGATGCTAGCATTTCCTGCTGGCCACCTCAGGGTCTTACTACTTCAGCTCAGTAGTGCCACTCCAGCAGGCAGCCTGAACAGAGTAGCCTGACATGGCCAGCCCCTACCTTTCCAGGCTTCTGCCTTGGAGGAGTAGACCCTTTTTTGGGCAGTGGGACCCCCCCACTAGTCTAAGGGGGGCTCTCTTAGCACAGGTGAGTGCCAGTAGCCAGTCTCCATCAGAGCTCCGCTCCCATAACCCAAAACGGCTCTGTTAAACAGAGAGTGAGATACTATATCTGGATGATTCACAGCAGGCTTCATTGAGTAAGATGGTGTTAGCTCACCCTGCTGTCAGTTAGCATAACTAAGGATAAGCCAATCATAGCCCATTAGAGAAAAAGGGCTTTGCAACCCTACAGATGCCCTGTAGGGTACTACAATTAGTGAATCATGGATGGTAGTCTCAGAAGGGTTGCTGTGTTAGTCTGTAACTGAAAAAACTTAAAAAAGCAACAAATAGTTCTGTAGCACCTTAGAGATTAACAAAACATGTAGATGGTATTGTGAGCTTTTGTGGGCACAACTCACTTTGGATTGTGCCCACGAAAGCTCATGGTACCATCTACATGTTTTGTTAGTCTCTAAGGT
>CM057847.1:114522119-114546543 GCA_030068395.1 Apalone spinifera
AGAACCTCCAAAGATCCCACAGATGATGAGCAAAGGTCCCTTCTGCATAACTCTTCCTCCTCACGGGTTGAGGCAGTCATACCAGCTAACCTTGCCCTCCCCTGCCATGACCTAAAACGGTTTCAGGAACTTTTCAGAAGAATAGCTGCAGCCCAGGAAATTGACCTTTATGAAGTTCAGGCGAAACAGCAAAAACTCGTGAGGATCCTGCTGTCCTCTGTCATCACAAAGATTGCTTTGCCTTTGGATGACACCCATTTTAGAGCCAGCTGCCACAGTCTGGCAAACACCAGCATCAGTACCGCCCACAAATTAAAAGAGTTGACAGGAAGTATTTTGTACCTGCCAAAGACACAAACTTTTTATTTTTCCCATCCACAACAGAGCTGTTTTGTTGTGGATGTTGTTCATCACCAATCTAAAAATCCACAGTGCTGTTCTATGCCACACAATAAGGATCCTATTCAAACGGAAAGTCTATTCTCCCTCCATTCTTCAGCAGGCATTCAGAACACATACTCCGTGATTAGAACTCCCATTCCACCCTGGGACCTTAACCACATCCTCAAGCACTTCACAAGGGCCTCCTTTAAGTCATTGGCCATGTGTTCTCTCCTCTACCTGTCCATGGAAGTGGCATTCCTTAAGGCAATCACATCAGCCAGATGTGTTGGAGAAATAGCTTCCCTCATGGCCGACCCCTCCTACACCATTTTTACCAAAGATAATGTCACCTACCCCAAGTTCCTGCCTAAGATAGCATCCACCTTCCACATCAGTGAACCTATCCATTTACCTACCTTCTTTCTCAAACCACACAAGAATGCACTGCAAGCATCTCTCCACACGCTTGCCCTCCAGCATGCCCTCACCTTCTATCTGAGCAGGAGCAGGTCCTTGCAAAAATGCACTAGACCATAGCTGAAAGCTCCATGGGTGAAGCCATATCTTCCCACGAGCTTTCCAAATGGATTTCCTCATGCATACATACCTGTTACGTTATTCATAAGAAGCAACCATCACAAAAAGCAATAGCACATTCCACCAGAGTGGTAGCAGCATCTATGGCTTTCCTCAAAGATGTTCCACTCATTGATATCTGCAGAGCAGCCATTTGGTCCTCCAAGCACACATTTGCTAAATACTACACCATAACTGCTGGGTCAATCCTTATGACCACAGTAGGACTAGCTGTCCTTTCAACTATGTCCAGGGCACAGCTCCAGAGCCCACTTCCTCAGGACGGACATGGCTCTACAGACACCTCAAGTGGAGCATCCATAATGGCAGCACTCAAAGAAGAAGTTACTTACCTTGTTGGTTCTTCAAGATGTGTGTCCCTGTGGGTGCTCAACTACCCTTCCTCCTCCACTACTTTGGGAGCAACATACCAGTTTCCATGGTAGAGAAGGAACAAAAGGGAGCAAACTACGCACACAGTCAACAGTTACCAACGGCACCACTAGGTGTTGACTGCAAGTGCACGTCAGGGCATTGCTGTGAAAAAGTTTCTGATCACTGCACGAGGACGTACCAACACCTGAAGTGGAACACCCACAGGGACACATGTCACAAAGAACCATCATTACTACACAAGGTGAGTAACTTTACTACTTTTTAAGGAAACTACAAAAGCATAGGAAGAGTTTAGGTCAGTAGATCCAGAAGTAAATACAAATAAGAAACAACAGACTATTAGCCCGGTTTCAGTAGTTCTTTATTTTCAAGTATAAGCATGGATTTTTTTTCTCTCTCTTTCTGTCTGTGTGTCTGTCTCTCTCTGAACTGAGCAGCTGGATTTAAAACCAATTCTAGTAGAATACATGCTATAACATTGCCATCAGTTTTATAGCCTACATAGAATGTATAGTAATACTACAGCTAAAAGGCATGGTAAAATTGATGGCATTCAGTGTGGGCTTAGCAAATCTTCTATGAAAATATTATTGAATACCCAATAGTAATGCCTCAGATTTTGCACACCACTCTGAAGGAGTTGCCATGTTTTACTCAGTTGCTTTGCATGTGCTTTTATAGATACAGTAGAAGCAGTTTTCTAGTGTATACTGAAAGTTAACTGACAGGTAAACTGTAAATCTAAATTGCTGTTCCTGTTGGAGATTCTGCCAGGCCCTAAAGTAAGAGTGTGTGAGGAAGTGCATAATAACTCCCTACCCCCTTTCAGAACTAGGGATGTTAAAATGAGGATAATTGACTAGTTGAGTAGTCGATGGAATTTCCACATTCCTCCTTTGAAATATACAAGAGCCCCAGCAGGGGCCCTTGTACATTTCAAAGGAGGAATGCGGAACTCTGGTACAGCCCTGGGCCAGCGGGAAGTCCTGCTTTGAAATATACAAGAGTCCCCAGCAGAAGCATTTTGTCTCCCTGAAGCAGAATTCCTTACATTTTCCCCTCCTATGAGCTGTGGTTAAAAGCACAGTCTTTCCCCTAATAAATATCCACTTACAGGGAAGTTGTTCAATGCACACCAGGTAACATTTTCAAACTTTCTAAGTAACTTAGGACCCATGTTTCACTGAAAGTCAGTAGAATTTAAACTTTGTATACCAAGGGCAATTGGCAGAACAGCTAATGCCTTTTAACTGCAAAGCCACAGCAGGGCCCCTTATCGACTAATCGTGTACTCAATACAAATTGTATTGGGTACACAAGTAGTCAGTTACCCACTTCTTCACATCCTTAGTTCTTTCCCATGTTTTAATATTTTCCTCTGTGTACTTCTGGCTTGCATTTGAAGCTTTGGCTGCATTAAGTTTCTGTCTGTCTCATTTGGTGGGAGGCCCATTTTCCTTCCTCCTTTAGTATCTTTGAAAAGAGATAAATTACACTAACTTCTTACTAATTTGATATTGAGGTTGTTCTATATTATCTTAGCTTTCATCCAATCTCAGAAAATAACACAGAGGCCAGCTACTGAAATTTAGATTTTAATGTTTTTATATTGAACAGGGTAAGTGAACAACACAGTTATGTTGTCCAGAACTCAAATGTGTAATACTGGTACAAACTAGGGATGTGAACAGCTAAACAGGTAACAGGTACCCGAGAGCAGCCCATAGCCTGGCTGTGAGCAGATAGCTGCTCCAGCCCCCTGTGGCTCAGGAGCCGGCTGCCCACGCTGATTGAGGGGGAATGGCAGTAGAGCCAGCTGCCCACATGCTGGCCTACCTGCGTGGTAGGCTGCTGGCTCTTACATGCGGGGGGCAGGTGGCAGGGAGAGGTCCAGGAGTGGAAGCCAGACCTCCTCCATGCACTGGGCTGCTGGCTCCTGCTCCCAACTCCCCCTCCCCCTGCGGGGGACAGCAGGAGCAGAAACCTAACTTATGGTTTAACCGGTTAACTGATTAACCAGGATTTTACATCCCCAGTACAAACCTAAGATGTAAGACTATTACCTGTGTTACAAACATAGCCTTGTAAGTGTCAAAAGCAAGTGATATTAATTACAAATTTAATGTCCATTCAAAGAACTCTACAATTCATAAAGAAAGACAGACCATGCATCTTTGATCGCGTTCATTTGCCTTTAACGTCTTTGCTCTTGTTCATTTATTAAAAAATAGTTACCTTCTCTAAAGCGGCACAGGGCCCAGGCACAGTGAAGGAAGAGTTTAGAGAGTCTACCCAGAAGGCACATATGTTGCAAAGTTTAACTCCCCACACTGGAATTGGAAAGCTGCCAAAGAGCAGAAGCATCGCTAATGAATCTATAGTTGCATAGCTCTGCTGGCCACTGCTCTTGAGCAGAGCTATAGAAGAAAGATTGGAGTGCCTTTGCTTTCTTTGCATAGACTCATGGTAGTATCCCCATGGAACACTGCTCAGACAAGTCTGAGTATCCCCATGGAACACTGCTCAGACTTGACACAAATGCAGGATTTAATCCTTTATGTGATCACATACATTGTGACAGATTCTTCTGCATTCAAGGGTCTTCATGCAGAATTGGGGGGGGGGAGGCAGGTTGAGAAAAGGTAGACGTTCAGAGCAGGAAATGAAAAGTAATCTGCTTGCTTTCTTTCTTTGTTCTTCAGCGTATCAAGACTTATTTTTGTGAGGCATCTCGGTGGTGTTCTAGCTGTGGCTAATATCAGAGGCGGTGGCGAGTATGGAGAGACTTGGCACAAAGGTAAAACTTTCTGAATACAAGAATAAATAGTGGGTTTAGCAGTACTACTGACAGAGGCCATGTATACATTGCACAGTTAACCTTCCTGGTCTGGGTGTGTGTGTCCCTGTAGCAAACCCACGCTTGTATTACTGTGTGGAGGATTTGTTCCAAATCCTCCAAATTTGCGAAACTGCCACTATATGCCTGGGGCATATTCCTTGGTTCTTTGTGCATGATGCTCTAGGATTCTTTTCCAGTCAGTTATATCAAGTGTGGAAGAACTTGTGTGTCTTCCAGGGGAGATTGTGGGAAGGCACTTGAGTGATAAGCCTGTCCTCACTACAAAGTGGGCAGCTCAGAGAGCCCATATTCTAACTCATATCCCCATCTGAATAATCTAGCCAGGGCTTAAAGCACATCCGGACCTAGGTTATGGGCTTTTCTGTATGAATGGAAGCAAGCTTGATGCTAAAACTTGGATAAGAATAGAGATTAACTCTGCATTGTAGACATACCCAAGAATTGTCTGTCCTTTTTCTCCTCTCACCCTTCCTTTACCCAGATAGTTATGAAAGTCAGACTTTTTGTCAAACAGTCAAACTTATAACACCTGTAATTCCCTCATATTATTTGATCTTTGCAGTTTGATTGCTTTGTTTGTTGTATCCAACTTAAAAATATTATTTTACAATAAATGCTGTGTACGTTTTCCAAGAAAATTATCATTTTTACAAAACAAGATCCAACTTTTTCAATTCAATGCAATATTCGTAAATACTGCTATTTATTGCAAATCCAATTTCCAAATGTATCTGTCTGTACCAATTTCTGCATACAATTACTATTGTTACCTGTGGCAAAGTGATTTTGCTCAGTATTCCTCTGTCATCTCTTTCTGATGTAACACATTTGTCGGGACATTTCCTTATAATTAACTTAAAGATGTAATAGTTTCATAAAAAGAAATAGCATATGCTCAAGCATGCACAATGTCATTGCTAAAGATAAAGTATCCTTCAGTAATTTGAATTTGGCCATCGATTTTAATGAGATTTTATCTCAGTATGAAAATGCTTCTTTAATCCCCCTATTTCCTGTTTAATTTAATTGTAGCTCCAGTCTGTTATATTAGTTGCATAATTAGGTATGTGTCTGTTCTTTGTTAATTGTAGAGACAACTAGTACAGATGTCTATTTGTGTAGCTTTAACTTCATGGATAGGATCCTGATCTTTGATCAGATCAGAATTATTCAGTATTCTGAGCAAAGCACAGAAAGTCTCTTCACTTTTATTTCTCCTCCACTGTTGCAATGTTGGGAGTTAATTAATAAAAAAGTATGCAACGTTCCCAGGACGCTTCTTGTGCAATCTTTGTGTTGGATGAATTAGGTATTCTATATTTTAAGAAGTTTTATATATTAAGAAGTTACACAGCTCTGCAAAGAGAACTGTGAAGTCTGCCCTCAAGAATCCCTTTACAACAGTGGTCTCCAACCTTTTTACACCCAAGATCACTTTTTAAATGTCAGAGCAAGCCGAGATCTACCCCTTCCCTTCCCCAAAATCCCACCCCTTCTTTGAGGCCCTTCCCTCTCCATTCCCCTCTTCTCCATCACTTTCTGTCCCCAGCCCTTACTCCCATTCATTGGGTTGAGACAGGAGGTGCGGGTTCTGGGGTAGGAATGAGGGATTTGGGTGTGGGAAGGGGTGAGAGGTGCAAGCTCTGGGAGGTAATTTGGGTGCAGGAGGAGGTGGAGAAGGAGATGCTGGCTCGGGGAGGGAGTGCCAAGCTGGAGAGTGTTGGGGTCAGGTGAAGGGTTGGGGTGCTGAGCAAGCCACAGACTTGTGGCTATCGGGGTGCAGGAGTTTGGGTTGGGATATATGAGGGGCACAGGGCACAGGTTTGCAGTGTGTGGGTCGTGCAGGAGTGTTGTGGCCCAAGACTGGGGATGTGGGGGACTTAGGGAAGGGGTTCAGATGTATGATGGGCTCAGGGTTGGGGTGTGTGGAGAGTGCAGTGGTGTTATTATGCTGTGGCCAGATGGGGGCTTGGCCTCAATTGGGAGATTGTTGGCCAGGCTTAATTTTTAAATAAAATATTATGTCCAACACAAAAGGTTTCAACATTGTCTTTATGTATGGGAGGGCAGGGAACTTTTTTGGGTCAGGGGGCTACTGACCCACAGAAAAATCAGTCGGGGACCACACAAGTGAGATGCAAAAAACCAGCCCCTCCAGAAAAACTCAGTCCTCACTGATGTGGCTCCAACTGAGACACCTCACTCCCCTGGCACTCCAGCCCCATGGTACAGGGGGAGGGTAGGTAGGACTGATGTTCAAGGCTTCAGGCCAGATTGACTCTTATGGGGTTCCGGGGTTAGTAGATTTTGTGGGCCACCATAGGCTTTGGGGTGGGGCCAGAAATGAGGGATCCAGTGTGCGGTACAGAACTGCCAGTGAGTGGGATAGGGATGGGGGTGCAGAATCCGGGTGGGAAGTAAGGTACAGGAGCAAATGGGGGGTAGGTGTCTCGCCAGGAGGGAGGGGGGCAGGAACAGGGTGCTGGTGGTATCTGGCCAGGGGAGAGGGGGCAGGCAAAACTCAGCTGGTACCTGGGAGTCTCCAGGGATAAGTATGTCTTGGGAAAGGATCTGCAGCCAGCGCTGGAAGAAGCGCACATGCAACTTCTTTAAGAAATCCAGCTGCTCTGGATTCTCCGTTGCCATCTTAACCCCCCAACCGTGCCTCCCTGGTGCATGGGGGAAGGAAGTCAAAATAAGTAAGTGTGCGTGTTCCTGTGGGCAGGGGAAGAGCAGCGCATGCACACTTCCTGAGAAGCCAGATCTGGCGTGGAGCCATGAGACTTCTCTCCCCCCAAACCACAGGAAGTCGGCTTTGGCTCCAATTCTGCAAGGGGCGGGAAGCTATTGCACCAGTGTGGACTCCTTGTTGCAGGTGGGGGTAACCAATGAGGGCCTGGGAATACTGCGTTGAGATCAACTGGCAGTGCCTCCGCGATCGACCAGTTGATCATGATCGACTGGTTGGTGACCATTGCTTTGCAAGATTGGAAAAAACATAGCCTTTGCTACAAAGGTGTCAGCACTTAATTCTTAGTTCTCACCTATTTAGAGTTCCTAATTAGTATTTAATTACCAAAGACAGGACCATTCAGGTTAAAGAGGGGTATTATCTATTCCAAAGCATTATGTGACCTTTGATCAGGAGACATTTATAGTCTCTCATTAAATGAACTTCTTACATGGGAAAATGTAAGTTGAAGTTTTGGTAAGTTGTGAATTCTTCTGTGAATATCATAGTTTGACAATTAATATTCTTTATTTTATATAAAAAGGTTGCAGAGCAAGATTGCCTTCCATATGGGTTTGACAGTAACATATGTCTTGTATACTAAATTCTTTCTTTTTAATATTTTTAATTGTACATTTATTTCCCCTTACATGAGCCTTGTTAATATTTTGCTTAAAAAATTTAAGAGTAACTTCATGATAGTAGTTTAATAAGATAACGGTAGCTTTCAGTGTCTGAGCTTCCTTAATAAAAAGCCAAATTAAGATCTTGCTCTAAAGTCACAATTCTGTCATAGATATTTGTCATCCGATTTGAAAACAAATAATCATAATAAACTCCAGTAAACTACCAGTATTATATTCTGATGTCAAGAAAACGTTAGTGTAGCATATTTTACAGCAGTAAGTTTGAAGCTTTACCTTCTTAAAAGGCCATCGGCGAGCTTAATTCTGTTAAAGTTCCATTAAGACTTACTTCAAGTGGAAATTTGTGTAGCTGGTTTTAGTAAAATTGGCAATTCAGAGCTTTTAAATGGAATCTCAGTGGTAAGGAGCATTACCTGTTCGATCCTTAGCATAGATATGTATTATTCAAGATTTTTGAAAGCATTAAGAGTTATTGGCAGAACCATTTTATAATTTCTATGTTGGGAGAGATTTTTGTTCTCCTTCGTCTTTCTCAGCTGCATCAATTATTAAAATGTTCATGAAGTTGGAATTCATACTAAGCATTTCTGCATATGCCTCTTTCTGAATGGTATGCTATTAAACGCATTTTATAGAACTGACTGATTTGTTTTCCTTGTGTGGTAGGTGGTATTTTAGCCAACAAACAAAATTGCTTTGATGACTTCCAGTGTGGAGCAGAATATCTTATCAAAGAGGGATATACATCTCCAAGGAAACTGACTACCAATGGAGGCTCAAATGGGGGTCTCTTAGTGGGTAAGAATTATTTGCGTATTTACTGTTGCATGCTAGCTACTAACACGTAGCATTTTTTATAAGCTAAGCACAGGGAAAAATTTGTAAGAACCTCTGGATTTAAATATTGGTGGCATGTCACTGTATTAATGCAGAGTAATTAAATTCCACTTCAATCTTCATGACATTGAACATTATCATTCTGTAGCCTTTGGAAAATGCTCACCATTAAGAGTCACATGGACAATTGCTACCTGTACTCAAATGCATGCTCTTCATGGTTGTTGGAACCTGCCATGCAGTGAATGTGCAACAGAAGTCCAATCGTTATTGAAATTTTTCATTAAAAAATTAAGTTGGAAAAGCTTTGAGATTTGCTAGCAGTTCTTCGTGGTACAAGCCATGGGGTGGGGTATTTGGTCATTGGATCTGCACAGTTTACCCCAAATCTTAGTTAGCTATGCCCTTAAATGCAGGTTTTGCAAGCTCATGGAGAGAATGGCTGTAAAGTTTGCTGCTCTGCCTTTTTATGGTCTGTTGTGCATGCGTATGCGCACTGAGTGTCTCTCTCTCTCACACATACCCACCCACCATGGTATTTCTGCTGCATTTAAGGCCTTTGTGCACAGATGAGTAACTGCAATCTTTGCAACTATATTAATTGTAATGAGTTGAGAAGATGAGCACAAGAAACAAATCCATCTGATAAAAATACATAAAAGAAAAATTTAGTAGAAATAATGGTAAAATTATGATTATTGGGAATAATATAAATCTAACACACCAGTTATAAGTATAACTTATGTATTTATAATTCTCTAACTCGTATTTACTCAGAAACATTTAATTTTAAATATGGAAAGTTCATCTCAAAAATATTTCTCACATTCCAAGTAAATTTTTAAGAGCTGCCAAATGTATCCCTAAACAAATCTTTACTTTCTCATATGCTGTCTTCCTAGGTAGAAGAGGGAACAAAGGGAAACTTTTGTTACTCCACCCTGAAGGCAGAGGGAGGAGCTAAGAGATTTTGCTTGGGGGGAAGGAGCAAGACGCGAAGCCTACTTGGCTGGCTCACCATCAGTAAAATTAGACTTTTTCAACTAGCTTTCTTTTTGCATACAGGTGCATTGAGAATGAAATGAGAGCTTAGGAACTGGCCAGCCACCTTTTCTGCTTTTTATTTGTGTATGGTGGTTGAATTGCTTATGAAAATATTACTTTGTTTTGTTCCTGACTAAACCTTTGTGAGCATTTAAACTGTATCCTATCAAAATTGATTCTAGGCTTTTAAAGCTTTAAGTTCTTTGTATGAGGAACAAGAAGGGTTTTTCTTTCATTCAGGAAAATCAAACTGCTATGTTTTCATTGCTCCTTTATTTTGAAATTCTTACCTGTGCTCTTTCATTAAAGCAGAACTGGATTTTCTTTTTCCTCTCTCAACCCTCAAGGGATTTCAAAATACATATTAATGGCCTTGTCCAACAGCTACTAAGCTCAGAAATATGGGCCCAATGCCATATTTCCTCAGTTTTCATTCATTGAAGAAAAGATTGTTGGCATTCTTCCAAAAAATACTGTTTTTCCTTTTAGTCTAATTACTAAGAGGTGACCCTGAATAAGGTACCACTGTAGTTCCTGGCTCATTCAACTGCAAAACAAGATTTCCTTGTCCTACATGATGGAATCATAGTGTGACACAAAGGCTTAGTTGGCAGCGGAGTGTGCGCTAAAAGTCGTCCTCATATATAAAAAAAGGAACCCTGAACTGTGCTGTTTGACGACTTATATTAGCTTTAATAAACAGTTATGAGATTTTCGTGATCTTTGGCTTCTGTATGTGGTATTCAGGAATTTGTTGGAAAATAACTCTGAGATTCTGAGGAGAAGGAAAAATATTGAAAGCTGTAGTGTTAGACACTAGTGTGCTTTGGTTCTAGTGCAGGGGTAGGCAAGAGGTGGCTAGCAGGCTGGATCTGGCCCGCCAAACCGCTGGATCCAGCCTGCGGCCACCTCTCTGTCACCCTTACTACAGAACAGCTCGTGCAGTTTTAAACAGCAGCCTGCTATTTGCTATGCAATCTGGGCAGGGAGAAGAAAGCGCTTTCCCCACCCCCTAGCAAAATCCCTCAGCTTCCATTGGCCAGTTTCTGGCCAATAGGAGCTGAGACATTTTGATGAAAGCAGGGACAGCGAATGACGCCTCCTCACTCCCTGCCTCTCCCCAGCACCTCCCTCCCTATGCTGAAGCAATGCCACGTGGAGCAGCTACCCAGCACACAGGCAGGGTTTCTACAGAGCTGCTGGCTGGGAGCACCTAGGTAAGTGCCACCCAGCCAGAGCCTGCCTGTGGAACCCCAGCCCCTTTCTCCCCTCAACTCTCTGCCCCAGGCCACCACTCAGACCCTGTGTTTCCCCTTCTCCCACCTCCTCCAAGTCACAACTCCCTCCCAGACCCTGCACCCTCTCCTGTAACCTGTCCCCCCAGGCCAGATTCCTCTTCTGCACCCAGACCCCTCCCTGACCCTGCACCCCATTCCCCTGCCCCATGGCACTATCCAAACCCTCTGCATCCCCTTCTCCTAGGTCACAACTCCCTCCCACACTCTGCACCCCCTGCTATACTCCTCCCCCAAACCAGAATCCTTTCCTGCACCCATAACCCCTCTTGGACCCTGCCCCCAAGCCCCTGCCGCAGATTATAACCCTTTCCTTCACCTAAATTCCCTCTCAGACCCCACACTCCCTCCTGCACCCCAGTTCTCTGTCCCAAGCTCCCTTCTACACTCCACCTGCCGTCCCAGAGCCTATGCCCCCTCCACAGAAGTGCAGCCCTTGACCACTTATCAAAAACTTGGCATGGTCCCCCATTAAAAATTATTGCCTACCTCTGTTCTAGTGGTTAGATATGTGCACTCCTTAAAGTGGGGTGGCTGATACTCTTTAAAAGTGCCCAATAGTAATAGGAAGATTGGAAGCGTAGGGGAACAAAATGCAACCATTCTATAAAAAGTGAGCTCTTCCCTCTGTGATTACAACTGAGACCATGTCTGCAGTATGGGGATAAGCATAGCTACAGTGCCAGCATAACCCTGTAGTTCAAGTACTGTTTACAGCAATGGGAGAGTTTTCCCCACTGCTGTAGGAATGCCACCTCCCCAAGTGATGGTAGCTAAGTCAACAGAAGCATTTTTCCATCGGCGTAGTTGCGCCTTCATGAAGGGGTAGGTCGGCATAACTATGGCACTCAAGGATATGGATTTTTCACACTCCTAAGTGCTTGTAGCTATGTCACCATACATTAAAGTGTAGACCAGGCCTAAATCAGAAATTAGTTGTCAGAGCTCTGTGACTTGCATATAGATGAAAAAATGAAGAAACGGCTAGATTCCTGTAGCAAAAAGGAGCCTTATGGAAAGCAGCTTGGTGCCTTGTCAATTTCTTTTTTCCTGACAGTGATAGCAGAATATTGGAGACTGCCAAGCTCTAATGTAATAACCCAATATTTTTACTTATGTTACTGATAACACTATTGATTGTTAAAAGTGAATTTCTTGTTTGAATCCAATTTGTTTGTCAATAATTATATTCTTGGGCTAGAACTTACAAAGGAGCAGAGAAAGTCAGGTTCCCAACTCCATCTGTGTGGTATTTGGGCACCTAACTCCCTCAGACTGTTTTTAAAATTCCCATTGTTTGTTCACACTGCTCATTTGCCTCAACTTGGACAATGAGAATTAGTGAATTCTCTTACACGCTTGTTTTGAAGTCAGTTTCACTTTGACTTTCTTTGCATCTGGACCAAACCCCACTGAAGCCTTTAGGAGTTTTCCCATTGACTTCAGACATTTTTAGTCAACAGGTATTTAGTTCTAACAGGTGTTTTTAGTCATTGTTTATATTTCAAGCACTTCATGGGAATATTTATTTTTAAAAAACAATGTTTCAACTGGATTTTTTCCATAATGTGTGAAATTGCAATCCTTAATTTTTACAGAAGTTGACGTGACCAAATATAATGCTGAGCCAAATTTCAGTTGATCATAACTTTTACTACTGCCTTTGGTATCTCCTTCAGTGTTAATAAAATTGTCTTGCTGTTTTTAAGCTGCGTGTGCTAATCAACGCCCTGACCTATTTGGTTGTGTGATTGCTCAAGTTGGAGTAATGGATATGCTTAAGTTCCACAAATACACTATTGGTCATGCCTGGACAACTGATTATGGCTGCTCTGACTATGAAGAACAATTTAAATGGCTGATCAAGTAAGTGTCTTTTGGAATTTTTAATGCACTGACTGATGTGGATGTTGTATTGTTCTGAAGCTGGCTGGTAATTACTGAGTCAAGTCATCTTGTTTTAAATGGCAGTCATCAGAAACTAAGTATTATGCAAATTAATTTCGCCCTCACCCATGTGAGAGTGCTGCTATGCTGCCCCCTTCCTCTCCCTTCTCCATTCCATTACCTGGCCCAAAGACAGGGCGGAACTCTGTCATGTAAACGGAGTAATGGTATGATTAAAAAGACACATTAAGCAAAAGAGACAAAGTAGGTGATATAATATATTTTATTGACCCAACTTCTGTTGGTGGAAGGGAGAAGCTTTTAAGCTTCACAGAGTTCTCTTTCAGATATGGAGAAAGTAATCAGGGTGTCCAAACGAAATGCAAAGTAGATCAGATTAAGTGTAAGGGATTCAGACATGCCATAGGAGACCACTTAAAATGAAGTAGTAGCACCTACTTGTAGGACAACAGAATTTTAGCAAGCAGTAGGGTGTATTACAAATTGTGGTAATGAGCCATAAAACTATTGTCTGTTAAGTCATTGGTATTTAGTGTCCACCGAAGTACACATGTGAGGGTATGTCTATTTGTCAGTGGAAGCCCAAGGTTTGAACTCTCACTCAAACCCTCTTTTTTTTTACCTCCCACCACTTTTTTCTGTAGACAAATCATACTAACCCAGGGCATGGACTGAGGGTCACCAGACCCTACAAGGATAGAGAATCTGAGTCAAAGTCAAACTGAGACCATAATTTCAAAGCCTGTTGCTTTCAAGTGTAAACATAGCTCTGCCATAAGTAACCCACAATCCCACTAGCTGACTTTCTATGTTCTCTGGACTGTCAAGTTTGATGGCCAATGAGGTTTTCCCATTCTGCACCTGTTACCCAAAAATTCCTTCTGGAGACCACCTAGGGTTACACTAGTATGGATTTATTGATTGAGGAATTAACACTCCGCTATACTCACTATATGGTTAAACTAAAGAGGATAGAACTGCCACTAAAGGTTTAAACTAAAGGGGAATAATCTCTCTCTCTCTCTCTCACACACACACACCTTCATTTATTCACAGACATTCCTGCCCTCAGGCACTCTCACACTTACACAGGCATATGGATTGCAGAAGGAGCCATGGCATGTTGATTCTGGAGGGTTTGTCTGCTGATCATGGCTGGGGAGCAGGTCAGAAAAGAAAGAGAGCTTCTGGCTGCAGATAGAGGAGCTTCTCAGAAAGAGAGCTTCTGCCACATGCTCTCTCCTTTTATTGCCTCTGTACATCTCCTGCGACTCATCCACATTCTTCACCAGGGAGCATGACCAGACTTTCCTTCATCCAACAGAACAGCAGTGTCTCCTTGATTGGTCTGATGATTCATCACCTGGCTCCACATGCTCAGCCTTGCAGTTTTTAATCCCAAACACAAAATAGTCTCCCCTCAGACACACACACCCATATCTCAGGGGAGATGCGGTTTAGAGCAAGTTACAAGCAGAGTGGATAAAAGTTACAAAAAGTTACAAAGTTGCAAGGTTTTACAAAGATTACAAGAAGTTGCAGAGTTTAAAAGACAATGCAACTGAAACAATTACAAAGCTTCAGAGAATCATTTACAAATCATCACTAATGAAGTGATTTAGAAGACACCTGCTCCCCCCACACACACACACACACAGAGCAATGCAGTCAGCAGGGGTGGTTTGTCAGTCTCTAAGTCATGTGTTGGTAGGACCTTACAGTTTAGTGCAGTGTTTCTTAAACTTTTTAAGACCGAGGAACACCAAATAATGATTTTTGTTTGAGGAACACCAAGGATTTTTTGTTGAGGAAAACAAAAAAAGAAAGAAAAAAAGGGGGGCCACGGAAAAGTTATTGACCCTCTTTCCCCTCCCCCCCAAAAAAAGGGTCGGGGGAAAGCTATTGGGGGAGGGAGGGAAGGTCACCTGCCCCTTTAAGGGTGGCCATTTTTAACTCTGTTGTTCTCCGTGGCACACCAATGTGCCATGGAACACAGTTTAAGAAACACTGGTTTAGTGTATTTCCAGAAAATCCATGTGTAAAATCAAGTAATAGCTCGGGCGGGGGTTTATGCAACAGCACCAAGAACAAAAAGCTAGAGCCAGCCATGTTTTGCAAAGCTTCTAGGACATCTGGGATATGGATGATTGGACTTGGGCCCACATAATGCAGTTGTAGACATTGCAGCCTAGGGTTGGGACCAGTGTTCCCTACAAGCTGAGCGCTTGGGCAGCTGCCCAGAAGATAATCAGGTGCTGCCCAGCTGATTAGGAGAATACCCACAGCCGCCCAAAGCCGGTAGTATGTATTCATATTAATCAATTAATTCATAAGTAACATGGGATGGGGAGATCGTGGTGACCCCAGGTTAGGAGTGGCGCAGGAAGAAGTCACATGGGCAGGTCACACGTTCCCCTTGGCTGGTACTCTCTTTATGTCCCTCCCCACTAGCTGCTGTTGATAAACATGTGTATGACCCATGGATCTTGAAAGATCCTGAAAAGGACATTGTGGCGTGAAAGGGCTGTTGATCATCGTAGCAATGGAGATGCGTGTATAAGTTTTGTATCTGGTAGTGTCTGGTGCTGTTTTGAGTTGGCGTATCCTGTTCTGTGGGGAGCTTGCTTCTTAGGATGAGCTTGACTAGCTTGGGGTGGTGTTTAAAGACGGGAAGAGAGGATCCAAGAAAGATTTCTTTCAGTATTTGGTCCCCATAAAATGTGCATTGTAACTGTCTGATGTTACCCCACAAGGGTTCTAGTGTAGAGTGATATGTGACAGCTGTAGTAGTAGGAGGTGGGAGTCTATATTGAAGCAGGTTCTCCTGGGGTGTTTGGGTGGCCCATTCCCTGATATGATCTACTTTCCTGGTGGAGTGTATTTGTTTGGTGAAGGGGGTGTTAAAATGTGTATACTGGACTCTCTCTTCAGAGCAAAGTCTGAAATGCCTGACTGTACATATTCAATTTCTTGGTGAGATGCTTCCTGGGTAAGGGATTAACCAGCAGCCCAGGTGGCAGGCGCTCCAGCCTGGCCAGGACCACTGTGGAACTGGTTAAAATTGATGTTTAAACTTTTTAAATGGGATTTTATTATCCCTATTGCTGAAACTGAGAATGGTGTCCAAGAAGTTGATAAACACACTGAAAGTTCATAATTAACTTTTAAGTCACTTTCATAATTAGTGGATTTGTACCTTTCTGTTTTTTGGAAAAATTCTGCAAAGCCGGTGGGCCAAATTTTCAAAGGTTACATATCATGTAAGGCTGGCTTTTTAAGTAATGACTGCTTTTTCTGGTAGGCTATCAGAGCAGAACAATCCACCCAACTAAATAAATAGGGTTTTGAATAACATAGGAGAAATCATTGCTTTTGTAAGTTGAGTTTTGAATGTAAATAGGGTTTATTTGTAAAAATTGATTGGGAGTGAGGCACAAAAAGAACTTAAATCAGGTTTTACTTCTTGCTCAGAAGCTGTTTTTTTAATGTGCTGCAAACTAATAATAGATAATAACAAGACTATTAAAATATGTAATATCATGTAATTTGCTATCCTAATACTGAAGTTTCATTTATTTAACAGTGAAGTATTAAAGTACTACATCTAGGTTTAGTATTAAATCTTACATTAGATACAGAAATAATAGCCCCATTAGATGTAACTGAAATAGATAGTCTCTCATTTTTTAGCTAAAGCATTATTTTAAAATATTATAGAGCTGCCTTGATAAAAAGACAATGAATGTAAAATTAAAATACTTTATGAACTATTAGGCCTGTTGTAAATCATTTCCTCGAGTGCCTTTTATTAAGACAGTTTAAACTTTCATATGGTGATATCAATTGTAAGGCATTTTTAGAGTAATGACAATAAAATGGAATTGTTGAGTTCATTTTGTGAATTTTGTCACAGGATTTTTTCCTGCAAAATGCTGTCTCCTGTAGATATGATACAGACATCTGTGTGCAATAAAATCTGTTTATATACTAGTGGAGTCAGATACAATGGATTTCGTAGCATAGAGCATGAGAAGGAGAATCTTAAATTTATTCTGTATGGGTGGGGAAAGATACATTGTACAATGGTTCCTGTGTAGTCTGTTGTCCATATGTCCATTTTAGACCTCTCAAAATGAAAGCAGGCATTTTAGAAATAATTTTATCTGATATTAATCTGAAAAGTTAGTGTTTTGTGAATTAGCTAACTAGCTTAAGCTACTATGTTATCATATTCTATCCAGAGCAATGAATGGTCCCCCTCTTTGTCGAATCAACTGTCAAATGACTAGTAATCTCTTACCAAACAAAGAAAGATATTGAATAATGTTGTGTAATGGTGCTTAGAAACTACTTTTATGGGCATCCTAGAAAAACTATAAAGAAATATAATGTCCTTTATGGTCCAATGTTTGACTTCTTATAAAACCTAGTTTATGAGTCCATGAAAAAAATTCCTTCTAGCAACCTATGTTAGATGCTGCCAAAACAAATAAAAAATAAAGGAAATTAAGGTATCCTGAGAGAGGCCTACAAGTTATGTTACTTATTTGTCCAGTAAGCATTCTGAAGCTTGTTTAACTGATGTGAAATCAAAACAAAATTAAAGCCTAAATAGCAAATAAGGTCAGATGGCTTTTGTATTTGCTACCAGTAAAAACAGAAAAAAATATTGTCCCTAAGCATTTCCAAATACAGACGCTAACTCTTCTTAAGGTATTCTTCTCCATAGATTAAGTATGTGTTGCAAAGGGGAGGTCCATATTACAGTCCAGTAGGCCTAAATCAAGTAGTATTCTAATTTGTTGAAACTATAGTAAAAATCATTATCAGACATATAAATGAACATGATATATTGGGGAAGAGTCAACATAGCTTCTGTAAAGGGAAATCATGCTTCACCAATCTGTTAGAATTCTTTGAGGAGCTCAGCAAATATGTGGACACGGCTAATCTAGTTTATATAATGTACTTGAACATTCAGAAAAGCCTTGGTAAATTTCTTAAAAAACTCTCAAAGCAAAGTAAGCTGCCATGGGATAAGCAGGGAGGACAATATCTGGTTGAAAGATAGGAAACAAAAGGTAGAAATAAAGTGTAATTTTTCACAGTGGACCACTAAATTTGGAATGCAGCTTCCTCTTATCATAACTTAAAGCAAGGTCAAGGTTTGGTTGTGCCGGGACAATGGGTTATGCCTGGAATTTGATTGTTTGTTTCTCATAAAATGAAAAGGGAGAGATCTGGCAGGAGGAACAATGACACTGCAGAATAGAATGACCCACCGAGGAACAGCAAAGGGCCAGAGATGGGGACTGGGACAGCTATAACCCCATTGGGCCAACAGGGGGCAGGGTGGAGAAAGGGGCAGCATATCTGTTTGTATCTGTCTCTGTCCCCCAGTTGGGGTCATGCACCCCTCCCCCGGCTGTGCCCACTTCAGCAGCCAGAAACGGATGCTTTTCACCTGGCCCCAAGCTGCTGCAGTGAGAGAAGGCTGGGGTTGTTCTTTCTCCGTGGGGCAGTCTGAATACTGAATACTGAATATTGCTCTAATGTTAATTTCTAATATAGAAGAATATTTGTCTTGAGAGAGTTTATGATATGGAAGTGTTTAGGGATATATGGTGGCAAATTGGAGTGAAACGAATTATTGGAAGCCAGACCACCTCTTGCTCAGTGAATCACCCACGAAAGGGTTGGTCAAAGAGGCTGGAAAACTCTATCAGGTTCCCTTCAGTTTCCTGTACAGCATCCCCTGAAGGGAAATGGCGCTGAAAAGGAGTCCAAAGATTGGAGGGGCCAACCCTCTGTCATATCTGCCTATCCCCTGGGAACAACCATTCCTGGATCCATAAAGGAATGGTTGTTCCCAGCTATACCTATGGACAGCTCAGCTGCTTCTCCACAGCACAGCTCCTGGAGTGGATGTGCCAGCTTAGCAGGCTTCCCTATTTCATATGAGTACTATTACAATTGCTAATAGTCTGATGTCTGTTGAATATGCTTTCAGATTTACTTCTGAAAAGGAAGGCATTTACTAAAGGGCTGGATGCCAAAGGATTCTCATAGATAAAGAGAGAGACAAGTGGCCACTGTTCTACTTTAATAGCCCGCAAGTGAAAGAGAATCACTACCTACATCAAATTGATTTTATACAAATGAGGGGACTAGCTTTCTGAGTGCTGTCAGACGCCACTCTGATGGCTTGAATATGAAATGGTCTTTCTGTTTGGCCTTGAAGAACAAATAGATAAAAAGCTTGTGTCCTTTTTTCAGGTACTCTCCACTTCATAATATCAAATTGCCAGAAGAGGATGGAATCCAGTATCCCTCCATGTTACTTCTCACCGCAGACCATGATGATCGTGTGGTCCCTCTGCACTCGCTGAAATTCATTGCTACTCTACAATATGTGGTGGGCCGAAGCCGTAAACAAACCAACCCACTTCTCATTCATGTTGATACCAAGGCTGGGCACGGAGCTGGAAAACCAACAGCTAAAGTTATAGAGGAAGTGTCTGATATGTTTGCCTTTATAGCACGATGCCTAAATCTTGATTGGATTGAATAGGTAGAATACACATTACTGTTTCAATTAGAAATCAAGGGCTTTTACACCATTTAAAAACAGCCAACCTATTGGTCTAGTACTTACATTTAGGAACTACAGTTTAATATTTTATTTATCCAGTCTGCCGTGGAGTTTTGGTCTTTGAAGCTTCCTTCTTTTTAAATATATACTTGGGTTTCTTTTCTACTAAGGAGCACATTTGCATAGATAGCTGAATTGCTGGCAATGCTGTTACGAGATTTAGATTCCAAGAGTTAGTGGTAGTTGAGCTTATGTTATATAAAACAATTTTAATGTATTTTGCACCTATAAACATATCCAATTCAACTGTAATTAAATGTAAGTACTGTTCCAGTACAGATACTTCAAGAATAATATCAGTTATTTAAGAATGTTGGTTATTACAAAATCTTTTCAATTAAAATGCTGAAATATAAAGAGACTGGGTCATTTGAAGTCAAATATTGCTGTTAAAAAGCAAAAACTTCACATTATGAATAACAGTGTATTAGAGGCTCTCATTCATCTGTTGCTTAACTTCATCAGTTTCTTGTAAGTGTCCAGTACTTCACCTGTTTAGTATCAGGTAAGTAATTTCCACATAGAAGAGAAACTCAGAGCCTGGAGAACTTGGATCATCTCTAGAATATTACTGTTTTCTTTTCAAGTTGCACAGATGATCTTGTCAATGTTGTCTCACTGCTCCCTGGATCTTTATTTCCAAACAGCAGACCAGATATCACCAGTGTCACATGGTGATCACATGGTGACATCACCTTCTTTCCTGCAGCTAGCTGCTTTTGCGTTGTCCCACAGTTAAACAGAACATCCCTGCATACAAAAGTATGCCAATCTCTCCTGCCCAAGCTTCCTGCAGATCTCTGTGCATGTCCTACTACCACCACCTGATGCGGTTTGGTTATATTTTTGTTGGGGTGAGAGGAAAGGATGGGAAGTTATTTTTTGTTCTGCTGATGAGAATTTTCCAGTCTCCACTTTTCCAGCCCCTTCCAAAGAAACATGGTCAAACTGGTTTCCACAGGCTTCAGCAAACACATTGTCCCCAGATGTTTTCACCTGAACACCATTGTACCTGGTGTGAGAGGTACACTATCGCCCTGACAGTAAGTAGCTGTTTCCACATCTACATTAGGGCACAGAGTCCCCAGATTGACACAACTACAGTGGTTTCCAGTTCGGCTGGATTTACCCTGTCCTGATGTCCAGTACACATGGACCTCCAGCACTGGCATTTGTACATGACAATGGTAGCTGGGTTAAATTAGCTTTGCACATACACTTACGTGCTGCTGTTTGTTTTCTTTTAGGGCAGCAGTTCTCAAACTAGGGGTGGGGATTCCATTTTAATGCAGTTGCCAGGATTTATGTTAGACTTGCTGGGGCCCAGAGCTGAAATCAAGGTGGTTGAGGTGCCTTGTCTTTGCCCCCCCCAACTCCATCCCATCTGGGATAGTGGGGGGTCAGACAAGCTCAGGCTTCAGTCACCCCTTCTAGGATAATGTAGTAACTTTTGTTGTCAAAATGGGGATCACAGTGCAATGAAGTTTGAAAGTTCTAGGCTGAATAGGTATTGGTTATATAGATTTAGAAATCTGGTTCCAGACTGGCTAAACTTCAGTACTAATCATGCCAGAACTAACTGTTGACTTTCCAGAGCAAAAACATGTTCCACACGGGGGTTTTTTCCCATTCCAAAAAGTTAAAAGTTCTCTCATTTTCTAGTTTGGATAGCCCAGAAACACCCACTTCTAGTTGTTATAACTTCATTCTAGAATCTTTAGGGCAAAATCAGCTCTTGTATCTGTGTTTTTCATTGATTTTTGTTATAGCCACACACACATTTGAGGGCAGAATTTAGCCTGTAATGTTGTTAGCCTACCAAACTCAATGTATATTTATTTTTAAAATTCAGAGTGCACCAGCCAGTTGCTATGCTCTACATTGTGAGTTTAGGCACTATGCTGAGAGAGTGACAGTGTGGAAGGTTGAACTACCCTGGAGTAGCTCTGGGAACTATTGATCTAGTCCACAAAGGAAGTTTAATTCAGATTAAGATAGGATGTGAATTTAAAGCAGAATACCCATTCCAAATTAACTTCCTACATTGATACTCCTGTTCCAGAACAAGAATGTTTTATTCCAAATAAGACTAAACCATTACCTGAATGGATTAAGCTGTTCGGAATAAGGCACTTTTATTTCTAAACAAGAGGCTCTATCTCAGGAAGTTCATTAGGAATAATTAATCAGAAATAACTATTCCAGAGTAATTCCCCATGTAGACAAGCCAATTGTAATATAGCAGCATACCTCTATGTCACTGTTTCTCCCGTGCATCCTCTTCATCACTATGATTGTTGGCATAACTTAAGTGGTCTTAACTTTGAAGCATAGATACAGTCCCCATAACAGTGTATGGGATGCAAAATAAAAAAATGAAAGGTTCATTTAATGTTCCACAAAATTCTGCTGTTTGAAAGAAAACCACATCATTTTCTGCAGATATTCCTAAAGTTTACACGCTTCACTTCCATTTGATTCAATTACAGAAACATATTTATAAATAATTGTGTTGGTTTCATATCATATGGAAGCCAGAGTGACATGCATGGTAAAGGTTATCTGCCCCATTGTGGAGTATGTGTTCTCCTTTTGTGATGTGGGTTCCAACTTAAGAGACTGATCAGATTCCCAGGTGCTGTTGTATGGCCCCGAAACAGCAGTAACAGCCAGGACAGGTGCTTTCAACTTTGTCTGGCTAAGTAGTAGTGATTTTTTTTTCAGCCTTGCTACCTTTATCATCCATGCTCTGGTCACCTTGAGATTAGATATGCTCTTTATGGGGCTACTCATTAAATTAACCAAAAAAAAAAAAAACTGAAGCAGGGCAAAAATGAAGCTGATCGGTTATTAGGGAGTGTGTCCTGGAGTCTATTAGTGATCTGGGATCTGATTTTACCCTAACAAGTCTTTAAAGGCCAAGCTTTTCACTGGTACACTGAAAAATCCTTAAACAGTTTAAAATAACGGATTTTTATGTATTAAGATTCGAAGATAAGCTAAAGCACTTTGAATAAAATGTTTTGCACAATATTATCATGGATAAGATTGGACAACTGCTCTGTGCAGTTCTTATGTTGTTTGGGTGGGGTTTTTTTTTGCAATGATAGCTTAAAAATTAAATTTAAAAAAGATGGGGAGTGGAAAGGAATATGTCTTATATTCTGGTTCTTAATGATTCTGTAAGATTTTTCTTAAGGAAATATGACTTTTAAGTATGACTGCAGATAGGATAATAGATGAGGAGGACTCTAAATTACCACAGAGAATTCTTACCCAGGTGTCTGTTTGGTGGGTCTCACTTATATGCTGAAAGTGCATGTGGACCCAAGGTAAACCATCTGGCTGGCAGCCTGCCAGTGGCTTATCCTGATGAGCTATAATAAAAAGGTTAATTTAAACATATTTAAAGGGTGAATTTAAACATTTTAATTATACAATACAAATGTTAGCTTCAAACAGGTGCCCTTTGTTCCCCAACAATAGACATAGAAAATGTGGGGGGAAGGTTGACTTGTGAGTGTGATAGAAATTCCAGCTATAAGTAGGATCTGGAGTGGATATATTACTGACAACTGGGATTTATCCTCCAGTGCCAGGATTTCCTTGAACGTGGCTCTTAACTGAATCTACTTCCTCTTCCTGCAGCAAAGCTTAAGTATGCACAGGGATGACTCTGAATTCAAAGCTCTTTGCCGCTTTGAAACATCTGTTCCTTCAGCTCATGTATTTATTTTTGTGTAGAAGGGCACCTGCTGACTTCAGACACTTTCTGACAACCTCTGCTTTCAAAGGGCTTCTGTGTTGTTTGGGTAGGATTTTCTATGTAGAGCTGAAACCATTCTGACAAGCAATTGCCCCATCTCCTGCCAAGCTCTTCTGCTTTGAAATTGTTTAATAGACACAACTTCTCCTGATACCTAAGCTCAATCTCCTCCCTCAACCCACCATTACTATTATTTAGTTAATGCCACAAATATGCTAGGCTTCACCACTGCTTTCTTAGCAAGCTCCCTCCCTTTATTCTCTCTACTTTTTACTCAAAATACTGTTTCTTTCCTGTTGTTTGGGGGGTGGTTGGTTGGTAGGGGGATGGGTGTTTTATTTTGCCTCTACATACAATTGTTGCTGTTGGAGATGTGTTGTTTTTTTCTGACAACCCATAATGTACCTCTGGGGCATATTTATATTTAGGTCAGTTACTCTTGCATCTGAGAGAGAAGCTATATTGGGTTGAAGTCCCATAGAAGAACTATGACTTATTACTGGCAATCAACAAAATACAGTGGAACTTCAAAGTTATCAACGCTTTGGGAATGGAGGTTGTAACTCTGAACAAAATGTTATGATTGTTCTTTGAAAAGTTTACAGCTTATCCTTGACTTAATGCAGCTTTAAAACTTTACTATGCAGAAGAAAAGTACTGCTTCCCCTTTATTTTTAGTAGTTTACATTTAATACGGTTCTGCTTTTTTTTTTTCTTTGTCTCTGCTGCTGCCTGATTGTGTACTTCCAAATGAGGTATGTGATTGGTCGATTCATAACTCTGGTGTTTGTCATAGGGATGTGAACGACTAGTCGACTGTCCAATAAGCAAATGCTTATTGGATAGTTGACACACTAGTAGACTAGTCGCTTCCCCCTCCCCCTTGCCGCCTCTATCAGAAAGAGGCAGCATGGAGTGGGGGGGGGGAAGAGGAGGGAGTACTTCAAAGCAGCAGTGCCTCGTGAGCCCTTTGAAACACCGCGGGGAGCACAGGGCCAGCAGAGGACTGCTACCCACAGCGCTTTCACCTTTAAAGTGTAGCAACAGCCCTGGGCCTGTTGCTACACTTCAAAGGCAGAAGCACCCTCATTGACTAATCAAATAGTCAATGCAAATTGCATCAACTATTCGATTAGCCCATTAATCTAAATTTAACTCTAGTTTATAACTTTGGCTATGTCTAGACTACGGGGAAGCATCCACAGGAATTTGCATATCTTCTTCCGATCTCACTTTCGAAAGAATGGGAAATATGTCTTTAGGTATCATCTCATCCCAGTGGATGGCTCATTTATCTGACTAATACTCCTCTGCTACAGTAGAACCTC
>CM057847.1:114546643-114561484 GCA_030068395.1 Apalone spinifera
GAGGTTCTACTGTAGCAGAGGAGTATTAGTCAGATAAATGAGCCATCCACTGGGGTGAGATGATACCTAAAGACATATTTCCCATTCTTTCTTGCTGTCCATGTGAAAGTTAGGGGTAAACTGCAATGCTGAATTTTAAAAAATTGTGTTAAGCACAGCCAAAGGTTGTGAAAGGGGAGAGAGAACTTGTCCAGGGGGTCTTCCTCTCAAATAAGCCTTTGACACTGCTATGAGCAGTAAAAGCATCTAAGCCACACAGAACTTGCTTCATTGTCTTGCTCTTTGTTTCAGTCTCTGTCTGTAAAGCAGACATTCACAGTACAAACAACCCTACGCCTACAAAACAAAATAAAATCTAACAGAAATTAACATTTTTCAGTAAGGATAATTCTAAAGCTACTTATTGGCCAAAAAAAAAAAAAAAAAAAAAAAAGCAGCTCCCTGGCTACTTTTACAGCTTGAGGGCTATATTAATTTCTACAACTGGTGCTCCTTTGAGAAGATTAGCTAATACTTCCATACAGTCGCAGGCTCATAGCAGGAAACCCTGTAAAGCACTCCTTGGAAGCACCAAAAGTCTGTGGACGCCCTGCCTGGATCCTGCTCATCCCACCCGATCCTAAATGCACCACTTTCACTGCCTCTCGGGCCGTCAGTGCCCCAAGAGGACACCATTCTTAAGACGTTGGACTGTTCCTTTTTTGCTGTATTTTAAAATAATGCATACAAAGAAAAAGATCCTTTAAATGTCTATAGTTCTGTAGCCTACAGACAATGCTACCTGAAGTACTAAACTCAAGCATCATTGTGTAACTGTAACACCACATTTGTGTTTTGGAAATCAAAATATCTGAAACGACATTATATCTCAATATTGTATTCCAACCAGAGGATGGGGAAATTATTAAAAGGATAACAATGAAAAGATTTCTGAACTATGTTTAACCTCATCATTCACGGCTCTTATCTAACCTCTTTAATATTTTAGGGTACAAGATGCACAGTCACAAGGACCTAAAATGAACAACCTATCCAGCCCCAGCCCTCCCAAAGGAAACCATGGGAGTTTTCTTAATTTTATAAAATATCTTCTCACTCCAACACAAAAACAAAAAGGTTACGAGTGATTGTTTTTTATTTTGTGACATGATCTCATGTATGCACAAAGCTGCTTTTCTTTTCTCTGTGAAGCACTCTGCCTTACCTACAATATCTCCTCTCTACTGAGACAGACAACTCTTTATCAGGATATACTGCATCTCAATGATGCCATGCTATTTTCATTCAACTCTTATAATATCCGAAACTAACCCTAGTCCTGTGGGAATCTGAAAGTGTCACAGGACTGCAGAGAGTATCCAAAAATATTTGCTAGTTTTGGCACCCAGCAGTCATGGAACAATGGTGAGTATATTAAAATAATTTTGCAATTTATCCCTTAGTTTAACACAAATCGATGCAATTTTTCAGAAATTCGCATGGGAATACTTAATAGATGAAGAATTTCTCTGCTTCATTAAGTTTTTAGGCTACTTCCCAGCATGAGGCAGAAGCCTGTCATTTTGATAGCAGATGACAAAGTGCAGTGGTGTGGGCTGGCTTTCTTTTTTCTTCTTGTAAAGTTTAATAAAGAGTACAGTTATTTTACTAGTTAGAATCCCCTGGAGTTTAGAGAAGAGAAAACATCCCCTGCCTCTTTCAATGCATAATTCTCTTACCAGAATCTGATGCTTATGACAGATAATGCAACTAGGTGCAGTATTTTGCGGGATAATTGTATTGTTATGGCTTATATGTATTAGGAATGTATTCAACTCCATGAGGGAGGGTTATTACAGCCCCTGCAGGACTAACTGTGGGGAGTTACAGTGAGAGTGATTACTGCAATCCGTGGGACTGTACAGCAGTGTCTGGGGTTGTTTGGACACTATACTTGTTCAAGTTAGGTTTTCAAGAGAGGCAGGAGACAACACAAAAACATGGGGGCTACGTCTACACTGCCATGATTTTCTGGAAATGCTTTTAACGGAAAAGTTTTCCGTTAAAAGCATTTTCGGAAAAAGAGCATCTAGATTGGCATGGACACTTTTCCGCAATAGCACTTTTTGCGGAAAAGCGTCCGTGCCAATCTAGACGTACGTTTGCGCAAAAAAGCCCCGATCGCCATTTTCGCGATCGGGGCTTTTTTGCGCAAAACAATGCCGTCCTGTCTACACTGGCCCTTTTGCGCAAATGATTTGCGCAAAAGGGACTTTTGCCCGAACGGGAAGGGCAAAGTATTTCCGCAAGAAGCACTGATTTCCTACAGTAGGAAGTCAGTGTTCTTGCGGAAATTCAAGCAGCCAGTGTAGTCAGCTGGCCAGTTTTTGCGGAAAAGCGGCTGATTTTCCGCAAAAATTGGCCAGTCTAGACACAGCCAGGGTCTAAAAAGGTCATGCTTGAACTGGCCAATTGAACAAATGGGTATGACTTTTTGACCAAGGAAGGCCCCAAACCTGCAGAAGGGTTGGAAAGACTATATAGCTTCTGAACGCTGGAGGACCTCCAGTGTGAGCGATGTGGATGACAGCCTGCGTAGTTTTGAAGTCAATGAAATCTGTACAAGCTAGCCAGAATTACATGAAAATGTTCCAAAGGAACTTGCCCAGTTGTCCGTAGAACTGGTGGCTACTGGTGAAACATGTAGATCATGAAAAACAATAGTCTGGTAGCACTTAAAGACTAACAAACCATGTAGATGGTATGATGAGCTTTTGTGGGCACAGCCATGATACCATCTACATGGTTTGTTGGTCTTTAAAGTGCTACCAGACTATTTGGGTTTTTTTAAGTTTTTCCTATTACAGACGAAGTCGTCTACCCCTCTGAAACATGTAGCTCTTGTTACTGTTTGTTTTCTCTGTATAATTTTGTCCTTAAATAAATGTTCTCTGCTTTGGAAGAGCTGTGTGGTCTCTCGTAACTTCTGGCATTCCCTCATCACGGCCTTTGGAGAGAAAACAATGTACAGGGACTGATACTAAATCAGACCTTCCTTAGATAATCACAGTGCAACTACAGACAACTGAATGGGCACATGTCCCTTTTGAAAGAGAAGTGATAGCTAGAAGCCCGATCTGAGAGGGCATATCTTGAGCAGACCACAGACAGGGCCACAGGTGCAGATACCACAAAAGTTTGGTAATGCTTACCAAGTACTGGCATACGGCATAGAGCTACATCCTCAAACAGAAAAATCTGTTCAAGTATTGACTGCATTCAAGTTTTTATATATTGAGAAATGAAGTCCAGATTAGTCAGTCAATGATAAAACACCAGATGTGTCTACAGCCTGGCCAACATAACGTACACATTTACCATTTTTCTGAGTTATACTGAAAAATGAAATGCACCTTGCAATTTTTTTAAAATATATCCTGCAGAACACAGTGTGGTTTAATTCTTCTCTATAGAGAAGGCAACAATCTGGAATCATGAAAATGCAACAGGCACAAATGTATAGCTTTGCAGATGCTATGGGTCACAATCTCAGCTGGTGTAAATCACTGTCTGTCTCATCCGTGTAATATCTGGGAAATGCTTGTTACCTAGTACTTATAAACAAGCTGCTTACTTTTAGGGAGAATTAAAATAGGTGTAATAATTTAAAGAGGTTCAAACCTCCTTGAGCATTGGAGTTCAGATCTAAATTATGCTCTGCTCCATCTCTTAAAACACCTGACGACATTGGTTTGAGAACTGGTTTTTATTTGCAGTGTGATTATCCTGCAGAACTGACTTCTAAAGCTTTGGCAGCCAAAGACAAACTGGAAAACATCCTCCTCTCACAGATGACAGTCATTTGCACAACAACCCAGCCATTAAACAGTTTGCTGCCCTAGGCCCACTGCCCAGTCTTCCTGTATGGTAGAGCTTTCCAGTCTTCCTGGGCCTTTCTAGCATTTGCTAAAGAAAACAGATTGGCGGGGGGGACAGGTGGTCTTAGTAAAAATTAAGAATTTTCTGTTTCAAACTGAGCAAAGTTGCTGCTAGCTAATGAATGAGAAATTTAATCAAGATGAAATCAGTTCATTAGACTTTTTGGCAGTATTTGTTAATTTTGATACTTGTTGCTTCTTTCATTAGGTTTTAGGCAGCCTGTTCTTTTGGATGCTAGACACAGCTCTGCTAGGGTAGAGAGAACAGAGGAATTGTTCTATAGTTATATGGTTCACATCACATGTAGAGATTCTGGGGGCGGGGAGGGGAACATGTTTTGAATAAGCTTGTGTTTAATACCAACATTAATATAGTTTGCCTTATTTATCAAGTTAGATTAGATCATTTGAAGGGGGCTTGTGTCATAAATTTAACTGAAGAGAAAAGCATAATCCTGTTTTGGTCCACAAAATGAATATTTGGCACCTGAATGAGACATCCATTTGTGACAGTAGATGGGCATATATCTGCATAAAATCTAATCACTGGGCAAATATAAGAATGTAAAATCAAGCGGGAGGGAATGGGCAGTAGAGATTTGAGCCTCTCTGACCAGAAACACAGACCTCAACCCGTGACAAACTTAAAGAATTGTCCCCTAGCCATCTGAGGCTACTGTTACATAAGCTGATCTATATTCTAGCCAGTCAATTGTAGCTGATCCCAAGTGCCCAAACCAGCCAGCCGTTGTGCTAGTTTAACTATTGACTTTGAACCTCATAACTTAGAATGCTCTATATCTGGCTGTTGCTTTGCTGTTGGTTTGGGAGCTTGGGATAAAAACAGATGACTGGAGGAGAGATGTGATGAAGTGGATCATTTAAAAGGTCTCCTGCTAGGATATTATTCCGACAGAATTTATGTAAGGCTTTAAATTCAAAATGCCAAATTACACCCACAGTTAATGGCTAAAGTCAGTGGGATTGCAGGGGTGTAGCTGATAGCAAATTTTGGCCAAGAGACATTTGTCTCTGCTGATCCATCTGGGCAGGTTAACTGAGATTTCCTAACACAAAAGAATGTGTAGACATGACCCTGCACATACATACATGTATATACATGTATGTCCTTTTTCTATATATACTTCACTTAATCAAATGAGGGTAACTGAAAATAGCCAGGAAGCCTCATGTACTTTACCCTGCACTGGTTAGCAGGGGATTCATTGCATGATGTGGGCACAGGAAACCATGTCCCCTCACCCCTCCTAGACATGCTCCAACTGCAACCAGAGATAAAAGAGAGTAGCTTAGATCAGTCTCAGCTGCCCACCATTGAGAGCAGATTTGTGTTGCAGGCTTCTGTGGGGAAACTACTGGCACCCCAGGGCCCACACATCAATTGGGCTGAGATTCCTGTAGACCAACCGCTGATGCTAGTGGAGAAGAAAGAGCAGAGACCTCTGGATTATTGGCATGGGTAGGAAGCAGCCTAGGGAATGAGACAGTAGTGATGGGTGACTAACATTGATCAAAAAAGTGCCATTTCCCTAGGTTCCTGGATTGGGACCCAGCGTAGAAGGGAGGGCCCAGGTCCCCTACCTCAGCTGCCCCACCACCGGAGGCAGCTGATGTCTGGAGGAGCAATTATTATCCCAGAAGAACATCTTATTGACTCCAGCCATTGGGACATACTACCCTCGACTGCAGAGCTGCTATATAGATTCTGCCCACTTGAATTGTCAATAACCCACTTGGAGAACTCCCAGAATCTTAACTCTCCATGATGGGTTGTCCCTACACCACCACAAGATGACAAAAAAGAGTTGTGTGACTAAATTCTGATATCTCATGTTCAAATGTAATTATTCAAGTTTTAGACATCTGCACAAGCTTGTTGTGAGGTCATGTCCTCTCTATTTCTAGCAGGAAATGTGTTGTAAATGTTGCATACATTCATCATGAAAAGCTCTTTTACTGTGACAGAAACAGTCAGCGGAAGGGAAAACAATCTTACTTATAAATCTGCAAAAAATACCCAATGCAGCACTGATCAGTCAAGAAAGAGTTAATTTGGTTTTTATGTTGGCTATGGCATTATTCAAAAGAATGAGAGGAAAAAAGGAGAGGAGGAAGATGGGCCACCTCTAAAAATGTCTCCTTGTGACAATGCCCTACAGTGAGCAATGTAATGTTCCAAATTTGCACAGACTCTTCTCATAACAGATCTGTGGACCCCAAAACAACTCAGAAGATTCTGTCTCTATTTGTATAGCTCTTTTCAAGAGATTTTCCTGCCCCAAAGCTGTTTTACAGCCCAGCTCCTTCATCTGTCAGGTTATTTGTGTTTCCCTGCCCTCACCTGAAACTCTCTTTCATGCTCTCATTAGCCTGAACTCATTGCTCTTTCTGCAGCACGGTTCTTTCCTCCTTGTATTAAACATAACAACTGCATCCCATTTTCTTTAGCTCCTCAAAGTGCCCTCGTTTACTACTCCTCATTTGTCGTACTAACCTTACCTCTGTTCGTTGTTCATCTTTTAGCTCTTTTGGTGTTTTAACCTTGCCTACACCTTGTAGGATCTGATGCTTTTATGCCGGGCTTTTATACAACCCCCAAGTGAAAGGAAACCTGTATCATGCACAGTATTCTCTCTGCTGGGTTGCAGACGACATCTTAGAAATGTAATAGCAATCACTGCAAGGACAGCAGTTCACTTGGATGAAGGATTGTGCTGCATTTGAGTCCTGTTTCTGAGTTATGTGATGCCCAGACTTGTACTAGCCATCATCACAGAGATGAATTTCTTTCATTGAGAATGCATGGCACCAGTGTGACAGTTCCTGTTTTTCCATCTGTTCTTATCCTGTGTTATCAGCTCTTTGATGCTAATTTTATCAGTCATCTTAAGGAGACTTTCCCAACTAAGGCCTTTCATAAGTTTGATAGGTCTCCTCTTCAGAAATGCAGCTAATATTCCATGCTCCTGTTTATTATTCAGCACTGCCAGATACCCACATTTTGCTTCTTTAAATGGGTAAGGATGTTCAATTAACTCTTCTAATTGGCACTAGCTGTGATTCAACTTGCATTACTAGGTTTTTTTTGTCATTATTTCATCAGTGTCGGCCAGGGGTGGGGAACCTATGGCCCGGGTGCTGGATGCTGCTCCTGGGTTGCCTGAATCTGGCCCCCAAGACTAAAGGCCTCCACTAGCATTGGGGAGCCTGCATTGGCCCTGCAGCCTCCAGCCCCCAACTGATTTTTCTGTAGATCAGTGGCCCCGGACCCAAAAAAGGTTCCCCACCCCTTGTGTAAGCCATCCCTACTGACTACTTTACTTGCCTGTCCAGTCTACTCCTTCATTATCGTATTAATTGCAGCTACAAACAAAATCACTTCATATGAATTTACTTTTTCCTTTGTGTGCTTAAAAGATATAGGAGTAACAGCATCTGGAACTAACAGATTTAGTCTCTACAACTGTTACTTGTCATTGTAATTGTTTTGAATGTATAAAGCTCTATAGACCACTTTGCTGTCCTCCTACTACAAATTTTGTGTTGTTTTTATGATCACACTCTTTGTAGCTGCAAAAAGAATTAATTTGACTGACTTTACATTTCTCTTTTCACAGTTAAAGTGCGTATAGCTAATTATTGTTTACCGGTAATAGTCAAATACAATCCAATTGATTGACAGTCATGTGAGCTAAAAATGTTCTAACTAGACAGTAGTTTTGGGTGTTGGAAACAGGCAACTGTTGAAACAGGATAACTTGACCCCCTGGCTATGTCTACACTGGCAGTTTATTGCGCAAGAACATCTTGCGCAAGGGTTCTTGTGCAAGAAGTCTTGCGCAAGAAAACGTCCATACTGCCATGTGCGAGATGTGCTTTTGCGCAAGAGCGCCCATGGCAGTGTGGACGCTCTCTTGTGCAAGAAAGCTCTGATGGCCATTTTAGCCATAGGGCTTTCTTGCACAAGAAATCCCTGCTGAGCATCCACACTGCCCTCTTGCGCAAGAGCTCCAGCACAAGAGGGTTTACACCTGTTGGAAAAGAGCATAGCTCTTGCGCAAGGAGCCATCTCTTATCACGCCGTACTGTAAATTTCCTTGCGCAAGAGCGGGTGAGCAGTGTAGACACTCTGCAGATTCTTGCGCAAGAACAGCTTTACTTGCGCAATAACCCGCCTGTGTAGACATAGCCTCTGAGTGCTTTATTCAAACCCTATTGAAGTCGGTATGCATCTTCAGTGAGCTACGGATGAGACTCAGTGATTGGATGTCTACCCCCACACATAGCCTGATGAGGTAAAATGGGCCAGTTAACCCTGTGACAGGGGGCCCCTGGAGATGAGTCAGGATTGATAAGCTCTGATTGGATTGATGATTCGGGCCAGCTGGGCAGGGGCAGACTGAGCAAGTATAAAATCAGGAAATAGCAAACGAGAGAGGCCGCAGAAAGGAGCTCTGTAGTCACTTTCTAGAGAGGAAGGCAGTTGGCAAGAGATAAGGCGGAGCAAGCCCTGGGACCCTCGCTGGGATTACAGACTCTGGTAAGAACCTGTGAGAGGGTGAAGTAATCACAGGGAGTAGAGGAAGATTTAGTGGCAACCCACATGTGGGGGCCAAAAATTGGAAAAGTAGGAAAGAGGCTGAGGAAACAGCAACAGTATCAGATTTTTCTGGGACTGAGGTAAGGCTGGCCCGTTTCTAGTTCCCTGGATTCTCCTTCTTCCCTTTTTAAAAAATGGGCACCACATTTGCCTTTTTCCAGTTGTCCGGGATCTCCCTGGATCACCAAGAGTTTTCAAAGATAATAGCCAATGGCTCTGCAATCACATAAGCCAACTCCCTCAGCACTTTCGGATGCATTAGATCCAGATCCTTGGATTTTTGTATGTCCAATAGTTCCTTACCTGTTCTTTCTCCACTGAGGGCTGCCCACCTCCTCCCCATGCAGTGCTGCCCAAGGCAGCAGTCTAGAAGCTGACCTTGTTTGTGATGACAGAGGCCAAAAAAGCATTGAGTACTTCAGCTTTTCCCACATCTTCGGTCACTAGGTTACCTCCCCCATTCAGTAAGGGTCCCACAAATCCCTGGCTGGGATGATTTAGTTGATATTGGTCCTGCTTTTAGCAAGGGGTGTGGACTCAATGACCTCCTGAGGTCTCTTCCAACCCTATGACTCTATGCTAGGCATAGGGTCCCTGGGCTGGAGCCCTGAGTCTGGGTTCCTCTATTAACCACTTAGGAAGTGGCACAGTCTGAATAGTGGAGTAGAGGCCTGCCTGAGGGGACAGATTGCCAGGGGGACTTTGACACCCAGGAAGGGGAAAACTGCAGTGATTTTTTCCAGAGGAACAAGACACAGAGAGGGAGCAATTGAGTCCAGAGAGAGAGACAGAGAGATCCTGGAGCGAGCAACCGAAGTGGGGAGTCTCAAACTGCTGAGAGTCAATCCCCAGATGTGGCCACAACAGTAAGCAGTGAACCCTGTGATGGATCCTAACTGAGAAACTTCAGAACGGTCATTCTGGTGCTGCAGAATGGACAGGGCAAAAGGGCCCTGTATTGAGACTTTCACAATAGCTCTCCAGTTGCTGCTTCATCTCACTCTTTCTTTGCCCAAGCCATACAATATCCTGGGAAGTGAGCTTTAATTCATTCATTAATTATCATTCCACACAAACTTTTTGATAGAGAATTTTCAATCAACTGGATGAACATGTGCAGATAACTTATTTAGCTTCTGTACAGGAAATTTTGCCTCTCCACTCTACTAGCATTCTTTAGCATTGTCAACAAAATAGTAGCTTAGGGAGAATCAGGAATACAGCATGCCTGAGCTTTCAAACTCCACCTCAAGAAGCTATTAAGGAAAGTAAGTAGTGATGAGAGGAAGCAGTCGCCTATAAATTATAAACTGGTTAAGAAACTGCTGGCTAACCATAGGAATTAATGGACAATTATCAATACAGCGCAGGGGGGGTAACCATCAGATGTTAGTACTAAATATAGTCATTACTTATCTAGAAAAGGAGTGAACAGTGAGGTGATGGTGTTTTCACAAGATACAGCAGTAAGAAGGATATTAAGTTTCTTCAAAACTAGAGAACTTAACAGCATTGCAAATCTCTGCAATCTGGCACAAAACTGAGGCTATATCTACGCTGGAAAGATTTGGCAACAAAAATACTGTCGACATTCATACTTCACCCAAAAGAAAGTTGCCAAATCACGTTTACACAGCCACTCTGTCGACATATCATGACCACGCTGTTAGCTGCCCCGTCAATACACAGACCTGCAAAGCAATGTCGCTATGCATCCCATGATGCCTAGTGTCACCTTCAGTAGCTAGGCATTGTGGGAACACACAACGTAGTGATAGGCACCATCAGCCACCTCTTTGCTTCCCACCCCTCCCGGGACTTCAGATTTACTTTTCCGCCATTTCAGACTGACAGTCCTTGTTGCGCACTAAAGCATCTGCTGTGAGAAATCCTGGATCCCAGACTTTTCTCCCATGCTGTGTTCAATGTGCTGAGGACATCATGCATTGCAACAGAGCTACTTATGCACTTAGTAGAAGACTTGGACGTGGACCATAATGTGAGTGACAGGGACAGCAGATAAGCGGCACTGCACTGGGCTGTCACAGAGCAGCTGTGCAGAGTAGAGCATCACTTTGAGACTAGGGAAACCAGCACTGAGTGGTGGGATCAGCTTGTCATGCAGGTGTGAAGGAAGACCTGTGGCTACAGAACTTCTGGATACATAAAGAAACCTTCTTGGAGCTGTGTGCTGAGCTGGCCCCTGACCTGTCACGCAAGGACACCCGAATGAGAGCTGCTGAATCAATAGAGAAGCGTGTTGCCATTGCCTTGTGGAAGCTGGCGACTCCTGATTGCTACGGTTCAGTTGCAAATCCGTTTGGAGTGGGGAAGTCTACCGTGGGGGCAGCACTTGTGCAAGTATGCAGGGCAATAAATTGCATTTTGCTGCATAGGATTGTGACTCTGCAAAATGTGGATGGCCTAGTGGCAGGCTTTGCTGACATGGAATTTCCAAATTGGAGGGGCAATCGATGGCGTACACATTCCCATTATAGCACCATTCCACCCTGCCTCAAAGAACATCAGTCGGAAGAGGGACTTCTCCAGGTGCTTGTGGATCACCAGGGACTCCAGATTACCCTACATTTATGTCTATGAAAAGGTGCATGGTACACACCTCTTCAGGAACAGTGGCCTGTACAGAAAGCTTCAGGCTGATATTTTCCAGATCAGAAAATTACAGTGGGGGAAATGGAAATGCCCAAAATGATCCTAGGTGATCCAGCTTACTCCTTACAGCCCTAGCTGATGAAGCCTTACTTGGGGCACCTGGGAAGCAGTAAGGAACGATTAAACAACAGGCTAAGAGGATGCCATATGATTGTTGATTGTGCCTTTGGCAGACTGAAAGGGAGATGGAGGTGCTCCTATGGCAGGCTGGACCTTTTGTAGGATCATGTCCCCACCATGGTGGCCACATGCTGTTGCCTACGTAATTTGTGTGGGAGAAGGGTGAAGTGTTTGCCTGCGGGTGGAGCACTGAGGCATAGCGCCTGGGCGCACAGTTTGAACTGCCAGACACTTGTGCTGTTTGAGGAGCACATAGAGTGACCAACAGCTTCAGAGAGGCTCTGAGGAACCACTTCAACAATGAGGGGTGCTGGCATTTCTGTGTGTTGAGTTTGCTGTTTCTGACTCTGGGCTATGGGAAGTATCCACAGTCTTTTTGCCTGTGGATGTGGAGTCCCCATCTAGGATTGCATCCAACTCTTTCTAAAAACAGCATGTTGTGGGTGCAACACCAGACCAGCTGTTTGCCTCCTTCACCTTCTGGTATGCCTGTGGAGTTCCTTCATCTTTACTCTGCATCGTAGGGTGTCTTGCTCATGCCCCCTTGCCCAAAGGGCTCTAGAATTGTGACCAAACATGTCCTGTACGGATTACTCACAGCTGTGATTGCACTGGTTCTTCACCCCACACGCTGAGAGGACCCAAAAGCTCTAGGATGCTCCAAGCAGGAGAGTGTCTTGAATGATACCCTCCCCTGTTTCCCTGAGAAGATACCATGAGGAGCACTACTCAGTGAGCCAGACAGCCGGAAATGGATTTTAAAGTTCCCGGGCTTTGCAGATGAAAGAGATGCATCTGTTTACCTGTCTACATGGCTGCAGAGCAGCAGAGTTCAAAGTGCTTACCAGAGTGGCTAATTGGGCATTTCAATAAACTTGACAGAAAACCTACTGTATCACACACTGCCTGATTATTGACAGTAAAGGGAGGAGGGAAAGACAAAAGTCCCTCACGGAGGTGGAAGTTTTTTGTTGATGAAACTGGGTATTTGTTGTGACACTTGTTGCAATGTGAATGCGCTCTGGGGTTTGACACCAAAAAGAGTTTTTTGGTGACAAAACTTACCAGTGTAGACAAGCCGTGAGAATAAGCGAATGAAAGATAATTCACCTTAAAAGGTGAACTAAATATCACATTGTTGGGTTCTCCATCAACACTTAGAGGAGAAAAAATGGCAGCTATGTAAAATCTCCACTCAATTCACAGTGGTGGTGGTATTGGAAAAAAGAAAAAAAAAGATATGTAAGAATTGAAAGAAAATTCTAAAACTATGATGTCAATATATAAATCTGTGATAAACCATTCTCCAGAATGCTATCACCAGTTCTGTATATCAAATATCGAAGAAGATGCAACAGAAATGGAAAGTCCTAAAACAGGCAACAAACATGATTGGATGCATGTAAAGATTTTCATATGAGGAGAGAGAGAGAGCATGCTAATATTAGTAAGAGTACTGTATTCCGAGGACAAATGAATGGGAGCACATAGTGATAAATGCTTTACAGAAGTTAAATCATGTATTATTCTCTGCTGTCTCATAATACTAGGAGTGTTGCCCAGTGAAGTTAAAAGGCACAATTTTAGAACAGAAAAAGGGAATTAGTTTAATACAACACATAAGTATGGAACTCATCACAAGATGCTGAGGTTGAGTGCTTGGCATGTTCTTAAAAACATTGATAGGACATTTGCATGGATAATGAAAACATTTAAAGGCTTCAGTTGCCTTACTGTGATGTACTCACTGGAATTTAGAAACCAGTTGAGTTGATGATGGAAAAGAAGCTTTAGATTGCACTCTTTTATGTTTGGCTATGCTGAGACAAAAGGCAGAAAATTTACTTCTTACTACCATAATCAAAATCTTCACTAGAAGCAAAGCAGATCTATTGCACTGATAGTTACTTTTCAGAGTAGACCTGAGCTTTGAGCTCTTCCAGGTCCAGAGGGGGTAGCCAAGAACTTTCAGAATGTGGGGTGAGTGGCAGTGTTCCCTGTAAGCTGTGCATTTGTGTGGCCACTCAGGAGAGATTCAAATGCCACCCATATGATTAGCAGAGCACCCACAGCGACATTTGTGTTTCTGCTGGTAGCGCACATGCCTTGCTGCACATAGAAACATTTATTCTGCACATGGATGGAAAAGGTTAGAGGGAACATTGGTATGTGTTGGAGAGGGGGGGAATTCAATGTGAGATATAGTGTAGAAATAGAGGAAATACTTCTACTCCATTATTCAAGTTGCCTGTTTCTCTTACTGCTGGTGCTCCATTTGAACCAAGTTTAAGCTGTAGCAGAGGGTAACTGGTGCCATATAACATTTAGACAAATATATATTAAAGGGTATCATCTGGATTTTTGCCTTAAACTTTTTAGTCCATGCTTATGAATTTTTCATGTTACAGTCATTACTCTATAACAAATACTCCAATTCTTCAGTTTCTCTCTTTCTTATATATGAACATTATTTATGTGTATATCCCACTGGAGAGGGATAAGGATCTTGCGCAAAAAGGGTTTTTTGCACAAAACAGACAAAACCTCTTGTGCAAAAGGCATTTTAAAAGAAAGAATAAGGGATCTTGGCTTTATTTTCCGCAAGAGTCCCGTCTAGACTGGCGCTTTTTTCCGTCAAAGCTCCGAGACGGAAAAAAGCGGCAGCCATGTTCGTGCAAATGGAGTGGGGAAAATTTAAATCCCCGCTGCATTTCCAATTCGACTTGTCTCATCTGCATCCCTTTTCCGGAAAAGGGGTCCAGTCTAGACGTAGCCTCTGAGCCTTCAGATCGATGTGGGAATTACTGTTCTACATCCTTCAGCCATGTCTGTGCTCGAGACCATACAGCACTGTCCAATGCTTCTGTCATTGTAACTTGTGTCACTCAGGGTGAGGGTGGGGTGTTTTTTTTCATGCCCCTGATGACAGAAGTTTCACCAACAAAAGTGCTTCTGTAGACATATCCTCAATCAGTGACATTGCTAAGTCTCCTGATATTGTCTCTGTAGGAGCCAAAAGAGTGCTTTTCCAACCTCATTCGTAATCAATGACCACGTATTTACAATTTTAAGTGTGGTCAGAGCCATTCTTACCCATCTGCAGAATATACAGTTGTGCAGGGCACCTGAAAATTTGTGGCACCACTGGGTCTTAATGCCCACCCACCCACCTCTTCCTAGTCCTTTTCTGTGGCTCTGCTTCCTCCTGAGAGGACCTAGTTAACCTAAAAGTGAAAAATCCTGCCAGACCTATTAGCAGAACACTGAACCTGTGAAAGAGCCATTCAAGTGGTGATAAAGGGACTTAGTAGGCATTTGCCAACCCAAGGTTTATACTGTCAGTTTCTGAATGTACTGTTAGTCCAAAGAACCTGAATTTAAAATTTGTTTTAAAAATATTTCATTAGTGTGTTTCTGAAGAGTTATAAAATCCCATAGCTAAAAATTCATCATTGTCTCATAAATCCTAACTGTGCCCTTCAGAATGGCGACAGTTTCCTAGGAGAGACA
>CM057847.1:114564208-114593897 GCA_030068395.1 Apalone spinifera
TTTATTAATATCAGCAGAACTGACTTAAATGGGGTCTGCATGTTGTATAGTCTTTCCTTAATCTTTGTATTCATGCCTGTTAGTGTGAAAGAAACTATTTGCATATATTTTCATATCTATTTGTATGTATGTGCAACCACACTTAAGTTGTGGCCCTTGATGTGTGCTATGAGCATCATTGTGGCCCCGGAGCTTCCAAAGTTGAATAGACCTGAGGTAGACTGTCTACACTACAGCTTATGGCGACATGATTTATATTGCTCAGGAGTATGAATAAGCTACACGCACATTCATACATACACTGAGCGACATGAGTTACACCAGTGTAAGTGCCATTGTGGGCATTGCTGCTGCTGCTCACAGAGGTGGTTTTTTTTATGCAACGGAAAACTCTCTCCAATGGGTTTGGGAAATCTTGAAGAGACATGGGGCAGCTGTGCAGGGCTAGGTGTGTAGGCACGGCTTTAGATCGTTGTATAAGCCATACAGCCAATGTTTTTATTAAGATCATGATATTTTAGTTCTAGCAGAATAATTAAATTAAGCTCTCAGGCTCATCTTTTGAAAGTGTCGAGGATGAGAACTGATAGGTCAGATATAAAATGTTCACCTACAGATGGTGTGGTGTGACTTGTCTCTGACCATTTTCCTATGTGAGTTGATTCAAAAGCATAGCAATTGTTTTGTTTCTCCCACAAACGTTTTATCAGAGCATTGACTGCAATAGATGAGAAATGAGGAGTTTATTCTCTGCTAACAGTCTGTTGCATAGCATTCATGATAGCTAGAGCTAATTCAATATTCATATAATTAGGTATTCTTGAACACTACACTACTGCTCTGGCTATGTATAGAATCTAGGCATTAGCATGAGACGCTCCTTTGATTTCCAAAAGACAGCCTTTCCTGCAACAATAAATAAAAATACCATTGTGATCATATGGCATTTCATTCATCTCAAATGTTTCGTGTCCCTGGATTATAATGAAGGAGACTATAGGCCAAATTGATTTAAAAAAAATCTCTAGTGGCAGCAGCTTTATTATGCAAAGCTCTTTGCTTAGTATTGTAAGCGTGGAATTGATGGTGGCTTCAGAGTTACTTTGGAGATCTGAAAAAGTAATTAATCTCTTGAGAAGCTGTCCCTTTGTTTTTGGAGCGTGCTATTTTTTAACACACTTTTTGATTTAGAACATTTATTTTGAATTTCTTAAGAAATTCACAAAGTCTCTTGGCAATCTTGCTATGGAATCTATCTGTAGTTATCTGCATCTGTCTTTTTCACAAACATCAACATACCAAGGTATTTTTCTTTCAGGTGCAGCAGTAACACATTTTTCATCATAGATCTAGTTTAAAATTCTCTTGCACTCACACCTCCAGTCACATACACAACTATACTACTGCTATTTCATTCAAGTTAAGATAAAATATAATTAAACAAAATGCTTACAAGGATTTAGAGGAGGTCCCCCTCCCCGCTTTAATTTACTGACAGATTGTACTTGCAGAAGTAGTGACAGCTATATTTAATAATTATTGTAAAGAGCATCTGCTGTCTTGTGGAAATAGTATATTCTGCTTTGAGTTCATCTGCTCTTGCTTGTCATAATTTGGAAGTTTATCATCCTTTTTGTGACCTGATACTTTCACTGCTGCTCATTATGTCAAAAAGAGAGTTGAACCCTCCCTAGTCTGGCATCCTTAGGACCTGACCAGTGCTGAACTAGAGAATTTGCCTAACCACTGGAGGTCAATATTGTCTCGCAGCATTACTAACACTTCCATTACTTACTGAGCTCTTAGAAGACAGCGATAAATTAGAGCTAAATTCCAGCACAGAGCACTAAGAGCTAGGACTGATGACTGTAGAGAAACTTTATAGGACTGTGGGAAACCTGGCCACATTCATGGTAAGTGGACATCCAGCTAACTAAAATCATGCTGGACCACAGATGTTGCCGGACTAGAGTGCTGAACTAGAGAGGTTCAATCAGAAATATAGCTCATGTTCATGTAGAACATGAATATGGAATAATGCATGTAAGATTTTAAAGACAATGAGTTATGCTGTCCCTTTCTTTAGAAAAACCTTCATGAGAAGCTTCAGAAGGGTAGCCGAGTTAGTCTGTAACAAGAAAAACTTAAAATAACTAATCATCAAGTAGCACCCTTGAAGACTAATAAAACATATATCTACATCTACACTGGCAGCTTCTTGCACAAGAAGCCCCTATGGTTAAAATGACCATATGGTTAAAATGACGATCAGCGCTCTCTTGCAGAAGAGAGCATCTACACTGTCATGGATGCTCTTGCGCAAAAGCACATTTCTTGCACAAAAGCACATGGCAGTGTAGACGCTCTCTTGTTCCCATATATATATATATAGAGCCACTCTAACTCTGACTTCATTGAGTTAGCTTTAAACTGATGTAACACACAGGTGAATCAAGTCCAATACTTCCCTTGTTTGCATCCTTCTTGATGAATAAAATGTCCCTTTAGAATCAGCATATTTCATCTGCCTCAGCCAGAAGTGGATTTCTAGATGTCGGCTGGCTTTTTCATTCTTCCACAGAATGTGACAGAAGATTGAGAAATAGTGTTACTCCACAGATATAAAGGTTTCTGTTTTCCTCACTATTAAAACAATTCTCTGCCTTAGAATATGTAATCTGAAAACATGTTCCTGAGAAACATTTTGTATCAACTGAAGATAGAAACCAAAACTAGAACTCTGTGCATAGTACTAGATTGTATGTTACTTGTTTAAAACATAAATATCCAAAACCATTCCAGGTGTAACTTTAAGAGGCATCTAATACTTATGAAATAAGTTGGGAAGAATTTTAATATAAGCTATTCTCTTCTTATATTGTGATTATCACCATGGTACTTGATCACCTACATCATGTTTGGATATATTGCTTATAATGTTCTGTTAATTCAATTCACTCAAAAGTAGAGTGATTTTTAACAGTGCTGACACTGGCACTTTAAGAGGGAGCAAGGCCAGCATGCCTATGCCTCAGCTGCCCCAGATGAGGCTTTAAAAGGCTCCTGAGGAGGAAGAGGATGGCCTTTGGGAGTCACAGCTAAAGAGCAGGAGGACTGCCAGAGTGCCCTGGGAGGGGCGGTAGAGAGACCTTAAGAAGGAAAAGGAGGAAAATACCCTGGAGATAGTAGGCTAGGGTGAGTTGAAGAATTGTGTTTGTTGCATATGTTTGAGAGAGAACTAAAACCACCTAAAAGAGACTGTGGGATGTGGCAACGAGTCCCCCAGCAAGATGGGAAGAAGCTGAGCATAGTTACAAGTTTCTTGTTATTTATTATTTGTATTACAATGGCACCTACTGCAAGCCCCATAGAGGCATGCAGCTGGCAGTTCTTCACTCAACAATTTTGCAACCTTACAAATAAAAGTTAGTTTGTTAATTTCTAAAGACCTCAAGCCAGCTTCTGCTCTATCAGTGTACCTCAGAGTAACTCTTTTTGCTCCTTTGAGTATACAAGTCAGTGCAGCAAACTCAGAAAAACATTTTAAAAGTAGTATTTCATCTTTTTATTTTAAATAAGCAATGAAATGTGTGTGGGGAAAAATCAGCTCTGCTGAAAGATAATCTCCTTGTCAATCCAAGAACAAAGGAAAGGAGTATGTTAACATGAATTAACTTGTCAAAAGGAATGAACCAGGCAGGATAACTGATGTTCTTGATGTCCCACTAATTTTTGGTATAGTTTATTGTTCATCACTCTCAAAGCACACGCGTGTGTGTGTGTGTGTATAACCAGTAAAATTAATTTAGACAGAATATATGGGAGTTAACATGATTCTGTCCAAAATTAAACAGTGTTAAACAAAATTGGTTCAGTACATAGAGACCTCAGCCTGCTTTGAACCATGACAAATGTACCATTAACAATCCTTTTTAACCTTAAAGAAGGGGAAACAGTTAAAGTATTTGAAATGCAAAGTAATAAATAAGGCTTATATTTTAACATCTCTCCTTGACTTTCCAATTAGCTGGAGGGCAATTTGGAAGGGCACCCCCCTGTGTGACACTTGTAGAACACATCAAAGATTATAACAACTATCCTTTTGGAGAATGGGGAAAGTTGAGATGGGCTAAGGCTGTTGTTGCTGCTGCTGCTACTGCTGTTTAAGTCCACTCCTGTTTCATGCAAGGTGCCAATGATTTAGCTGGGGTCAGTGGAAGCAACTGTGTCATCTGGATCCCTCTCAGGATTCTGGGGCCAGGACATATTTTGGAACCAAGCCGACAAAGGATCCCGGGTGATGGTGGGGGTGGCAGCCAGTACTGTGAAGCTCACTCCAGTAGTTTATATTTCTCCCCAGAGTCTCTTTCTTCAAAATCCCACAAAGGGACTGATGGGTGGAAATAGCCCATCTTATTATTTTGTCCGCCAGTTGGGCTAATTTCTGACACAACAATGTAAGTTCACTGATTTTTGGTTCAACACATTTCTTGTTTACCAGGCATGATCTTAACATAGCTTTTGAGTTAGTTTAGTAATTTTTGTCTGAAGTAATTCAGTCTTTGTCTCCCTTTTAGTCCTTTTCCCATCAACAATTGTTGTAGGTTACTGTGACATCTTATGAACTCACACTCACTTTTTACAGTTGAACTATGGCCCCATTATCATGACAAACCGAAGGTATCTGGGACATCAAAAATCCACTATCCTTGTTAGCTGATTCTTTATTTAAACATTATCATGGCTTATTCTGTTGACCCCGCTTCCACCCCATTGAATGAATTGGTTATTTTATAGGTACTAGAAAAGTTGCTTATGTACATACTGTTCTGAAACAATGGTTCATCAGAGGCCTTTGCGATGAGTAGCACAATGAAATGGGAATCAGCAAGTCAGATGTATCTGTTCTGACACTTGGAAGTTTAAAAGTTCTATTTTTCTTTATATTGAGTTTATAACCTCATGCTGCTTTTCATGATAAAAGACTCTGATTCCCTAAATACAAGCAGGGGCATAGCCAATCCAATTGTGCATTATTTCCTTTTAATTTTTGTTACTTTGTGCAGCGGGTCTCAAACGTTAGCAACTCAAAGCCTCCCATTTTGATTTAAACATTTTCACAGATACCCCACCCAAGTTTCAGCCTCAGCCCTTGGCCCTGCACCTACTCCATCTCTCCCCTTTGCCCCACCTTTTCATAGAATCATAGGGCTGGAAGAAACCTCAGGAGGTCATTGGGTCCAACCCCCTGCCCAAAACAGGACCAATCCCAACTAAATCATCCCAGCCTGGATTTTGTTAAGACGGGACTTACAAACCTCTAGAGATGGAGATTCCTCCACCTCCCTAGGTAACCCATTCCACTGCTTCACTACCCTCCTAGTGAAATAGTTTTTCCTAATATCCAACCTGGACCTCTCCCACCACAACTTGAGATCATTCTCCTCATTCTGCCATCTCTCACTACTGAGAACAGCCTCTCTCTGTCCTCTTTGGAACCCCCCTTCAGGTTTGATAGCAGAGAAAGGCTGCTATCAAATCCCCTCTCACACACTGTAGACTAAACAAGCCCAAATCCCTAAGCCTCTCCTCATAGGTCATGTGCTCCAGCCCCCTAATCATTTTTGTTGCCCTCTACTGGACTTTCTCCAATGTGTCCACATCCTTTCTGTAGTGTGGGGCCCAGAATGGGACACAATATTCCAGTGCAGAATAAAGGGGAATAATCACTTCCTTAGATCTGCTGGCAATGCTCTTCCTAATGAACCCCAATATGCCATTAAGCTTCTTGGCTGCAAGGGCACACTGTTTACTTATATCCAGCTTCTCATCCACTGTAATCCCCAGGTCCTTTTCTGCAGAACTGCTGTTTAACCAGTGGGTCCCCAGCCTGTAACAATGCTTGGGATTCTTCGGTCCTAATGCAGGACTCTGCACTTGTACATCCTGAACCTCATGAGATTTCTTTTGGTCCAATCCTCCAATTTGTCTAGGTCACTCTGGACCCTAACCCTGCCTTCCAACATATCTACCTCTCTCCCTAGCTTAGTGTCATCTGCAAACTTGCTGAGGGTGCAATCCATCCCCTCCTCCAGGTCATTAATAAAGATGTTGAACAAAGCCAGCCCTAGAACTGACCCTTGGTGCACTCTGCTTGATACTGACCTCCAACCAGATCACTACCTGTTCCATCCACCTTACCATTTATCCAATCTATATTTCCTTAACTTGCTGGCAAGAACACTGTGGGAGACCATATCAAAAGCTTTTCTAAAGTCAAGGTATAAAGTCCAGCACCTTCCCCATGTCCACAGAGCCAGTTACCTAGTCATAGAAGGACATTAGTTTGGTCAGGCATGACTTGCCCTTGGAAGAGGGGAAAGTGATCAAGAATAGTCAACGTGAATTCACCAAGTGCTGCAAAATGGATTCTTTGAGGATCCCCTCCATGATTTTTCCAGGGACTAAGGTAAGGCTGATTGACTTGTAGTTCCATGGATTGTCCTTCTTCTCTTTGTAAAAGATGGGCACAACATTTGCCTTTTTCCAGTTGTCCGGGACCTCCCTGGATCACCAAGAGTTTTCAGAGATAATGGCCACTGACTCTGCAATCATATCAGCCAACTCCCTCAGCATCCTTGGATGCATTAGATCCAGCTCCATGGATCTGTGTATGTCCAACTTTTCTAAATAGTTCTTTTCTCGCCCTTGCTCCAGCCTGGCTCCTCTCCTTCCTTCCCCAGTGCTTTCTGAATGCTTCTGAACAGCTATTCCCTGGTATGCAGGAAGCACTGGGAGGGAGAGGAAGAAGTTGAGTCAGGGAAGGGAAGGAGTTGATCAGTGGGGCCCTCAGTTCCTCTGCAGAACCCTCGCAGACTCATTTGAGAAACACTGATTTAGCGAAGCCAAGTATCAAGTAGGGCAGAAAGTATTAGGCTGCAGGTGGAAGTAGAATGAAGGGCATATAGAAGCTGGAGAGAATCCCTTCTGGAATTTTCAGAAATGAGGTACATTCTGAAGCATAATTTCTAGGAAAGCCACCCAGTGGCATTTCAGAGGTAAAATAGCAGTCACTGTGTCACAACACCAAACACGCAGTTCTCTAGCTAAGAATAAAGAATAGCTTTTGCTTTCATATTCACTTGAATGTGAGTGCCAGCAAATTGCCAACATTCATTCACAACGCAACTATGACTTGAAGGTTAGTCGCTGTTAAAATCTGCAATGGAGTCCTTTACGTACAAGGTTGAAACAAATTACCCCCACTCACTTCACCTACAAAATAAGAAGTGAATGGTGAGGAAGAAAGTTAATAGACAAATATATTTTCAGAAATAACAACAATGGGAGAATTAGAGTTGTGATAACAGCAACTCTAATTCTCCCATCAGGTAAGGCCTGATCCAAAGTCAACTGAAGTCTGTGGGAATCTGTCAATGGACTTCCATGGGCTTTGAATTGGGCCACACACAGAAGTGCATTGCTGATCTAGTTCAGGAGAAGATATGCCTCTGTGAAGGCGACTGGATATGGCTCAGAAAGAGGGACAAAGGAAATGTCCTTGTCTATAAAAGGTTTCTTTCCCTTCCTATTTCCCAGGTGTCATCTTCTCTTTTTCTTGCAAACGTCAAATTTCAACGGCATAAGATTCCCATTGGAATCAGTGGACTTTGGAGCAAGCCCTTTGTGAATTTCTTTGTCATCCAAAACTCCTATTTACTTTAGGGGGAGATTTGGTGTTTTCTTTCCGTCATTGCTAAAACAGGCATAGCTGTTAATGCCCATTAAACAAACATAACTACATTTTTGTTATTTTAGCCATATCTCACTCTTCAGCCAGGATGCCTTTTTATATTCCTTTTTACTGAATATTCATTATAATATTTTTAATAGTGCTGGCTGTGCTTCATGGTGGAAACTAGTGCTATCATGTATATTTTGGGTTTTTAAACCATATTGCATCCACTTCTATTAAATCCTACACTCGTAAGGGGTTGGCATCTAAATTGCTGGAAAGTTTCAAGATCTTTCTATTCTTCTAGAATTTCTTTTGTTGTTGTGGCTGCTGCCTTAAATTGATCTTCTGCATGGCTTTGAGAGCTGGAATATACTAAAACTAATCATCTGAGTGTTTCTTGGCAGGTAAGGAACAACTTTTGAAAATGTTAAGAGCATTGGAAGCCATCCAGTAACTATCATCACTTGCTCTGAAAATGATCCTTTCTTTGAATCTGAAGGAAATTTACTAAACAATACTAAATTAAACTATTCCATGGCTCTAAAATTAGCAAAGCAATTGGGATCATAAAACTTTAAATATTGAACTTTAAATATCTGAATTAACTTAAACCACAAACTGCTTTTTTTGGTGCCAGAAATGTGGATTTATCATTGGCCATGTCTTTAAATTCTGGCCAGCAGCATTCTCCAGCTTCTTCAAAGGGGTAGCTGAGTTAGTCTGTAACAGGAAAAACTTAAACAACAAATAGTCTACTAGCACCTTAAAGACTAACAAAACATGTTTTGTTAGTCTTTAAGGTACTAGTAGACTATTTGTTGTTTTTTAAACATACTCTGTGTGTATAGTCTTTCATCACCTCTGCTGCCCTTCCAAGAATGCTGTGCAAATAAATGACTGCCATTGAGACTTGCAAAAAAATGGCATCCTTCACAGAAAAATTGCATATGAATCTTCTAAAAGTGGCAGTCCCTGAACTTCATAATTATTACTTCATAATCACTTAAACTAGCCATTGTTTTTAATATGATGCTGACCATTTTTAAAGGTATCTCTTAGAGATCATAACTAATGTGTTTAATATGCTGGGCTAATGCATCAGAATTTAATAAAAAGGATCCCTGTAGCTGGCATGGTTTGCTGTGCACTTTTCAGAGTACTCCCAACAATATTAGTATTTAATGACTGTGCTCTGATAAATCTGAAACTGTATGAACAGAATATCTTCCATCTAGTTGTACTTAAGGTAACATCAACTTTCATTTGTATCATAGCCACTTGCAGCCATTCAAATATCCTCCAGAAATGATGAAAAGGACATTGTATCCCTTTCACAGCTGAATGAAAGACTGTAACAATGAGTCTGCCTTATTTACTGCTTTTGGATTACTTTTAATAAAAAGCATTTGTATTCCAGAAAGGAAGCAAAAAATATAATTAATCAACGACACAACTGAATAGGTACACTGTCTAAGTGATTCATTAAGAAGTAGTTTCCAGAATATTTATTTTGATACACATTTTATTATTCATTAGCAGCATAATAAAGTGAAGACACTCAAATAGATGCATTTCTATTTTTACACCTTTTGAATTAAATATAAACTAATGCCCCAGCTCCCTGCAGTTGTGGAAGAAACACTGGGTCTTTGCAATGGATAGGAAGGGCAACAATAATGGTGGATGCAATTAATGCAATAAAGAACCTTGTATGGGCAGGAGACCTTAGAATCACAGGGTTGGAAAAGACCTCAGGAGGTGACTGAGTCCAACCCCCTGCCCAAAGCAGGACCAATCCCAACTAAATCCCCAGAGATGGGGATTCCACCACCATTCCATTACTTCACCACCCTCCTAGTAAAATAGTTTTTCCCAATATCCAACCTAGATACAACCCCATTGTAACTTGAGACCATTGGCTCCTTGTTCTGCCATCTGTCACTACTGAGAACAGCCTCTCTCTATCCTCTTTGGAACCCCCCTTCATGTAGTTAAAGGCTGCTATTAAATCCCTCCCCACTGTTCTCTTCTGTAGACTAAACAAACCCAAATCCCTCAGCCTCTCCTCATAAGTCATGTGCTCAAGCCTCCTAATCATTTTTGTTGCCCTCTGCTGGACTTTCTCCAATTTCCCCCTTTCTGTAATGGGGGGCCCACAACTGGATGCAATACTCCAGATGTCGTCTCACCAGTGATGAATAAAGTGATGAATAATCACTTCCCTAGATCTGCTGGCAATGCTCCTCCTAATGCAGCCTAAGATGCCATTAGCTTGGCTACAAGGGCACACTTGACACAAATCTAACGTCGCATTCACTTTCATCCCCAGGTCCTTTTCTGCCGAACTACTGCTTAGCCAGTCAGTCTCCAGCCTGTATTTCTTTTGCGTTGCCCATCACTGTGGTAGAGTGGCTCTGGCTTGTGGGTTGATGCTAATCCTCACTTTCATATGTCCATGCTGATTCTGTTAGCTCTAACAGCAGTCTTTGATACCACTGAGTTCTAACTTACTCTTAGCTGCCAAGGTCTTGTTCCTGCAGCTGGGAATAGCCAACACACAGGGTCATGCCATTACACCAGCAGCTGGGAAGGTAGAGGATAAAATGCAGCTGTTGCATGGGCTCCAGGCCAATCTAAGGAATCCCTCTACACTGTGGGAATTCCTTGGTAGATGGTTATCAGCATTACTGCTGCTTTATGTGCCAGAACTGTGCAAAAACAGCAGGTTGGAACCAACAATTAGACCCTTGATATCATTCATCAGACTGTCCTTTGTACACTTTCTTACAAGTGAATTAAATTTTTACAGTTAAAAATGTATAATTTATATTGTGTATAACAGTTGCACGGGACAATGACTGTTGTAATTTGCTTTTGTATTTCATTTGATTTCAAAATGAATCATTTTAGGCAGATAAAAACTACAAGGCTTTTGAAATGAATCCAAGAGAAGACTAATTACTTAGCTGGCTGACTCAAAGCATGATAGGCAATGTAAGTATATCCTTCTTATGCAATTTTATATCCATTCTATTATTTTCCACTCATCCTTTCATTACACATTTTTAATATGCATCAGTCATGAGAGAAATTGACCTACAGAAAGATGGGATTTAAAGTGAAGATTTTCAAATGTAATTTTCAGGTCCACAAATTTTTGAGCTTGGGACAGTTCATAAGGACCTGAATTTCAGTGGATAAATGTCCAATAAATTCTGAAAACCAGGTGTCACTGTTAGGGACTCAAAAATTAAGGCCCCAAAATGACAAGTCACTAGATTTCTTTCCTTCTCTACCTATTTTGTGATTCCCTAATAAATCATTTGAAACCAGTGATGCTTTTGTTAGTAAATCAGTACTGACTTATGACCTTTTCCCCACTAATTTAATCAAATGTGCACTCTTTGCAGTTTACTATAACAGTACATGCAGCCCAGTGTTCTGTACTGAGACTAAATTTAGAAGGATATTTGCAACTTCAGTCCCAAATTTCAGTGGCTAGGAAATATGTGATTTAGATCTGAGTGGATTAATATATAGCATTATAGTATAAATAGGGGGTTGTGCCCTCTGCTCACTACACTCGCCTATCCTCCTCTCTCTGGCCACTTTTGCTTCACTGAAAGAGCCTGTTGACACTGATGACATCATTCTGATGCTCAACAGGAACACTCTTGGGAGGAAACACTTTTTTATATATATATAGAGAGAGAACTGGGCCTAGAAGATCCATGATATGGGAAAATTTAGGTTTCTTGGTCATTGCTTGAAACTAAGAACAACTGGAAATTTCTCGCAGATAAATTACCAAATGCATTTGAATTTTTCATTTCTCCTGTAAAAAAAAGCATTTTAAATTAATGAGTAAACCACTAAGATTTGCCAGTAAGAATTCATCAACCAATATATTTATCTCATTTCCCAAAGTCAGTTCCTCGCATTAGTTATTCTGATTCATATGAATGATTGGATCTTTATAGATACTTTAATGAGGCAAAAACAGAAACTTCAGAAGTTCTCTTCCCTTCTCTATTTGTCTCTACTCTATATTTTATTAGCTCGATGCAAAATAAAAATAATGGATCAGGTACATTCTTACAGCAAATGGGAATGACTGTGAACCAGTGATCAGAAACCTATGAATCTATTCTTGTAGTTGAATTTTCAGACAAATATCACTATAGTGCAAGGTACAACAAAATTAGCCATGGAAAAATATAAACCTGCATAACCAGGTATTTAGTAATGTTGAAATCTCAAATGGATGGTGTTGCTAAAATTAAGAATTTTACATGACCTAATATATAAAATAATGTTTGAGAAAAAAAACTACTGAATCTTACTTCATACTGTTACCTACCCAAAAATCTGTCACTTTCACATTTCAGGGGTGCACAGTTTGACCCACTTCCTAGGACTCAAGGTATTAATTTAAATATCCAACCTTGCCCAGTTCCTGGGGCTCAGGGCATAACTTCCTGAAGCTTTGCAGGACCTTTAACCAGTGAAAGAGGCCTACGTGGTAATATCCTTACTGTCTATTTAATAATAATTACCAAGCCAGCAGAATACACATGCTATGCACACCAATCCTGATCAAGGCAGGCGAACTTCCCCAGTTGGCTCGTCAAGGTCAATCTCATCTGGATTCTGGTTGCTGCATGTCATGCTCATGCAGAGGATTCTTGGCAGCTCTGATCTTAGGCTGTGTCTTGAAAGTGAGTTCTCCCAGGTCTTTCCTTCATTCTATTATTTTCCTTTCTTGCTGGTCTCCTTCCTGGAGCCTAGTTTATATAGTGAAACTTGAGTACTGCTTAGCTATGCCTTCCTACCATGAAAGCTGCTGAAGTAGGTCCCAGTTCTGTGATTTTAAACTGCCTAGGTAGATTGCTGCACCCACTTCTTTTCTTTCACCAGGATGCCATGTGGGCACAGCAGTTTGACTGCATATTTTAATTTGCAGAATTGGGCCTCAATTCTCACAGCTGGCCCAATATAATATGACATATCACTAGAAATCACAACTGATGCTCCCTGCACATAACGTTTAAATGGGCAAAGCTTAAACACTACTTGAGGGGTAATCAATAGGTAGACCTTGGACCAAATCTGGACTGCCAGACACATTTGAGTGGACTGTGAAATCCTTTTATTTACTTATTTTCTCTGGAGTCTGGACCCTGACTATACATTGACCGAGAAATATGGAACTTGAAAAAAATTGATTACTTCTGAGAGTTGGCTTCTGTAATTATTGGAACTTTGCATTTTATATTCTGCAATTTGTATGTATTATTTAACTTGAAATGATAAGACTGTCTATATCAATCCCTAAAAGATATTTCCCAAAAAACAGCCACTAGAAAGAATTTGCAGTTAACATTTTAAAAGAGATATGCATCAACAAGCAGGATTAACACTTTCAGTTATATTTTATGGGACACATTTGGTTAATCTCAGACAAGGCAACTGAAGACAGGGTACAAATGGAAGCATTACAATCATGTAATGAAGAAATATAATTTTCATAGACTTTTAAAAGGAAATAGCATTATATGCTGGGTAACTAGAAAAAAGAAGGATATTGTTGTTTACTTAGGCTATATGTCCTCTATAAATATTCATTTTAAGGCAATGGTTTAAATGAAGATGTAATTCTAGTTGGTTCTATTGTTATTTCTGTTTTTCAGGCATTCACCTGAGAGGCACTTGGTAATAGTATGTGCTTACATGTACCTAGATTGTCCAATAACAAGATAAAGAGATGACACTTTACATTACCTTTAAGGTAGAGAAGGCTTTTAGAAAGTGAGCTCTTTGACTAAGCAGGCTGTGCATGACAAGTTCTATCACAACTGCTGGTGCTGTCCCTATGTCAGGGCCTGAAAAAACATGGGAGTTCTGAAATGCTAGGACCATGGTAAAATCTGTAATTTTCTGGCTCTTCCACTACAAGGGTAGTCTATAAGTGCTTTTCACATTGGGCCTGGATGCCCCAAATCCATAGCAGGAATATATTTTCTAAAGACAGACTTTCTTTCTTTCCTTTTTCTGTATTTTGGCAATAAAAGTTAAATACTTTTTATGTACTCTGCACTGTGGTTTTGATTGTTAATTAAGGGCAATTCCTTGCTGATGCTCTCAAAAGAAATTGGACTCTGTCCCCATGGGAGGCTACTGTCGCCTCTCTACAACAGTGCCACAGAAGAAGTGATGCAAACCAATGAACCTCACACCATGTGATAAGCATAATTTACTATTACAGTTCTTTTCTTCTCCTAAGTACCACCATAAAGAGGAGCAGAAAATAGAAATGTTAACAAATGGTAGTCAATGTGTATTGTCATAGTTTTAATCATATGATCTCAGCTACCACTGTGAGGCACTGTTGTTGACTTTCACAATTTCATCTTGTGATATTTGCTTTTTTTTCCCCTTAAAGCCTCATCTGCAGGAATCATGGTCTTAGAAGTTAAACTTTGCTTTAAAAAAAACCCACACCCTTATGAATGCCTACAAAAGCTTGAAAATGTGAACCCTAGCAGAAGGCAAATCAGAAGAACCCGAAATGTGTTGAAATATTTTAGACTATTTTCTTGGGGCCCAGCTCATGAGTACAGCAAGCGGGGGGGGGGGGGGGGGGGGGGAGACAATACTGTTGGTATATCCCCAATGTATTCACGTAATGATTGCAGGGCTGGTTCTGTCCTACAAGTGCAGTAATAGCTTGCTCTGCAAAGGGCTCTGTTTTGTGTTGGTTCTGTTCCATGCAAGAAAGGGGACAAGCGCCTGTTCCTATTTACAAAAATCCAATCACGTTTGTTTATTTTTAAAGAATGTTGCTTATTGTCCATTAATGCAGCAACAGCCATTACGACCATCAATGGGTGCATGCCAGGCAGGGATCATGCACCCAGCCTAAGCTAACCTGGTCTGATCCCAGAAGTTGGACATTTCTTCTCTGCAAGGGTAGGGGTGTTGGTCCACGGCAGAAGACCAATGCAAACAAAGTCGCTGTTCAGGGAGCACCGCTGGGGCCAGGCACCAAATAGTCCCTTCTGGCTGGCTCGCAGCAATGAAGACCTGCACGCGTTTCCTAGGGCACACGGCGCATTTCCCCTCCTTTGGAAGCCGTCCCCGCCTCAGCCTCCACGCGAGCCTACAGCTCAGCCCCCCGGGGCCGGACGCGCAGAGCGGCACGTGCCCCGAGCCCGCCGCCGCCGCCCGGGCTGCTACTCCCGCGGTCTCCGCCGCCGGGCAGCGGCTGGTGGGGCCCGAGGGAAGCGCCTGCGCGCTGCCTGCCTGCCCCGGAGCTGGCGCCGCCCGCAGCCCCTGGCGGCTCCCTGCCTATCTGAGCCCGAGCGGCCGCTCGCTGCCTGGCGGGGCCCGGCGCCTCCGCCTTGGAGCCGGGAAACTTTTCTGGAGGCGCCCGGCAGGGGGCAAAGCGCCAGGTAAGCGGCGGGGGGCGTTGAAGCTCCCGGGGCAGCAAAGACACGCGCCCCCCGCGCCGGGGCAGGTGCTTGGGGGGGTGTCTCCGGGCAGCGGCTGCAATCGGAGCTGGAGGCGCCGCTTCTCCGGAGCAAGTTGCCAGGGAGGCGGCTCGGGCCAGTCCCAGCTGGGGGCAGCCCCGCCCTAGAGCCCCCGGCCCGGAGCCAGACCGGGGGCGGGGGGGCAGAATAGCGGGAGGTGCTGAGTCAGGAGCGGACGCCGGGGTCCCCGCCCGCCCCCCTGCGGGGAGAGCTGGGCTGAGCCGGGCGCTGCGCTCCCCGCTGGGTTCCACCGGCCAGGCGGGCTGCGCCCCCGGCCCCCACCCCGCGCGGAGCGGAGCTCCAGTGCTACGAGCGGGAAGATGGGGTGCAGAGGGAGCAAGGGCAGCTGAACAGGCAGCGCTCGGGTTAGGTTTGTGGCTTTCTTTAGGTGTGATACAAAGTAACTTTGCAGCATTGGCTGGGATACACGAAACCTGACTGGGGAACACGTTTCACGTGGGAAATCGACTTGTGGTAGCACAAATGTTTAATATCGGGGGAAGAAAGGGAAAAGGCTTCGTTAGGGATCTAAGAACAACTGTAAACAATCCTTATTGATCGTTGAAATAACGGATTTTCATTGAAACTGGCTTTCCACCTGGGTACTACATACCTCTGTAATAGGCTTCACTTGAAAAGGAGTGCAGTAGTGAGATGCAGTAATTTTGAGTGAATGTTTTTCAGATTACTTAACGGTTGAAGAGTTGTGTGCTGCCTCATACAATGTTCTATTTAGTTAGGTGCCATGCAAGCAATATTCTTTCTTTCTTCCTTGATTAGTAAAGATATGCATACAAACAAACAAAAATTTGGTAAGAATTTGGAGTTTGTTTTCCTAGCTGGAGTCCTAATCTTTGTATCTGATCCTGCAAGGTTTCCCTATGTAGAACTCCTTTTCCAAGGAGCACACAGAGGAGTAGGTTTTCTGTGTATTGTTTTGTTTTTTCCCCACAAAACCAAGTGTGGGGCAAATCCTTCTCCTTTTACTCAGGTAAGTAATCCCACTTACTTCAGGGATTTGGCTCTCCATTGCCACCACCAAGAATTATACCTTAACCATATAAGAAACAGCAAGAGCAATTCAACTCTTAATATGTTTTGTTTGTTTGTTTATATAATATTGGCAAAGAAACAAATGGAGAGTAACGGGCAACATGAGATGATTTTTTTTTCTAAATAGAATAAGTTACAAAATTTTCCACAAGTCACCAGCTGTTCTTTAAAGCTTTGTGTACATTTAACCTGCCAATCACTTTATGGGCAAACATTTTATTTATTTGTTCTCTTATAATATTGAATCATAGAACCACCTGGTAATGTCAGAAAGATGTCATTGATTAAATCTGGCTTCCAGAACTTAGTTTTCTTTCCATGTGTGGATTAATGAGTTTGACTGAATATACCCAAGGAAAAATTACTTTTGTGACCATAAGAAAAGGCTTTCCCATTTGTAGAGTTGTTGCTATCTAGCCATGACACAATACTATATACAGAACAATGGCAGATCTTCAAGTAGTATACAAAATGTTCAGGCAGGTACTCCATGAAGTATGCCAGTGACACATGCAATATCGCTTGAGTTGTATGTGCCTATTGTAAGGGGAATACATGTTATTAAAGAGGAAAGCATAAGATATTTAATTTTGAGGGAGAAAGCAAGTTTTTCCTTGTTTTTCAAATTTTTGTTGTAGGAAAATATCTTTAGGATAAAATATAATCAGTGGGAAGTTTATTGAAGTAGAAGGATTGTTAGCTGAAACCCACTTTTATTTTATTTTTTTACAATTTTATTTAGATTGTAAGATCTTGGGGATAGAAACTACTTTTTAATAATTTGTATACAGCGACTAGGACAGTAGGTTTGTAGAAGCTACCACAAAAGAAATAATAGTATTGTGGTAGTTTGATTATATTAGAATAAAGAATTTATAAGCCTCTTCCGACAATGGTAGGCAAAAATAAACCCATTAATGTAATTTGAAAGTGATGCTAAATGATCTCTCTCTCTATGGATGTGCATACTTTTGTATGGCAGTTGTTTTTATATTAGTCTGTGAGACTTGTTCCAAAATTGTTTTAAACCCCTATCTCAGTTAGGCACAAATTAGAGGTATATTTTCAAACCTTAGTGCCGAAGTCAAGTTAAACTATTTTAGCAATCACTTAAGCATCCTTGTTACCTTATTGGAATGCATTTTGGACCCCTTGGGATAGGTAAATTGATATCCCATGTTTTATCATTTTATCTATTTGAACTGGTAACTAATTATTTTCCTCTTTCATATTGCTGCATTATGATGAACCAAATTTCAGTGTGTACTTGGTTTGGAAATAACCAACCATGCTGCATGCACTTAATTTGTTGATGTACGAATTGTAGGATTGCCAGGGGCAGCTCATATGGTTATGCAAAATACAAACTAATTAATTTTAAGCTGAACTTTGTTTGCAAGGTTCAAGTGTAGTTCATTAACACAGCTGTAAAATAAGCACTGTTGCTGCATAGTACATTTCTTTAAAACTGTTTAAAAGCTAAAATATGTAAACAGGAATAAAGTTTGATTTCACATTATTGTTTTCATTACAAAATACAATAAATCTAGATCACTATCTTATTTGGCCAATGCAGTATTAATCATGTTTAACATATGAGAATTTTATTCAGGCTTCCTCCAGTACTAGTAATGCACCATACTTAGAAAAATAAAAGATCTGGATTGTTTCAGTCTGCCAGTATGCTTCGTGAACAGTATATGCCTGATCTGAAAGAACGAAAGAAAAGATGCTACCTAGCCCATTTAATTTAGATAGCATTGCCTGTCTAACTCAGATTTCTCCTGGAGTACTACGTACTTTCTGTGGGTTATCAGTCCCCATCCAAATTGGAAAAGAAACAGTAATGTTTTTAAAATAAAATATTATTTAGAATTTAGGTATCTCCATTATGGGCTATTGTCTTGTAATGTTTTACAGTACTAAAAAAGGAATTACCTAAAATTTTTAGGTAAATTACAATAAAGTAAATAGTTAAAATCCTGACAAAACGTTTATAATAGCAAAAGCTTTCACTGTACATGACACTTTTGATAACTTTAAATTATTCTATACACATTTTTTTCATTCAGTTAAACAAGTTAGAAAAGGAATGATGCCATTAAAATATCTTTGATTTTGTTGCATATACACATCCAGTGAATTAAAAAGCCCGAGTCAGAGTATACGTAAATACTCACATTTATTTAGGAATTTGTATGACTATACACTATTTCGTCACTTCTGACATTCAGGGCTACCATTTTTTTCCCCCTCAGAAAAATTGACCTTCATAAGCAGAAAAGGGCAACTTAAACTCAAAACACGTTAATATTTGTAAAAACAATCTTTTTATAAAGTTTATCACTAATGGAAGTGTTTCCACAGCAATTGAAAATTCAGTGAAAACATTTGTGTGAGAGCAAATAAGCAGTGTTTAAAACACAAACTTAAATGCACTAAGGAACTGAAAGTTAAACTGACCATAAACAAAAGTGAAGCTGACTTCATTGATTTGTTCAAACTGAAAGAAATGGAAAACGTAAACTTAAGAATGTGAGAGCTAAATCCAGCCACCCTATGCAGTTTGAAATAGTGCAGAAACTCGGAGATCTTTTCTACTTAATACACTCCAACTATTGGGCAGTTTGCTTGAAGCCTGAGTAAGCATAGTAAGCACTGACTTAATTAAAAGGACTGAAGTATTAGAGAAGCAAACAGATCACATCTTAAGTTTTTCAGAAATTAGTGTTCTCAACATTCATTGCAGGTGAATAATTAACCTGTAGTGTTCAGTGACCAATATATGCTGATACAATAGTATCAGAGGGGTAGCCATGTTAGTCTGAATCTGCAAAGACGGTGAGGAGTCCTGTGGCACCTTATAGACTGACCAAAGTGTTGGAGCATAAGCTTTCGTGGGCAAAGACCCACTTCGTCAGATGCGGACGAGACATGCATCTGACAAAGTGGGTCTTTGCCCACGAAAGCTTATGCTCCAACACTTTGGTCAGTCTATAAGGTGCCACAGGACTCCTCACTGCCTTTGCTGATACAATAGTGTTACAGTAGTGTTATCAAAAATGTAATTTACATAATAAATGTTCTTTATAGATTCTGCAATGTACAAAAAACATCCCCTCTCCTTAAACACATACACTCTTCTGTGTATGGTTGTTTCAAATATAATTTATATTTTATCATATTAAATGGTGATAGAAGAGGATAGTCGTATAGCTTGGATCAAAATTTAGGCATAGCATGCTGATGTGGTTAGAATGGCTGCCTTCCAAGTGGTTGGTTTGGGTTCAGTTCCCAGCCAGTGCACGTTCTGGCTCCTCTTTCTTACCTTGTTTGGGAGGATTAGTGGAATATTGCCATTCTTATTAAAATTAGTAAATAGTTTTTCCTCTGGTTTTAATTATTTCTGGAATCCCTCTTCAGATCACTTCCACAAAGCCAGTTCAGTAGCTGCAGAAATACTATTATTTTTAAATACTGTAGTACTATGTGATGATCATATCTCTTATGTCAGATATGTTGACTCTTGAATACCTGATCTGCTTCTATTGAAGACTTCTGTGGAAGTTTTGCTATTGACTGCACCCGGTGTTCTGCATTCCTCCTTTGAAATGCACAAGAGCCCCAGATGGAATAAGAAAGTGCCTATCAACTAGTCAAGTAGTCAGTTATCCACAATTTAATATCCTTAGGATAAATTGATGATGTCACTATAATGGCCACTGTGTAGCCTTTACAGCTATATGTCCTGTACCTAAAGAAACTGTTAAGTAAGGAACTATCAAAGAACACACACTGTATCAGAGGTAGGGGGAACAGGAAGGAGCCGGGTCCTGCAGAGCCACCTCCTGCCCTCTACCTGCTCCCCCAGCACTGCTGCGTCTGATACAAGGGTGCTTTTACTAGAGCTGACTGGGATATTGAATTTCACTTCTGTGAAAAGTTTATAGCTTTTGAAAACTTTTTACTCTGTATTTGCCTAGCTTCTGTCAAAATCAGAAAAGTCCTATTTAGGGCAAAGGTTTTAACAGCTGTGGAGGTAAAAATTTACCTGTTGAAGGAAAAAAATATGTCCACCCACAGCTGTTCATGAGCCTGAGTTAGACACCCAGGATTCCTACACTATGCATGGAAAGAGTTAGTTGCCTCGAAATGGGATTTTAAAAAATCCAGTATGCTGATTGGGGAGCCACCTGAAGCAAGCAATCATAAATGCTAAGGAGAAAATATGGTGTAAGTCCTGTCTTTGCATTGTTCTGCTGCTACAAATCAGATCTTTTCGGTTGTAGAATAAAATATAATTGGGAAGTGTACCACTTGATGGACAAGATTTTATGTATGTCTGTTCTCCATCAAACAATGTGCTTAGCACTAAAATGTATCCTATTATAAGGTGATTAATAGCAAAAAATGAACCAAAATCCAATATTTTTTCTTAAAATAAATAAAAAAATCTTCTGAAGATCCAGCACTCTTTCAGATTTTGAATACCCATGGCCCCAGCTCCAGCCTTTCTCCAAGGCTGATGCTGTGGCCAGAGCCGCGTGGTGTTTGCCCGGCTGCTTCCGACGTGGCTACATGGTGGCTGTCAGAGCTGGGGTTGCAGTGCAAACAAAAAGCTATATCATGCCCTTTCTAGTATATTTTGGGTGTCTCTGCAGGGTCACTTGCTCATTGAGCTGGATATGATGGTTAGCGATAGGCCCTACAATATACAAATACAGTGGGGATCCATGAGAAACACTGGAGACCCTTCACCATACTTGAAAACTTTGCATGTGACTGGAAAACTCCACATACCTTGCAGCAGCAGTTCTTATGCTGCTATTGTTTCTCTTACTATGGGCATGATCCAGAGCCCACTGAAGCCAATGAGAGTCTTTCCATTTACTTCAGAGGGCTTTGGATCAGGCACCCCTCTAGCTACATATTCAGATCTTCTCTGCAGATTGTTCTGGCATGATCCAGCATTTACCTGGGTGGCATGACATCAGAGTTGAACTTCCTAAGCCTGATAATCATGCCATCTACCATGTTCCTTGGATCTACTCACTTAGCTGCCAGAAGACATTTCCTCCTGCCCAAGTTTCATTTTCATCACTCTGACACAAAACATGGTGTTTACAGGAAGGCCTTGCCAACTAGTAGCTTCTTTATTTTGTTATTTGTATCCTTCATGTAAAACGTTTGTCAGATCAAACTGTACCTCCATGTCAAACTGCATCATCAATACTCTGCTTTTGATGGAATAATAATAGAAATAGTAGCACTATTTGTTAACTGATACTAGTGTGACTAAGGCAAGCCACATTTCAACTACATTTTATAAATCACATTTACTTACTATGATGCATTTTACATAATGTGCCCTTTCAGATGTCTTGGGTCATAGAATGTATTTCTGTTGGCCATATAGATAAAATGGTTCTAGTTCTGGGGTTTGGGTGCTTTCCCCTTGAACAGTGCATATGTCGTTAAGATACTTTATATGTTTATGTATAATGTAAAGTTAGTGTTGCATGGTGAAGCGATGTTTACATTGTGGCATAATCAGGCCATGTTTACATGGAAACACGAAAGGCAGTTAAGGCAAATTAACTACGAAAACAGTGCACCTAAGGTAAAGCTTGTTTAACATCATTGTGAATTATTGGCTTTTATTTTCTTAAAAATGAACACATCACTATAGTGCTCTACTCTTTCTATTGACTTCCCATAGAAAACTGTCCTGTTTAGTTCTTTGCCCTAATCTTCAAAGGCCTCCATAGAACAGGCCCTGCCTCTCACTCAGGAACCATGATTTTCCAGTGCTGCTATAGACAGCTGGAACAATGAAACTGCCAGTCAACAGAGGGAGATTCATGAAAGCAGGAGACTACTTTCACAGGAGCTGGACATAGTCAAAGGGACCCATGCCTGCACAAGATAAAAGTGACCCCAGATCTCTCTGTTAAATGCAAAACTTTTCCATTTTTCTCAGATTTCTCTCAGTAAATTCACCTTTCATAATCTGTATGCAAAATCCCCCAAAGTACAAATTAAACAAGCTATTGCTCCAACAAACTTAGAGAAGCTTTGTTTTTATTTCTGTTTGTAAATGCTTGGAAGGATCACCAGTACATCATGATGGCTGGCCATAGATATATAGAATCCACTTGGAAATATTACTTGAAATTCCACCCCAACTGATTATTATATTAAAATATTAACAATAATATTTTGGTACTTCCTCCTGCTTTATTAAATGAAACTTGTATTTCACTTATATCATTATTACAATATTAAGTCTTGACTTTTTTGTTGATATTGTACATGGTGCATAATTCAAAATATTATTAAACAGCAGAGTTTTTATCTTAGCGTATGGGTAGTAAGATTATTGACATAGCTATAAAATAACCTCTACCATAATCTGTTAGCAGGTTGAGCAAGGGATTAATCCAATCTCATCTTTCATGCCAAATTCCTTCAATGCCCTAAAAGGACTATTGCGGAATACAGTAAAACTCCAATAGTCCGGCATCCAATTGTACGGCACTCCAGATAGTCCGGCATCAAAATGGCAAGAGCCTAGTGAGTGAGCTTCAGCAAAAATGAGTCACAACGCAGCAGCAGCAGCTGCTGAACCAAGCAAAAAGGGTAAAAAAGGGTTAAAAAATAAAACATTACAGTATACTGTATTCAGTATGTACAATAAAAAGAGTTAAAACACTTTATATACAGTATATACTGGCTACAATATATATATATATATATATTAGAGTACCTCCTGATAGTCCGGCATATCTGATAATCCGGCACCACCTAGGTCCCAAAGGTTCCAGATTATCGGAAGTCTACTGTATATGACAGTATGGTATTAAGAAAGATATCCAAGACAAAGAAAGATTGTTTTTTTTGTTTGCCTAGAAATAAGGTGTGCAAATTTTTAATAGTGAGAATAATTAACCATTAGAATAACACATCTAGAGGGCATTTCCCCATTACCTGAAGTCTTTAAAACAGAAGTTATCAGCTTGATGCTGGAGCCACTTGGTGAAATTCTGTGACCTGTATTATGCAAGAAGTCAGACTAGCATACAACCATAAAAGCTTATCAGAGCTAATTTATGCAACTGTTTGTATAAATGTTCCTCTCTTTTCTTCACTAGGCCAGGTCAGATCATGTTATGGATCCAAGCAAAAATGGAAGGATACATGGGCCGATGTGAAAGGACATGGACTTCTGAGAACCCTAACTTTCTAGATGCTTAAAATAGAAGAGCCTGGCATTATGGTGATCACTTAGCAGTGGCTACAAAGATGGAAAAGCAATGGAACTTTCTACTTGTACCTATATAAATAAAGTTTAATAAGTCAGAGACTTTAAATTGAACCAAATAATTAGTCCAGCCATGGGAGAAAATGAAAGTTTTTGGGAGAGCTTGATATATGCACATCCTACTTGTGTAGCCTGGAAGCAAGAGGCAGAGGGAGCTATCTACCATCTAGCTAGTATTCTGTTTATTGTTGGCTTCATGGGAGGAAGTGGATTCTTTGGGCTGCTATATGTTTTCAGTTTGCTTGGATTGGGTTTTCTCTGCTCATCTATATGGGCTTGGCTGGATGTCTGTGCTGCTGATATATTCTCCTGGAATTTTGTCCTGTTTGTGATATGCTTCATACAATTTATTTATGTTACCTACCAAGTTCGGAGTGTTTCCTTTGAAAAAGAATTCCAGGAACTCTACAGTTCTCTTTTTCAGCCTCTGGGAATCTCCTTGACTGTTTTTAGGAAGATTGTCTTGTGTTGTGATGCAGAAGTGGTTACCTTGGAGAAGGAGCATTGTTATGCTATGCAAGGCAAAACACCTATTGATAAACTCTCTATGCTAGTGTCTGGAAGGTTTGTATCAGTTTGTTCTAATGTATTTATGGGGGGAGGAAGGTTTCATCCTTCAAAATACAGAAGTAAACATTGTATATTTACTTTGTATATTGTTTGTTCACATTTTATTCAAGTAATGGAGATTAAATAGTCGGACACAAAACTTCAGATATGTCCAGGAAGTCTCCAAGATGATTGCACATTGAACACAAAAACCATAACAGCTTAATGAACAAGAGTAATAATTTTTTTCATGCCATTTTATTATACCACTTCCATTTTTCTTAAGTAATTCAAATAAAGGGAGTACATTCATCAATGTGTACACTGTATTTGTTGTTCAGTTATTGTTTTGATGATATAAAAATATTTTCTCTATTAGTATAACCAGACTAGCATGAAAAACAATATTGTGTACAGGAGTGAATGCTAGAGTATCGATATATTATATTCTAGGCTGAACCTGAGTGTCCAAAGAGTGGAAAAGGCATAAGAAACAAACAGCCTTTCCCCAGTGACAGCTGGGCACAACTGCAATCTCTGCTAGTGTCTGCATGAGTGCTAGCTGTGCTGCAGGAGTAGTGTCCATCCCTCCATATTGGTCACCTATGTAAGGAAGTGCATGTGATGCTCCTTCACAGGGTGCGAGGAAAGACTTGCATCCCTGCGCATATAGGAGATGAGATGAGAGGCATTAAGCCCTATAGTCACTAGCCCTCAGAATAGCAACCTGGTGCAGTTGTGTCCTAGAGTATTTTCAACTCATGGAAAATGTTGGTCTGTAGAAGGCTGTGCTATTCAAAGGCCCAGTATCTTTGGGATATTCCCATGGCCTTAATCACAGATCCTGAAACAGCATTGTCTTGCATGGGAAAACTATTGCATGAGGGATGTCGCCAAAGTGGTTTGCCATGTCTCTCACCTCATCTCTCTGAAAGGTAGAGTCAGAAAATAGCTAAGGGGGTTCTCTGGCTCAGAAGAAGGTGGATCAGGCTTTTTCACAATCTCTGTGTACATCAGCCATTTCAGGACACACTGCATATTCAGCCCTTCCACAATCCAGTCGCCTATGGAATGATAAACAGCATGAACAAATAAACATAGACCTAAATGACCTCAACTCCCTATGCTGAAATTAAAGTTTCTTACATTTGACTTCTGTTTAATATTAGAAGTAGCTTACTATTCTGTCTACTATTATGTGTGCAGTATTCACATTTCCACTGTATTTTGGTAGGATCAGAGTGACAGTTGATGGAGAGTTTCTGCATTATATTTTTCCCCTTCAATTTCTGGATTCTCCAGAATGGGATTCCCTAAGACCGACAGAAGAGGGTACTTTCCAGGTAAAACATGAGGCTTTTGGGGTTTTTTTCTGTAAACTGTTGTGTAGTTAATTGCATTAGAAAATAATTTATTATTTTTGTTACACTCAAGTCTGGAATTTTCAGTATAGAAGGGAGGGAGGTTTGGTTACTCAATTGACTGATTCTGTGTACTGCTTGTATATCCTTTCTATTTAATTGTATATTGTTCCTGCAAAATCTGATTGCTTAGAAAAAATTATCCTGTTATGTATTTCAGAATTAGACTGTAAATTACGTAATGGGGTATTTTTACATTTCATCTGGATTGACACATCTAGAGAACATCTGGATTCAAGGAAACTAGAAATTCTTGGTTGTCTTCCCCTCTACTATCTGCAGTGAACCCAAGGTCATAGTCTCAGGTGGCTTAAATTAGCATAGCTCAGTTAACTTCATCTATTGCATAAGTAGAACAGAAAGAATAAGACACATTCATATCATAGAGAGCAATCCAAGAAGAACTAGTGGCACTTTCAGAGGACTATTTCTGTTTGTAGGATTTCAGTGGCCATTTCTGATTTAAAAAAAAAAAAAAAAAAAAAAAACTTTATTTGTGCAGCTTTCCTATTGAAGCCCTTGGCAGTTTCTTCTGAATAGAAACAGGCCTGAGCCCTACTTACAAATTATACAGTCATCATCAGCACACCAGAATTTAGCTTTTTTTAAATCTCATTTTACAGGTAACTCTTACAGCAGAGACGGACTGTCGATATGTGGCTTGGAGGAGAAAGAAATTGTATTTGCTCTTTGCTAAACACCGTTTCATCTCGCGTCTGTTTTCAATTTTAATTGGGAGTGACATTGCTGATAAACTATATGCCTTGAATGACAGAGTGCACCTCGGAAAAGGAGTTCGATACGACATCCGGTTACCAAGCTTCTACCAAGTGGTAGTTCCAGGAACACCCAAAGTGCAACCTGCAGAACAACTTGTGAGCAATTCAAGACAAAAACTCTCTAACACTGCAAATTGTGACTCTTCTAAAGAATAACAGCAAATGCTATCTTCATCATTTCCAAAATTAAATAGGGAAATACAAGTTGATAACAGGAAAATCAATCTGAACAATACTAGTAAAGCCAAATTTGATTGAAAGTGCCATTTACTTTAGTTAAAGTAGCTTGCATCCCTCTTCTCCCTGTAGAGCCAGATAGTTAGTTAGTTTGTAATCTTGACTAATTGTTTATGCATTATAATTAATGTATTTTGTTGGTCTTTACTTTTTAGGGGGAAAATGAATCATGATGGGATGAAGCTTTATTGTAATTGTGGTGCCTTCTGTTTTTTAAATAAGATATTTGCATAGTGCTCTTGATTTTATTTATTCTAACTACTTGTCATAATGAATTATGAAATCTGTTTCATCATAGTGAAAAGCAACAAGCAAGTTATCTTATTTTGAGTTGCTTGTTACATTCATAATTAGAATATGTGAACTTGGTCTTTTTATTTTTAAAACCATCAGAATCTTATAGAAGATTAAGTCATGAGCTCAGGTTGTGTTTGTTTTCTTTTCCTTTTTTAAAAAAAGGGGAAATGACAGAATGTGAAATGCACAGTAGAACAACTTTTTCCCTTTCAGTCTATGAATGGTTGATTTCTCTCAGGCTGTAAGAAAGAGGCATTACACAGACAAAACTCTAGTGTAACTGCCGACATTTAAAAAAAAAAAAAAAAGTAAAGCAATCAGTGTAATTGCTGCAAAATGTATAATAGGAAGAACGTTGTGTAGTGCTTTTAATAGAATGTGATGCTACAGTAACTAGACTTCAAAGGTGTAAGTGCCAATCATAACATGTACAATACTGAAAATAATCAATAACATTTAATTCCATATTGTACAGAAACTCTTTGTCAGGTTTGTCATAAAGAGACACAAATTGGTAAATACCTGGAGCTACCAACACAAAACAGCAAACTATTCTTAGTAGTGAAGTTCTCCTATTTAGCTTGCAAAGTCACTTTTCTGTGCCTATAAACTTTTAAATTTTAAATACATCTTCTCCCTAGTGTGTGTGGGTGTCTTTAATAGTTTATGGGGAATCAAGATCAACATTTGATTTGACAGCTAGTTTTATACCTTTCCCAATTGATCTTGAGGTCATTGTGCCTTCAGGGAAGAGGTGTTTGAATGTCTTTCCTAACTTACTACCTTGCTCCGTGTTTGATGCATGCCTGTAATCAAAAAGGGAGAACCATTATTATTTTATGAAACAATATTAATGCTTGATACATATCAAGGTAGATTGCCTTTTTAATATTTAAAACTTAAAAATTGCTCTAGGATTTGGGAGGAAAAGTTAGTCTTTTTTTTTTTTTAAACTAGAGCTTATGAGTCATTGGCTGAGATTTAAAGCAGTTGCCATAATTTCTATCTGGAAGGTAATCTTACCATGTAAGAAAAACTCTCAAAAACACATTCATCCTGGAGTCTGAATCTGTGGTATTCAGTAAGAGTGGCTTTATAAAACAAACCAAATAAAGGAATGTATTTTAACAAAGTTATTATTTAGAAGTGGTGAAAAACATATTTATTGTACATCACTCGGTACAAATAAAAGTAGTATTGTGCAATGCAAGAACACATTCTGCTTTTAGCTTTGTCCATTTTCCAGTGAAATAGATATGTTGTGGTGCCATGAGATGATGCAGAGCTACTTAAGTATAATGAGATAATCCCAACTACATACTAATGAAAAAACTTTATTATGCATTCCCTATGTTATATCACATGTCAGTGTCCATAAAATAACTTTGTTTCTGTAACCCTGTGGCAATACCTGCAACCATTTAATTAACCGATGCTACAAGGTCCCTGAACTAATTTTGGAGCTGATGCTGATTAGCATTTTGCAGGAGGTAGCTTACACCTCACGTGATTGAGTTCTCTTATTGTTCTGTTGACTTGTGTTCTGCCAACTCATCCATCTCTGCCACAACTATCAAATATGTCACACTTCAGATGAACTTTCAGCATGTTTTTTAAAGGTAACACAAAAATGTTTTCTTCCCAAAACTGATGTAGAACATATTCTTTGCCATATAAATTAGTTTTGGACCAATAAGAGGCTTTACAATATGTTATGAACTCCCTAGGACTAGAAATTCCATTTGAAAGCTAGTATTCTAGGTTTGGAATAATAAAGCATTGACTTATTCCTCTGCTAGACGTTAAAGTCAAGATATCCTGATTTTTTTTGAGAGAGAGCGCGCTAATTTTAAATAATAAAGGTTTTGCAAAACATACTTAGTATGAATTTACCTTGCATGTACTGTCAGATGTATTGGGTAAAATCCTGGTCCTGCTTTGAAGTCAATGACAAAACTCCCATTTTCGTCAATAGAGTCAGAGTTTCATAGATTCATATGCTCACCCAAGCTGACTTGCATAACAGAGGCCCAAAAAATCTCACCCAGTAATTTCTGTATGGAGCCCGTAACTGCTGTTAGAGCTACAGCATACCTTTTAAAAAGATATCCAGTCTTGAAATAAGACTTGGAGTCATGGAGAATCCATCACATTTCTATGTAAATTGTTCCAGTGGTTAACTTCCTTTGCTCTTTAAATAATGTTTATTAATAGTCTTATTTCTTATCTGAATTTTTCTAGTTTCATCTGCCAAACCATAGATCTTATATCTTTATCTGCCAGATTTAAGAGCCATCTACCATCAGGCTATGTCTTCCGCGTCCAGGGAACGCGTCTGCTCTTTCGCTTTTTTTTGCGGAAGAGCAGATGTGCTCTTTTGGAAGCCCTGTCTTCCTCTTCCCATGAGGAAGAAGAGCTCTGCCGAAAGAGGAGGCTTTTCTGAAATTTGGTCCAATGTCATTCTTAACATTCTTGTGGATAAACAGGCTAGAGCTTCTTCCCTCTCTCACTGACACATTTTCCAGACCTTAAATCTAATATATAAAGGAGAATTTTTGTATGTTTGTGTGCTAATAATTTGGACACTAAGCTACTGCAACCAAACTTTGCATTGGAGAACCTTTCATCCAGGAGAAGGATTTAAGATACTTTTGGACTCGATCAGGGTCCCGCACTGCCCACTGCGGCACATGCGGCCCCGGGCGTGAGCTGGGGTGCCCCTCCTGTGTGTAGCCTCCCGGGGCTTGCCCCCCTCCTGCCCGCGA
>CM057847.1:114593997-114606810 GCA_030068395.1 Apalone spinifera
TCCCATTGATCAATAACGGGGAACCGTGGCCAGTAGAAGCTGTGGGCTCAGTGTTGGTAGATGAGGGGACAGCACATGATGCCATGGAGCCATTGCTATACATGCCAGCTTCTTTCAGGAGCGGTGGAGGGCCAGGGCAGGAGTAAGCCTGCCTTAACCCCACTGTTCCACCACCTGCAAGCCATTTCAGTTAAACAGTGCCTAGCTAGAGTCTCCTTCCTGAACTCCTGTCCCAGCTTTGACCCTCTTCCTATACCCAACTTCCTGCCCCAGACATGAGTCCCCCTGTACCTAAACACCTTCCCAGAGTTTGCACCTGAAACCTCTCCTGGATGCCAATACCCCACCCTGGGCCCCTAGCACACTCCAAACTCCTTGGCCTAAGACCAGAGCCTACACCCCAACCCAATACCCCAGCCTGGTGAAAGCGAGTGAGGAAGGGGGATGGAGTGAGCAGGGGGAGGCCTCGGAGAAGGGGTGGAGCAGGGGCAAGGCCTCGAAGAAGGGGCAGGAAGGAAGCGGGGCAAGGATATTTGGGCTTCAGGTAAATCTTACATCGCACTTAAATTTAAAAAGACATCTTGTGGTTAAAAAGGTTGGAGACCACTGGCCTGGGTTGATGCCCCAAGCCAATGTATCCTCCTTGTACCTTTGCTCTGAGCTGTCCACAACTAGAGCTACCAACTTCTGAGGCCTGACTGGCTATAGTCCTTTGACAGAATAACACACTGCAGAATCCAGCCTGTGAAGCTAGGGGCCTAACAGCCACTCTTCTGTAAAGCGTCTTTTACATTGTGTGACAGAGCAGGTTAAAGGACTTGGGGGAAGGGGAGAGAGGCTGCTCTGGCAGAGGGAACAGCAGCAATCCTGGCTAATTAGGGGCAGCTGAGACAGCAGCTGCAAATCAATTAAGGGCCAGGTGAAGCTGATTGGGGCTGCCACAGGACCTCTTTAAAAACCCTCCCTGAGGGAGAGGGGGAGAGAGAGCGAGCGCGAAGAGGAGGAAATAACCCAGTGTTAAGGAGACTCAGAGTGGAGGAACAGGAGGGACCACCAGCCCTACTAAAGGCTACAGGGGGAGGTGAAGAGTCGAGCAGGGAGTGTTGGAGGGTTCTCTTACTCCCCTCCTCCTTTCCCCCCCCCCCCCTTCGGGGCAAGAAGAGGGCTTCCTAGTCAGCCGTGACTGGCCCAGGGTTTCAGCTCAATACACCTTCCTGGCTATGAGCCAGGAAGGCCCAGGGATAAAAACTCAGCAGACGAGGGCCCTGCTTCAGCCCTCAAAGTGTGGGACAGTGGACAGGGTCTCAGGAGGGAGATTGACCCTGCCACACATGGTGCTAGGAGTGGGATGTTCTCACTGCTGTGAGACCCTGCAGCGAACCCACTCAGGTCAGGCTAGGCTGACCAATGAAGAAGATAGAGGATGTGGTGAACGCACTTGTACAAGCCACTGCAGCTCAGCAGGCGGCTACCAGGGTACAGGCAGCGGCCTAGCAGGAGGCCAATCAGCTGCTAATGAGCCAGGCTGCCCAGAACAGAGCTGCCCTGCAGGAAGTGATTGTGCTGCTGAAGGCTCTCACCACCCCGGGGCATAGCCAAGATGGGACTCTGTCCCTACAAGCTAGCTGTTATCTCCAGAAGATGACGAGGGAGGACGATGTGGATGCATACCTCTTAGCCTTTGAGAGAACTACCCTGCAAGAAGGCTGGCCCTGAGACCAGTGAGCTAGCATCCTGGCTCCATTCCTGACCGGGGGGCCCAAAAAGCTTACTTTGATATGCCTCAGGAGATGGCGGCTGAATACTCTCACCTGAAGGCAGAGATCTTGGCCTGGACTGGAGTAACGACTGCTGTCAGAGCCCAGTGGTTCCATCAGTGGAGATACCAAAAGGGCAAAGCACCGAGGTCCCAGCTATTTGACCTCATCCACCTGACCCAAAAGTGGTTGCAGCCCAAGACCCACAGCCCAGGAAAGATCGTGGAGATCATCGTTCTGGATCGATACATGTGGGGACTACTACCTGACGTGCGGAGGTTGGTCAGCCAGAATGACCCCTCCTCCTACGATGAGATCGTGGCCCTGGTGGAGAGGCAGCAAACAGCCAAGGGTATTTCGCCACCCCACGGAGAAGAAGTCAGGCGCAGTAGGAGGCCTGGTCCTGTGCCTGCCCCGAGAGGTGGTTTCCCAGAGTCCTCAGACCCGATCTGGGAGGAAAGAGGCAGATGAGCAGCAGAAGGCCATGAAAGGACTTGGGGACCAGGGGAAGGAAGGGCAAGGGATGAGGTCCAGCAGCCCCAGGAATAGGGGAATGACCCTTCCTATTATCGAGGTCCCCTTTAAGCATAGCATGATGGACCTGGTTAGCCCTCTAGAGAAATCAGCTCGGGGGCATCAGAGTATCTTAGTGGTAGCAGATTATGCCACCTGTTACCCAGAGGCAGTACCACTTCGGAATACCCATTCTAAGACCATAGCAGGGGAGTTGGTTCAGATATTTTGGAGAGTCGGGATACCCAAGGAGATCTTAACAGATCAGGGTACTTCGTTCGTCTCTAAGTTAATGAAGGACCTGTGTGCGTTACTCCATATCCAAGCTCTGAGGACATCAGTGTACTACCCGCAGACGGATGGCCTCGTTTAGCACTTTAACCGTACCCTCAAGGACATGATCTGGAAGGTGGTAAGCTGAGACAGGAAAGACTGGGATGCCCTACTTCTGTACCTCATGTTTGCCATCTGCGAGGTCCCGCAGGCGTCCACGGGATTTTCTCCCTTCGAACTATTGTACGGGCGCAACACCCAAGGCATCCTCGACCTCGCCAAAGAGGCTTGGGAGGAACAGCCAAACCATTATTGAGCACATCTCCAAATGAAGGACAGGAGGAATCAACCCAGTGTTAAGAAGACTCAGAGTGGAGAAGCAGGAGGAACCACCAGCCCTGCTAAAGGCTACAGTAGGAGGTGAAGAGTTGAGCAGGGAGTGTTCGAGGGCTCTCTTACTCCCCCCCCCCCCCTTCAGGACAAGAAGAGGGCTTCCTGGTCAGCCATGACTGACCCAGGGCTTCAGCCCAGTACACCCTCCTTTATGCTAAGGGCCAGGAAGGCCCAGGACAAAAACTCTGCAGATGAGGGCCCTGCTGCAGCCCTCAAAGTGTGGGACAGAGGAGAGAACACTGGTCAGGGTCTCGGGAGGGAGACTGACCCTGCCACAATTGTTTGGGTGTTTTAAATGAGAATACTTGCAATGGGAGTATGGGTGGCAGGATTTAGCTTATGTAACAAAACCAAAGATTACATTATGTCCCACTTGTCTGGGATGACAACCAGGGAGAGCACTTAGCTTAATTTGTTCAACAATATATGGTGCAACCTCTAACCACAAATTATTTGCCTTGGACCAAAATAGAAATGGAGGCTCATCTGATCAAAGACTTGAACATGGAGTAGATTAGGGTACATAACCATCAAGATTCAGCCTGTTCTGAAGAAAAATGTCAAACCAATATGAATAATGATGTAGGGACTTGCCGCTCTAACGAACTATGTAATCTTGCAATGATGAAATTATGTTGATACCACTTTCTAAAGAAAAGATTGGTATGAAATTGTGTCAATGCATGGCATGATATTATATATTCTCAACCTAAATGAAACAACTATGGTATTTTGCCACTGGTATAAATTGGTCTTAAAAGACTGTTTAAAAACCATTCTCAATTATTTAGATGCATAACATGAAGGAAAAAAAGTACACTGAACTGAGGGGTGTAAAAATAATAGGTTCATATTTCCAGAGGAAGTACATCCATTTTCCCTCTGCATAATTCATACTAACGAGTTTCTTTTTGTAGAGTTTTGGGAGGGGTTCTGCTTAATTTTCTGTCTAGTGTTGAGGTAGTAAAAGCTATAATAAGCCTTGCATGTTTTGGACAGACTGTTGTAGTACACCATTCACAAACTAAACACAGATGTTTGAATTTTGTGATGTTTAATAATCCATCCCAAAGGTGCTCGAGAAGGTGTGCTATTCATAACCCATTTTTTTATTTTAACTTTCCAAGTCTTCAGCTATGTTTTATGCATATCCACATCTCACTGTGAACTGAAGGAATTAATGAAACTTAACATGCAAACTAAATGGGTAATGTAATATGTAAATAAAGCCACATCATCCTGCTGAATCAGAGTGTAGGTGGAGCTTCATAAATACAAATGCATAGGAGAAAATCGGCACAAGTGAGGCATGTGAGCTATCCAGCTGCTCCTGGAGGCTTAACCAACAGCTGTGACTTCAGTGGGAGTAATTACAAGAGTGTTGCCAGAATCAGTACATTAGAGATTGTGATGTGCTTAGAAACTAGTGATATGAGCCATGTAAGTACCATAGTCTGTTGTGACCAAAAAAATAGTCAATAATGTTTGTGGCTTTCAGTCCTGGTATTCACTTCTAGTCCTGGAAGATCTTCAGATGCCAAACTTCAAAATCATGAGACTTTTATACACACAAATTATTTTTGATACTCTTTAGATAGTTGCAAAATTCTTTCCCAGCAGGGTGTGGGGCCTGGTCAATGAAGAGTTGAATTGATATTCAGACACAAGGGCCTAATTGCCAGTGTAACAGTACTAACAAAAACCCCAAAGTTAAAGGAAAACTTCAATTTACATTGGTTGAGTTTACTGCTGCCTGAAATCATGGCTTTTCTTGCCAACAGTTGAGACTAGCACCAGCTGCTGGCTACCACTGGCTAAAAGTGCCAAGAATAGACCAATATAAGGCTCCTAATTTTACAGGTAGAGAAATACAAAAGAAAATCTCATTTAAAAATATTCTCTAAAGCATTTCTACAATAGTTTCCCTGCCATAGGGTGTATGGCATATATGTAATAAGATTGTATGGCGTAAAGTTTCATTAAATGTATTTGGAATAACTTGCACAACTCAATAACTTGACAAGTAAAACAGCAATTCCCAATTCTTGGTCATGAAATCTTTATTCCACACCTGTGTGTTTGTGTTTCTGGACTGTATGGATAATGATATTGTTGTTTGTAGGAGCCCTGTTTTATTTGTTGCAAAAGTTGGAACACTACTCGGGAAGGAAGCAAAACATAGTCTAATGTCTAAAGATGTTGAATTCCTGTCCTCAAATGATGGTGGTAATCGAATATCAAAGGAGTGTTTTGAAGATTGCTTCACAGATATTAATCAGACCTAGATCCTCACAGATATTTAGGTACGTAACTCCCATTGATTTCAAGAGGGTGTGCAACAGTTCTTGTGTCCACACAGACCAAACTCATGTGCCTGCAGATGTTTTCCTACTGCGAAAGAATACATTGTCAGACAGGTTCTGCACTTCTGCCTTTTGCTTACCAGGAGCTGATAGGGTACCAGAACACAGCAGCCAGTGCACCATGCACCAGCCCTAGCACTCAGCAGCCAATAGAGGGAGAGCAGAGGCTCATTCCTCACTGTGCCCTGCTTGCAGGACCAGGAGAGGATATGTGATGGAGTCAGATGGGGCTGGGCACATGGGACTGCTAGGGTGGTCACACAGACTGGGGTTCACAAAGGCTAGAGGGAGGAACAGTCTGCACCAGGGGCTCAGTGGGAGTGGGGCTGCCAGGGATGTAGGGGGATGGATGTCTGAGCTGAGGTGCAGGGAAACATGGCAATGTGGGGCAGGAGGGAGTAGGGACACCTAAGGATGGCGGGAGGAAGAGTGGATGAGTGGGGATGCAGAGCTTCATGGGAACAGGGCATAGGAGGACTGAGTTGGAGTCCAGGGACAGATGGGTAGGAGGAACACAGATGGGTGTTCTGAATGGTGGTAGACACGTGGCCCTGGGGGGACAGGAAGGCACTGGAACACATGGGGGGAGGGGGAGATGTTTCTGAGTGATTGGAAAAGACTGAGGTCAGTCAGGGGCTGTATGAGGGAAGCTCCCCAACTTACTAACAATCCCTCTTTCCATATCCCGCCCCCCCTCCCACCCCAAACACCCTGTAACATACTTCTTCAATCCACATCTAACACCCATCCAGGTTCATTTTCAGGATCCTTTCCACCAATTACTCCCCTCTCCCTCAGCTCCTCCATTGCACCTGACTACCTCAAACCTTTGCACTGTTTCTGAGGGCTGTGGCAAATAGAGTTCTATATTGCAGTATAAATGAATTATTACTCAGAGTTCTGTAAGGAATCTATTTGACCAAAAACATTTCCTGAATCTTTTTTGGGTGACTATATTGTTAAATGTACTTGCTGACAGGTGTTTTGAAATAAATACCAAAATAATTAAAACTGAAGTGATTAAATTGTGCTTTGACAAAATATGCAGAATTGTATAGAATTTTAAATTTTTTTGGCAGAGAATTTTTAATTTTAATTTTTGGTGAAGAATTCCCTCGATGAATAGCATGTGTAGAAGGAAGCTTAACTGATGTTGCAGAGGCAACTTTAATTCTAGCATTTCCTAATTTTTAAGTATTTATTTAATTTTGTAACTTTAATGCTCCTTTAACATGTTTTATGATACCTATATCTAATTTTGATATGACTTGTATTATATTTTGCTGAGAGATCTGAGAAACATTTTTTTTCAAATATATATCAAACTTCATAGTTATCTTATTTAATTTCTATAAATCTCATCCAATGTTTTTAAGCAGAACTCCCTAGAGAAATCAGTGGGGAGTTATGCTTAAAATCAATACCAGAATACAGCTCTTACTGTATTTTGCTGAGTCTCCATTTTCAGATCTCAACTCAGTTATAAGTTTTCAATACATTTAGAGGCCATTTGGCATATATAAAACAATTTGGAGATTCACTACAATAGTAAGAACATAGCACTATATAAATACTGAGGACCTGAAGTCAGATGTGCAATATAAAATGTTATGCTGTTCTATGATTTTACTAGCCAGTGTATTTTGTTCTTCACCATGGTTATTTGAATAGATATTTTAGTCAGAACAACACTGTATACACAATGCTGTATGGATTTACTGAGCAATAGCATTAGTTGTAAAAACAATAGACATACCGCAAATGTGAGTATGTATCATTGCAGTGTCTTCTCTCAATATAATAGGTTTACTTTAGAGAGCAAAGAGCTATAATAAATGCCATTCATCAGACTGGTCCTTTAGCTGTGTTCAATGAACTTTGGGGGAAAGATTTTAAGAGTCCTCCTTTGTCTTGTATTTTGAAAGATCATTCCTGTTATTGAAGGAATACTTTATCCTGACATTTCAAGCAGGGACTGCCACCACCCTGCAGGGCTGAAGCACACAAAAACTATTAGCCTGGGCCCCCCAAGGCTCTGGTTTGTGAGGGGAATGTGGAGAATGTCTTTCTCCTCAGTCGGGGGCTGCCTCAGTGCTTTTCACTTGCGTGCAGCCCTCAACTGCTTTTCTGAGGCTCAGCAGCCCCTGACTGAAGATGTTAAATTGCAGTTAATTGACTAGTCGAGTAGTCGATGGAATTTCCATCAACTACTTGACTAGTCGACAGGCACTTCCACATTCCTCCTTTGAAATGGAGGAATGCGGAACATCACCTGCAGCTCGGGGCCAGCGGGGACTCTTGGGCATATCAAAGCCACAGTGCCCTCATGGAGCCTGGGGTCAGCGGGGACTCAAAGTCCCCCGTTGACCCCGGGCTCCGTGCTGTGCTGCACGCTGCACAGAGCCTAGGGTCAGCGGGGGAGTCCCCAGCTGATCCCGGTTCTGCTGAAATGCTGTGCGGAGCCCAGGATCAGTTGGGGAGTCCCCAGCTGACCTCAGGCTCCAAGGCGCTGCCCCTTTGAAATGCTGAGATGATGTTTTAAAGTGACAGTGCTGCACATCTGAGCTGCCGCTTTGCAGTGCCCTTCTTCCCACCCCCATTGATGCCTCTATCTGACAGAGGCAGCAAGGGGGGGTCAACTATTCGACTTACTATCCGATAAGCATTTGCTTATCAGATAGTCAACTAGTCCTTAACATACTTACCCTGACCCAAAAAAGGTTTCCCACCCCTGCTTTAAATTATCACTGGAGCTCTGGGCAGCTCTGAGGCCTGCCTAAGGTAGGAGGGAGCTGGCGCAACATGCTATAGGGTGATGGTGAGGGCTAGCTGCCTCAACCCCACCCCTTCTGGAAGAGCAGAACTCGACCCACATGTTGTGACCCACAGTTTGAGACCCTAATTCCCCAGAATGTATTTGGGTTATGAACCTTCCCTTTCTTGTATTTTCCCATTTGTCACTCTTCTACCTCTTTCGCTCCCTCTCTCCTCTGTCCCTGTCTCCTGGGTGAAGAAAAGGACGGTTGGACTATGACCTCTTAATCTCTTTCTTCTCATCTGGCCTTCTCCCTATATACTCCTTTTTAGGTCTCATCTTTTTTACCCTTCACTCCTATTTTCTTTTATTGTCATATAGCTAAATGATTTTACAGAATCACCTTCCAAATTCTGCCTTTTTTCTTCCTCCACTATCATCAGTTTCTTTCTCCAGTTATCACTTAAATAGTATGATTGACATTTTCTTCCATTTTTCTTTTTTAATACCTTTTTGCTCTAAACATCTCCTATCTAATATCACTTTTGCCTCCTCTCATAGAAAAAAATAATTATGGGAGAAAAGGGAGAGAATCCTTAATAGAATATTCTAATTTGAAAAGACACAAACATGTAGAGGCTAGGAAATTCAAAACTAAAATTACACTTCACAAAAAATACTAGAAAGCATGGAAATTCAGAATTAAAATAAACCTAACAGTACAGGTTGTACCTCCAAAAACTGGCACACTCTAGTCCAGCAATGTCCATCATCCAGCAGGACCATGGATGCTCCTGGACCAGAAAGCCTGGGATCCTAAAGGCAGGGAGCTGCCACAGGGCTCCAGCCCTGCGCTGAGCCGTGCAGCTGGGAGACTCCAGCCCAGCCCCATGCTGTCCCCCAGCTGGGCTACTGACCCTGTTGCCCTGGCCCAGCTGGTCCTTGGATTTTGGAACAGAAGGGGAGCCAGGCTGCTGTGGAGGAATCTGATCCAGTCCAGGGCTATTAGAGTGCAGCTACAGACTGGGACTAGATGCCTTTGGAATTGGGATCTAGCAGGCTGCTTCTGATAGGCACAGCATGAGACTGAAGTAATTGGGCATTTTTGGGAAAATGCTGCCTGGGACAGAGCTGCTGCCTAACTTGGACCTTCATACACACTGCCTACAGAGAATCTCCATTACAGCTGCAGTTCTTCAAGCGCACCCACGCAAGCAAGAGTCTGGGACTCTGAGTCCAGGGGTGTGCACACTCTGGGGTGGGATCAATATTGGCAGTGCAAATGCTAGATATCTAAGTTCCAATTTTTGTTGTGCACTTTGTTAATATTATTCATTGTTAATCTGTTAAACCCTGTTTATTTAAGTAAAGATTGTTTATTTTAATGTAATCTATTAGATGTATATGATTTGTAGTTGTTCTGGAATTAGATCCAGATTATAGCTGGAATGAGTTTATTCCTGGAGGCTCTCAAGGCACACCAGTAAGTGTGTACAAGGCCAGCCAGGTGGAGGCACCACCATGTATGTTCTTTATGAGCAAGGGACTGCAGCAAGGGGGTGGATTGGGTTTCCCCAACTAAACAACATCACCACTGGGCTGCTCAGGATCTCCTTTTATGTTAAAACCATCAGGCGCCCAGGCATACCCGTGAGTGTGACCTGCTCCTGAGTGATCCAGGGAGGAAAAAGGGGGTTACACATGTTTCTGGAGTGAGTTAGGCAATATGAGAGAGAGGTTTTTCATGAGTTGTTCCAGTTAGGGCTGAGAAGTCCAGGGAAACATTTCATTTGACAGAGACTCATGTTATTACTTTTACTTTGCTTTGAGTCAGCCTCAAGCAGCTCTTACTTCACATGCACATACTGTGACATGAGCTATAAAATACCACCTTAGCATTTCAACTTGTGCCTGGTTGAGCAAGGTCTCATTTCTGAAGGGTCATTCAGGAGAGCTTGTTGGCTGGAATAATTTGCATGGTGGGGCGCTGTGAGCCATTGAACCAAATTGTATACTTTGTATACAATGGAAATCACATCAAGCCGGAGCATGCAGCAGCTCTCCTAGTTCCAGCACATCTGGAGTCACTGCAACTGCTGATTTGTCAGCATTTTTTAACTAATGATTTCCCTGCTCCCTTGTTGGATGACTCCCAAATTGACAGAGTTTTGAAGATGACCACACATACCCTTTTGCTGCTAATCCTCATACAAATGCATAGTGATGACCTCCACAATAGTTTATCCTTTTGCAATTACTTTTGTTCATATGTAGAGCAAAGCAACTGCGAATACTGTAACAGTGAATTTTTGGGATTCTGTTGGAACAAATGTTTGTGAAAATATTTTTATCAGAGGTTGGGCCTCCCTGGTCTGGCACTGTTGGGACCTGACCGGTCCTGAACAAGAAAATTTGCCAGACCAGGGGATGTCTCCTTCCACTGGCCCCTAAACCCATCGCCTGCTGCTGGCAGGCTGCCACAGCAGGAACCCTCCCTCACTCTCCCTTCCCCCCAATCTGGCTGGGCTGTTTTCCCAGCTGCTGCTGGCTCCCTGGACAACACAAGCTCCAGCTCCTGCTGCCTCCAGGTGCAGCTGTGGAGCTCTGGCCTCAGCCCTGCATTCTAACAACCCCTGGACTGGATCAAACTCCTCCACAGCAGCCTGGCTCCCCTTCTGTTCCAAAATCCAAGGGCAGAGTCCCAGACTGCTAGGTCTCTCTTCTCATGCACGTGGAGAGACCCCAATCTCCCACACAAGAGTCACTTCCTTCCTGTTTTTCCCAAGGGTTCATGGGAATTGTAGTCTGTGAGGCTGGGTTGCAGCACACAGGGTCTTCCCAGAAAATACGCAGAGGCACCTTTAGTAAGGGGACTACACATGTATACAAACTCTGGACATATTCACAGTTGTTTCCTCACCCTTACCACCATGCTAGCATAGCACTGAAGACTGCACGCTGAATCCTGGCCTTGTTGGCTTCCATAGTTTTTAATAAAGTTCTAGTTTTCTTCAGCTAGTCTTGCAACCTTGTGATTTAAGTGGCCAATCCTAGAGAACAAATAGCAAAAACTTGAAGCAACAGTTGCAGAAATTCATTTATAATCAATCCATAGGCTAGAAAATGTTCACATAGATCATTCCTTGAAAGGTTTCAAATAATGAAAAAATCTGTACAAAATCAGACCACATGAACAGAAAAAGGAACATAGTTAATAGAATAAGTTTTCTGCTATTACTAGTTTGCACAACTCTAATACCAAACAACCTTCTTTTGCACTTGTAGCCCCATGACTCTGCACCCTTCATATCTATCCCTGTCTATTCACTTATCATGCTATTATCACAGCTAGTGGGCCTATTAAACCTTGGCAGCTGTTATAAGAAGCACTTGGGATCTTTTTAAGAGAAAAGGTTATGCATCATGTTTATTGAGAATACAAAATAAAAAGCATATGCATCCATTCTCACACACACACACGTCCTATTGATGTTATAGCTACCAGTCTGTTGGGTTACGTCTATATTCCGGAGCTATTTCGGGATACTGGAAATATCGCATCTTTAAAGCAGCCCCTAATTTTGAAAAATGGGCGCTCTGTTCCAGCATCCCTGTAACTTTTGTTCCATGAGGGTTAAGGGACGTTTCAAAATAAGCTATTTCAAGGTGAGGGTGCAGTGTAGACGCACCCTTGTTTACATCACCCTAGGCTACCTCCAGCCTGCATCCCTCTGCCTATAGAGAGATGTAATCAAGCACTTCGAAAGTGCAAATGAGCCCGGGATTTAAATATCCCAGGCTTCATTTGCATACTCACATTCGGGTGCTGTGCCGATCACATGAAAGTAAAGTCTAGCCACGGCTCTGCCGACAGTTTCGAAAGGGTGCGTGATCAGCACAGTGCCAGAACGTGAGTATGCAAATGAAGCTCAGGATATTTAAATCCCGGGCTCATTTGCACTTTCGAAGTGCCAAATCTGCATCCCTCTGTCGGCAGAGGGGTGTAGTTTAGACACACCTTTAGTGGCCAGTTAGGCTGAATGCAAGAAAGGAGGTAGCCCAGCTCTTAGTACATTTAAATTGCAGAGCTGCAGCAGGGGTAGCTCCCAGACCTGGCGCGAACCAGGACTGAGCTGGGCTGCCTGCCTGGCCAAAGCAGCCTCTGGGACTTTCCACGGAGCTGTCCCCACCCCCCACAGGGGCTGCTGCCGGCGCTGCTGATAGAGGCAGCAGTGCAGAGGGAGGGAAGCAGGCAGCCCCACAGAGATGGAGCTGGGGGAACCAGTTTTAAGCTGCCTCCCCTCCTTGTAGCCTCTGATACTTAGGCTTATGGGTTAGTCAACTACTCGCTAACATGGTTATCTCATATTACAGCTATCTTGTCCCAGTTAATATTTGCTTGCCTTATCTGTTAGTCGTCAATCTACCCTTCATCCACATCTCAATAGGGGTATACAGCTATCTCCTGGCACCTTTACATTTGTACTTGGCTTCTCCCTAGAACATCTTGTCTGGTGATTGCCTTCATACTTATCTGCTAATGCACATTCCTCATTCTTTACTCACACAAACAAAAGTTATATAGCTTCAGAGGGGTAAAGAGTTAGTCTGTAACAGGATAAACTTAAAAAAACAACACACTGTCTAGTAGCACTTTCAAGACTAACAAAACATGTAGATTGTATCATGAGCTTTCGTGTTGACCAGAGTGTTGGAAGTCCAGATCCAAGAATATAAGGGAAGGGGGGGGGGGGGGGGG
>CM057847.1:114609040-114624004 GCA_030068395.1 Apalone spinifera
GCTGTTCTCAGTAGTGACAGATGGCAGAACAAGGAGCAATGGTCTCAAATTGCACTGGGAGAGGTCCAGGCTGAATATTAGGAAAAATTATTTCACTAGGTGGGTAGTGAAGCACTGGAATGGGTTACCTAGGGAAGTAGTGGAGTCTCCATCCCTAGCGGTGTTTAAGTCTCGGCTGGGTTGATTTAGCTGGGATTGGTCCTGCCTATAGCAGGGGGCTGGCCTTGATGACCTTCTGAGGTCTCTCCCAGCTCTGTGGTTCTATGATTCTATGAAAAGGAGCGCGGAGATGGTTGGGGGGAGGCTGGTCTGGGGCAGGGGCGTAGGAAGAATTTGTAGAGCGGAGGTGCTGAATGCCAGCGCAATGGAAATCACATCAAGCCGGGTGCACCATCCCCCAGGACCCCTGTTCTCGCACCTCAGGCGTGGCTGAGCCGGGACCGTTCTCAGCCCCCGGCGCGCCGAAGGGAGCCGTGGGGAGCAGACTAGCGACACCGCCCCCTGGCGGCCCGCCTGCCAGCCGCCCGTCTTACCCCGCAGCCGCTGCCGCCGTTGCTCAGTGCTGCTCCGCCGCCGGGCAGAGGCTGGTGCCCGTGGGAAGCGCCTGCGCCCTGCGTCCGCTCGCTGCCTGCCCCCGTCGGCTCCTGCCTAGTTCAGTCCAAGCGGCGGGGGTGGCAGCAGCAGCCGTTTCTCAGCGACAGCGGGCCCAGGCACCCTGCTAGGGGCCAGGTAAGGGAGCGGGGCAGCTGCCTGCGGGGGCAGCGGCTGAAATCGGAGCTGGAGGCGCCGCTTCCCCGGAGTCACCCGGGGCAAGTTCCCGGGGAGACGCGCCCGGGCCAGTCCCACTGGGTGCAGCCCCGCCCTAGAGCTCCCTCTCCGGGCCCTTTCTGCCCCCCCCCCCAGGCCGGAGCCAGATCGAGGGGGGCAGAATAGCGGGAGGTGCTGAGCCTGGGGCGGACGCGGTCCCCGGGGTGCCCGCCCGCTGCAGGGAGAGCGGGGCGCTGCGCTCCCCGCCGGGTTCCACTGGCCGGGCGGGCTGCGCCCCCGGCACCCAGCCAGCCCGGACCGTCGTCCCGGGCCCGAAGCAGCGGAGCGGGAACCCGAGCGAGCTGCCTTTTTTGCTTTCCCCTCGTAGACAAGCACCCACAAAGTTACGGGGCTAGCGTGAGAAATGTCGCTCTTGAGGCGCACAGTCTCGAGAAAATGCCCCGTGCAAGGTGAAGAGCTTTAAAACGCAGGAGGTCGTGCTAATTCTCGGCTCAAACCAGAAAACTTCAGTGCAGTCTCCCCCCGCGGCTGTCCTCATACACGGATCTTAAATGATCGTTAAATTTAGCTAGATGGTGATTTTTTTTAAAGGCAAAAAAGAAAAATAGTTAATTGCACGTAACACGGATTCAAAAACTTTGAAATGTTTTTCTGAGGGCAAGTTGCAATTCTTGGTAAATCAGCCCTTACTGAAATGGCTTTAGAATGAATTGTAGTGAAAGCCAAGAAAGGCAAGCAAGATAGCAGTACTCAAATGGAACCTCACTTACCTTATGTAACGCGTTTTAGCTTCCCAATAGAAGCTTATTTCAATTCGTTTGATGAAGGGGTTGTTTCAGATAGAGGTACTCAAGACCTTTGTGTAGTATTACCACATTTCTTAAAGTTGCAAGGGTATTTTTGTGTTTCAGAGGGTTGCCATTCTTGTAAAAGAGCCATTAAAACTTAGTATGCTAAGCCTCACAGGAAAAGTCAGAATAATCTATCAATGGCTATTAGCAGGATGAGTAGGAAAGGTGTCCCTAGCCTCTGTTTCTCTGGAAGTGGGTGACAGGGGAGGGATCATGTAAGGATTACCTGTTGTGATCTCTCCTTCTGGGGGCATCTGGTATTGGCCACTGTCAGCAGACAGCATACTGAGCTAGATGGACCTTTGGTCTAACCCACTATGACCGTTCTTATGTTCTTTCTAATCCTTAGTATGTTTGGACACCTCATCTTTGGGGGATTCCACCATAGGATTGCTTGCCAGTCTAAAACAATGCCTTTGTTGTAGTGGTCCTAAGGTTGCCGAACACACCCATCCTTGAAACCTGAGTCCCTTCATCTCTTCCCACTTTTAAACAACCTTAATAGTTCCCTCCTAAATATAAAGGCTTGAATAAGCAGTAAAGAAAATACTATTTTCTTCTCCTCTCCCCCTCCCCCCGCTTTTTTCTCTTTTAGATATGTCTAGTCTTAAAGTGTTATGCAGGAGGGGAGGAGTGTGCATGAGCACAACTTTTGAGCAGCATCCTGAGTACCTTCAGAGGATGGGTGCTTCACAAAGAACATTATTTTATTACTGCATTATTATAAATGAAAATGTTAATTGCTCTGATTTTAAAAAAATATATCTTTTTTCCATATTCTGAGTTAAAATTAGGATTCTGTTATTTTTGGGAGACAGTTGTAGCTGTTTCCCCTAGCAGAACTTTTCCATGCATGTGTGTGTTATGTAACCATAACACAAATTTATATCTGCAATTAACACAGTTCCCAGCATACATCATTACCATTACGACTGATACTATGAACACATACTAAGAATATGTCACTTAATATTGATGCATTTCCATAGTACATACTAGGAATGTTAAAATTAGATTAATCAACTAATTGAATAGTTGATGGAATTTCCATTGACTATTCAATTAGTCGATAAGGGCGCTTCTGCTTTGAAATGTAGCAAGACCCCTCCCAGCTGTTGGTACATTTCAAAGGTGGGAGTGCTTTGTGGGATTCCACCTTTGAAATGTACAACAGCCCCAGCAGGGTTCATGCAGCACTTCTGCTTTGAAATGTAGAAGAGCCCCAGCAGGGACTCTTGTATGTTTCAAAGATTGAAACACTGCCTGGAGCTTGGGGCCAGCGGGGGAATCCCCTCCCCTGTTGGCCTCAGGCTCCATGAAGCACTCCCATTTTGAAATGTACAAGAGCCCCAGCAGCGACTGGAAAGCTGGGGCGGGAGGGGAGGGAAGGGAAGAACCGGCATTTAAGCTGGCTCCCCCAGCACCCCCTTTTCTCTCCCCGCCCCTTGCTGCCTCTTTCTGATAGAGGCAGCAAAAGCCGGGGAGGGGGGGGAGGAGGAGGGAAGTGACTAGTCAACTAGCAGATCGACTATCTGATAAGCTTTTGCTTATTGGATAGTCGACTAGTCGCTTATATCCCTACTATTTACTAGGGATGTGTTAGTGAACACCAGGAGCGGCCTGAGGCGGGCTGCAGCAGCTGGCGCCTCAGGCGGAATGCGCGATTGGCACCTCCGCCTGCAGGGCCATCAATGGACTGACATCATCATCGGGCGCCCTAGGCGGCGGCTGAGTCAGCCTATAGTCACAGGCAACCCCTGGCGTACACCTTTAAATGGTTGACTGACTGGCTCCCCACACACAACCACCTGCCTCCCTCCCCCATTCTGCCGCTGGTATAGAGGCAGCAGAGGGTGGGGGAGAGGTAACTTTGTAGGAGCCACCGCCTCCCTCCGTAACACATGTAAACGCGTAACTGCTGAATTTTTCAGAGATTACATGTTTACAAAAAAATTGCACGTTTCAACATCCTTTTACATACTTTGTATCACGAATACTACACAGTGCAAAGTTAACAAATATTTCCATATAGAGATAGTTAGGGGCCATATCTAGTTACCTAAATATCTTTAAAATTGTATCCCTTTAATGTGTTTGTGAAACTTCCTGTTATATTAGTAAAATAATCCTAGAATAAACTTTGATTATATGTTTCAGTTCAAAGTATCTTGACTCTTGTTGGTTTAATAGTCATATTAATATTCTGATCCCTTTTCAGGCAACACTTAAACATCAATCTTATTGATTATATACTTACTTATACTTACTATGTATTTTTGTATTTTGAAATACTGAAGGTGGGAAAATGATGATTAAACAAATAACTTTCACTGTTTATTTACTTCTTGCTTTTCTCTTAAATTGTTTTAAATATAAACTGAATTTTTAGTCTGAGATTCTGAGTGCTTGTAAACTATGAGAAGTATGCATTGAAAAACAATTGTTTACTTGAATTTTTAAAAGTATCAAACAGTGCATCATGCACAAAATTTAAACTTTGAGTCAGATTTCAGCTGACAACAATCATTTTTTCCAGATACAAAATTTCACATTCAGAACAGATTGTGTAACTTCTATTTCAAGATCAATTTTAGAGGGACTTTTGTAAAGAATACATCTTTTATTACATTTTGTTGATGCAGTGTGTTCCATTTCACATTACACTATTTTAGTAATCTTTTGTAGTAATCTTTCTTATAAACAGGGATCCTAATTCCCCGTGATAAACCTACCACAATTCTCTTAAACATAAATCCACATTTTTCTATAATTAAATGAAATCTGATAACCTGTACCCTGCTGCCCCGGACTGACAGCACAATCCCCATCTCTGTTTTATTTAAAATAATAATAATAAAAAAGCAAAATCAGCCTTTTTCCTTGGGAAAGATATTTCTAAGATCCCATCCTTGCTAGAAATAGAAGTACTAGAAGTTTGGTCCTGTACTCCTTACCTTCCCACTTACTCTGTATTTTGAAATACTGAAAGTGAGAAAATGATAATTAGACAATTACATATGTATGCTTTGAATAGAATGTTTCATGTTTGTATTATAAACAAGATAGGAGTGAAGGATCTGAACCAGGACCAGAGGACAGACGTATGTTTTAAAATTATGTCTAACAATTTCTTTCCTATCGCTATCTGTAAACAAATATCCTGGACCAGATTGCATACCTACGTTTAGTATCTTCAGTTGAAATTGGGCAGTCTTGCTTAAGTTCAAGGAACACAATCTGTCACTTTGTAGATAGGTAAATCTATTTTAGAGTCATTTAGAAGTCTGCTTATCAGAAAAGTTTTGCAGCCTTCTGTTATCTACTTTCCAGCATGTCAGTAGCACTCATTTGCTTGCCAGTAATAAGTCAACTTGAAACTAAGAGAATTAGATAGCAATAGTTTAAAAGGAAAATTGGACTGACAGCTATTCCTCAATCCATATTTTGGCACCTGTGAAGGTGTCGCAGGGACCACATGTGTACCTCTCTAGATCTGGGATTTAGCTATCAGGGCAGCTCATGGCCTTTACTATAAGTTATCACCTTTTGCCTTCCTCCTAATACTCTTACAACCCAGGATGCTGTCTCTTCATGACTTGGCCCTCCACCTCAGTCACTTTATAGTCTTCCCCTTCCAGTGTAACAAAGTCCCATCAGAGAAGCTGTCCATGTGTCATCTCAGGCAGTCTTCTGTTTCTGTGTGCCACTTTGCCAGTGCATGCTGGTAGAGGGACCTGGGTCCACCTGTTACTCTGGATTCCATTAGACCTGACCAGGTCTGCTTAGCCTCATTAGCTATTTCCCTGGGCTCTTTCCTACTCTGTCTCCTTGTCTGTCTATGGCTTTGTCTACACTGTAGGGTTTTTGTGCAAGAAGTTTTTTGTGGAAGAGATCTTCTGCAAAAACTTCTTGTTCAAAAGCGCATCCACACCACTTTTGCGATGTGCTTTTGCGTGAGAGAGCATCTACACTGCATGGACACTCTTGCACAAAGAAAGCTCTGATGGCCATTTACAGAATGGCCATCAGAGCATCTGTGCTTTTTGTGTTAGGCTCTTTTTGTGCAAGAAACCCGTTGAGCATCCACACACACCTTTTTGTGCAAGAACTCTTGCGCAAAAAGGAGTTATGCCTCATAGAAGGAGGTATACCTACACTGCAAAAAGACCTCTGTTCTGTTGATTGACTGTAGATTTTCTTGTGCAAAAATGTGCTAGAGGTATGGACGCTCTGTGGGTTTTTTGCGCAAAAACAGCGCAAAAGCCCTGCAGTGTAGACATAGCCTATGTGTTTACTGCTGGAGTATCTGCCAGTCCTCCTGTAGCTACTTCACCTCTCTAGGCCTCTTGTAAAATTCCCTAGTCCACAGCAAGAAGCCAGGGCTTATTCCTTTTCCTGGATTTCCTCTTTGTTCCTATCCAACTCCCTTTCCCTTTAGGAAGGGTGTGACTGTAGCCTTCCTGTCCCATTTCATGGCTTTATAATTCTATCCCAGCTATGCTTCAGTTGTAGGATTGCCAGGTGTCCGGTATTTCAGCTTTCTGTTTGGGAAACAAATTGAGAAAATATAAATGTCTGGTATTTTCTAAATAAGATATAATGTAGATTGTGATGTAATGTCAACTGTGTCCAGTATTTTTGTTGAAACCATCTGGCAATCCTATCACTTGCCACTAGGCCTTATTAATTCCTGGTTTCCCTCAAGGTGCAACATCTGAGATTAATTAATCGCTCTTCCTGGGCCATTTTAACCGGCTCAGGAGTGGTATGAGATGGATGTAGGGGATGTAAGTGACTAGTTGAGTAGTCAACTACTACATTTAAACTGCACGACCACAGCGGAATAGCTCCTCAAGCCGGGACAGAGCATCTATCCTTATTGACTAATCATGCAGTTGATGCAATTTGTATAATCAATTATACAATTAGCCAGTTACCTATTTCTTAATATCCTTAATGGACACCCCATCATAGCACCTTAATAGGTAAACTGGATTTTCAAGTGTTGAGGAATGTAGAGATGCCCTTAAGGCCACTGAGTTTTCGGCTGTTGATGTAATGTGTCAGTCACTTTGTCTCCATAATGATAGCTAGACTTTGGTGGGATCTGGCTTTATGCCGTCTCTATTCCCTGAGCAGTGAGATTGGCATATTCCATATAGCAGAGTAGGCTAATAAGTCTGCAGATCTTTTGGAGCAAGAAGTTTAAAAAGAGCAAGATAAAGTTTTCCTCCCAACAAAACAATATAAAAACACGGTCATTTATTCTAATTCAAAAATCAAACAGACCTAGGATCTGGAATGCCCAATGGACAGGTAATGGAATAGAAATGAGGTAACTTTTCCAATTTTGACCCAGCTGGATCATGACCAATTATATAGCAGCTTCAAGGGGTAGCTGAGTTAGTCTATACAGGATAAACTTAAAAAACAACAAATGGTCTGGTAGCACTTTATATACTAACAAAACATGTAGATGGTATCATAAGCTTTCATCCAGTCATCTGAAGAAGTGGGCTGTGCCCACGAAAGCTCATGATACCAAAATTATATAGGTATCTAACCAGCTCAATATGTAAATGTAATTGTCTCAGATCAGTTACTTGCTAAAAAAAAATAACTATTTACTGCATTAATTAGTTCTCTGGTTAGCAGCAGTCTTAGCAAGAAGCCAATAAATGACTGTCTAAGGAGATTTAGAAGCTCCGGGGGTAGCTGAGTTAGTCTGTACAGGAAAAAACAAAAACAAATGGTCTGGTAGCACTTTACAGACTAACAAAACATGTAGATATCATCTACATGTTTTGTTAGTCTGTAAAGTGCTACCAGACCTTTGTTGTTTTTTAAGGAGATTTAGTGCCAATGTTCCCCCTGAATTTTCCATTAATCTGCAGAATAAATTTTGTTATGTGCACCAAGGCACATGCAGATGTGCACTACCAGCAGAAATACATGCTGCTGGCTGGCGCACTCTGCTAATCAGCTGAGTGGCATTTGAGTCTCTCCTGGTTGGCCTCCCAAATGGCTCAGCTTACAGGAAACACTGCTTAGTACTCTTTCTAAATGGCCTTCATAAATGACCCTTTCAGAAAGAGGGTTGTGAGACACTAAGCGGGCAACATGGGGAAGCTTATGCTGTCACTGCTCATTATATCTGTCCTGGGACAAAACTGAGAATTGTGCATCCCTGGCAATTCACTAGCTTTGTTTATATATAAAAAATGTTTATGGCTCCAGTGCTGCAAACATACTTTACTCATGTGAGCAGGCTCATTGCCTTCAGTGAGTCTACTCATGTGAGTTTAATTAAGCATATGCATAAATGTTGGCAAGACTGAATTACAATGTGTTTATGATCTCAGTAGAGTCCTCTGGGCACTAATATATAATAAAATACTTAATAATGTTTAAAATATGAATTTATTGACATTTTAGTTCATCTTTTTTTATTAATGTATGTAACTTGGGGTGGGGCAGGGGGGAGAAATTCCATAATTAAAAAAAAATCTGTGTTTATTCAATTAGAGAATAATATAACCTTTTAAGTAAATATGTTGTGTTCAAAGAATATGCCTTTTATCTAATACTATATTTTTTCCCCACACAAGGGAATGATCCTACAGTCTGTATTCATGTATCTGTCCTTTGAGCTAAATAGCAAGTTTATCTAGGTCAGGATAGCAGGATCAAGGTATTTAAATGGAAGTTTGGAACTGCAAAAAAAAAAAAAAGGTTTTAATGTAACTCATTGTCAGAAACAGGGTTTTTAAAAAATTGCTTAAAATGTACTTTTTTAATGCTAGAGAAATCTGTTATATTGGAGCGATTCTAAGAGTATCAAATTGGAAGTGTAAATAAAATATGAGAGACTGAACAATACTGAATCAAACTGGCACACCTCCAAAATAGGTAAATACAACATACATTTTATAAAATAGAGTGCAAGGTATTTTTTTGCTATAAATAACCAAACTGTTACACTCTACCCACTATTGATACATTCCTTACTCTATGAAAGAGAAAAGGAATGTCTGTACATGATTTGTTACAGTGAATACTCCATAATGTGTAACATAAAAAGAATGTTCAGTCACTGATACTAACATGTAGTTCATTAATGGGAATCAAACACAACCTTTTATATTGAAACCTGTCAGGGTCCTAAATACTTAGCTGAAAACAAGATTACTTTACTTTTGTTTAATATGAAATAAATAAGTTTCTTCAACTGGAAAATGAGTCTTTGTTCTTAGAATTGTATATCCAATTACTCTGACATTCCAGGCTTGATGAAGAAAGACTGTCTGCAATAGGTTTTGAAGGTAGTATCTTGAAAACTCCCAATTTCCTTTTTATTTACCTATTTAACTGATTTATTTTACAGTTTTGGATTGATATTATCTGAGGAAACAAACTATTGCTTCTTTTTGTTATATGAAAAAGGCCTAAAGGAAACAGTGAGGGTTATTATTTATGAGAACAATTTACCAAGGTTCATGGTACATTCTCCTTCACTGGCAATTTTAAAATCAAGATTGGTTGTTTTCTCTAAACTATATGTTCTAATAATTTGTTTTGGAAAGGTCTGTGACTTGTGTAATACAGGAGGTAAGATTACAGGGTCTGTTCTGGCCTTGGAATCTATGAATCTGTTTTATGTTAGAAAGTTCTTTCTGCCTCATTTTTCCTAAAAAAATTCCATGGATGACTGGAGAGCTAGATTATTTATGTTATCAGAGATGCCAAGCAAGTGAAACCTGATCAACTGAGAAGGGAAAGAGTTGGTTCCCCCTACTCCCAACACTCTGTGGAGTGACAGAGTTTACAACATACATACTAGGATTCCCTGGAGATCAGTCTCAAAACTGGGAAAGATCAGATATGTGAGGTTTCTTGTTTTGTTTTTTATCTTACAAATAATTTATCTTTACTCCTTTGAAAGAAAGAAAGAAAAACCTTTCAGAACAGCTTTATACATTATAAAGAAGAATTAAAAGACCTAAATCTTTTGTTGTTGTTGCAAGTTTTCTTTAATAACAGCTTATGATATCAGATTCCTCTGAATTTATATTTAGCTTTGCTATTGCACAGGTACCAAAGCAATACATTGCTCTTGGTATGCACATGTATCCTCTGATACAGAAGTAGTATGCATGAATGGTCATAAGGACCAGTTAACAAGCAGCAGAAGATACCATTATGGTGCAGTTCTTGCAAGTTGCTTAGCATGGGTGGACCCCTGCACCCTCTCAGTCTTATGAAAGTCACTGGGCCTGTATCTTATTATATACTGTGTGTGCTGTCTGTCAAAACATTGACCTTTATCCCTTCTTTGAGCATTTAGTCTTCTCCTAATGTGACCATAAAATGTTTTCATGCATTTGGACATAGTTTAACTTTTGAAGTATGTATAGAATTTTATGTTAATGTTAATATTAAAAATAAGTATGCACATGAAGGAGAGCATATACCAGTGTTTCTTAAACTTTTTAAGACCAAGGAACACCAAACAATAATTTTTTTTATGAGGAACACCAAGGATTTTTTGTTGAGCAAAACAAAACAAAGTTTTTTTGGGGGGAGGGTCGGGGGGAAATTATTGAGGGGGAGAAAAAAAGGGTTGGGGAAAAGTTATTGAGGGAGAAAAAGTTGCCTGCCCCTTTAAGGGTGGCCATTTTGAATTCTGTTCTCCGCGGCACACCTCCGACTGCCTCAGTTTAAGAAACACTGGCATATACCCTTTAATCTCATGGCACAAATCATTGCTTTTCTGTTGTATTGGTGCTTGTTACTCTTAATGCCTCTTTGTATTTTTACAGTGTTCTGCAAGATGAATACTACAGAAATACTTTCATTCACCATGACCCCATTAGGTTTTATACCAGATTTTAAAAATGCCACCCTTCCACCTGTCAATGAGACTGCATGTGAAAACTGGAAAGAGATTCATCATCTGGTTTTTCATGTGGCAAATATTTGTTTTGCAATTGGATTGGTTATTCCAACCACTCTGAATTTCCATATGATTTTCCTGCGAGGTTTGCTTACTATAGGTAAGCCAAACAAAATTTACTTGTTACAACTTTAATGTGGCTAAAATTCCATTTACTGACCAATAGAAATAGTTGTGCTGGGCTTGCGTGTGTTCTGGTGGTGGTATTCCATCATATTTAGTTGCTTTATTTTGTTGGAAGTGCTTTAGCATGATTTGGGGCTCAGTCAAACATTTTGACATTGCAGGTTATACTGACCCAGTTTCTTAGCCCTACAACAACTGCTTAGAGAATTTTAAGCACTTGTGCAATTGCTGAAACAAATGACTACATGTGGAGGAATAGGGTTTGTTTGTATAGTGTGGGCTTTATTGTATTTTGTTTTTCCTTTCTTTATCTGTTTTTTTTTTTTCCTCCACTCTCTCCTAACTCTTCAGAAAAGGAAATCCATGCTTGAACAAAGTATGGATTAAAAAAAGTAGCCCCAACATTTGAGAAAATGAAAAAAGCAGACCTCAATTACAGCAGATAGATTTATACCCTACCACAGTATAACTTTCTTGCACCCACTGATATAATAGATATTGCAGGTATAACTGATCTTTCTTAAGATTTTCATGGAGAGCTTCACACAGTGACTGGCCCCAGCTTTTCTTAAAATATGACCTCTGAGATGACATCATACACAATGGGAGCAAAGTGTGAACATGTATTATTGCATGTGTTTTCTTGTGGACGTGTAGTTGTCAGCTCAAATTGAACACTGTTAAAACAGATCTCTTAATCTCTCTGTCCCGCACACCGTTACTTGGTCACTGTAGATCACACAACCATCCTGTCTGTCTCTGTGGCTTGTAATGTTGGCATCCTCTCCAACTTAGACCTCTCTGTAGGTCTTTACCTCCAGGCTGTACCTAAATCTTGCAGATTCCTTTTGCATAACATTTCTAAGATATGGGCTTTCTTGTCCATCCACACATCTAAAATGCTCATCAGGCTATTATCTTTCTTCTCGATAATTGCAACATCTCGTGACAAGTACAGTCTTGCTCCACTCATATCAATTCAAAATGATGCTGCAAAAATAATTTTCACAGTCCATTGCTTTGACCATACTTTTTCTTCTCTGTTGCATCAAACATAATCCATGTGTCACTTTCAAGACCCTTCCCAGCTAACCAAAGCCTGCCTGTCATCTTTCATTTGCTACTAAAGTGTTCACTCTGTGATGCCAGCCTCAGTTGTGCACTGGTAAAAATTTCAAACCAGGTGGAGACAAACAAGGGAATGCAAGGAAAGAATGAAACAATATTAGCCAGCTTGATAGGCAGCAGTTTTAGCATACCAGATGCTAATAGTTGTCATGTGTTTTGCAGGCTTCATGAAAAAATAAGAATTTTAAGGAGGAATTAGAAGAAGGATAATGAGTTAGTTTTGCAGATGTTCAGAGGAAGCTCCTTCCAATCTGGTGGGGCACAAAGCCTCATACTCATATATTCTAAAGTCTTATAACAGGGGTGGGGAATCTAAGGCACGGAGGCCGGATTCAGTCACCACCTTGCCTGGATCCAGCCCTGTGGCTCGGGGCTCCCCCCAGCATTGAGGTGACCATGCTGGTGAGGGGTAGGTTTTTTGTTTCTCGCTCACGTGCAGCCCCTGACTGATTTTTCAGTGGGTCAATGGCCTCTGACCCAAAAAAGTGACCTCCTCACCTCCTGCAGTGAGGCGTAACAGTTAATCCGAACTAAGGATTTAGTTCGGATTAACTTCTGACTGCCGCGTGTAGCCGCGGGCAGTCAGTTCGAACAAAGGGGATTTAAAAATGGCGCCCGCCTGAGAACATGCAAATAAAGCCCGGGATATTTAAATCCCGGGCTTCATTTGCAAGTTTGAATGCCTACATTAGCCACCCTAGTTCGAACTAGGGGGCTAGTGTAGACATACCCTCGCTGGGTTCTATGCCATTGCAATGTATGTAGAACCAAAGTCTTCGTGACCCTGAGGAAATGTTGTGAAAAGTCATGACTCTGTGTTTTTAAGAAATACCTTATTGTAAAAATAGACCCATGTTCAGTGTTTGAGAGAATCTATTTATTTACCAGATCTTTATGTTGAGCGTATTAAAGATTTTACAGTAATTGTTCCATATCTCTTCACACTTACAAAAAGCTATTTTTCCAAAATGAGCTTCTCTAATGGCAAGGAACGTCAATCTTTGCAAGACCTTTTATCAGTGAAATCAACAGGTGTTCTGCATGTTCACTGATTTGGGTTTTAGTTTTGAACTGGCAAATATGTATGGAATATGAATATGTCAAGATGAGATGGCGTAACTTGAAAGAGTAATACTGCAAGAGAGCTGCATAATTTAGAATCATATCTTGTGTAGCAGTTCTCACTAATCAGAGTAGAAGAATTAGTATTTGGGAAAATATGTACTAGATACTCATCAGTTGTTCTGTTTTCCTAACAAATGATATCTTAAACAATACCATAACTCACAGCAGAGAGGCAGATTCATTTCTTTTTCTGCCATAAGATGTTATGATGTTTCTTTTAAAACTAAAATTATCTGTGAATGGAATTTAGAGCGCTCCAGGTAAATAGTGCGTGCATATTTATATTTTGTTTGTCAGGCTGCAGACCTAGAAAAGAAAGCTTATCGTTTTTTGTCTCAAATCAGTGGAATGCCATCTATATTAAGTAGTTATTGTTTCTTAGTTAAAATGCTTCTTGTAAACTCTGTTATACTTAATGCTTATCTCAATCCATAGTACCGAACTATTGAAACTTGTGAAATGCATCACTTCTGAATGTAATTACTAAAATCTAAAATAGGGCTCTATTATTTATATCAAAAGAATGTAGAGTATATATAATCAGGCAGAAATATTTTATACATTATTGATCAGCATTATTTCACTTACCATTTTATTTTTGACAGGATGTGTACTTTTCATCATCTGGGCTACGTTCTACCGTTGTGCCATGGATATAATGATCTGGAATTCAGTGTTCTTAGTTGTCAACTTCTTGCATTTTATATATCTACTGTACAAGAGAAGACCGGTATGTAAAGAGTATAATCACTACAGGGTCCAGTAGGGTACAAGGAACAGACTAGTCCTGTGCTGTGCTTGGGCAAGCCTCCCATTGAATTCTATTCTATTGGAGTGAGTCAGGTATCAGCTCCAGCAGGTACCAGCTACCAAAAGCATGATTTTAGCCTGATAGTTTGTCCATTTTTGTCTGATATAGTGCTTCCATTTTAAACTTGTTTTCGGTCCAGCATCAGCTTATTTTAACTACATGAAAAGGACTTAAATGTCAAAAACCACTACTGGCTTTTTGGATGCACAAGTAGAGCATTTCAAAGGGGATTTTTCAGGAGATAGATGCTCCAGACTTCTGAAACTCAGGTCAACGTATCTCAAGTTGGACCTTCATAACTTAAGCGCTCTTGGAAAGTTAAGCCAAGACCAGAAGCAGGGAGTTTGCCAGACCTCACCTTGAGGGTTGTGCACCCTTGAATTTCCCCGGTACCTCCCTAGTTGTCAACTAGCTCCATTGCTGCATTGCATAAGTGATCAGTTTTGGCTTGTTTTACAAAACAGTTTTGGCTTGTTTTACAAAACATTTGAATGTCAGGATAACATTTTATCCTTATTATATGAGTAAAGCGCAGCAGAACTCTTTTGAGCCTGTCCTGATTGAGACTGTCTCTTTCAATTGAGACAGGTTGCACTGGTTAAGTAGAGCATTTTGATGTCAAACCTCAGTGGGGACAGGAGATTTGATATCAGACCCCAGTGGGGATAGAGGGCGGAAACTGGTGTTCTTTGAGTTTGCCTAAGAATCACAAGTACTATTTGACCTGCCCCTCTCCACTGTTTAAAGTCAGAGTTAATTAATTAATTAGTCAGAGTTAATTTAAGTGAAACAAAATACAGGACTATGTAGCACTTTAAAGACTAACAAGATGGTTTATTAGGTGATGAGCTTTCGTGGGCCAGACCCACTTCCTCAGATCAAGTAGTGGAAGAAAATTGTCACAACCATATATACCAAAGGATACAATTAAAAAAAAATGAACACATATGAAAAGGACAAATCAAATTTCATAACCGAAGGGGATGTGGGGGAGGGGGGAGGGAGAAGGTAAATGTCTGTGAGCTAATGATATTAGAGGTGATAATTGGGGAAGCTATCCTTGTAATGGGTAAGATACTTAGATCCCTTATTCAAATTCAGGTGTAAAGTGTCAAATTTAAGCATGAACAACAATTCAGAGGATTCTTTTTCAAGTGCAGCCTTAAAAGGCTTTTGAAGCAGGATGCATGTAATCAAGTCGT
>CM057847.1:114625787-114649170 GCA_030068395.1 Apalone spinifera
TCGTATACAGTCCATCAGATGGGCATCTGTGATCCTGTGCTCAGCCTGGGAAGCCTAGATGCAGCCTCCCTGGGCTGAGCGCAGGGCAGCCGGGCTAGAGGGAAGAGAAGTGGCTGCCTGGCCAGCTGGCCATGGCGCTCAGCCAGGGTGCACCAAGGTCCACGTGGGCGGGCACAGAAGAGAAGCCGCCGATCAGCTGGAGCGCCGCTTTAAGCTGAAAGCCACAGTCAGCTTGCTGGGGTGTTTCAGCCCTCCCGACCTCCCACCATTCCTCGCAGCTACTCACCTGTATTGTTGCTCGGTGAGTAGCTGCTCCTCAAATGAGGGAATCTAATATAAATGTACTGCGCAGGCGTGCAGTTCAGAGAGGGCTCAAGAGCTACTCTTAGAGCCCCTGAGATCTACCGGTAGATCGCGATCTACTGGTTGGTGACCACGGCGTTAGAGGCTAACAAAAAATGTAGATGGTATCTTGAGCTTATATGGGCCCAACCCACTTCAGATGAATGGAGTAAGGGGTCTAGGGTACAAATAAGTAGCCGAGAAAGAGGGCATAGGGAGGGAAAGATAAGGAAAAAAAATAGGAAAAAATATTGTCAATTAAAGTGTGCTAAATGAGGCTAACAGAGTGGGCTGTAAATACTCGGTGTTTTGCTTTTTATGTCATTAGGGTGTGGAATGTAGTGGCCCATTCCGATCAGGTCTTTGTTTAAATCTTGATTACAGGTGTCAGACTTGTTAATGAAACCAAGTTCTGCAGGAATGTATCCAGTTTCATTTTTTTTAAAAACCTTGTTTTATAGTTTTGGCATTTACGGCATCCCCAAAGAGTTCAATGGGCTGACTTCATGCTGTGTAAAAAATACTTCCTTGTATTTAATCTGCTGCTTATTACTTTTATAGGCTGACCCCTAGTTCTTCACATAACACAAGGTTTAAGTAACCTTTCCTTCTTCACTTTCTTCATACCAATCAAGATTTTATAGATCTCTATCATATCCCTGCTTAGTTGCTTCTTTTCCAAGCTGAAAAATCCCAGTCATTTTAATCTCGCCTCCTGTTTCAGACCCCTAATCATTTTAATAGCCCTTCTCTGTTCCTTTTCTAATTTAAAATATATTTTTGGGTGATGGGGTGACCTGACTGCAAACAATATTCAAGATATGAGCATGCCATGGTATTTATATTGCAGCTTTATGATGCTTTCTGTCTTACCTATCCCTTTCCTAATGGTTCTTAACATCCCATTAGCTTTTTTGACTGCTACTGCTCATTGAGTGGATATTTTCAGAGAAACATCCATAATGACTCCAACATCTTTCTTAAGTCATAACAGCTAATTGAGACCTCAATATTTTGTCTGTGTAGTTGAGACCTATTTTCCAGTGTGCTGTAATTTGCATTTATCATACAGCCCACCATCACCTTCACTGTCTTAACCTTCATTGGCTCTGATACCACTTCTATAAATTTGAACACCCACCCACCCCTCCATTTCAATTCCTGAGGAAAACGCTGTCCAGAAGTATCTCGTGTGCTAGTATGGAGGATGTTGATAGTACATTTTGGCTCTTTATAAACGTGGAAAGAGTTTATATATAGGTGTCCATATGAAAATGTTTATATATAGGTGTCCATATGAAAATGACTTAAGTGTTCTTGCAATCTACTCTTAACAAATAAATAACCTTTTGGGCCATGTGTCTTCTCTCGCCCTGCCTTGCAGATGGATAGGAAATAGCACAAAGAAAACCCTGCAGATGGGGAAAAGGGATCAGTGAAATAGTACTCCCTTCTCTATCAGATATATAGGAGGCCTGGGACTGAGCAAGAAAAGGGGGACAGAGTGGTAGAAGAGCCATGTTCAGTGACCTAATTCTTGCCTTCAATAAGTTTGGGGCCTGGCAATAATTTGCAAATTGCCTATTGCCTTTTAAAATCTTTCAATTAAAAGGGAGTGGGCAAATAGTTTTTTATTGTTCTACCTGAGAGGCTTACACAATTATTTTTCTTTATTATTCTGTACATACATGGTCTTCATGATATGATATGATATACTGTGATGAAACTGCATCTCTGGCTATAAAGCTCCGTCTGCTTCACCCATCCTTAGAGCTGCCAAAAAGGTGGTACAAAGCTGTCTGTTACGCTACACCCATCACCATTTCTATGCAGCTATACAAAATAATTTTCATATGTATTATGTTATAAGCTCCCAACATGGATGTCATGACACCCAGAATTGTCACTAACACGTCATGACCCTCTTGCTCTTCCTCTGTTAGATCAGTGAGGGTATTTGGGGGAAGGTGGTAGATCCTGATATTGAAAACATGGAGAACCACTGTAGTACATGATAAAGTAACAAAAGACTTTTTTGCTTATCCGTAACCCTAACCCTATGTATGCAAAGAGCTAGGGTTGAAATAGCAGTAAAAACTTTAACTTTCATAATTTCATTCAAAAACAGTGTCTGAATGTATAATTCAGCAGGACCGTGGGCAGAGTGTGAACTGCCCATTGGGGAAAGCTAGCCCCTGGGTCGTCCCCTTCTGCTTGAAGCCCCACCCTGTCTGCCCTTTCCTTGCTAGAATAGCTTAAAGAATATCCACCACAGCTTCTGACCCCTTGTGGCCCCAGTCGTAGGCAGGTATTGCATAGGGATATAAGTGACTAGATGGGATTCAACTACTCGCATTCCTGCCCCCCGCCTCTGTATCAGAGGCAGTGGTGGTGAGGGAGAGGGAAGCAGGAGCCAGTGCTGGGGGGAGCAAACTTAAAATCCTATATCCTTTCCCACCTTTTGTGCTGCTGCCTCTATCGGAGGCAGGGGCTACTGGACCTGGCACAAGCAGTTTGCATTTTAAATATAGTAAGAGGCAGATGTAAGTAGCTCCCGGACCCGGCATGAGCTGAGACTGAACAGTCCTGGCTTGCAGTGGGTCCGGGACCACTGTGGCTCTGCATTTTAAATGTAGTAAGAGACGTTTATTACATTTAAACTGCAGAGCCGCAGTGGGGGTAGCTCCTGGACCCAGCACTAGTCAGGACTTATGCTTCTCTGATCGACTAATCGTGAAGTCAATACAAATGTTATCGACTACACGATTAGCCAATTGCCTGCCTTAATATTGTAGCACCTGCAACCTCTGGCCCCAGTGGTAGGCAGGCAGCATGGCCCCAGCCTCCCTGAGTCCTGGCCACAGCCCTCAGCCCCATTTGAAAAGTAGGATTGGAAGCAGTCAGAAGGGAGTTTGGGGGTGGAGCATGGGTGTGGCTAAGCCAGGCTTTTTGGGAAGGCTCAGTCTCCCGTTACTTCTGATACCTGCTGCCCATGAGTAGGATCTTGGTAGGGAGCATGCAGGGTTGAGTTGCAACCTGGCAAGAGCAAACTTTGAAGAGTCCTAAACAGCAGCTATGGATGTTTGCTGTCACTTTGTAGGGAGAGCCCATGGTCACACTAGCATTTTATGTGGACACACCAAAGTCATGCTGAAAAACCTATGAGACCTAGTGCTCCAGTGGTGTAGGAGCCTATAGAAAATGTTAAAAATATCTTTTTAATATCTACTTATTTTGTTTTTGCAGCATTATTTGGTGTTTGTATTCTGGAAATGGCAAATATGGGGAGGAAAGAGGGAGATCGGGGGGGAGGGGGACAGAAGCAAGAGAGAATAGAATACACAGAGTCAATTCACCTTTGGTCCAACTCCATGGGAATCAGTATAATTCAATCAGGAGTGAATCTGGAGTAAAATGTATTTTTCTCCTTGGAGCATATTTGCTAATAGCGGGGTAAATGCACTGCTGTACTGGCACTGGGTCAAAGGGATTGCAGGGCTTGGTGTGGTGGAGGCAGCTGTCCACAATGGCTAAGTTATGCCTGTGCTGCAGTGATCCCTGTAGGGGATCCACACTGGCCAGGCCCCTATCTTTAGAACTGCCAGAGAGGTGGTAGAAAACTGATGCAGTTCACTCTGCACCTTACATAAGGAGCCCCAAGTAGAAAGAGTAATTTCCCCCAGAATGAACTTACTTGCCCCTTTTTGCTAGCCTCGCAAGTGAACAGGGGCAATGCACAATGAAGAATTGAACCTTAAGGGTCTGATTTTTTTTTTCATAAATGTTGTGTACCACTAACCAATGTTCCCTCTACTCTCTCTGTGCACGTGTGGAATAAATTTGGTTATGTGCACTAAGACGTGCAAATATGCACCACCAGGAGAAACACAAGCCTAACTGAGGGCGCTCTGCTAATCAACTGGGCAGTATTGGAATCTGTCCAGAGCATCCACACAAATGCACAGGGATCACTGCCACTAACTGCAGTTGAAGTCAGTGGGGGCTGTGATTGCTCAGCGCCTCTGAAAACCAGGCTCGGTCTACCTTGCAACATCATAAACACATCCATCACATGCATGTTAAAAATAGTGTACAATTAAATGGAAACAAGAAGATGCATGCCAGACAATGTATGCATCAGTATACATGATGGGCACTGACCCTTCTTGTATATGCAACATCTGCTACTTACTCCTCTTTTTCTAGTTGCTATGAATGTAGCTTTGTTTTTACTATGAACTTGAAAATTGGTGGCTTTTAAACATAATGTGAAAAGGTAGCAAAGAAGAGAGAGAATCTCATTCAAAAAACTTTTTCTACTCTCTGCAAGTATTGACCGCTGCTCAGGGTCATTTTTATTTACTCAGCCTCACAAATCACATAACCTAGAAAGGATGGAAAAACAATTAAAAATCCAGCCATATTGCAGAATGAATAATTAATAGATATTTTCAGTTAAATATTTTATTTCATTATATGCAGGGTGTGGAAAAAGCAATGGGTTCTTTCCTGACCAAAATATGAATTCTGTGGTTCTGGCTTACTAGGGTTTTACTGCTGTGGTTCTTTTTAGAGTTTTGCCCTAATTCAGAGGCTGAAAGATTCTTAGTTTCTGCAGCGCTCTGGCTTGAGGCTCTGGCCGTATTCCAGGACTCTTCATCTATCACAGAGCAAAACTTGCAGTCTTGCACCTCCCCATATGGCTCATTTGGAAAATGGCCCGCAATGACGACAGCAGAAGCAATCAACAACACAGCTTACTTAGGTTAGGGTGAACACTAAGAGACTAGAAAGCAGAATAATAACTACCACCCAATCATTCATTTTAAAAGCAGCACTTCAGTTATGTCTGCTTTCTTCTTAGAGACATCTACATATTTTAGATCACAAAAGCTACACTTTTTTCTTTTCTTTCAGCCAATTTTGCCTTCAATTTGTGTCATTCCCAGGTCAGTCCAGGGCAGCTGTATACACACATCTAAGAATAAAATTTGACCCTGTCTGTGAACTGGTAAGATCACATTCAGGGATACGTACAGCATTAAGTTGAGAATTGCTGACACAAAGGAGGGACTGCCTGGAGAAGATATGTCAATTTCAATCAATCCATCTAACCTTGCATGGAACTTCTATGCAGATATTAGTAGCGCTTGGGAATTCTGTGGTTAATGACCCATTATGATCCTTAGCATACTTCTCCCTCCCATGTATTTTTAAATTGAAATGTTACAATGTCTTCACATAAGCCCTTTTTAGTTGTTAAGAACTACAATATGTAGAAGGGCCCAGGAAATTCAAAACTTCAGACTCATACACACATAGTTACTGTAGATTGAATGCTAACAACTTTATTGTTAATCTTGCCTGAGTTTATATTCCAACACCCCTCTTCCAGTTATTAGAGGGTGTATTTTAATGCATAGGCACAAAGAGGCTAGGTTTGTGTAATTCCCAGGTCAGTCCATGGTGGTTGTAAACACACATTTAAGAATAAAATTTGACCTTGTCTGTGATCTGGTAAGATTGCGTTCAGGGAGACGCACAGCATTAAGTTGAGAATTGCTGACACACAGGAGGGACTGCCTGGAGAAGATATGTCCATTTCAATCAGTCCATCTAACCTTGCAGAGAACCTATATCCAGTTATTAGCAACACTTGGGAATTCTGGCCCATTATGATTATGCACAGGCAATGCTAATTCTTGCCTTTCCTAAGTTTTGAGTGCTTTCCTGTGCATCTTTTAATGTGGTTTTTGTGTGTAATTTTCCAGATATTTCTAAAAAGTAAATTGAAAAGTAGAAGTTCTTTCATGTGGTAGTATATTGCCACCCACATGGATCATTAGCAGGGTTGGAACTGTTAGCTCAAGTGGCAGAATTTTGGGTGGTGGATCTAACAGAATAACTGTTAACAGTACTAGGTTGTTATCCCATATAGCGACTAGCAGTAGAAGGGGGATGGGAGACTTTGTTAGTGAATTTTAGGAATGTTAAATTGTGAATAATTGACTAATCGAATAGGTAGTGCATTTTGCATGGACTATTTAATTAGTTGATAAGGCGCCTCCGCCTTTGAAGTGTATACACAGCCCTAAGGCTGTTGCTATGCTTTAAAGGCCAAAGCACCAAGTGGAGCCCGGGGTCAGCTGGGCACTTTGCCTCTGACCCTGGGCTCCATGTGGTACTGCACTTTGAAACGCCACAGGGAGTCCCTCCCCAGGCTCCATGCAGCGTTTCAAAGCGGCAGGGGTCATCTGAGGGAGTCCCTGGCTGATCTGGGGCACCACACAACACTGCTGCTTTGAAATGCTGCGTGCAGCCTGGGGACACCGAGGGCTGTATGTGGTGTTTCAAAGTGGCAGTGCTGCATGGAGCTGGCTCCATGTAGTGCTGCTGCTTTGAAGTACCCCCACTTCTTCCCCCCACCCTTTGCTGCCTCTTTCTGATAGAGGCAGCAAGTAGGGGGAAGGGAGGGAAGGGAAGCAACTAATCAACAAGCCTGTTGACTATCCAATAAGCATTTGCTGATTGGATAGTTGATTAGTCCTTCACTTTCTTAGTGAGCTTCAAAGATACTTGAAGACTTGAGGATTTTGGGTTCCCTTCCAGATTCTGGGGCAGGGGTGGGCAATAATTTTTGACTGGGGGGCCACTTCAGAAATGTTTGAAGCTCACTAAGAGTCCCTTGGAGAGTGGGAGGAAACTTAGGGTTTTAAGTGCTGACTTTAAGTGCTGAGTCCCTTGGAGAGTGGGAGAAAACGTTGCATGCTTTCCACTCCCCCCACCCCAGTCCAATCAGGGCTGGGGAGAGCACGTGAAGTCTCCTCTCACCCTGCCTCTGTCCTGCAAGGAGCATGTGGTGCTTAGAAGCACCGCATCCCTCGCAGGACAGGAGGAGACTTTGCGCACTTCTCCCCACCCCCAGGCCAATCAGTCTCCCACTCTGCCAGGAGCGCATGGTGCTTTTAAGTGCTCTGCACTCCTTGCAGGGCAGGAAGAGACTGTGCACTTTCCCCCGCCCCCAGATCCTGATTGGCCTGAGGGTGGAAGGAACATCAGGGCCTCCATGAGTTATATCAACTTGCTTGGTGGGCCAGATCTGGCCGTGGAGACCCTTTTGCCCACTCCTGCTCTGGATCAATGTGTGCTGCAGTGGGCACAGACCCTGTTGCTTATTCCCACAGGGAAGCTGCCTTCTGGTGCTGATCAAGAAAACAAGATGGCCACCAGCAAAAAGCCTAAAGACTTTACTTAAAGGAGCCATGCTCTTTTATTTTTTGTAATTTTTTTTTTCTCAACAGAATTTTGAGCAAACAACTTTGGCCTCAACAACAACTTTGGTCTCACCCCCCCCCCTTTTTTTTCCCTCGACAGAATTTTTTCCCCAGGGGTTTTTTTTTGGGGGGGGGGGAGGGGGGACAGGGGAGGTGTGTGTTCAGTATTTTGGTTAAACCATCTGGCAACCCTGTCTGCACTAGGACAGTGGAAATAAGGGAGAGAAAGAAGAGCAAGCAACTGAAGGAAAGGGCATTAAATGAGCAGGGTCAGGGCCTCAGAGAAGGGTTAGAGCTTGGATGGGGCTTACTTCCCTTTTTATTTTCTGATACCCCACACTCTTCAGCTGTGTGTCCTGCTCTGCCACCAAGTAGGCCGCTGTTCAGGCTTTCCCATGTACTGTATAAGGATAGACAAGGACCCAAAGCACTAGCTACCGTCTCCTCCTCAGTTGCCTTTGTTCAGGAAATATTTTTCAGGGTTAGGATTTCAGCCAGCTTCCTGTCCCTCTTCTCTGCAGCCTAAGTTTGGGTAAGCTCCCAGGAGTGGGATGTTCATCTGGCAGTGGCTTCTTCCTCATTACATGTGCTTATGGTGGGTTCCTGCATGCTGGCTGTTTTCAGTGCTCACAGGCCTGCTCTTCTTCTGCATGCAAGCCATGAACTTGAGGGATCAAAGGTGCTCCTTCATTCTGTCATGAGGCAGGGATGTATAGTAAAAGGCACAGGGCCCTGATGTTCTGGATATCTTTCTGGGCCAAACTCTATTTGCTCTTACCGCAGCGTAAATCCAGAGCGACTATTTAAATCAATTCAAATTCTACTGGCATGAAAAAGATGCTTAAAGTGCCAGCATACAATCTTGACCTAATTTTAGCTCTGCATAATAAACGAGTGTTATGGTCACCATCTAAGAGACAATATTTGTGACAGCTGCCAGTTATTTCTTGCCCTACGTGCAGACAAAACCTGAGGTATTGCAGCTATAACCATTTCGGCAAATGGTGAATTTTTATAGTAACCCGTGGCACTGAGAAATAATCTTGCACTTCTGTGTCTTCACTGATTTGTTCTCCTTTATGATATCTTTTTTTGCATTCCAGATCAAGATAGAGAAGGAGTTCAGTAGTTTGTACAAGAGAATGTTCGAACCACTCCACGTACCTCCAGAACTGTTCAAGAGATTAAGTGGACAATTCTGCAACATTCAGACTTTAAAAACAGGTCAAGCATATGCTGTAGAGGACAAAACATCAGTTGATGATCGATTAAGTATCCTGCTGAAGGGAAAGTATGTGCTGCATGAAGTTTGGGAAACTCTTGTTTATTGCATAGTGGTGGGATGAAAAACAAATTGAAAGGAAGGTCATTTAAAAATATTGTTTGCAATATACTGTAATCTGTAGCCTTCAATTAACCTTCATTTTCTGAATCTGATATTGTGAAATGTCTTCTTGGGACCAAATTCTGCCTTCATTTTCACAAGACATAGATGTTTCAGCGAGTTCTCTGAATTTTGTTTTACCATTCTCAATAACCACATTCAAATTTAGAGTACTATTTTATTGTATGGTTATCAAATGTTTTAACAAATATTTTTATCATCAGAATGAAGGTCTCCTATCGAGGGCATTTTCTGCATAATATTTACCCCTGTGCCTTTATAGATTCTCCTGAATTTCGGTCAACTCAGATGAACCGGGGTGAAAAATTCCAGGTATGTGTGAATATCAAAGGTAGGAAAATTGCCATTGTAGTGTGTTAACCAGTAAGATCTGTGTTCAAGCCTAAGTGATCTTGGGTATTAGTTGTATCTGTTGTTGTTTTTTAAACCTATTGAAATTATGAAGTTAGTGTCCTTTTAAATGTGCTCTCTGAGGAAAAAACTGGGGGTGTGTGTACTACAGCTGTCATTCAGCAGCAATTGCTTATACTTGAGTCATTTTTTCCTGTTGTGTTCGCCAACATGTAACAATTGATTTATTACATGGGATGTTGTTTTTAAGGAGCCTTTCTGATGCAAAAGTCATCCTTATGTTTAATAGCAAAACTTACAATCTATATTCAGACAAAAAGTCCCAGTGACTTCACCAGGAGTGTCACATGATTGAGGGCTGCAAGCTTTGGTGCCAGTGCATCATGCCATAGAGTGCCATACACATAGGAGACCAGGAGTGATCTTAGCGGTTCTTATTTTTAGGGTTAGCCTGCCTGATACTATAACATAGAGCCACAATATATGTATTTATTATTTGCACTGTGTCATTGTCATCCTAATTATGGGCTAGAAGCTCATTGTTCTAGATGCTGTACACATGCAAAACACAAAGACGGTTCCTGCACTGAAGAATTTACAGTCTGATCTCATTACATTGGTGTTGACGCCAAAAGAGAGTAAATGTGAATGACAGTTGATGACCTTGTCCTCTAAAGGAAAGCGTGTGGCTTTAACATCTCTTAGGGCTTGATCCTGTTGCTTGATCTGATTCCCAGTACAGTCAATGGAAAAACACTCATTAATTCAGTAAGGAGTTGGCTCAAGCCCTTCCTGTTTGTTATAGAACAATTCTGCTGTCTCAGAAATTCCCTCTCTTTCTATCTGCATGCTGTAGGCAATTATCATGGTTTCTAAGGTCTTGTTTACAATGGGAAATTTCCCAGAATTGCCATACCAGCATAATTGTACCACTGTGGTTTTACTGATGTAATTCCCCATGTAGACAGACACTCATATTCAGAATAACCGTGGTTTTTTTGTTGGTTTAGCTTTTGTTTTATTACTCTAGAATAGGAATGTTAAAATGCGATTACTTCCTTAATCAAATAGTCGATAGATTTTCTGTCGACTATTCGATTAGTTGACAAGTAGGCAGTTACTCAGTCTGGCTCTTGCTGATTCACAGCAAAACCTCCTCAGTTTTGGCACTGCATTATAAAGCACAGCGAAGCCAGCGTGCAAGGGCGCTAGCTTGGCCCTGCTCTGCGGGTCTCTTTTCATTCAGCAGACCTCACACACACAGTGTGAGGTCTGCTGTGAGATCCTGGGCTGTTTAATGCAGAGAGGCAGCTGGGAGTTTGTGTGTGTGAGGTCTGCGGAATGAAAAGAAACCTGCAGAGCAGGGGCCGTGCTAGCTCCTTCGCGCCCCAGTTTCCTTGGACTTTCCAATGCAGAGCTGCAGCTGGGGGGAAGCAACTAGTTGATAGTGCTAATCGATAAGCACCTGCTTATTGGTTAGTCATCTAGTCGACTACATGCTAACATCCCTACTCTAAAAGCTAAGAAAGATGAAATGATGGCTGAAAATATCATGCACCGGCGTGCAGTAGATAAGATATTAAGGAGGGAATATTTTCTACCCCAGAATGAATCAGTACCAGATCTTTTGCTAGTTCCTTAACATGTTTCTATTCCTAATTCTGATTGTGCAGTAGTTACTGGACTGTGACTCTCATCATGCCAGGAAGGGAGGCAGGGTTGGTATGGCATCTGGCTCAGTGAGTTAGATAATATGTTCCAGTCAAGAACTCAGTATAAGGCCAAGGAGAGGAGGTTGTCAAGATACATTCACTTCCATAGAAGAAAGGAATTCTCTGCACTAACAGTTTCCTTGATACAATCTCTCCTGTAGAAGATGGTCAGCCACCAATTAATGCTATTGAAAAGAAATGGCTTAGCAAATGTGACCTGCTCTAAAATTATTAAAATCTAGTGTGGTATCTGAGTCCTTGATTTTCTATGTTTTTATTTTGTTTTTAAACAGTAAAATAAATAAATACATAAAAATGTTCATACAGAACTTTTATATAAATACTATATAGAATCTTTCCATTTGTTAGCTATGCTGATGAACAAATACTCTTGCCAATCCTGTACTTTTAAGAACTCTTACAAAAATGGAGAGTAAAATATATCACTTAAAACCTATATAGAGTATGCAAAAGTGTTCTCTCACCTTCTGAGACTTATACCTTTTTATTTATTTTAAGAAGGATAAAAGAGCTCAAAAGACTTAGGAAAGAAATAGCCATGTGATTCCCACTTTTAACTGTTTACTTACATTTGTAAAATCAGTGATTTATATATGGGTATAGCACTATTGAATTGTAATATAGTGGGTTTTGTGTGCCACTGCCCCCTTCTGGCTAGAATGAGAAATCTGTTCGAGCGTTTGTAATTGATTTCCTGAAAAGGGGATGTAAACCACTTTGTAACTTCCATGGCAGTACTACTGATGATTAATTGATTTCATTGTTTAGCACAAGTGTCAAAGGTTTGCCTTTAGGAGAAGGTCATGAATTCTGTTTTGTCAAAGTAACAATTTGTATGAGATTTTTGAAACATTTAAAGTATCACTCATAAATCTCTTTTTAATATACCAACTATAGCAACACATAACTATGAGTAATTTTACTTACATAAGTAGTCTTATGGCATCAGTGGGATTATACACATGAGTAAAGAGATTTTTCCATGCCATTCTTCCATAAATCTTTCTAGAACAAATTTAGCTCTCATGTACTTAGATGCAACTTTGTTGACTTGAATTGCACTAAAGTCACTGGATTTAATTTGATTGTTTTATGTCTAATGAATTCAATGGAATAAAAGGTGTGTTCTTGTTTAATTCCTTCCCAAATATATGTCTGGATTACAAATGCTTATCTTAACTGTACTTATGGAGACAACTCTATCTGGCAAGGGCAAGATCCTCATGGCATATGCTTCCACCTGTCTATTAAACAAATGAAAAAAATCTCAGCTTAAAACATTTTACTGCACTTACAAATAAAGTAATTTTTAAAAATACAATAAGAAGCCTTTAAACTTGTAGGTGGTATGTACCTTATGGAATATACAACCATTGAGTTATGACTGCATTAATTATTTTTGCTGCATCCCCAAATTAAAATCTGATGTGATCTAATTTCAAACAATAAAGTGGTGTTAATTCTGTACATATGTTTTCTTAGGTCACCATTACTGCAGATGACAACTGTAAGTTTCTGTGCTGGTCCAGGGAACGACTGACTTACTTTTTGGAATCTGAACCATTTCTTTATGAAATATTTCGATATCTTATTGGTAAAGATATAACAAACAAACTCTACTCATTGAATGATCCAACACTAAATGATAAGGTAAGTTTTGTGGAAGGGTTCTCCTGCCTGTACAACGTCATTCAATGCTATAAAGACAGATTAATTTTATTCTCTTAATTCTGCTTGCATATTCCATTAAATTCACACACATCCAAAGACAGAATAGTTATTTGTGTATCAAAAATGCGCTTGATACAGAATATTTGGATTTGTGGGGTAGTAAAGATGCTAATTTAATGTTGGGCCTGAGCTCGAGAGAAAAGAAGCATAGTTAAGACCCATGATAACACTACAAACTTTCACCAACACAACTTACATTGGCATAAGGCTGATGCAGTTAGTATATTGCTTATGTGAATCTTTGGCTGTGCATGCTCAGCAGGAGTGCTTGTGTTGATGCACAGTGAGGTGCACCATGAGATCCCAGCATGCAATCTGCCACTGTCCAATGCAGTCTTTTGGAAACTTTGGCAATGTATGGTGGGGCAGAAACAAATAATGCAGGGTGACTGTGCACAAGATGTACAGCATGCAGCTGTCTCTATCCCATAATTTTAATGACATATTTAAAAATCTCACAAAACTGCACAGCCCTCAGCTATCTCTGGCAGAAGCCTGGAGCCTACACAACTCTGCACTTTTGTTGTAAGTGTTGCCAGCACAGGTTTCACGATCCTCTGGTATTGTAGATCTGTAAGAAAAACCTGCTGACTTGTGGAACAGGGCTATTTCTTGGAGGATCGAAAGGTGTGGACCATAGCGAGACCCAGTTCAAGGTTGTTGGTGATATTCATGGAGCTGCCGCGGATGATAAAGCGCCACTTCTGGGCCCAAGAAACCAGCACCGACTGATGGGATTACATTGTAATGGAGGCTTGAGATGACAAGCAGTGGCTGCAGAACTTTTGAATGCATAAGGCCACATTCCTCAGTTTGTATGCCAAGCTCACCCCAGCCATCCAGTACTAGTGTGAGAGCTGCAAGTGTCTATAGTACTTTGCAGACTTTCAATACCATATTGCTTCCATCCAGTGGGAAATCATTTTGGATTTGGGAAATTCACAGTGGGAACCTTTGTCATGTAAGTATGCGGTACCATTAATCATGTCCTGCTATGCAGGACTGTAACTCTTAGCAATGTGCAACACATAGTGAATGACTTTGTAGCAATGGATTCCCCAAACTTCGGTGGAAAAATAGACAGCACCCAAATCCAATGTTCTCTCTGATTTTTTTTTTACATCCATGTGCAGAATAAATTTTAGCATGTGCACCAAGGCATGTGCAGGTGTGCACCACCAATAGAAAAACATGCTGTCGGCTGTGGGTGCTCTGCTAATCAGCTGTGCGGCATTTGAATCTCTCCTGGGTAGCCACCCAGCCTCTCAGCTTACAGAGAATACTGCTCATATCTCTTTTTTGATACCAGACCACATTGTTACAGAATACATCAACAAAACGGGCTACTTTTCTATAGTTATGCAAATGCTGATCGGTCACCAAGGATGCTTCATCAACATCAGTGCTGGCTGGAAAGGGAAGGTTCATAACACTCTTATCTTTAAGAACACAGGACTATTCAAACAGCTACGAGCCAGGACTTCCTTTCCCAATTGGAAGATTACCATTGGTGATGTTGAAATGCCAGAAGTAATCTTGGAGGACCCAGCCTAACCCTTATACACCTGGCTCATGAAGCTATTCACTGCCACCTCAACAGAACCAAGGAAAGATTCAACTACTATCTCTGCAGGTGTAGATTGACAATTGGATTTGATTTTGGTAGATTGAAGGGATACTGGCAGTGTCTGCTCACAAGATTGGATTTGTGTCTGTGTGGGGGGTGGAGAGAGAGGGGAGTCTCAATGGTTACAGCTGCCTACTATGTCATGCATTGTATCTGTGAAGCAGAGGGTGTGAAGAAAGCGCTGTCACTCTGGAATGGAGGGCAGAGGTGGAATTAAGTCTGCTGAGTTTGAACAGACAAAAGTTCTAGTAGAAGAGTTCAGCATGGAGCTATATGACTCAGGGAGGCTTTGAAGAGCACTCTAACAGTGAGCCACAGTGATGCATTGTGGTATACTGTTATCAGCCTGGCCTTGTTCTTTTAGGCCTGTTGGGAATTGTGTGGTGTTGGTTCACACCTAAGCATATAACACTATCAGTGCACCTGTTAATTTTGCGGTGCTTGGTGTACATTTTCGATCATGACACTGTCACTGACCTTATGAATTGTCACACTACAGACTCTTCCTGACTTATGAACTGGTTACAGACCAAGCAATTGGTCATAACTTGGTTTGTTTGTAAGCCAGACCCCATAGAGATACACGCGACCACACTGTTCGTAAGCACAGATCGTGTTCGTAACTCGGGGTCCACCATTTACGACAGCTTTGGTCATAACTGTGAACGGTCGTAAGTCGACCTTTTGCAACTCGGGATCCGGCCGTATACTGTAACAAGTTAGTGGGTGCTGTCAGAACTGCTAGGCACGCTACAGCATATGTTATGAGCTAATAAAGATGAATTATTTTCCAAATAATACAATTTTATTCATTAACACAACCAGTGCAAAGAAAAATCTGTTAAATTCAAAAGCAAATACATTAAAAACTTAATAAATGAACAGACTTGAAGTTAACCAAGTGAAAGAACATTTATGGCTCTTTTACTTATGCATGCTAACTCTGAAAGCTATGGCTGCTGTATGTGAAGCAATAGTTTTCCTTACTGTCCCCTGGGGTGCAATGTAAGAGAAGGGATGGAGCCACTAATGCCATGTGGAGTGTTGGGATAAAGGGAGATGCTGTAGTGGAGTTCTGCAAAGGGAGGCAAATTTGTAGGACCACAAGAATCCGAGGCATTTGTTTGCTGCCAGAGAACCCGTGATGTCTCCCTGTTTTTCCCAATTGGCCTTTCTTCTGTCCACTCTTTCCTTCTTCACGCTGTTTGCAATGTTCACCTCTTAGGCCCATTGCTCACAGACTGATGCAGCACTGGCTTGCAGAATCTTATTGCTCTTCCATGGCCTTGGGAAGTGGAATTCTAAATGGTGACCAGAGTGGTCTGTGTCTGGTAATGTGGGACAGCTACTAGAAGACTTTTAGAGTTGGCACAAGTAAAGCAGTGTTTACACATGTATTGCGTTGACCTCATTACAATACCCTCAGGGAGCTATATCACTATAGGAGAGCATTTACATTGGTTTGAGATAAAGTGTAAACACGTGCACAGTTAGGTCAACCTTAGTTACTTTGATCTAACTTTGTCGTTTGGATCGGGCCTTAGCATCTGAACCAATGGCTGATGTAAATATTTCTAGCCAAGTAATAGGTATGTCAGGAAGTGATTATTTTTGTAAATTGATTGTCATCTCCATAGCAGAAGGGAACTCTCTTATATTGTGGATATACTTTTTCTTTCAAAGATTAAATGTTAGATATGGGACTGATTCTTATCTCAGTTACACCAGTGTAAATAAAGAGTTGCTCCATTGAAGATGGTGAAGTTATATGAGTGTAATGCCACTGAGAGACCAGAACCCTCTTGCTCTCTTCAACTACGTTTACACTTGGCTGTTTTAACACAAAAGTCAGATTTTTGTGCAAAAACCATGCTAGTGTCATAAATTGAAATCCATGTTTTGTGCTGAAACTAATGAGTTTTGGCGCAAAAATAAAACCATTCTGAGAGGCTTTTTGCCTCTTGATTGCTCTTACCAATCTAATTGCCCTCTGGAGCTGTCCCACTTTGCAGAACAGGGGTGGTTGCTCTGAAATTGAGCTGTCCTCCCTGCAGATATGCCCTCTCCCCTCTAGCTCTGTTCTGACAGCTAATGCTGTCACTGCTCCTGGACATGCAACAAATAATTACTGTGGAATGCTCCTGCTGCCTCCTAAAATGTGAACAGAGGCAAGCAGACAGAATATGCTGTCCAGAGACAAGGAGGGAGATGGGGGTGGAGGTTGGGGTTTCCCCTCCTGCTGCCTCAGGACTGGTTGCTTCCAGCAGTTGTCTCATATGCATCTCCACCCCGCCACGAGAATGATTTGTGTCCAGGAGCAGTGCATAGCGGGACAGTGCACTTCTCTCATCTACGATGCAAGTGGTGCCTATGTAAATGCCCTTTGATGCCTGTGGAAAACAATGTGAACACAAACCAGAGCTTTGCTTTTAGCACTTTGCTATCTGTCACTGTCAGCAAAAAGCTCTGCAAATATCGACATAGCTATAGCTGCTGCTCTCAACAGGCTAGCAGATGCTTCAATGAAAAGAATCTGCAAATGTTCAGAGAAGATACCTCTTGCTGGGTGTCAAACCACTGTTTGCTAAAGAGGAATATGATGATTGTCAGCAATGTAGGATGCGAATGCTAAGGCGGGAATGATTAGGGGCATAAACTCAACACAGGTATTGAACGTTCTATGTTTTACGCAGCCAATGTACCTCCTGCTGGTAGAGGAAACCTCCAGGAATGAGAAGATAGTGTAATCTCTTCCTTTCATTTAACGTTGGTGTCTGATAATGCAGACCGTGGCACCAAGGAATGCCTGCTGTGAGGGTGAGGAGTTAGTGATGTGAACACCTGTTGGATAAAAAAGGACTGAAGTCACCAAATGAAGTCACAGGGTAGGATCTAAAGGGGACTGAGCCAGTCCATGCTGCCTCTAGCCAGCTCTGTTAAGTCCTTCCTTAAAGCACATTTTTCCGAAAGGACGTATTTATCCCAGTCTTCTCCTCAGCAAAGTGCCAAAAAGAGAGATTAAAAAACCATTTCCCAAACCAAAACTCTTTTAAAAAAGATCATGGAACAACCAAGCCTTCTCATTGGTGGCCACATGGCTTTTTGTTGCACCCTTTTTATTTCATTGGTACCTTTTTATTTTTCTGTTTATTCTATAAACTCTTCAGATCAGGTACTTGTCTTTAAAGTATCTAGTGAGCTGTGAAAGCTAAATACATACAGTTCTTTGTCCCTAACCTTGTGTTCAATCTTGTTTTTTCCAGAACATCTACTATTAAGATTAGTTATTTCTTTAGATTTTTCATTTGTTTACTATAAAGAAACCAGCAATCATTTGACAGAATGATACTGCCAAAATAACATATGCCGTTTTGCTTTAAAATGTCTTTCAATTGGGGGATTAGGAAGGGATGGACTAAGCGAGTAAGGGGACTTCACCATCTCTGACTTCAACTATTAGACTCTTTGGAGATATGCCTTCATGGATTTTAGCTTGCACTGTGTAGATTCAAGTATTATGTGAGGACAAATATATACGTAACCTTGTGTTACTTTCATTATATCTCCTTACATGGCCTCTTGGCTTTGCATTGTTTGGATAGAGTAACTATGTTGTGCTTATGGTTCTTATCATTTATGTCATGGCTTCAGAGTTTTGATAAACATTTATTCCAGTAATGGACTTCTGCACCACTTATACAACTGCCAACTACTTTTATGTTAAACAGAAGCCTCACTTTAACTCTGGCTTCATGATTGTAAACCTTTCTGATTTGTCAACCCAAAATTCTTTCTCATCAGGATATTCCTCAAAAATCCCCTAAATAGGTCATCAACAGACTTTAATCCAAAAGCATCCCTGAAATACAGCATCAGCAATTCTACTGAGTTTCTTTGTCTCCAGAGTGACTTGCAAGAATAGTTTTGAGAAACAACATTAAACTATTTTTAGCAATGTATATAGCTAATAGATAGATAGCTGATGTATATAGCTGGTCAATAAATACATGATTATAAACTCTTCCTGCCACTAAAAGTGAGCTAGAATAGAAGTCTGACCCTTTAAGAACAATGAAAGGTCCTGCAGCCCCTTAGAGATTAACAAAAAAATGTAGATGATATGATGAGCTTTCGTGGACCAAAAAAGTCCATGAAAGCTCATGATACTATCTACATTTTTTGTTAGTCTCTAAGATGCTGCAGGACCATCAGTGGTTTTTGTTTGTTAGTCTGTAACTGAAAACAAACAAACAAACACGGCTACCCCTCTGAGACCTTTAAGAACATTTGACAGCATATAAGAGCATGGTCAAAAAAGTGAGGAGCAGGACAGGGAGCACATCGGGGAACTCTGTATAGCAATAATGAGGATGATATTGCATGGTCAGTAAGTGATTTTTGCCTGGTGTGTGGCCAAAGAGGGGGACATATAGCTAAGCATTTCATTTGCTTGCTGAGTTCCCTCAGGAAAACCCATTTTCTATTGTGTACTCTTCAGAGCATAGAAGACAGGAACTTAACACTGACTTCTGTTCAGTGTAGGGTACTGTGTCTAGTGTGTGTCTCACTAGCACATCATGCAAGGACATGTAGGATCAAGGTATCAGTAATTCGTCAGAGTAGAATGTTAAATCGAATACTTGTCTATTGTTCCAAGTTGTGTAGCTGAGTGTCTGGAAGCCAAGGAGGGGCTCTTACTCTTCCTTTTGGGATATTTAAACAGATGTGCAAAGAAGTGGTTATTATAGCCTGGATACTTAGGTTCTAATGAAGTCCAGCTTTACACATCTAACAGGAAGCTATAACTGGAATTGCATTGTATGGGATTTGCAAATTACAGGAGTAATCAGAGCGGGAAATTGGATTTACTGAAAATTTGAGTAAACTGAAAAAATAACAAATAGTCTGGTAGCACTTTATAGACTAACAAAACATGTAGATGGTATCACAAGCTTTTCATCTGAGGTTCAGGCCATCCCCTAGAAAATCTTAAACTGAAACACAATCCAAAGACACAATCCACATGTTAAAAAAAATCTATTCTTGCTCTTTGTTTCTTATTTCCTTTCTTCATCTTTTTTCTAACTTCATTCACTTGAGTGAGTGCTTATTACTTCTGATACTTCTCGCTGCTTGAATCTGTTCTGTGTGGGACAGAATACTGCTTTCTGTTTGTGACTTTGGACAGTTTTTAAAACCGACCTGTCAGTTTTCAAAACCGACTTTTGAAAAATTGCAGAACGGTTGCTTTCTTAAAAACAGACCTCTAAGATATCAGATATACAAAAACTTAGTACCCCAAGCCACTAGGCACTTTGAAAAATCTTGACCATAACATTTCTTGTAGCATGGATTTTTCTTGTCTTGATTATCCTTTCTCTTCCACCCTTTTCATTTTCCTCCTCTCCTCTTTGTCTTTCATCTTTCCCATTCTCTCTGCTCTTCCTTCCCATTTCACTTCCTCCTCCCATCTTTTCTGCTCTTTTCTACATCACCTTAATAATAATAAAAATGCATATAACCAATATTTCCTTTAAGATAACTTGGAGTTATGAGCTCTCCATATCTCCCCTCCCCCTTCTTTCCCCCCTGGATTTCAGCTTCATCACTGTTCCTACACTGTAGTGCCTGTTGTTGAAATGCTCCTTGCAATTGTTGGGAATGGAGTGTTGACTGGAATGACACCACCATAGGCAGGGCTAGATTGATGTGTGATTTTTTTTTCCCAGTCCTGCTCCTATACCTGATGCACTGAAAATGGTAAACAAGCATTGCTTAATTCAAATATGCCCATGTTTAAATACAAATGCATTTAGTATGAATAGAAAAGATTAATATAAGTTGTGTTTTGGTTAGTAACTATTCACTGTGTGTGTGTATTATATTTTCCTTCCTTCAATTTAATACAGTGCATGCTTATTTAATAACTCTTTTCCAGGTCTCTTCAGAAGATTAGAATCTAATTGAGTATATGGATTAGGTTTTATTGATTTCCAGAGAAAGGGGAATTAAAAAAAATATATAAATGTATGTATAATTTTGTTCATTGTCTTTTTGATAGTGAAATATAGTATGGGTTTCTTTGATAACTGCTGCTACTAATGTAATTTTTTGCTGCCAATGTGATTCATATTTGAATCAGCTGTACTAAAAATAAAGTCAAATGTATGTTTTTTGGAATTTAAAAAATCTTTTAATTCTTCAAAGTTAGATGTCTTGAAGGCAAACTATTCTGCGGGATGTAAAACAAATTATTAGTCCAGTAGTTTTCCTTCATTTCCATGAGCCACACAGCTACATATATGTGTGTCAGTCCAGATGGGAGTCACTGCCAAATGTAAATTTATAAATTCTCATTCTCCTCCAAAGGTGCCTGTGGTGTTTGTCAGAAAAAGGTGATTCATTAGCCTTTTTTATGAGCATATTGCTAAATCATACATGTAGAACAGATTACATCTTTGTCATCAATTGCCACCTCTCACATGCACTTAATATATCATTGTGACGTACTTAAAAGAGAGGACAGAATGGATTATTTCATGTAAACTTTACAGTCCACACAGCCTTCTTAAGAAGGGTACTCAAAGCAAGTGAAGATTGCTGGGATTGTACACTTCATCTTTATTCAATAAACCCCAAAATCAGATTGTAACAAATGTAGAATATATTCTGAGGCACAACAGCTCATTAACCTGAAGTTAAGGTTGAATGGATGTATCATTTTTATCTGCCAAAAGGTAGGGGGCCCGGGAGGATGTGAGAAGACTTTGAGTAGCCTCGAAGGCAAACGTCAGCCAGGAAATTCCAGCTAACCATTCTGTTTTACAGAAACCCCCCAAAAAGTATTCATATACACATTTAGGGTTGCTTACATAAAAATTCCACCCTCTAGTGCCATCTGATAATAATGAGAAACCCGGAGATTTGTTTATCCTTCCTTCACACAGGTTCACGTCACTAGTGACCACAAATAGCATTAATACACATTAAGATTTAAAAATGTAGCATGTATTAGATTAATCTCTTGAATTTCTCAGAAGTCTCACAGTGGCACTGTGGGGCAGAATGGACCCTCTTTCCAAATACTTGCAGTATTTGACAGTTAGGTGTGCTTATCTATTCAAATAGAGTGTATGAAGCTGCTGTTAAGGTTTTGTGTTGGAGTGGAAGGTGAATACATTTGTGGTATTTAACTGCTGTTTTGTTACCTGTTAGAGGTGGGACTAAAATCTTAATCAAGTGTTGGAGAGTGTTATTTAGAGTGGCAGCATGGGCAATATGATTGAATGAAAGATACTTTTCTCATTGACGTCTTTTTTCCATGGTTTTTAAAAGTGTAGTAAGTGTCTTTTCCAAGCTCACTCCCCACTTTGCCTTTGGAGCAATGAATCAAGCTCACTTCTCTCACTGGAGAATCATTGTTTTCCTCAGTCTCCCATGGAATGACTGCTGTCACTAACACATAGGAGGTACACTTCAGAAATCCGTTGCCCCAGCTCACTTCTGGCTTTAATTTAGCTCAAAGAGTTTACAATGGAGGAAGATTTGCTTTTGTTTCCCACTTTAAAAGGTAGCTGTAATATAGTAAAACCTTTTTATTTCAGACTTCCAAAAAAATTGATCGGCAGCCCAGCCTTTGTTCACAGCTCTCTGTGATGCAGATGAGAAACAGCATGGCTAGTTCCAGTGACAGTGAAGACGGCTTGCAGCAGTTCCTTCGAGGAACTTCCACCGCCTCCTCTCTTCGTGAGTCCTCAAAAATAGTGAAGAAAATCTTGGGCTCAGCCCTGCAGACCATTAAGGACAATTGCAAAACTTTTATTGATTTTTGTGGGAGCAAGATTTGTTCCACTTTCTCTCTGACAGTGAAACAAATCTTTGTACTAAGCTGTTGAGACATTGTATTAGTGGCTTTGGATTGCAGCCAGATTTACTTCATTTAAAACTTAGGGATTTTTATTAATACTAGAAATAATGAGCTATATAATAATGTCTGATCTTTATATCATATTTGAGAAAGGAGGCACATCACATGTAAATAACGCTGAAATTTTCAGTAATTCAGTATAAATAATACATGAATCGTGTACATGGTGGTGACAGGCTTTAAGTGTATCTAAGAAGGGGCCGTGGTGGTTTTACAAGCTCTTTGATGCTGGGGCTAGTTTGGCTCATAGTGCAATTTAAAGCAGCCTAGAGGCTGCCCTAAGTTGTGGTGGCTGGTAATAGCCTAAGAAGAGTCTTTCCTTTCAGTCAGGACTATCATTTTGTTCTCTGTTTTGTCCAAGGGGGCCTTGGCCCATAGGAGGGTCTCCTAAGGTTTGTCCACAGCAAAAGAGATGCAAGGTGCTGAGCCTCGGAGCCCAGATCAATTGACTCAGACTCGTGCTGCGGGGCTAAAAATATTTACACTGCTTTATTATGTTTATTATTATTATTATTTTAACTTCACTGTGCAAGCCCGTGTCATTTGACCCAGGCTCTGACACACACTTCTGGGGTTTGGTGTGGTTTTGTTGACATATCCTAAGGCACTTAAATCCTATAATAATCATTCTCTCCAGCAATGGCCAGACCACAGCAGCACTCTGGCCATGCTCTTTCCTACTGACACATCCTTATTGCCAGATAATTTGTTAGCTCTATGCCACCTGGAAATCTCCACGTAGCCAGTTAAACTTGCTCCACCTACTCCGTACCCTAAGAGCAGCACAAAGTAGGTGGAATAGGGAAAGCCAGGATTGGGCAATGCAGTTTTACATCAGAAATCTTTTAAATAACTCAATTTAGTTTAGCTTTTTTCTCTCTCTTACATGTAGAACTATAGGAGGTTTATTGGAGCTGTTTTAAAGACAAATTCTTACTATGTAAGGGTATGTCTACACTACAGCACTAATTCGAACTAACTTAATTCAAATTA
>CM057847.1:114656345-114667080 GCA_030068395.1 Apalone spinifera
ACTCTGGCTGAGATCTGCCCAAGTAAACCTAAGTATTTTGTCATGACTTTGTGTCCAGAGGCAAGTACTCAAAGACACCTTTGGTGCTTAAGTCATCCAGCCTGGCTGCTACTTCTTCAGGCCAACTTTTGGTTGACTGTAGCAATAAGAAAAATGCCTATCATCAGCAACACAGTTCCTGGAGTAGGAAGTGCAGAAAACTCCCATTGATATCAAAAGGAGTTTTTCCTAAGTATGAACAGTAGAATTTGGCCCTAGAAGATGATGATGAGTCCTACCTCTTTTGATACCCAGCATTATGATTCCCAGATGCTATAGTACAGGTATCAAATTAATTGACTTTCACCTGGAAGATGTACATGTTTCACATTTGGGAGGATCATCAGATTTGCTATGTACTTATCACAAATGAGTCTATATAATGAGGGTGCACTCTTCAATGTAACACTTTCTTCTCTTTGAAATTGTGGCAGGCCAGACATCTCCCTATTTGAGAACTTCGGGAAAAATGAAACCGATAGAAGAAAGTGGTGAAGATGATGTCTTTGAACTACCATCTGCTGTTAAGTTTGAAGTTCAGTGACTGCCTTGAATTGACATGGTTTCGAACATCTAGGGACTTTGTGGCTAGAGCAAAAGCAAGAGGCTATTTACATGGGATTTTGGAAACTATCAGCACCCTTTACTTTCATAGAAATGTACTACAATATACCTGTTAGTGGCTTTTAAGTAAAGATGCCAGATTTTATTTATTCTCCTTTAAAAAATAAAAAAGCATCGATTATATTTTTACTGATTGGCCATGATTTTCCTCAATGATGGTATTTTTATTTTGGCTCTCTGCTGAGTTAAATTCAGTTTTAAGCAACAAACTAGTCTGAAACTTCATATACTTATTGGCTACCATTTTCAAATCACCCAACTCCCAATTTTCTAAGCCATGTAGGAGCCTAAGGCTATGTCTATGCTTGCCCATCTTAGCATAAAAATTCAGGTTTTCGCACAAATACCTTGCTAGCAGTGTCACTGGTAATCCACATTTTGTACTGGCACTGCTGAGTTTCAGCGCGAAAATTAAACCACCCCATGAGAGTCTTTTTGCGCTAATAGTTTTGCACTGATGTGCCAATGAAGACTCTTGATTGCTTTTACCACTCTAATTGCCCTCTAGAGCTATCCCACCATTGAGAATGGGAGTGGCTGCTTTTTGAAACTCAGCTGTCCTCTCTGCAAATATGCGCCCCTCCCCTTTAACTCTGTTCTCGCATTGGGTGCTGTCACTGCTCCTATGCACACAACAAATAATTATTATTGAATGTTCCTGCTGCCTCCCACAAAGTGAACAGAGGCAGGCAGAGAGAATATGCTATGCAGAGTCACGGAGCGAGGTGGGGGTGAGGTTGGGATTTTCCTGCTCCCCTGACTCAGGATTGGTTGCTTCTGGCTTTTCTCTCTCTCTCTCTCTCTCTCTCTCTCTCTCTCTCATACGCTCTCACTCTCACTCTTCTGCCACAATAATGATTTGCTTTGTGTCCTGCAGCAGTGCATAGTGGGATGTCTACCACAGTGCATGCTTCTCATTGGTGATGCAAGTGCTGAATATGTAAGTGCATTCTGATGCCTGTGGAAAACCATGTGAACACAAATGAGAGCTTTTCTATTGGTGCTTTTCTATCACTGACGAAGCTGTCCATGAAAAAACTCTGCAAATGTAGACATAGTCCCTGTGAAAGTGAATGGCAATGTTTGAAAATTTGACTCAGTATCATTTGTACCTAGCACCTTAGTCATTGACATAGCAGTCTCAAAATGAAGTTAATACACACAGTTTTGTGTGTATGCATGAATGTAATGTGTTTGTTTTATGCACAAAAACAATTTTAGAAGAACGTGAAAGTGGCAAAGTCAAGCACTCAAAAGTTAGGAAAGGCCAGAATTAAGTTTGCCATGCCACCAGTGCATTATGTGCATGCATTATGATGCAGTTTTTAATTACATAATCACAATCTATTTTTGACAAAAATTTGCCAAAATGTATATATGTGACACAAAAGCCATTCTTCTGCAGAATTTCAGGTCTCTGCTCCAATGCATAGGAGTTCTATAGCTTCTTAAAAAAAATTGCCAGAATTTTTAAACTTGGGCAAAATAATGTATTTTTCCCTTGTTTTGTTCTTGGAAACAGCTACACCATTTCAGCTAAAAAATTTCAATGGAATTCTCCTGAGGGAAAAACCCAGTATGTGAAATTTCAGCCCAAACAGTTACAGTTTGGCAAAATTCTAAGTAGCTGAAAAAATGGTTTCTCATAAAGGGAAATATTGGGCAGCCTTAATAATAGGTGGCACTGCCGGCTCTCTGTATAGCAGGGATGAGCAATAATTTTTGATGGGGGGGCCACTCGAAGATTTTGGTAAGTGGTCAAGGGTCTCACTTTTCTATGGAGGGGATGAAAGGTCTGGGATGGAGCTGGGTATAGAAGGGAGCTCAGGATAGGGGACTGCAGCATGTATGGGGTCTGAGGGAGTTTGGATAAAGGAGGGGATTGTAATATGGAGCTCGAGATTGGGATGCAGGGTCAGGGAGGAGGTATGGATGCAGGAGAGGATTCAGACCTGGGAAAAGAGTTTAAGAGGGGGGTGCAGGGCCTGGCTAAGTGTTGTGACCTAGGGGAGGGAGGGGTGCAGAGGGTTTGGGTGGTGACCTGGGACAGGGAGGGATTGATGACCTGGGGTAGGGAGTTGGGGTGCATGAAGGGTTAGTGGGTCAGAAGCAGGCTCTGGCTGGGAGGCTTTTACCAAGGCAATTTTGGCCAATGGGAACTGTGGTGATTGTGCTGGGGGTGAGAGTAGTGCTCGAAATCTTCTCCCGGAACCCCCAGCTCCAGCACACAGTGCAGAGAGGCACATGGAGCACCCAGCTGCTTTGAGCTTCCGTGAGGATTCTGGGCATAGCAAGGCAGGCCACAGGCCATATCCAAAGGCTTGATGGGCTGAATCTGGCCTGCGGGCAGGATCTTGCCCATCCCTGACCTATAGTGTGTGCATATACTTAAATAAAATCAATGTGTTTGTTATGGAATAATAAACTATTTACTGGTAGAGAGCATAATGGTAGACACATCAGTCTGTGTAACAATTTAATTTAACAGAACATGGAGAGTAGAATGTGAGAGAGAATGAGATTCTGAATAACAGTTAGAGTCTGATTTTAAACTCAGTCTGTGATTTTTTTTTTTTATTTTTTTTTTTTAACCAGGGTCATTGTCCTGGTATTGGCAGTGAAGTTAAGCCTAACAGTGTCCTTGAATCAGCCTGTGCCTATGGCATTTAGTCTGTTTTTGCTCTGTTCTGAAGCTCTTGCAATACCAAAGCATTGCAGTTGATGGTGGACATAGTTTTACCTTCATACTGAATGCTATTGTTTTTATGGTTTTAAATTCAATATTTAATGTTACTTCAGTGTGTATTGTGGTTTTTGTTTTTTGCATATTAAAAATTGTCATTGAGGCATAGTTACCGTTGATGCAAATATATGTTAAATGCTTTTTATATCTCAATATCATGTATGCAATACACCACACTGGCTCCTTTTCGAACTAAGGTAATTTACCATATAAATTCACTGTTTGAATTTTGTAAAAACCTGTATTTACTTTGTAGAAAATCAGAGCTCCTTTTAGAGCCATTGCCATCTCTTGTGTAAGTCCTTAAACAAGTTTTAAAGATACAGCTCTGATAAAATCACTGTGACTAGGTATAAGATTACTGAGTGGTTTTTGGTGCCCACATTATCAGCATTTAAGACAAATCTAAAGACATGTAAAAGCTTATGCCACATTTATAGTAGCTGATTATCAACTGTTAATAACTTTGGACAACATTACTTTTTTTGAAAGAAAATACTGTAGATAGCCAGGGGATTTGGTATATATGTTGGGGACAAGTCTAAACAATAAAAATGTGTGATTTAAAGGAGCATTTGAAATTTGTAACGTCTACATTTTTGCACTTATGCTAAGGAGACTTTGGGTGAGAGGTTGATGTGTAGAGTTTACTAAGAAAAAAATTGTCTCGAATGAACTTTTATAGGAAGTTTTAAGAGAAAAGTTTGAACGGAAATGCTGTGAGAGAGTCTTTCATTACAGAAGGGATGGTGTGCTGGGTTAATATGGATAATCTCAGGAATATGGTGGTGTTTTGTGAAAATTAAATCCAGAACTTTGACCATCTTAGCTTAAAATAACATAAATATTTCATCCACCCTTTTTCTCTGTACGTTTTTGAGAATTGTTTGTCAGTTACGTTGTCTAGCAGCCATGCAGCCAACTGATGAGGGAGCGAAAGAGCGGGATTCAGAAGTAGGGTGACGATATGTTCCATTTTGATGGGGACAGCCCTCTTTTTAAAGCCCTGTCTCAGCTGTCCTGAGGTTTTTGGCAAAAGTGGGCATTTGTCCCACGCTTTTGCCAACTTGATCAGTTAGCAAGAGCAGTGCCCACTTTTTTGAAAAAGTGGGGTGCAGAGGAACTTGCAGGGAGGGGGGTGAGCAGCGATGACAAGCCCACGTGGGAGGGAGGCAGTGGGCAGGCAGGGCACATACAAGCAGTGATGCCATCCCAAGTTTTGGAAAATATGGTCATCCGATGTAGTATGTACATCACTGCTTGCCCAAGTCCTACCTGCTCCCTTCTTCCCCTCTGTGTGGGGAGGAGGGCTCGGGTGAGTGGCTCAGGCGAGGTCTGCAAGGGACGACTTGGGCAAGCCCTGCACAGTGTCTTGTTTTCACTTTGGGAAATATGGTCACTTTAGCAGATACCAAGCTTGCTTGTGGGCCAGTTACACTTTCTCACATTTAAGTGACCTCTATTAATAAAAATATCTCCATCTTACCTCAGCTAGACAAGGGATCTCAGGCCATATAGAACTTTGAGTGGCAGGGCTGAAAGGGGAGAGCCCTTTCCCATCCACCATAAAAGTTGCTTTAACCATTAGAAAACTGTCAGATTCTCATATGAACATGACCTGGGAACTGGCTAACTTCCTAGGGTCAGCCCTTTGCTAGGAGGCTGTCCAGCTTTGGAATTGCTGTGTTTGAGATGCCATTCATTCATGGCAGTGCATCTCCATGAAGCCAGGGACGTTTTAGTAGATCACCTCCGCAGAACATGTTCATCTTGCCATGAGCCTTCTCGTCGCTCCACACGAAGGCGATCAACATCATCTTCCAAAAAGGGATCTCCCTAAGTGGACTTGGTTGTAACTCATAAGAACAGGAAACGCCAGATATTCATGGGGACTTAAGGGGCTCCTTGTCAAATGCCTTCTTATTCCTGTTGTCAGGCGCTCTAACGTATGCCTTCCCCCCATTGCCATTGATCCACAGTGTCCTCATAAAGATCAAGCAGAACAGGGCCTGTTGGTGAAGGTTGGATCTCCTATCCCAGAACCACGGCAGCCTCCTGCACCCAAATCTAGCAGCATTGCACTTGACAGCTTGTTGGCTGGCTGCATAGTTGAATTCCAAAGAGCAGGAGTGCTCAGCCCATATTCAGCAGGTACTTCTAGGGAATCCACCACAGCAACCTATCTGGCCTAATGGAAATGGTTCATGTGCTGGCCCTTAACCCAAGGAGTTAGGCCTGAACAGCCTGTGTGGCAGTTGATCTAGGACTACCGTCTGCATCTTAAACTGAGATTTGTTCCTCTCATCGATTTATGGGCCACTTGGCCACCATATCAGCCTATAACCTCCCCATCTCCCATTCCAGAGCCAGTCGGTCTTCGTTTATGACATGACAGTTCAGTTTTTTAAAGGTCTGCAACTCTCTCTCCATGACTGAGAACTTGTCCCTCTATGGAACCTGAATATAGTGCTCGTACAGCTCATGAGAGTGCCCTTTGAGCCCTTTGCTTTCTGTTCCCTTCTGCTCTCCAGGAAAGTGCCATTCCTTGGGGCCATGACATCTGTCCAAAGGGGTCTCTGTTGTCAGAGCCACCCTCTGTGGTATATTCAAGGACAAGGTTCAGCTTTCCTGCCCAGGGTTGTTTTACAATTTCAAATGAGCCAGGATATAATCTTGCCAATCTTTTCCCCAAATCTTCAAGTCTGAGGAAGAGTACAGGTTGCATTCCCTGAATGCCAGGAAAGTCCTAGCCTTCTCCATCAAAAGGACTGAACTATTCCATAAGTTGACACAGCTGTTCGTTGCAGCGGCAGATAGCATAAAAGGTCGATCAGTGACCACCCAGAGAATTTCATCATGGATCATTGCCTGCATCTGGTTTTGCTATGATCCAGCTAAAGTGCCTCCACTGGTAATGGTAACTGCCCATTTGACTGGTGCACAAGCCTCACTGGCAGCCTTCTTGGCCCATGTGCCAATTCCAGTTATCTGCCGAGCCATGAGCTGGTCATCCATTCACATGTTCACATCTCGCTACATGCTTACACAGCAAGCCCATGGTGATGCTGCCTTTTGTAGATCAGTGCTTCAGGCTGCATGAACTGCAAACTTACCTCCAGGAATACAGCTTGTGAGTCACCTAGAACGAAAATTTTCCTTGGCCTTCAGCAATCTCTTTTGCTTTTGTGTTGTGTTGGCTAACTCGGGCACCAGAGTGCAGTGTTTAGATGTATCTCAACAAATATGAGGAGTTGCTCCATATTTTCGGTGACTTCTAATGTGACTTACCAGTTTGCAGGTTTGGGCCCTTAATATGCAAATCTGTGTTATATATGTTCTCTAAAATAGAATTGGAAAAAAATCACAAATGCAACATACCATACAGGGCATGGTAGGTAGTACTATTCTATGGGATCCTAGGCCAGTGTTTACAGAGGTAGGCACTGTAATCAATCCACATTCAAGTAAGTGGCCCACTTTTTTTAAAGCTGTGAAACATTGAGAATTTTCACCAAAGTCAGTGCGTTATGGCTGCTCAACAGGCTCTTCAGGTACCTAAAGTTTGGACGTAAATGTGTGTATTTGGTTCAGCGATGGCAGAACGTTAATTAAAGAAGTTCAGAATGAGGAAATTCAGCAGTCAAAACAATTTCAGCAAAATAATGTAGTTCAGATAAGGCCATTTTTATTAAAATTGGTGTTCATAGAAATGGATCCATTGTAGTTCAATACTAAAAACTATGTAAAATCATGGTGAAATATAGTGTGAAATCTGTAATCTTGTTTTTTTCTAAGACATTATTATACATCACCTACCCAGGGAGAGGGAACTGTAACAAAATGCTAATGTCTGCAGAGAAAAGTCAGTACTCTCATAACAGTGTAAAGTGACCATGCTACAGGCAGCATAGCAGCTACCAAATTAAAGAGGAAATTCAGTAGTAAAATGCTGACATAGTAAAATATTAAGGAATGGCTCCTTCCGTAAGTATTTTGCAGGCACATCCTTGCTTCAACAGAGAGTCTATTGTAGAACAGAGATTCAGGATGTCTCTCTTTCCATGCATGACAGATGGCAATTTCACAAGTTATGGATGGATCTTCACACTACACATTCATAAATCATTTTCATAGAACCTCAGAAGGAAATTTTAGTGACACGCTTTTATGTTATTACTAGAGAGAACAAAAACAGTTATTCCAATTATTGGTTCAGAAATGTGGTAGTCATAGGAAATGTCTCTTGAACTGAGTAAAATATTTTTCCTCCCTCATGCAAGGCTAGTCGCAGCTGTTTCTGATTAAAAAGGAATGGGTTCTTAGTACTTAAGGGATGAATAAGGGAAGACAAACTGTCTTCATTAATTAGTCCTGACATTTAAACTTCCTGAGCGTATGATAATCTGAGAATCATTAGAGATTTGAGAGAGGCAATGCCAAAGCAAAAAGTTATCTGAATATTTAGTATTGATGGGATAAAGTCCATAGGCCTAACAACAAAAGAATACAATTATACAATGGTTTGGAGAAATGGCAAAAATCTTTGGCTCCTAGGTTTAAACCAATGTCTTTTCAAATGGTATGATTATAATCATTGGATGCTAGAAACTCAATTCTAAAACTTATGTAGGGTAAATCAGGGGGCTACACATTAACCACATTTTAAAACACAAGATTTTAACTTATATTTCTTAAACAAACTCTTTTGAAAAATCCAAGTCAAAATGTTCCTATCCTGCAAACACAGCTGTGCCTATACACACATTACCTAAAGAACTCTAAGGCTTTGTCTACGCTGTAGGGTTTTTGCTCAAGAAGCTTTTTGCAGAAGAGATCTTCTGCAAAAACTTCTCGTGTAAAAGCATGTCCACTCCTCAAAAGCACATCACAGAAGCGATTGGGAACCACTGCATGGATGCTCTTGCGCAAGAAAGCTCTGATGGCCATCAGAGCACCTGTGCTTTTTCTGATAGGCTCCTTTTGTGCAAGAAACTACTGAGGAGCATCCACACATGCCTTTTTGCACAAGAGCTGTAGCTCAAAAAGGAATTATTCCTCGTGCAGAGAGGAATAGCTGTACCAGCAAAAGCCCTCTGTCCTGTCGATTTGCTGTATATTTTTTTTTTTTTGTGCGCAAAAATGCGCTTGAGGTGTGGCCGCTCTGCCCGTTTTTGCACAAAAACCTTGTAGTGTAAACATAGACTAAGAGATAGTCAGAGGTCTCAAACTCCTATGGGCTGGAGCATATTTGCAATCCAGCCTGGGAGCTCCAGCAACCAAGGGGAGAGGACATGCACGCTTATTCTGTTTCCCAGTGGCTCTTATCACCATGGGGGATGTAGGGGAGCCTGACCTCTGCTGCTGCTCCATGTCAGCCCCCCCCACCTCCCAGCAATCCCCGAGACCACATCCCTCCGGGGAAGTGGTGCAGTGGGGGAAAGAGGGCAGGGTGGTGGTGGGATTTGGAGGACAGTCATGCCCCTCCCCCCCGCCCCAGGCCACTGGGTCTCCTGAACCAGATTGGGAATATGCTCCGGCCTGGCTCTGCCCCATAGATAGTCCAGCACTGTGAGTTTGAGACGCCTGAGCTAGCTCCGCAGAAGGAGCACAGATGTTAGGTGTTGCAATGCTTGCATCTAGGTCCACAGCAGTGAGTTAGGCACCTGGCTTCCCTAGACAATGCCTAGGGGGCGTTTGGCACCTAAGAATGGAATCCCCGAACATGAGCATGCTGAGCAGGGAGCTGCCTAAGGTAGCCAGTGGGAAATGCTAAGGAAGGCCGTAGGTACCTATGGTCTGGAGGGAAATACCTAAGAACATAAGAATGGCCGTACCGGGTCAGACCAAAGGTCCATCTAGCCCAGTATCCTGTCTGCCGACAGTGGCCAGCACCAGGTGCCCCGGAGGGGGGTGGACCGAAGACAATGATCAAGAATTTGTCTCCTGCCATCCCTCTCCAGCCTCTGACAAACAGAGGCCAAGGACACCATTTCATCCCCTGGCTAGTAGCCATTTATAGACCTAACCTCTCTGCTTGGGATTCCCAGCCACAAGCCCTTTCCTGGAGTTAGGTGCTTAAGCTCTTTTTCAAAATAAAATAAATAACATGGGTGGTGCCACTGCATGCCACCCTGAGCCCTTCCCCTGAATAACCACACTTACCCGGGCTCTGGGATATCAGACTTGAATGCCCTAACTCCTATGCTATGGGGTAATCTTAGGTGGGTGTCTCTTACTCTCTCCTATTGAAACTATTCCACTGTGTATAATTACATATTCAGTAAGTTATAAAGTGAGCAAGCATAAAATCATAGACTATTTGAAATGGAAGAGATGTTGTGAGATCATGAAGTCCAGTCCCCCGTCCTCATAGCGTGACCAAGCATTATCAAGATCATCCCTGATAGATGTCTGTCTAACAAGCTCTTAAATAACTCTAGTGATGCAGAGTCCAACCTCCCTAGGCAAGTTATACCAGTATTTAACCATTCTAACAGTTAAGAAGTTTTTCTTAATGTCCAACTTAAACTTCCTTTGCTGCAATTTAAGCCCATTGCTGCTTGTCCTATCATCAGAAGCCAAGGAGAACAATTTTTCTCCCTCCTCCTTGCAAAGAGATACTTATAGATACCCTGATAGATACTTGAAAACTGCTATGATGTCCCCTCTCAGTTTTCTCTTTTCTAAACTAAACAAACCCAATTCTTTTAGTCTTCCCTCATATTTTCCAGACCTTTAATAATTTTTGTTGCCCTTCTTTGGACCTTCTCCAATTTCTCCACATTTTCTTGAAATGTGATGCTCACAACTGGACACAATACTTCAATTGAGGCCCAATCAATGCAGAGTAGAACAGAAGAATTACTTCTCACGTCTTGCTCACAACACTTCTGTCAATGCATCCCAGAATCATGTTTGCTTTTTTTGCAAGTCTCACACTGTTGACTCATATTTAGACTGTGACTCCTAGATTCCTTTCTGCAATACTTCCTAGCTAGTCACTTCCCATTCTGTATGTGTGAATCTGATTGTTCCTTCCTATATGGAGTACTTTACATTTGTCCTTATTAAACTTAATCCTATTTACCTCAGACCATTTCTCCAGTTTGTCCAGATCATTTTGAATTATGACCTGACCCTCCCAGTTTGCTATCATCTGCAAATTTAATAAGCGTACTCTCTATGCCAATATCTAAATCATTGATGAAGTTATTGAACATGACTGGTCTCAAAACTGACTCCTGCGTAACCCCACCTGTTATGCCTTTCCAGCATGACTGTAGGGATAACATATTAAACTATTAAAAATTATTCCCCAAGTGGAAGTGA
>CM057847.1:114689416-114711354 GCA_030068395.1 Apalone spinifera
GCAGAGTGCCGTGGTGTCCCGAGTGAGGGCAAGCAGAGCACTCCGAGACACAAACGCTTTGCTATCCCTCAGCGAAGCAGACCAGCAAGCAGAGAAACCTGGGAACTGTCTGTCCAGGATGGGGGGTTGGGTTCCCTTTAAGCACAGACCTTGGATAGCCTGAGGCAGCAGCCCTACACACTAAGTCCGACCCTGATGCCCTGCCGGCACTGGTTCTGGCCAGCCTTATCTTCGATTCAGGGTCCACTCAATGTGGACGCGCTATTTCAAATTAGAAAAACGCTATTTCGAATTAGTTTTTGTGTCTAGATGCGTTATTTCGAATTAGCTTATTTTGAATTAACTAATTCGAAATAAGTTAATTTGAAATAGCGCTGTAGTGTAGACATACTGTCTCTCTCTCTCTCTCTCTCTCTTTCTCATGCACACGCATATAACTAATTATAATTTAAAGTTGTAAAACCAAGCGCTCAGAAGTTCGGAAATGCCAGAAATGCTGTTGCCTGTGCAACCTCAGATGTGTCGTCTTGTGAGTACGCATTATGCTAGTCTTCAATTACATGATCACATGCTACCTTTCCCACTGTATCTCTGCCTCGTTCGGTGCACAGGCTTGACTGCTGCTCTGGGGAGGAATCAGGATTACATAACATAGAAGGCTGTTGAGCTGAAGGACTTCTTACTCTGACTCCTGTAACCCTTATTTCCCAAGGACTGGGGAGTCAAAGGAAGAGTGTTCTTCCTCTGACTGCTTGATGTGTAGACAGTGCCAAAAGCCAAATTAAGCTACTTGACTTCACACAACTGACGTAGCTCAAGGTGTGTAGCTTAATTCGAGTTTTTCCCTGTTGTGTAGATGTACCCTCATTTGTTGTATAAATTCAAAGACGCATTGCAAATATAGCAGGGGATTTCAAGGAAAGAAAGGAGGATTTAATAATTAAGGAAGATGAATGCTGTCCTGGAGTCTATTCTTGCCTCTCACTCATAGAATGCCTATGTAATGCTGAGCAGGTCACTTAAATTGTGTGGTCCTCATTTTCTGGTTGCCCAACTTGAAACCCTGGGACCTGATTTGAAGAAGTGCTAAGTTCTCTTATCTATAACTGAAGTCAATTAGAGCTGTATCTGAATACATAAAGGGCTAAGCATTATAAAGGGCAATGCATGCAGGCCACAGAATGTGGGACTATATCCTGGAAATCAGAGACTTTGAGGATTATAGTGGACAAACAATACAACATGAGCTTCAAGTGTGATGATTTGCAAAACGGTCTAATCAGTGATCTTTGGTATATGAACAGGGGAGTGGTGAGTGGAAGTTGGGAGGTGATTTTACTGCTATATCATTGATGAGACCACTGGTGGAACAATACATCTGTTTCTGGTGGCCACATTTTAAAATGGATGTTGATGTACTATAGCATGAAGAAACGAGCCACACAAATTATGGGCAGGCTGCAGCCAATTCCTTACCATGCAAGATCTGAAGAGCTAAATCTATTTAATTTTCAAAAAGTTATTTGAGAGGGGCCTTGATGACAGTCCCTTCCAGGGAGAAAATACCAGGTATCACAGTGGTCTTTAATCTAGTCAACAAAGGCATAGCCGTAGCTGACATCTGGAAGTTGAAGAATTTGAAATTAATCAAATTAGAAATAAGGCACAGTGAAGGAGATTTAAGCATTAGAATAAATGACTGTGGGACATTCACTTTCTCAATGTCGTCAGATCAACTCTGGTTGCTTTTCTGGAAGTATTGCTTTTGTCAAACATTGTTAGGATCAGTAGAGAGAACTCAGACTAAATGGTCCTTTCTGGCCTTAAACCCTACAAAAGTATTCAGGGGGGGTCTCAAATTTGGCATGTCACATCAATGGTAATTTATCTTAATTTCTTTGTCTTAGCTCCTACCTGCAAAAAATGGGGAAAATTCCCTTCCTCCCTGCAGGAGGTTTGTGACAGTAAATTAGTCTTCATGAAGAACTCAGACGCTGCAGTTAAGGCTGTGATTTAGTCATGACAGTCACGGATTCCGCGACTTTACCAGACCTCTGCGACATCTTTGGTTTCAGCTGTCAGCAACTGAAGCTGTGGCTAGCACCATGGCTGGGGGTGGGGTGGGGGGAGGAGTTATATTCTTCTGCCCCACAGCTGGGGCTCCAGTCAGAACTGTATTCACTTTTCTGGGGCCCAGGGTTATTAGATTTTGTGGGGGCCCCCACAAATTTGGGGTGCAAGAGGGGGCTGGGGTGAAGGGGCATGTCTGGGGCCAAGGGGTTTGCAGTGTGGGAGGGGGCTCAGGGCAGGAGGCGGGGGTGGGAGTATGGGAGTTAAGTTGCAAGAGGGGACTGGGCCAGGGCATGGCACTGGGAAACTTACCTGGGGCAGCTCCCCTTTGGTGTCACAGGTACCACAGACTTGGCGGGGGGGGGGGGGGGGGGGGAGGGGGCGAGGGGCTGGGCTCTTCCCTAAATGGGTGGAGGATTAGGTGGGATATAGAACAACCGCCTCTTCCTCCAGCTAAGCATAATTGAACACAGGGGCTTTAGTGGCTGCAGCCCAGGGCTCCACAATAAGATCTGTGCTTTTGATGGCCTAGAGATCTTTTTGCAGGAATCCCTTTGCCCGGGGCTGCAATCCCTAAAGCCCCTTTCTTAATTCAGTCCTGCATGCACCTCTCCTGCCCCCAGTTTCTGCTGGGGCTGCAACTGAGGCTGTGTGCTCGTGCCCCATGGCTTCCACTGGGGCCTGCAACCACATCTGTGCACCCCTTCCCAGCAGCTTGTATGATTATTTTTAATAAAAATCACTGACCGGTCACAGGCTCTGTGAATTTTTATTCATTGCCTATGACCTGTCTGTGACTTTTATTAAAACTAACTGACAAAGCCTTAACCGCAACTATACTGATAAGAAACCTAGAAAAAACCAAAAGGATTAGCTGCATTTTCAGATTTTAACAATTCTGAAGTGTCCAGCTGAAATAAAAAGGACATACATTTGTAATTGTCCAGGAGATGTTTATCTTTACGATCTGCTCACCTGATCTGCTTTCTGATCTGCAAATGAAAACCTTGGAATGGCATAAAACTTGCATAGTAAATCCTGTCCACTCTCCCTTCATCGTATTTCTCCAGCTACTAACTGGTAACTCTCACAATGGAAGAGCAGAATCTTCAGGGGGTAGCCGAGTTAGTCTGTACAGGATAAACTAAAAAAACAGCAAATGGTCTGGTAGCACTTTATAGACTAACAAAACATGTAGCTTTCGTGGACACAGCCCACTTCTGAAGATGACCAGAGTTATCCATATACAATTCACATTTCAGTACTATATCCCATTGGTTCTTCTGGGGCCCTGCCAACCCCCTTAGCTACCTAAGTTTAACCCTTTAGTAACCAAGTGTTGGCCAGCACTCCTCCTATCTAGCACAGGGGATCATTCCAAGAATTTGGTAAGTGGTCAGGGTCTGCACTCTTTCATCATGATATTAATGGAGGAAGTATGGCATCTGGAATGGAGAGGTTGGGTGCAGAAGAGAGCTGAGGATAGCAGGTTGGGGTGCAGGAGGGAGTGCAGGGTCTGGGAGGAGGTTGTGACCTGGAGATTAGGGTGCAGGGTCTGGGAGTGAGTACAGGTGCAGATGTAGAGGTCCAGAGGGTTGTGGGGATGAAGGAAGGGTGCAAGGTGCAGGCGAGGAAGTGCAGACCTTAGGCAGCTCCTAGCAAGCAGCCCAGCAGGAAACTTGGGCAGGTTCCTTGCCTGCTGTGTCTCCTCCCCCGCCCACTTCTCAAAGAGGCCAGCTGCGGGGTGGGGGCCATATGTGTCTCTGTGCACCACATGCCCCTTGGGCCAGGGGCTCCATGTGCTATTCCTGTCTCCAGCATAATCTTGCACTCCCATTGCCCGATTTCTGGCCAATGGGAGCTGCAAGATTGTTGTGGGGGTGAGAGTAGAACATGGAGCCCTTCCCCCCATGGTACAGCATGCAGAGATGCACATGGCCCCCACAGCCAGCTGTTTTGAGTGGCATTTGGGGGGTACAGCAGGCATGGAACCTGCCTGAGGCTCCTGCTGGGCTGTGGAAAGGTGATGGGCTGGATTAGGTGGCTTGGTGTGCCAGATCCAACCCAAGGACTGGATTTTTCCAGCCCCTGGTTTATAGGATGAATGAAAGGTAGAAGAGAAGTTGAAGAGAATTCCACGTAATAGGTGTGAAATGAGTTGGTTTTGCGGGTCTCTTTATTATTACCTTGGGAGGAGGTTACACAAACTTAACCATAAAAACAGGGAGCAGTATTTTTTACAGCATTGTTGACATTCACATTATTTGGTGTTTTTGGAGTTGTGATTCAAAGAGATGTTTAACTTTTATTTTTAAATTAAAGTTTCTAACTCTCAAAGTTACAGAGAAAAGTCTGAAAATGTGACGCTTAAAAGGCATACAACTCAAAGTCAACCGAGAAGAATGTAAAACTTATTACAATTTTAAAAGCCCTTGAAGTTTTTTTTAAGGTCTGACTCAAAATATTTGAACGCTTGAGGGCAGGCAGTACAATTGATCGTTTAAATTGGCTCAATCTGTTATCTATGTACCAGGTTGGGTCCCGTCCCCCAATTAGCTAGTTCTACCCTTCCACAATAGTGCACATGTGAATGGGGCATCCTCACTATCTCAATGGCGAGACTCTTTACATGGTGGCTTATCCACGGAAGGAGAGTAGGTCTCTTATCTAGCTTCAGCTCAAGTTGCCAAATAACAGCAAGCTCTGCTGTTGCTGCTGCTTAATGCCTTCAGTGATTCTACAAAACTCTGCCTTTCAGAAACATTCCTCAGAAGCTACATGCTAGCTGCTGAGGAATGCTTCTGAAAGATAGTGTTTTAATTTCTCTGTGTGGAGTTTTGAGGGCATCACTTCTATGACTCATGTTATATGGATCAGTAATAATTAAAATGTTAGCCAACATTGCTTCTATTGATTAATGAATATCAGGAGTTTTGCTATTCTTATTGATCCTGAATCAATAGCAAGTTTTTAATTTTCATCGAGTTGTAGGAAACCTCAAGATTACTCCTATTCTGAAAAAGTTGCTTTAGTTTCAATGGACTTCCATTCCAATAATCATTAAGAGCTGCTGTAGTGATTGGACTAAAGATCATTAATATGTACCCAATAATGCTACTCTTGTTGAAATTACAGAACACGTACTATGTGATGTTATCTTAATTTATTTTAATAAAATATATAGATGTTGATAGAGGCCCTCTTAAATTGAGCTTACTAGCAACAGCAGAAACCTATATAGTCCCAAACTAAAACCAGTTGTATCTTTGTAATTTTACAAGTATTATAGTTAAGAGGTCAAGGAGACTTGGCATATTTGCCTTTAAATCTCAGACCAAATTTTCTGCAAGAAACCAGAAACTAGATTAAAATTACTCTTGATAGTTGAAAATGAACATGTGTCAATAAAAAGTTATTTGAAAAAAGTAATCCATGATGAAAACCAGGAATGAATTACTGTTGTGTAATCATACAAACGTATAAAATCATTCTTCTTTCTAAATTATGTACTGAAAATTAAACCATTATGTAAGTGCCTAAATATAAGGGGCTGCATTTGGAATTTAACATAATCAAATTTAAAACACATACTCAAATATACTTACATGCATATAAGGGGAAACTGAATTCAGTGGCCCCAGGATTTCACAAATTTACATAACATTATGCTAAGTTTAGATTTGGCATGTGAAGTTTTCAATTTGTGCTGGATGATGTACAAATGATACTATTTAATTAAAAATTGTGCATTTCAAATTTTCAATTCCTATGAAAAGGATGAGTGATGAAGATGGCATGGGAATTAAATACCAAAAGATACTTGGTGGGATTTTTTAAGTATGTGAATGACTGAGATTTATAACCATTCTTAATGGCTATAGGCTGCATATGGTAAACCAGTGATAATTTTTGAGAGCGGGACATATATTTTGGGGTAACATGCTCCCTTGCTGATATGGCAGAGAGGTACATGGATAAAGTTCTGAATAAGCATCAATTTACACAACTAAAATGACCTTTTCTGATGATGATATACCGAAAAGTATTATCTCTGCTTACGTATGAATAGTTAGTTTAGGGGCATCATTATTTACCCTTCAACCATTCCACGTAAAGAAAATCTCCAAAGCCCACTGTAAATGTCAACGTTATATGTTTTATTTTTTTAATCACGTAATTCATTTAAACCTCACAATATCCATGATTGACAGAAATAAAAAGACATTAGGCAATGAAATGAGAATATAAAATACATGATATGTAGAAAGGCAATCAGTGCTTTTAGTCCATTAAGAAGATAGTAAACAGGTGAAATGACTTTCAAAACTTCAACTCACTGTCTTTAAAAACAATACAATTCAAGTGATTTTTATTTCACCTTGTAAACAACATACAAGTCAAAATGGACAATGAGGTAATCTATACTACAAAGGATAATTTAAAACCACTAGATAAGACACAGTATTAAAGACATTTAGAAATCAGTGTTCACTTTGGTCTTTAGTATGCTTATTGTTATTATTACCATGAGCAACACATACTAGTTAAACATAGTCTGGTGAGGTTTGTCAACCAGTTGTTGCTTAAATAGTAATTCAAGAGGTAGTCAAGACCATCATCCTTTCAAAAGCTAGTTACTCTGACATTTGGTTTACTGACAGTGGCAGTAAATAGCTTGGTACTTTCCAATATTCTCATAAAAATTCTACCAGAGTCATTGAATTGCAGCCCTGTTTAAGTATAAAAGTATAGATCGACCTCACCAGTCTACAATTATGACAGAGGCAACACAACCAACATATCTTAAAGAGGCTGTTGATAGTAACCAAAATAAGGTCTGGTGCATTTAACAAGGGTTTGCTTGTATCTAAAACAAATAATCAAATCTCATTAAGATAATTAGAAAATTAAAATTAGTGCATCTGCACAGGTACATATCTTTCCCAATTACTTTTAAATCCAGCACAGGGGAATACACATATATATTTTTATGATACACATTTTCTTACAGATAAATTAATTTAAATTAATTTTAAGACTTAATGAGATTTCTCATGCCCTTTTATAATTCTTCTTACAAAGAATGTTATAAGATCTATAAACACTTTTACGGGGCTCTATTCACAAAACTAAGTATATAACAAAGAAGTAACTCTGAAATAGCACTGGTGCAAAATAAAATTGAGCCATAAAAGGGAGAGGAGTTAGGATCAAAACATACTACTTTTGGCAGTCCCCAAAAGCTGATTAAAAGCAGAATGTTTTAGAGGTTAAAGATGCCAAATTCAACAGCTACAACCAAAAACACTCTTCTCCCAAAATAGGCTTTTTTAAAAAATTAAAATAAATGGTTTCATCTTTTCAGTATGCATGAGTGAACCTTGTTTTAAGTTCTTATGGGAAGGGGAGAAATCATCCCACAATGTCGTCTAAGAGGAGATCGAATCCAGTATCTTATTTTGGGGGAATTGAGAAGGGATAGATGCATAAAGAAAGAAATTCCCCATGCTTTAAATTTCATCTCCAGTAGTATGGGAAAGTGAGGAGTATATCTCTTTCAGAAACTGTTTTAATGCAACTGTGTGGACTGGTTCTAATGTGAGGTGTTAGTGCACAGTTAGTCAGGAATATGGGAATCAAGCTTCTCTTATAGTTGGTTCCAAAATGGAGAATACTCTTCATTTCATCATTAAAAGTGACAGAACTATGGGAGGAGCCCAAAACATGGATCATCCCCATAAATGTATAGAATTCTTAAGGACCTACCAAGATCCTTCTCTTAGGCCAGGTCTACACTAAGGGAGAAAGTCGACTTAAGATACACAACTCCAGCTACGTGAATAGCTTAGGTGAATGTACCTTAGACTGAGTTTCCGTGGAGTCCCCACTGTGGGAGACTGACAGGAGAAACTATCCTGTTGACTTCCCTTACTCCTCATGTCCCACTGGAGTACCAGAGATGATGGCAGCACCATCAGCAATTGATTTAGCAGGTCCTTACTATGCTAAAACTAACCCCGAGAGATCGATCTCCGCAGCATCAATCTCCCAGTAAGTGGAGACAAGCCAAGAGTCTTTTCTGGTAGCTTATTTAATCTGAGAAATTGGGGATGAAACCTAGACTTTCTATTGCAATCCAGTGCTAATCAGTTACTTATCACAGCTCTGTAGTTCTGTAGTTAGCTTTAGTGTCTGTGTTTTGTTTTTTGTGAACAGTGCCCACTATCCTTTTGATGAAAAAAAAATATAAGCTGTAAAGAAATGTTTGGAAACTTTACACAATTTCAAATGGATGCTTCATTTTAAACAAGTGTTTGCCCTAAAGTATGCAGTGGTGAATTACCAATTTACATATATAGTACAGATAAAAAAGTATGTACCATGGATCAACAGCCGCCTTTAAGGCCAGAGCAGCACAAATGTGTGTTTATGCAGTACGTATGAGGTAGCCTTTTGCTGTAAACAGAATAATAATTTTATTGTTAACTATGTAAACGAAGGGGGCATGATACATTTTTCAGAAGGCCTGAGCACGTATAACTGCCACTGGAATTCAATGGGCGCTGCAACTGCTTAGCACATCTGAAAATCAGACCCTATGAATGTAAAATCACAAATATTCACATAAGCAACCAGTATAGGAATACTGTTTTATCACTTATTTTCACAGGAAATCATAATACAAAAAAGTTGATATCTGATGATAAGAAATGTAGGTGTATGTCAACTCAGAGGTAGTTATTATTATCAGTATATAATACTTATATTGAGATATAAACGTCAAAGTCTATTTGGTTTTTTTCTGAGTAAGCAGGCCTGTAGGCTATTCTGTAAAGAAAGAAAAACATTATATGGTATATTCCCTGAGCTAAGTTCTTTGTCCTGAGTAGTTATGTAATAGTGATAACATTCTAATATACAAAAATAAAACCTACGCTTTCAATAATAAGATAGGTTTGGTATGTGCTCTTAGCAGTTCAGTCTGGTTTTGGTGCACAAACTATTTCAAGCAGCACCAGTAAGGTCTATATATCAGAATTACTTATTTCCTAATGATCTCAGCTCTGAACTTTTTATATGTAAACAGGGAATGACCAATGTTCAAATCCACAATTGCCTATTTCTATAAGGAACTTTGGTTTAGATTTTCAAAGTGACCTAAGTTTTGCATCTTTGCTATTTCACCTGGTTATTACACCTGCTAGAAGGTTAAGCAATGCCACTTTGATTTGTCTACATAATTTAAATAAGTTTACAATCCTCACATAAGGCAAGGAAGTACTTCTCTATAGATACATCACATTCAATATCGTCAAAGATAAGCTTTGCATCACAGCATACTGAGAACATCAGTACAAACCGTTGAGATTCTCACAAACACTGTCATGGAATTCAGTCAAAGTTCATCTACAGGACTCACACCCTTTACTGAGGCAGCTGATCCTTATCTATTTACTGTAACAGCAGCAGCTCTGTTAGAAGTTTCATATGACAAGACAATTTGAGGAGGGAGGCCTTGCCAACTAATGGGCTGATGCACTGCTGGTGTAAGGCCACTGCAGCTAATGGCATTACAACAGATATGAATTTGGCCCAGTATTGCCTTTTCCTACATTATGTTTCTTTTTTGATTATCTGAGCTTAAACCTACCTTCCCGTCTCAGTCTTTGTAACAGCCTATTGTTTATTGCCAATGCTAAGGATTATACAGGTTTCCCCAAAGAAATTACACGTGCAGTGGGATGGCTAGAAGAATATTTTCTTAGGTATGGTTTATTAATCTGCCAATTACAAATGGACCATGTTAGGATGGCCAAAGTGCAGCCCATGGGTTGGTTAAAGTGCAGCCCAGCAAGTTATATGATGGGGCTTGCAGACATGTTCATCTTCAGTACAGAGGAGAGGTTCCGGCATGGCTCGTCTGCAGTCTTCTCCATTTTATGGACAGCAGATGGAGTCTTAGGGCTTCTGGCAAGTGTGCCAATGTTTGCATGTCCCTGCTCTAAAGCCGCTCTGCATCAGATCTGTATGTTGGTCACTCAGGGTATGTCTACACTGCAACACTATTTCGAAATAACTAGCGCTATTCCAAAATAACTTAGTCCACGTCTACACAGCATGCAGTTATTTCAAAATAGTGTCAAAATACTGTCACGCTGGAGGACTTCTTACTCCAACTCCTGTAACCGTCATTGTACGAGGAATAAGGGAAGTTGGAGGAAGAGTGCTCTATTTCGAAATAAGTGCTGTGTAGACGCTCCCTATTTCGAAATAAGCTATTACAAAATAAGATATGTAATTGACATAGTTCAATTTGCATAGCTTATTTCGAGGTAAGCCCTGCAGTGTAGACACACCCTCAGAACTGTACCTGTACTACATGACTAGCAGGGGAGGTTGATCAATTGTAAGTGCCCATTCATTTTTATTCTCCAAAAGGGCTGTACCCCAATATTTCATTAACTTTGTATTTATTTTCCTTTAACTTAAAAAAACCCTAGGGAGTTCTCACCAGGACTTTCAGTAGTAAACAAGGGGGTAATCCCCTTGATCTGTCCACTGACTCAGGGGGACAAATTGGGACCAAGCGAAGCAGCTGCCTGCGCCACCCCTCCCCCCAAGATTTTCACAAAGCGCAAAGGGGCAAACAGGGTGGTAGCTTGGTACTACTCAAACAATAGTTCCTACCAACTTACGCATTCTCCCCTCATACAACAGTGATCTAACTTAAAATTCAACCATATTCATTTAACACAACATTTGCAATCTCAGCACAGAAACTACACATTCATTGTCTTTTCTGGAGCTTTAACTCCAAAACAAAGATTGTGGCAACTTAATCAAGGCATGCCCTTTACAGGTGTGGAGGAAAAAAACCCCAAACAAACAAAACATCACTACACATTGGGGATCAAGAACAAAATATCTACCCAGAATAGAGGGTTAGGGGAATGTCTTAATATTCTTAGTACCATCCACAGAGGTGCTGGAACTGGAGATGTGGGGGTGCTGCAGCACATCCTGACTAGAAGTGGTTTCCATTATATACAAGGTTTTCAGTTTGGTTCAATGGCTCTCAACACCCACACTACACCTATTGTTCCAGCACTCTTGGTACCATATCATTGGCAGCTTTGGGAGGCAAAGTATCCTTTGGTCCGTAGAGAAGTAACAGTCGTGCTCTTAATTGGTTTTTAAAGCATGTTTCAAGGTTGCTTCCAGGAACGAGAATCCAAAAGCATTCTGAACTATGACTACTGCTTCACAATTGATGATGTATCCTGGGAAATGGAGACTGTTCTGCTGGTGTGTGTATGCCTACATAGACAGAGATAGTGATTATAGATCTGTATACAGACAGACAGAAAGACATTACAGAGACACATGCACTCATGCACATCCACACACACAGGAGGTAAAACACAAGACACCCTGCTCAAATGTAATTTGCTTGGAGTGATTTGTCTATTAAAAAACATAAATTCACAGTTCTCAACAGTAGTTAAAATTTCAGGTCAGCTACTGATAGTGAAATTATTTCCCCTGTACTTGCATGAGGTAGACATTCCAAGAGGGTAAAGAAAATTGAAAGGTTATGACAAAGTTTTAAGTTTTTTTCCTTTTTTGAACAGAAGGCCCCTTTTTGCTTTGTTCTTCGGGCGATGCAGATAACTTACTGGAGGAGGCTTCTTGTGGAGACCTGCCTGAACGTTCTAAGATCTCTGACCTTCCCTCCTGAGAATAGGATGGAGATGAATGGCCATAAGCCCCTCCCCCTTCTCTCAGGAAAGCAGAAGTGGAAGGCTGTGGTTCTGCTTCATATCTTCCCTGAGAACTAGTGGGCTGTTGTGTAACAGTTTTATGAGGGCAGTTAGCCACCATGTGCATGATGCTCTGACAGTAATGGCACTTCTTTGGCTGTGGAGGTAGACTACATTCTTTAGCATGATGATCAAGGCCACCACAATTGTAGCATCTACAAATGAAAAAGAGAGTTTGTTATAAAATACATCAATAAAAATGTTCTTCAAGAAAGAAAGAAAGAAAGAAAGAAAGAAAGAAAGAAAGAAAGAAAGAAAGTGTAACCATTTTTTATTTTAACATGGAAAAACACAACACATTTGTAAAACAATGGGAGTTTCCTTCCACTCAATATTTTATAGCATTTATTTCCTGATTGCAAGGATTTAAAGTGAGATTTTTTTCAGAAGTTTCTGAGTGATTTAGCTGCACAAGTTCCATTGAAAGTGGTTAGGACTTGTACTCCTCAATCATTTAGCTACTAAAAAAAAATCTCACCTTCATTTAGGCGAGATTCTACCACCTTCATTCATATATCCCTTCACGAGCACTTTAGTATCACTGTCACAGAATCTGGTCCTCAATTAAAGTCTGAGCCAAAAGCTCACTGAAGACAGTGGGAGTCTATTTACTGACTGTAAGCCCTAGTGTACATTAGGGTGATATTTTGAAATCTGTACTCCTTTCCTTGACAAATAACGCTAATTTCAAAATTGTTACTTCAAAATAGCGTTAGTGTGGCTGCTCCACTGCTGTTATTTCGAAATAACTGCTCCCCAGAGTAATTCGACCTAATTACTCCCCAGTGTTTCCTGGGGCTGTAAGTCAAGGTAGCGTGTCCACATTAATGAAGCCTGCCTCAGACTAATTTTGAGACTTCCCCGTAGTGGGGATACGCTATTTCAATTTTGTAAAATCAGGAGTTAAGTTGAATTTAGTTTTTTCAAAATAATTTTCTAGTGTAATAATTTTCTAGTGTAGACATGACTTAATAGATCAAATCCTCAGGCCAGATTTTCAAATGTATTTAGAGGCCTATGGATGCATTTAATTAGCTTTAAAAATCTGGCCTACATACATAAGCATGAAGTTGTAAGGGTACTTTTGTGCAAGGCCCAACAGTCCTCAATGCTGTGTGCAAATATATTAGAAAAATATTAAAGGAAAAATAATAATTTTCTATACCCTTCAGTGGCAACAAAAGTTAAAATAGTTTATTACTCTGTAAAAATAGATGCGTGGACTCTATCAAAATGTACCCGGGGTATTTCCCTATAATAATCTCAGAGAATGTGCGTGGACTGATAACATTAGAATGATCCACTAGAGGGCACCAAATATTCAAATGTGCCCACAAAAAAGTCTGTAGCTCATGTAATATAGATTAAATATCTTCTTCACTTAAATATTTTAGCAATAAGCTGTTTGAGTGCTAGTGTGTTTAATTTAGGTTAATGACTAAAAGTGTTGTTGCAAAAATAAACCCAGGCTATGATAGCCTACAAGTTCATCTTCACTAATTAATCATGGTTGTTCCATGTTAGCTAATAGGTAGAGAAGGCACAGCACTCGCCCTCTTAACAGTTGAATAATCATGAAATTAAATAAATTCAATGTTCTTTGATAAACAATCTCCTAGTTTACCCAACCCTTCCAGAGGAGCAAACCTCCTGAAAAACTGTATAGCATCTAAATTAGTCAGCTCCAAAAGAGTGAAGAGGCCATTATAATGACAATGGGCTAGAATCATTTCCTCCCCTAAGTAAGGGAAAGGAAATCTCTGCAAGGGTCCCTGTGAGGGGGAGTTCTTCCTGGCTTCACTGAAAAGTGGAGTTCAACCTCCCAGAACCATGATCTAGGAGGTCTGTATGAGGCCAAGCTGGAGGTAGATCAGGAGCTGGGTTGCTTTTCCCACTGCCAGCTGTTGGCATGATTTCAATGACCCCCACCCCCACCCCCCAGGGCCAAGCAGCCACAGGACTTCCCTTAAAGGGATGTTCCCTCATTCCATGGAAGAGGTTCTGTAGGAACAGTCATAAATCCCTTGCTCTGTTACTCTTCTTAGTAATAACTGCAGGAAGGGGAATGACGTGTCCCCACCCCCAACTCATCTAGCAGAGCCCAACACTGTTACAAGAGGATGAAGGGGAATGGTGTCACGGACCCAGCTGCATAAGTGGAAAGGGCATGGTAAGAGGGGGATGGAGGCTAGGTGGATGCGTTTTACAATACATATTGCTAAGTGGTTGCAACATAGACATTAACAGTTTCTGTTTTAAAAAAGTAGTAGTGATACAAATGGGTTCATTGTTTTCTTCCCTGGAATTCCATAACACAGCACAATTAAAGTGAAGTCTTCCAAAAACTTCAGAATATACAACCATTACACAGCTTTATCCCAAACAACCATGCCGGTGATTAAACATACAGCCAGAATGTAAAATACTTTACTGGTAATCTTGTTAACTAAGGGCTCAGTCTGGCAGTCCTCAAGCAAATACCTAACTGAATGATCCTTATTTATAAGACAGGCTACATTTATGATTTCTTAAAACAGTATATATACATTCTTGTATTATATGTTACAAAGAAAATAATTGCACAAGCTATTGTCATGCACAAAGTGCAGCTCTATGATGATAATTTCTTTGATATAATAAAACCATCGTATTACATTCACCAAGAGCTTTATGCAGGCATTTGCTGTGTTTCTATAACCAGCATTATAAATCTTATATATGCATAAATTTAATTAATTTAAATGACATTAAATCATATGACGTGATTGTCATGCTTAAATTCCAAATTCTGTAAACAAGGGATGAACTTTTCCAGGGACTTCAATGGGCTTTGGATCTAATCCATAGTGAGATAATTTTAAATTCCAGATCACTAGAAAATGCAGTTTTAGCCTCAACCGTGCAAACACTTATGTGCACTTTTGTAACCATTGTGTTTAGCTACTCAGATGCCCACATTTAAGCGTATGGCTGTGTTTGCCTTACTTATGAAATAGATGGAAGAGAAATTGCCAAAAACAGTATATAGTTTATATCAGCCCTTGCAAAATTGCTATGACTATTTCCTGGCAAGGAATCATTGCTCTCTCTTGCAATTCTTGCTCACCCATTATGATCCAAAAATGTCCTTGCCCTGGCCAACCTGAATTTACAAAGGATAATTTATAACTCGGAGAAGTCAAATGACACATAGAATTCCATGATATATTTACAAGTCTTGTAGAGGATGTTGTAATGGCATCATTGTGTCCAGTTTTCAGAATTGTGACAACAACAACAACAAAACCCTAAAATTAGTCTTTAAGTGGCTTCAGATGAGCTGCTAACATTTTAAAATATTCAGTATACATCTATTCTTTGTGCAACGGACCAGTAGGGTTGAAGAACTCTTTCTCAAATTGAGTCTCTTTGCATGTATTGTAAACTGACCCAGCAACCTTAATTACCCTGAGCAGTAGAAAGAAAGAAAGAAAGAAAGAAAGAAAGAAAGAAAGAAAGAAAATAGGCACAGTTTTACAAACCACAGTCATCTAGCATTTATTTTCTCAATTTCAGCAAGATTAAATACATGTTTAGATACTCTACAAGCACCCTATTCTAGAAGGCCAGAACGATAGCTATTTACTAAGTTTGGTAAAAATGTTTAATATATTAAACATTATACATTGGTTTCTTTCCCTCAGTTACATAGTTTTTCAAAACAAATGTCCAAACTAAAGCCATTATGAAGATCTCTTAGTAGTATATTGTCTGTCAGATAAGCTTTCTGTAACACCACTAGATAAAACAATAAGTGTTGCAACTGAAATATGACCACAATAATCTCTTCCCCGCTCCCACCCTCCTCAAAAAGTTTTAGAAAAATACTAAAATATAAGGGATGTGTGTCATGATTTAAATTGATATTAAATAATGGTATTTTCTCAATTTCCTCCTGATCTCTATATAGTATATTTATTCTGTGACTTCTTATCTATATGTTGATAAGGATTGTACTCCACTTTGGAAATGATATATCAGATTTTAATTCTGGAGAGAATTTTATTGCTGTAAATTTAACTTACATTTACTTCCTTCCTTTGGGATAACATTCATCCAGAGCTCGCTCTCTCTCTTTCTCTCTCTCATTCAAAGGAGTTCGAAAATAGGTTAAAGGGCCTCAGTAATAGAGTAGGCTGCAGCCATGGACAAATCAATTTAATCAGTCACTATGGTATGCACTGTGTTATTCAATTCAGTGAACCATTTCGCCTCACCAATTGACCAAGAACCTGCTGTCAGGGCCTCCACTTCCACTCCAGGGGCCTCAATCAGCTTTTGCATATATATTTATCATTAGATCTGCTTTCAAAAGTTTGATCCCCCCAGTTTACTTAAATTTGTGATAGTGGTTTTTGTTGCCCTTGTTTTAAGAGACACCGTTATAATGAAACTGTAATTTGGCTTTTACAGGCATGCTTTTGTCACCAGGAAAGTCAGCCTGCTGGCTGAAGTGTTGCATTAAATTACATATGTGCCTGTTCGTGTGCGCCTGGGCTTAAACAGTAGGGTGGGATTTATTCACTTCTTCTGACTATGTATTCATTCCTTGTCAATCACTCTTACTAGCAGGACAGATCACACCCCATTCTGAAATGCTTTCATTCCCATGAGACTGACACCAAAATGGAAATGGTCAGCCACCTCGGAGCACACAAATGATACCACATGGACATGGAAATGTGCTATTAACCCTTTTGTTCTAGCTGACCATTCAAAACACAAACTGTTTGTAATTGCTAATGTGTCAGCTGTATAATCTTACATTACACCACAATGAAATGCAACCCAATACATTAAGATAAACATGCACAGGCTGGCCTATGTCTGGATTTATATATTCTCATGCACGAGCTGTTTACATAAATACACAAAACAAGACACAGGTAAGCTTATATGAAGGAAAATTAAGCAAGTATACATTTGATTGTGTACCTATAATCCAAACCAATAAAATTGGGATAAATGATTATCCAAAATAAAAATACTACAGAAACATGATTTATTTCAGCATCTTAAAATGAAAGTCACAATAAAACAAACTACAGTAGTTTACATCTTGTGATGTATAGGACAATGCAAAGTCTAATGTTCAGCTAACATCAATATGAGTAACTCCTGATTCTATTTCTTGGAAAAGATTTGCTATAAAAGAAACATCCCTTCATAGTCTTAATAGGCTCTCATAATTTATTAGGTGGCTGCATACTCAAAACCTAACACAACATGAAGTGCAGATAAAGAGATGACAATTATCCTACAGTTAGCTGAGTAAGGGAGGTAGATTAGAACTGCTTCTAAGACACAAGGAATGAAAAATGTCATGCAATGAAAGCCTCAGGAAATCTGTCTAGCACCATATGATAACATCCTCAACATACTTTAAAATCAACCTCAAGAAAACAAGTCTATTGAAATCTACAACCGAGAAAGGAAATATAAAAGACAGCTACACTAGGAAGTTTAGAAATATTTTGTCTTCTAAACACCAGCTCACCCCAAATTCATAATTAGGATGAGAATTTTACAAAGTAGAAGGGAAACCTTAAGTGAATAGGAATGAAAAAGGATATAAATGTAAAAGATGCAATATTAACTGTAACTAGTCTGGTGATGGGAATTAATTTAAAAATCACATATACCTTTGGAAGCATAAATGCAAAGTAAAACATGCCTGTCATTTAGCTTCCCTTAATTTAAACTCATGTTTTCATGTTGATACTTATGAAGAATTTATAGTGACACCAGCACTATCTTGCAAACAGTTGGCCATGATTACAGCTTGGCTGACCTAAGCAACAAGGAAGGCCAGGACAATTGTATGTGTCTTCATCCTGACCTTTAATATGATTTGGACAATAATCCAATATATATGACAATCCAAGTAATTGTGCAGCTCTGTGTTGTTATCTGTTGTCAGAAAAAAAACCTTTACATTACTTACTGGTTTTACTTACATGATTTTTTTTACATCTAATTAAAGGGTAGAGGAGAAAGAGGAGTGTTTAACTCATTTAAATGTTCCCTGGCCAATTCCCTCCACCCTTAAATACTAATCGGTAATAAAAACTGCATTTTTGGTGCACTGTAAACAGTGAATGGTTTCTAAGACAGTGCTGAGGTTGGTAGTTTAAATGCTTAGAAAGATGGCATGCTATTTTATAGCATGTGCAAATGAGAGGTTTTACAACACATGACACATAGTCTAAGCCTAAATGTTTAACAGACTTAAGTTTATAAATAATTTTTTCTTTAGTCATTAGCTCCACAACTTACTTGAGGAAATAAGCTTTCTTGCAAGCAGAACACAGGGCAGTTTCCTCTAATTATCCCTATTCTGATGCCAGAGGTGTTAAACTATCCATGAAATAACAAGAAGATTAACATTGAACATAATTGTTCCATATTCAAGGGCTTCGGTGATTTCAGTCTCAAGAACAAGGTGGTGGGATTTGGGGGCGGGGAAGGAGATAGGAACACAGTATTCCCTTTGCTGAGCCCTTGAACAATTAAAGGCAGAACATATATGATCAGAGTAACAATAACAAAACAGTCTGCCCCATGTTACATTGTATCATTCACTTCAGTCAGTGCAATGCAGCAGCTGAAGTTATAAATGCTACTACAGCATTAAAAGATGCTTCAGACTGTCAGCTAATATACGAGCCCATTTTTCATGGGAATCTAGAATATTTTTATGGATGATTTAAAGGTTCCAATAACCCAAGACTGGATATTAAACCTTTCCCAGTAAGCATTCTAAAAGCACATTTAATTTCCTGAAGCTAAACAGAAGCTTTTAATATGTTTGCATTATGTAAAGGCGAAACACTGCCACTGTGGGCTAAAATGTCAGAGAACGTTCATTTGTTAATTTTTTGTACAGAAATCAACAGTCAAAATGTCAACCTGATTGAGTGCTAGGAAGTCACTTTAACCTACTTTTATTTTAAACAGGACATCGTGCTTGTATTGCTAAGAATATAAATAGTAGGCACATATCTGACGTCTTTCTTTACAGATATTGTGAGCAGTAAGAGACAGAGAAGCTGAACATGAAGTCAAAATCACAGCAACTTGAAAACAGATAGCAACTGTCATGGAATGGGAGGGATATTTCTGTCAGCTGTTACAGACACAAAAGAAACAAGTTCTGTGTGAACAGTCAAGAACTTTACATTAAAGCAAAAAGAGAGGGGAAGGGTGGGCAGGATTTCAGGTTAGCTCTAGATTCTATGGAGCCTGCTACCCATTTAATGTCTTCATCCCAAATCTTATAAATGGAGGTTTATTTGTTTTTTAAAGGTTTATTTGGTTTATTTGGATTTTTTTCTTAATAATTTAAAAATTTCGTAAATCCTAGAAATAACAAAGCATTGGTATGGCTCACTTGTGTTATAATGGCATAAGTACTGCTCATTTTATAGGAATTATATTCATGCGATTGTACAGCATTTCACATTGCTGATTCACAACTCATCAGGACATATTTTACACTGTGGTGTATTCTTTGCAATTCCATTGCATTGGTGTGTAAATTAATTTAGAAAGGAGGGTATCATGATCAGGCTTTCTTGAAGGAAAAAACAACATGAGACATGTACTAAACATGAGACAGCCCCAGAAGCATACTCTGCTCATTCTAAGCAATGAAAAAGACTGGCTGAGTTTTAGGATTTTTCCAGAAACTACTCTGTCTGACACACTGAATGTATTTAATATGTCACATTACTTTATTACCCTTCAATTAAAGCAGATAGGTCCTTACAAAAACAATCTTGTTTACTTATCTATTAAAATGTTTAGATATATTTGTAAATTATGCCTCTATAGTTTTAATAAAACATACCAGAAAACAATTTAAATTAACCCAGCTGGAATTTTACACTATGGTACCTTAGGATCAAATTCCTGACCCTGAAACGATATCTGCTAATTTGGCCCTTGTACCCAGGCAGGAGGGGGGCCCTGTTAGCTTCAGTGGGGGCCTATAGTGGGGGTCCATGCTGGGGAAGTTAATTGCAGACCTGGAGCTTTTAGGATGAAATTCCATTTGAAAATCCACAATTTTACTAGGTTTGTGAGATGAATTAAAAGCTGATCTGCTTAAAAAATACTCACCTTTATGTCTCCCCCCCCCCATAAAAAAAATCATGTACTACAAGAATATCAAGTAAGATCTAAGATACTAAATTTCTGTAGCAGCTGGTTAAAAGCCTCTCTTCTCCAAAGACTGCCTTTTCCTCACATTTAGATAACCCCAACAACATCACAAAGACACTTTCTGCATGGTTTCCAGTAGCACTGTATAGATTATTGTTGATGAATGCACTCATTACAAAAAATGAAATGCCTAAATGTAAACTTATCAGATTGAATACTTTCATGTGGTTATTTCTAACACAATCTGTTCTCCCTAGTGTATTTTAGGAGAAATATAAATACGTTATATTCTTTTGTTGTTGACTTTTGTCCCCAAGAAAGGAACTAACGAATCAGACAGAGCATTTGTCTGAAAAATCAGGCAATCAGCTTAAGTTTGGTGTAAAACTAATTGGTTTACAATAAGGAACTATGGTTTACTAAAACATTCTTATATGAAGCAACCAGAATAATAAAGTAAGATGGTGGTTTAACCATATTGACCCATATAGAATTCAGCCATTTTATTATTCTTCTAAAAATGGAGATGACGACACATATTAGTTCTTGAAAATAACTTCTCTGACAATTCTTTTCCTTTCCATGCAATCTTATCTACACTGTCCACTCAGTCTAGTTTGCAGACAAGGAGGGAAATTATTTTCACACAATCACATAAAAATAGGTATGAATATGTCTCCTGAAGGAAAAATGCTTTGGCTGTACTTTGATTTGTAGCAATTAAACAGTACATGAACACACTTGTTTTCTCTCTAGTGAGAGTTAAGAATTTCTGAGAAACAATATTACAATGTGCAATCTTGATACAAGAATACAATATTTATGTCAGATTTTAAAAGAGAAGATATGTATCAGACCCCAGCACTAACACAGCATGGAATGAAAAGGAATAATTTTAAAATGGACTCAGTTCTCATTACATGATAGAGCAGTTTCAAATTCAGTGACCATTTAAATACATCCAGTTGAAAACAGTCAGACAAATGAGTATTTCTCAAAGTGGTCCAAGTGTTCATCTAAACTCCTAAAGGGTCCATAGCCACAGAGCCTCACAGCTCTCATTGGGTCTGGTTCACTGTTTCCAGTGAAAGGGAGCTACGGGAAGCTCCATGGCCCAGACCTGGGGTGGAGCTGAGATGTCGCCAGCTCTGGGGTAATTTCCATCCCCTACACCCCTGAAGTTCCCATTGGCCTGGAAGCAGGGGGCCACACAGAGCCACCAATCCCTCCCCCAACCACTAAACAGGAGTTGTTCCAGGTAAGTGCCTCACAATTCAACTTCCTTGCCCAGCCTTGGGCCACCTCCTGTACCCTAACTCCCAAACTCCTTCCCAGACCCCACACCCCTACCCCCACCCCGAGCCTCCATTGCATCCTAACTTCCTCCCAGACTGCACCTCAAGCCCAACCTTCTGCCCTAAGTCCACTCCCCTTACCTTCAGCCTGGAGCCCCTCCTGCACCCTAAACGCCTCATCCACAGCCCTACCCAAGAGCCCAGTTGAAGACCTCCTCCCCTCCTGCACCCATCCTTCTGCCTCAACCCGAAACCCTCTCCCACCACTGAAACCCTCATTTCTGGCTGCACTCTGGAACCTATGGGGGTCCCACAAAATCTAATAGCCCTAGGACCCCAAAAGAGTTAATCTGTCCTTGCCCATGGTGAGACTTGGGACTTTCACCTGTATCAGGGTGAGACAGCGCTCGTGCCCCATGTCAAATCTCTGAGCTGGCACCCAACCCAACAGTCGGCTTAACCCACTTCCACTGGGGGAAGTCCTGAGCCTCAGTAGGGTTACCAGATAGACCCCACCAAAAAAACAGACACACTTGATCATGGGGGGGGG
>CM057847.1:114715580-114726876 GCA_030068395.1 Apalone spinifera
TCTACATGTTTTGTTAGTCTATAAAGTGCTACCAGACCATTTGCTGTTTTTTAATGGAAAGACAGTTAGATTTCAGAACACTTTTTAAACCAGACTTGCTTATAAATACTACAGCCCTGGATCTTCTGTGTACCACTCTCCAGTACTCTCCAAGGAAATTATGGCACAGCAGGCGCAAGGTGGGGGAAATCAAGAAGGAATTAATTAGGGATGTAAAATCCCATGAATCATTTAACTGGTTGAACATTGTTAACCTTTCACATCCCTAGAATTAATAACATTTCATTCTCTATTTCCCAGGTTGACTAACATTGCCGTCGATGAGCACAGGGTAATGGCATGGAGCATTGGCACTATGGTCCACAAGTGGTGGTGATTTTAGCTGGTATCTTCGTCCTAAGGGCATTGAAAGCACAGCTCACCAAGTTGGCCAATACATGTTGTTGTTTTTTAAATGGAGGGTTGATTTCAGTCTCCTTTGGGCTGTGAAGTTCCCAATTTTGACCAGAGAGGTCAGTATGAGGCACTGTGGGACAGCTGCTGGAGGACCATTAGGATTGACATAGATCATGTGGTATCTATGCTGTACTGTATTGACCACAGTAGGTCGAGCATAGGTAAGTGCCATTTAGGGAGGTGGTGGTGATATTTACATCAGCAGAAAATAATTGTGAGTGCACAACTAGGCTGAGGCAAAGTGACTTGTGTTTACCCAAATTTGTAGTGTAGATCAGGTATTAGTTACATAGAACCAAATTCTGCAGTGGCCTACAGGATGATGTAACACACATACCTCATGTAAGCTGATCAAGCCAAGGGGAAGAGAGCAAGGAAGGAATAGCAAGAAAAGAAAAAAGAGGACATAAGTAAAATATAACACCCCCTGACATATAATTTCACTCATTTTGCACACCCACGGAATGCCAATTCAGAACCAGCAACCTGTTTATGTCACAGATGCTAGCTTAGCAATTACATCTATTTTTGACAAATTTACATGCAGCCTGTCAGTTACACTACTATACAGAAATTGTCCTACAGAATTGCAAGAGGATTGAACCTTTGGTAACAGGACAGGATTTTGATTTCTCTTTAGAAGGCCCTAGAATACATCTAAAATTGAGTGCTCAGTGAATTGAGGTGCATTGTAAGGCACACCATACTATGAAACTCACTTCATTTGTAGTAGGCGGAGCTGGTAGCTCTCATACCTACTTTGTTTGCAGTAGACCTCCGAAATTAAACAAGCTTAAACCTCTCAGGCTAGACACATGCCTTTTGCTTATCCCATGAAATTCCTTTCAGATTTAGCTGAGCTATAAACTGTTAAAAATTGCCATTTCCCTTCTGCAATTTTTGTTGTCAGAAAGTTTCGGCAGCATGCCACAGTCAGAAATGGACAAGAACATTCCAATTTATGATCTAGTCCACAATGTACTGGGAATACCTGGGAGCTGCTAAAGCATTCATAGTGGTAGTAACTGGGAAGAAATCTGGGTTGCACCTGCCCTAACTACTGTTCTGAAAGAAACATCTATACGTACATATGCATGAAATACATAGTGTGATGATGTAAAATAAAAGTGTAGGAGAAACTCTCACACGTATTTTAAAAACCCACTATAAGCTCATCTGCCTTCATAATATCTTATATGAATTTGACACCCAGAATTACTGTGACTGATGGGTAATGGGACCATTGCATAAATAGCGCCCGATCTTGTAACACTCAGACAAACTGTCTTACTGCATTCAGTGAATGGGATTTGTGTAAGTATAGGCAACTCATGCAGCTAAGTGTTGCAGAATTGGCTAATAATTTATAGTTTCATTTCATTCTTAAAAAATGCAGGAACTGTGATAGCTTGGCACATTCAGCATTACATGGTTGAGTCTATAGGGGGTTCATTCCATACCTCCTGGAATTGATCAAATAAATCATGTCATATGATGTACATGTAGCACTTCCTTTTGCTGCTGGATATCAAAAAGCCAATAAATATGGTGGTTGGTCTTCCTTGAAATAATATCTGTGAGCGTATGAGTTTCAGTAATCCTATTGCCTAAGAGCTCTGACATGCAGTATCCACACTTTACCAGTAATGAAAATCTGCATCATTCACACCTGTTTACTAAAAAGCAAAAAGGTCTACTCTTAATGCTGTTCTACAGACTTGTACTCCTTAACAGTCCACAGTGGACTAGCTGTTCCATAAATTCATAGTGTGGTATTGAAAAATGATGAAAAAAATATTTAGTGACTTTTTTTCTGAAGTTTTTGATACTTCCAGCAAAAATTTGAATCTTGAAGATTTCCAGAATTGTATATCAAAATACAGAAACTGCAACATTTAGGGCATCAGGAGGGTATGTTACATGGTAACTTAGGGGAGGGGTGAGGGAGCACAATTGGGCCCTAGATGCTAAATTGGTTCCTCCTTTCTGGGGGCCTTCTTGCTAATTCAAACTTGCTGTGGTCTGTCTAGCTGGTGATGGGGTGAAGTGAGTAACTTCAGCTGTTTATCTTAATGAGTTTTAGCCCAGCTAGTTTTTTCTTTGTCCTGAGTACTCTGACAAGATGGATCTCTGTATGCAGAAAAGGTTTACTTCAGTAGGAATTGTGGGTGCTTAGCATCTTTGGAAATCAGGCCACATAGAGAGATTTTTAAAACCAGCTAGGCAAGTCAGACTATAACTACACTGCAGCTCTTTTCCAGTATCCCGGAAAAGTTATGGCGCATCCAAGAAATGCATCTGCTTTTCTGAAAAAAATTTCAGAAAAGCATACTTTGCATACTCACCATCCCTGTAAAGTCATTGTACGAGGAAGAAGGGATGTGCCGAAAGAGGAGGTTTTTCTGAAATTTGGCTCCGTATAGACACACCAAATTTCTGAAAAGCCTCTTCTGAAAGAAAAGCGGAAAAAGATACGCAAATTGTAATTTGCAATTTGCATATCTTTTTCTGACTTTTCTTTGTAGTGTAGACACAGCCTAAGATACACACACTTCATTAATTTTCAAAATCCACCTGACTATGGAAACCTCACAGGGCATTCAAAGTCTGAGGCACCAAATTGTGAAGATGTTGGCCTCCATGTGCTTAACTCAAAGTTCTGGCTATCGACCTCCTATCTGTAGGAGAGCGCTGATCTAGTCACATGGATGCTCTGTACAGAGGGAGATATGCAAGGCTGTAAGAAAATTGCAGGCCAATACTTAATTTCAGAAACCTCAATTTCTCATGCTTACCAACTTCCCATGCTCACTGCAACTCTTTTTGTAACACAACTCACACAGCTTTGGCCTGGTTCTGCTCTGTCATGACAGAGGGAAGGCCAAGCCACATTTCAGCTAAGTGGCATAGCAATTCAGGGCATGTAGTGCAGGTGACAGCAGATGCAGACAAGGTAAAGGATAGCACCAGCTCTGCTTATGGGTTGAGGCCAGGCTCTCCAGGAGGCTTGCCTTGCTCACTAACCTGGCTCCATGCCAAATGCCACCACTTGCATTTGATGCTACTGGCACTGGCTTTGCACTTTGCCCATGCACAATTCCACCTCCACCAGGCAGCATAGGCCAGGCACACTGAGCAGCAGCATCTCCTGCACAACTTCAAGGACTTTATCTTCCATGATTGCTGATGAGAAGGAATAGGGGTTGGGACTTGTTCCTTCCACAGGGCCCCTGGCTGAGAAAGGGGAGCCCTGCCGGTCTGAGACCCACACAGGACCATCAGGAGTCTCTGTACTGGGGCCCACTTTAGGGTACGGGCCAACCTCATCTTGGGGATTGGCAGGGGTGGGCATGTCCAACCTCAGCTGCAGGATAAAGAACACTACTGCCAATTTGATATCTAGGCAGTCCCCTCCCCAACTAAACTCATATGCCTCCACCTCTTCCCTTTGAAATGACTACACCAAAACGGCAACTTTAACAACTGGGCACAATTTTGTAGCCAAATAATTGCTACTTGCAATTACTGAAGCAAGGTATTTTTGTTTTTTGTATTTTTTTTTCCTAACTTGGCCATAAGATTACTTATCTCCTGGGAAACAGATATGTATGGATTTTACACAGGCATGGATTTCATATATCTTTCTCTGAATTCTGTTGATACTATGTATGGGTTAAAATTATTCTTAGGCAATGTCTACGCAGCAGTGTTATTTTGGAATAACTAACATTATTCTGCAATAACATAGTCCATGTCCACATAGCAAGCAGTTATTTCAACAAAATGTCAAAATAATGGCAAGCTGGAGGATTTCTCACTCCAACTCCTGTAACCCTAATTTTACAAGGATTAAGGGAAGTCAGAGGAAGAGTGCGCTACCTCGGACAATTGCAAATGAAGCTGGAATTTGAATTTCCCATGCTTCATTTGCATAATTGTGGCTGCGCGTTCTTTCGAAAATGGGTATTTTGAAAGTAAAACCATTGTCTAGATGCAGTTCTTTCAAAAAAAAACAACAACCCCTTTTTCGAAAGATCCTGTACTCCTCAAAAAATGAGGTTTACAGGATCTTTCAAAAAAAGGGTTTTTTTTTTAAAGAACCACGTCTAGACAGCAGTTACCTTTGAAATACCCGTTTTCGAAAGAACACACGGCTGCCATTATGCAAATGAAGCATGGGAAATTCAAATTCCAGCTTCATTTGCAATTTCGATCTGTCTAATTTACATCCCTCTTTCAAAAGACAGATGTAGTCTAGAGATGCCCTTCCTGCTTTGTAGACAGTGCCAAAAGCCAAAATAAGTTATCTCAACTTAAACTATGCAATTGACATAGCTCAAGTTGCGTAGCATAATCAAGTTGCGTAGCTTTAGCCCTGCTGTGTAGATGCGCCCTTCATTACGAACAGTTACTAAAACAAATGTGTGAGATGCTATGAAAGAAAATGTTCTAGCACATGTTAATTATAACTGCACTTGCAAGGCTATAAGTAATATTTTTGTTCTCACACCAGTGAAATGGCAGCAAAATAAAATGAAATGCTTCTGGAAATTATTGAATAATTCAGGAAAAACGCTGCTTACAAATCCAAATTCTGTGCTTAGTTATACAACTGTAAATCCAGAGTAACTCCACTGGCTGCACTGCAGTGGGGCTAATCTACATGAACACTATTAAGATAAAAGAGCAGAATTTGGACCATCCTAAATAATGCTTTTAAAGCATATTACACTAATTGATGTAACACAAGTGCAGCATGAATTCTAAATTAGGAAGAAAAAGTGCCAAGAATAGGATCAAAGTGTTTAGTTCTGTTTCACAGCACGGGTTCAGCCTTTAGGATTGGCAAGGAAGTAAGAAAGAAACAAACATCACCAGAGATTCAGAAAGTAAGAGTGTTTATAGGCCAAAGATCAATTTTCCTGGCATGACTGATGAACTGTACATCAGAAGATCTAGATAAGATATCAGCCATAGATTTATATGAGATGTTTGGAAGCCAGGAAAGATACATTTAAGGGGATCCCATTGTGATCAAAGTGAATGTCCTCTGAAATAAGTCTTAGATATAAACAAAGTGTTTGGCCTGCAAACTACAATAAGTAGCATCTATCTGGCTATATGTAGTGCACAAACAATCAACTTTTCAGGCTTCAGTTCTCTTATTTATGAGTCCTAAGCCAAATATTTTGAAAATGGTCTCAAAACACAATATAGTTAGTGACTGAACTCCTGGAGCCTTAACATCCCAGATAGGCTGCAGGGAAGAGAGGGTCTATAAATGACAGCCAACCAACCATGTGGCCCTTGCTAAAATTCTTAACAATAACTGGAACAGTGTTGTTCAGTAGCATTCATTCTGCAGGGTAGGCTGCCCTCTGCGGGATAGGTAGAATTTTAAAGCTCTAGCGACCAAATGCATCCTTGGTGTAAACTCTGAAGCTGCTCGTGATGAATTTGACTCAGACTGTGATTCTGTGTATGTCTGTGTATGTGGGGGCAGAGTGGAGGCAGGGTCTCGGGGCAGGGGAGGGGTGGAGTGTACCAAGGAAAAGAAACACTCAGTACCTATTGATATAGGTACACATTGGGGCATCAGATCACGGCTACCTCTGCTGACTCACAGAATCGCCCTCTTGGTGATGCTGTACATGAGATGCAAACCACCATGGCAGCTTTTACAGTGACATAATAGCTGGAATTCTGATGACAGTTTTCTGGAGAGAGAAGTCATTAGTCATCAGAAGGATCTATTCCCAGCCCTGGCTTCTGAACAGGAATACCTGCTGTATTAACACGACTCCCAAGAAGGGATAGACTTCCGTCAGATTTGATTTGACATTGTTTACAATACTCAGCTTGTTGTAATGCTCAAATATTTTGGGAGGAGTTCTGATTTTAGCTTAGTCTCTATGGCTGACTGTGACTGTATGCGTCCTCATCATTTTGGTCTCAAGGCATGAACTTTCAGCTGTCAACAAGCTCGTATTTATTCTGGCCTTGTCCCTCTAACCTAGGTTTGAGAAGATGAGTACAGAGAACTGGTTCAGGCCTATCTTCACTAATCTGGCCATGATGCAAAAGCATCTACGTAAGCTATTAGGCTAATCATAAGAAGCCTGGGGTAAAATTTTAGGAGCCTAAAAGTGCTATTTACCCATTGAAAGTAAATAGCACTTAGGCTCCTAAGGCCCAAATCCTCAAAGGAACTCATCTGCCCTGTTAAATGTCTAACTCCATCATTTAGGCACCACTGGCATTTTCAAAACCACCAGTAAGCTGCTGCCCACGCCACCTGCTGTTTGCAAAGCCACCGAGGCACTGACACTGCCCCAAATTGCTCACAGCCTTAGCTAAAACTGAAGCACTGGAGGCCCTGGGAGGGACTCTCAAGTCAGGAGGGAGATTACCTCTCTCAATAGCAGGGCCTGATCCCCTAAGCATGCTCTGTGCATGCCTAACACCATTTAGCGGGGTAGGTACAAACCATGCACAGGTGGAGGGATAGCAAAGCCCCTGCACAAAACACAGTTGGGGGCAAAAGGAAATGTAGGGGGCTCATGAGAACTATTAACATTTTGTCTACCCTTAAAAAAAATAAAGTGCAGTCATGGCAGTGTGGCCACAGAAGGGGTGCTGGGAGAGAGCTCTCTCAGACTTTAGGTAAACCATCTCCATGAAAGGAGTAGCTAACAGCTCTAGGAGCCTGTTTACACTAGTGTATTACCATACGGTAACTTGCTGTGCTTGGGTGTTTCTTCAAACCCCTGAGTCATAAAGTTGCAGCATAGTAAAATGCCAGTGTAGACTTAACTTGAGTGTGACAGGAGAGAGTGAGAAACATTTGGCTGCCAGAGCATGGGCTACTTAAGCCACAGACTTGGCTTGGTCTAACTACAGGGAGAGGTTTGTGACTGGGGATCCTGAGTGGAGGCACCTGTCTCTGGCCCATGAGCCAGGTGCAACAAGTCAGTTGCTTAGATACCTACGCTCCTCTTCTCTCTTCTCCTCACCTCTCTCCTGGCTAGCTTAGGTGACTCCTGTGAAAATTCCTTCCTCAAGAGCCTAACTCTTGTCATGTCTCTGTGTGTGTAAAACCTGTCCCTAAGCCACTTCTGAAAAATGTGACTTTATGCTAAGGGGTTATGCAGGTGCTTTATTTTATCCAGGGTCAACATCTTCATGTGCTCTGAGGAGGGAAATTTTAGCAAGCAGTGTTGTACTGTTTAAAAGGGGCCTCCATTCAAATCTGTCAGGAAGGTGGTTTTTGATTTAAGAGTTATGCTATCAGGCATTCATCACAGGGACTGGAACAACATATGTGTTTTGTCTCACTGGAAGATGCTGAATACTTTGCTGGTCGCTAAGTGGGAGTCTGACATGTTGAATGTGTAATAAACTGGCCTCGTTCTTCACATGCAGGAAGGCTTTGTACATGGGCAGAGGCTGAAAGCCTTGATCCGAGGCTTGTCGAAGTATGTGCCTTTGATCCTCCTCCTTAGGTAATTCTACCCCTAAACAAATGAGACACCTGAAAATAATTGATTCCAGATAGCCAGAGAATGGAGGAAGATTGCCCTCAGGCTCCAACTCCTATATGAGAGCCAAGAGAATCCCCGAATTTCCCTTAGGGGAAGTCTTATCTTTCCCATCCTATGGACCTGGGCCAAGTGCAGTGGGATGGAAAGTGGAGGATGGATGAAAAGACAGGAACTTCCCTTTAGGGAGAACTGTTTTATGGTTCATGGTAGGCTGAAAGGTGGCAACAGAGGTGCTGATTAGGGTGGGAAGAGAATGTGGTGTACTGTCACAGAACTAGACCTGAAAAACAGATGCTAGTGAGGGTTAAATTCTGGGTGTTTAAAGTGAAAGCAGCTGGAAACCATGGTCAGAGGTTCCTCTGTAGTGATAATGCAGTTAGGCTCACAGAATATGAAAGAGGTTTCACTATGTTGAGAGGGAATGCCCTCTATACAGTAGTCCATCCAGAAGACACAGGATAGAGAAACATGGTCCAATGGCTAGGACACTAACCTAGTGTAACCCTGAGTAAGTCTCTGCCCTGTCACAGACTTGCTGTATGACCTTGGGCAAGTCACTTAGGGCTTGATTCATAAAGGGGATTTACGTGCTGCAATGCCCAGGCTTGTAGGCACCCAGGAATTCACAGTCCTATGTTAGGCGCCCCCTGCATTATACATGGAGATTTAGGTACCTATGAAAGGGATTCTCAGAAGCTAGAAAGCTGAGCAGGGAGTTCTCTAAGCTAGCCAAAAAAAAATAGAGGAAAGGAGCAAGGCTTTGGGCTGAGACTCACAAAGGCACTTGGGCACTTACCTTCCACTGATCAGGGCTTTTGAGGTGCCTAAACTTGGGATTCTCAGTTGTGGATCCTCTCCTGAAGTTATGTGCCTAACCCAGGCAGTTTTTCTGGTGGAAGACCCTCCCCCAATTAAAGCCAAGAACCCAGCGGATAGGGCATTTATCTGGGACACTGGAAGACCTGGGTTGTAGTTCTGGCTCCAAATCAGGCAGAGTTGTTACAATTCAAACCTGGGTCTCTGACATCTCAGGTAAATGACTAATCACTGGATTACTGAGTATTCTGGGGATACATTCACCAGCCAGCTCTAAAATTCCTGACCTGTACTTGGGCTTTATTTTTCATGAGATAGAGATGCTCTGAGCAAAAATACCAAACTGGCTTCCACAGGCAAGATAGCCTACTTTGGAAATAGCATGGTTGAGGTATGAGGCTTAGGGATGAGGTAAATCCAAGCACTGGGATTCAGGTGGTTTTGCACATGTCCAACCAGCAGAAACTTAGGCAGTAGGATTCACAAAGGTGTTAAACTACCATTCTCTCATTGAAATCCCACCTTACGGCATGTTTGGGGATTTAGACATCAATAAAGTTAAGTGGCAGCTAAGCTCTGGTTTTGTGAAAGTCAGTGTACCTAAATGTTGAGTTGAGAGGTGTTAAGTTCCTTTGTGAATCTCACCTTTAGTCTCCATGTACCTTTGTTTCCTGTCTATGAAAGGAGAATAATAGTACTTCCCTACCTCCTGGGGATGATGTGAAGATAAATACATCTAAAATCATGAAGAGCTCAGATACACAGTCCTCATTTCTGTTGTAGTAAGTACATAAGACAAAGAGAGGTATATGTGCATGGAGCACATGCTGGGTTGGAGAAAAGATAACGCATCTTCTATTCTGAGGCAAACTCCTTGCTACGACCACCTAGCAACTGGCTGAACACAAGATTGTGAGTTCCAGACAGATGGCAGATTCACTCCATTTTACAGGGCTAGGTCCTGGTGTACACCTAGCATTTATGTCGATCTAGCTATGTCACTCAGCAATGTAAAAAAATTCACACACCTCAGAGGCGTAGTTAAGCTCACTAAACCCAAGTACAGTACAGACATTACTAGGCTGGCAGAAAAATTCTTCCATCAACCTAATTACCACCTCTCAAGGAGATGGATTTACTACAGTGACAGAAAAATCCCTCCCATCATCATACTGTCTACAATGCATGACAGTGGCAGAGCTGCAGCTAGTGTTAGGCCAAAGGAATGTGTATGTAAGGGGGAGTGTCTCAGAGTTAGGTTGTTTTTTTAATGCTTGGTAAGATTCTTCTGTTAGGTGGATTTTTTTCACCCTTTAAACCCCTCCCCCCATAAAACTCCTCATTTCTTTTCCTTTCCTCTTCCCTTCAACTAGATATGGAAGGGAATCATGAAAAATGAGAACTAGAAGATTGAAGTGCAGTCTCTACCATCCTTTATCTTGTAGCAGCATCAACCAGAGTACCTTTAAGGCCAGCAGCAGGTTACTCTGGTTAGTTCTCAATGCTAGTTCCCTCTCAAACACTGAACATTTTGGGCTAGGTTGGCAAGGCAACTTTTAGGTACCCCACTGCCTCATGAAATCCATAACTGAATGTTAAGTGCCTAGGCTTCTCTACAATGCTTGGCAAGCCTTAGAAGCCTAAGAATGAAATTTACAAAAGCCAGCAAGCAGAATGGGAAGTTGCCTAAACTAACCAGTAGGAAATGACAAATATGGGTGTGTGAGCTAAGCCTCACCCTTCAAAGAGAGGTAGGCACCTGTCACTGCTTGGGAGTCACAGCCCTGGACCTTCTCCTACACTGAGGCATCTAAACCAGGTCTGCTTTTTCAAGAAAAACAGTGGTAAGTGCACTAAGCACTGATCTGTAGGATATTTTGAGGTCAGTCTCTCCTGTGGAAGCTGTTCCACTTAGTACACATAATTAAATATTCAACCAGATAGAAAGACTCTGGAGAAGTTCAGCCCCAAGGAATATTTCAGAATAGGTTCAACAGGAGAGAGCTAGCACACATGCATGGGAAGTAGGAGACCTGGGGTGAATTACCTGCTCCATTTCGGGCAATGTGGGCAAGTGCTCTAACCACTGGGCTGCTGGATAAAGAGGACAGGCAGTAGCCCTATCGACTATGTTTTCATGAGGTCTGATCCCATAGGCATGTTTTCAGGCAGCCTGAGCATGCCTAGTAGATTAGGTGTGATAGAGGAATGGCTAGATTGTGAAACCCATCAGGGTTTAGGCACAGGTTAGATGTCATACTGCTTGGTGCTGTCAGGACTCAGGCATCTGTGTGGGTACCCCATATGTGTGGGGGTGTGGGAGTCTCGGCTTGGGGTGGGATGAGGCTGGAGTGCCAGCGCAGGCTCCCAGTACAACACCTGCCTCCTCACTGACTGCCCTGACGAGACCCCGTACCCCTAGCTTCCTTGTTCACTGCCCTGCCAAGACCCCACCCCACCAGCCCCATCACTCACTGCCCTGC
>CM057847.1:114742815-114754084 GCA_030068395.1 Apalone spinifera
ATTTAAATCCCGGGCTTCATTTGCAACTCCGGTCGCCTCATTTGCCTACCTAGTTCAAATTAACGAGCTAGTGTAGACATACCCTAACTGATTTTGGAGCCTAAGTCTGACTGTCAAAAGGAATGTAGGCATTTGAGTCTAAATCCCATAGCTCTAGGTGGAATTTAGACTCTTAATTCTGCAGAGATAGTCCAGTCCTTTGCATCTGTGCCAGCTTCTCCTGCCGTCAACCCCCAAATAGGATGGTAGATGTTCGTCTGGTGCTCCTGGAAGAGACAGGCAGGTGCCTTCATGGGCTGTCCATCTGCTGGAGTCTGCACTAGGTCCTGCTGTATCTTCTCCTTTCCCCTCTATTTGGGGCAGGAGTAGAAAGGTAGAAGCCACTTAGCTGGGTTTCCCCAAAAATTTACCTCAGAACTGTAGCTACAAAAGAAATTAAGGAGAGAATATTTTGGAGCTTGTGAAAGAGGAGTTAGAATGAAAGTGTCTGTGTATCATTTACTATCAGGAGAGACATAAGAATGTGCTATATATACTCAAACAGGCAACCAGATGGAAGCCCTGGTGCTTTATTTTCTAACGATGATTTACGGTCCTCTAATGCATTTAGTGTGACATAGCCACACGAGAAGTACTGGAATCTATAAAGATGTGAGTCAGATTCTGAACTGTGGGAGACATGGCACGTTTTTGTTAAAAGACTCTGTACATTAAGACACGAAATCTTTCTTTTAGATGTTGATACTGAAATTACTTTTCTTCCATTTGTGGGGTTTTTTTTAAAACTAATGGCTTACATTATAAAATGTTCACACTTATATCACTTTGTTTTGGGAATGAAATAATATATACCAAATATCTTTAAAAATGATTGTGTGGGTGGAGGCTCAATCATTCTCCTTTAAATATATTCCGCAACCGATCTTGAACTATCACATATATGGTCGGTCCTCTTTTCATGAAAATTAATTCTTCACTTTGTAATTTATGAAAGGATACTCTCTGATGACAAATATGGGTAGAATGAGTTCAACTTTAAATTGCCATAACAAAAAGAGATTCTCACATATTGGTTTAATCAATAGCATGGGAAAATTTTACATAAGAACAACTATTTCAATATAAGAGGACCTGATCCTGGGAAGTCAATGGTAGTTGAGGATACTTGGCAGCTAGCGGGATTGGGCCAGATCCTACAACCCTTACTCAAGGCCAGTATTTCTTATTTATGCCATTAGTTCTGCTGATGACAATAATATTTCTCAAGAGAGTAGGGGATAATGGAATAAATGAAGATTGTACAATCAAATCCAAAGTTGTTACATTATAAAATATTGGGCAAAGTAGTTATATATATAAAGTATATATATATATATATTGTATATGTAAATTGTATATATACAATTAGTATATTATATACAGGACATTATTCACCAAAAATAAATTTCTTCTATGTTAATCTGTAATATCTAAGAAGACTGTTTACCTCAAAAAGCACAGTACAATTAGCTTGTTACTTTTAAACCGGATTTAAAATAAGCAAATTGTTTGATGACTTTGATGTTTTGCACCCAAAATGTGCTGGCTAATTTTTCCATTCCAGTTCCCATTGCAGGCTTTAAACTGCCTTAATCTCCTGCCCTCAGATGTTGACCTTGTAAGAACAGAGGTCATAGGTTAGAACAGACAGACCTCAAAAGATCTGGACTATCAATTCATGCCTGAAAGATTTCTCTTTCACAAAAGAAACCACTAAAAAGCAAATTCCAAAATCTGACTACACAAGTCTTATAAAGCACAAACCTGTTGCATTTACTGAAACTTGGTAATATGTTACAATTAAGCACTTTAGAAGGACTGTATAACTTCTTTTATTTTTATATTTCTATTGGACAGAGTTTGGAACCAGCTGCCTTAACCATGAAAGAGAATAGTTTTCTTGTCTATTATTTACATTGGGAGGCAGAAATTGTCTTTTTTTCTGATAATCAACTCAAATTCATTTACCTGGAATGTAAAAAAATCCTATTGATGGACCTTTAAATATTTATAATTCTGTTTAAATTAACATTGTTTACTTGAGCATATTAAAATATTTCTTGGCTGTTATACATACAATAATAAGAAATAAGGTTATTTGAGTGATACTAAGTTAGCCATAAATAAGTATTTCGGTTTTTTAACTTGGGATACTTATTAGGAAAAATACTTAACTCCTTGTGTGATCAATATTTTAAAAAAATATACCTAATGTTTGTATTTATTCATTACTTCTAATATATTTCTCACTTTTTATATTAGAAAAATTAAAGTAATTTAATTTGTACATCACTTTATTTGCCTTTAAATAGTCTACCAGGAAACTACTTTATGAAATATGAAACAATGTCGTATTGAGTAAAGGACAGTGTCTTTCTCCTGACTTTTAGTGTTTGCATGTTTATGAATCATTTGGAGTTAGAAATTATATATATAACAAGGCTTTCCATCCCTGCATTTCTAACTTGTGGTTTCATAAGATTGTCCTTCCTACTTAAGGGCTGTATGCAATATTTTGAAGAAAGAGCCATTATCCTGTGCCGAACGAAAAAGAATAGAGCTGCTGCATAGCTAATTATGGCAAGAAAATTAAATGCGAGAGAAAACTATTCCAATTATTACTAAAATCAGTGTAAACTGATGGAGATATTATTTCCACTATGCTTTCAACTTTATAGGGAAACAAACCATGTTTAAGGAGTGCTCTTAATAAAAAACACAATCTACTTATTTTCCACAATACTGATAACCAGCATTTAGAAACAAAAAGATTCCTAAACAAATCAGTGTTTAATAAGACTAACCATTCTGAGTTCTCTCTCTCTCTCACACACACACACACACGTACGTCACGCCAGACTCGTTTTATACAATTAAGAATAAAGACAACTAAAAAGAAAGAAGTATTAATTAAATTAATGCAGTAATTCTATAATTTAAAAATCATATATTAGTCAAAATATAGTCATATATCACAGGAAATCAAAGCAGTCTGGTTAAACTTTGAGGCAAAGGCTGATGTAACATTAACTGCAAACAATGAAATGAAAGTAGTCTGTGATTAGCTATAGTTTCAATGCTGTCTGAACTAAAGTAGATGCTAGCATTTGTACCTTCCAAAAGCTAAAGAGTTAAAACAAGTTCTAGTCACTTCTTAGCGAAGGAAAGCCAGTCACTGTAAAACTGATATAATTTAATATCACCTTTCCCACTATACACTCAAGAATGGAAAGATCTAGTGCTATACCAGTAAAATTACAAATAATGGCGATCAAAGAAAATTAATTTTGGTTCATTCCTTTATTTCACAGTGACACTTCACAACTCTTGCCTCCTTACTTATCCATTGGTCTTTTTTCATGTTTATTCAACCTCCTCCTCTCCAATCACAATGCGCCAGCTTCAATTTTATTTTTATTTTTTTTGCTTTTAGCAGTCATCTTTGCACTTTCTTCCACGCTCTCCTCTTCCTTAGCCTAGCTCATAAAACTAACACCTCCCATCCCTTTTCAAGACTTTCTTCTATTGTGATGTCTACAACAGTACGTCTACACAGCAGGGCAAAAGTCGAATTAAGATATGCAACTACAGGTACGTCAATTGCATAGCTGAAATTGAAATAGCTTAATTCAGCTTTTGATGCTGTCTACCCAGCAGGAAGTCGAGGGAAGAACACTCTTCCTTCGACTTTCCTTACTCCTCGTGAAATGAGGGTTACAGGGGTTGGAGTAAGAAGTCCTCCAGCTCGACATTATTTCAAAATAATGGCTTGCCATGTAGGCGCACATTTTGTTATTTCAAAATAACACCAGTTATTCCCAAATAACGCTGCTGTGTAGACATACCCCAAGATATTAGGCAACTAACCACAGTTATGCAAAGGAGTTGGGGATAATTTGTATATCATATACACACAAAACAACATTAAAAGAATATTAGGGTTGTAAAGTCAAGCACAAATTAGGAAATGCAGAAGTAAGGCTGCCTGTGCAACTCTAATTTGATGCCTTTATGTATAGCCATTATGATGCTCTTAAATTACATGATCACATGTTATTTCTTCCAATACTTTATTTCTGCCCCACGAAGTGCAAAAGTTGGATTATGATTACCTTCCTTATTCAATATGTGGCCCCATGCATTATTTATTTTAAATCATCCAAACCCTGCATGGAATAAAAAATTATGAATTTTCTCATAGGCTTTTTCTATGGTGAGCTCACCATGGTATCCTAATGCTTTACAAACATGAACCCGATGTTGTGTCTTACATGGTTAGGCCCTGTGATGGTGTCACTTGTATAGATATGTGGACAGAGTTGGCAACGGGGTTTGTTGTAGGGATAGGTTCCCGGTTGAGTGTTTCTGGGGTGCAGTGTGTGGCTGCCAGTAAGTATTTGATTCAGATTAGGGGGCTGTCTATAGGTGAGGACTGGCCTGTCTCCCAAGGTCTGTGCAGTTTCCCCAAGTCTCTAAGGTGCCACAGGACTGCTCGTTGTTTTTACAGTTACAGACTAACACACCTACCCTCTAAGACTTTTCACTATATTATGAAAGGAGTAGCTTTATTAGTTTGTTTCAACAAAAACAATGTCACAAAGTGTCCTTCTCCTGTATCCCCAGCCTTTCTTGCTCCTGCTCTTTTCTCCTCTTCCTGACTCCTGCTCCCAAACCTCTCTATACTCAGGTTTCTATTCCCTCTTCAGGACCAGATTAAAACATGCTGAGGCCATGTTTAAGAGGACCCATAGCATTACCAAAAATGTATGGGTATGTCTACACTTGCACCCGAGAGGAATGCAAATGAAGCCATTCAAAATTGCAAATGAAGCCGGGATTTAAATATCCCACACTTCATTTGCATATTCACATTATGGCGCTATTTCAAAATAGCACTATTTTGAAATAACAGACACTGTTAAGATGCGGTTATTTCGATAGAAAACCCTTCTCTCGAAATAACTGGTAAACCTCATTGTACGAGGAATAAGGGTTATTTCGAGAGAAGGGTTTTAACAGCATCTGTTATTTTGAAATAGCGCCATAATGCGAATATACAAATGAAGCGCAGGATATTTAAATCCCGGCTTCATTTGCAATTTTGAATGTCTTCATTTGCATCCCTCTCTCGAAAGACGGTGCAAGTGTAGACATACCCTATTATTTTAACAGAAAGGACAATTAAAATAGAAATAATAAAAGTTTTATACTTGCACGTATGCTGGTACATAGGTAACAATGCAAATAAAACTAGTAATTTTATCCAGGAATGCACTGGGCAAATTAACTATAGACATCATTACATGCACTGCTTATAATTATTTTTTAAATATTTATACTATGGTAGCTCCTACTAAACTGAGTCAGGTTGGGGGCTATTGTGATAGATACAGATGCATGTGGCACTATTAATCTTCAGCAAAGGTGATTTAGTTATCCATTAGGAAAAACTTTCTAACTATAAGGATAGTTAAACTCTGAAATAGGCTACCAGGTGGTTGTAGAATCACACTAACTGGGAATTTTTAAGAACAGATTGGACAAATACCGGTCAGGGATGGTCTGGTATAGCTGATCCTGCCTCAGCAGAGTGGATGGACCAGGTGATCTTTTGAGGTCCTTCCAGCTCTACATTTCTATGATTCTATTTGTCTGTGGTTTGCCTTCTTAGATCCTACCTACATTAGCTTATCATTTTCAGCCTTGCTGCAATTGGTTAGATGGTGAAACTCTTAAATCATGTCTACACTAAGAGTACACTGCTGCTTAGCATCATGTCCTGAGAAAAATCTACAAAATGTCCTAATGCAGATGCACACTTAGATTGTGAGCCTTTTGAGAAAGAGGCTGTGTGGCTTCCTGTATGTTTAGAAAGTGCTTAGCAAATGGTGGGTAGTACTATAACAGAAAAAAATAGCAGTGACTATACTGTCATTTCAACAATGACTACTTCTATTGGATCAGTCTATAAAAAGCTACTGTGGTCCTTGGCATAATCATATTTTGGAATAATCTCACATTTTTCAGTTACTCATATTTAACCACTGTTCAGGTTTTCCAGTGACAGCTGGTGTCACCCTTCCAGAACACAGAATTTAGCAAAACTCACACCTCAGTAAACCAGAAAATACAGAGTAAATGTAAATGCCAATGTAATCTTAACTGTCCTTTTTTAGCAATAACCCAAAATACCCATACTTGCATGCTACCTTTTCACTATGAAGGAAAATAATCTGTTCTACACTCATATAAGGTATGTCTACATAGCAACATTATTTCGAAATAACTTAGTCCGCGTGTACACAGCAGGCAGTTATTTTGAAATAATGTCGAAATACTGTCAAGCAGAAGAGCTTCTTACTCCAACTCCCCAAACCCTCATTGTACCAAGAGTAAGGGAAGTTGGAGGAAGAGCGCTCTAATTCGACATAAGTGTTGTGTAGATGCTCCTAATTTCAAAATAAGCTATTTTGAAATAAGCTACATGATTGATGTAGCTCAATTTGCATAGCTTATTTTGAGTTAAGCCCTGCAGTGTAGATGCACCCATACTGAGCCTCCTGTCCTAGCAGAATACTGTACTTGTGAAATTTAACAAGCCCTTCATAGTTATTCACAGGATACCACCTACCACCATTATATTCCCAGACTGGTCTCATGTCCCAGTTCACCACTTACAATTCCGGAGGCAAGATGCACATCCCCAGAGCCTTGCTATTGAGACAACTGCCACAATTTTACAAAAAAAGGAGGCAGATTAGCTCCTAAAAGGTATATTTCTTTCCTTTATTTGCAAATATAGGGGTGCTTTGCCAAACACTGATCTCCTCACACCACAATTACAGCTCTGTTAGGCTCCTCAAATTAATTCTTATCTCCTCAGCTCACAAACACACCTCTTCCCTTCCTGTCTCCACCAGACAAACCACTGAGCACAGCTACAACTCTCACACTGACTGCAGCTGTAGTTCATGTAGATAATTCCCAGTGGCTGTTGCTAGCTCCAGCATGGCAGCGTTAAAGTTGTGTGGAGTAACTCTGTGGCCTGTGGGTATGTCTACACAGCAACTGAATACCACTGTCTGGCCCTTGCAAAAGGGAAGGGCCCCAAAGCCTCAGCTCAAGCCTGAGGCTGAATGTGTAACACTAGGAATATCAACGTGTAGACAAATACACGATTAACCAATAAACCTGGGCTTATTGGTTAATCCTGCCAACTACATGCATAACCCCTCCATGCTGCCTATGTATCAGAAGCAGCAAGGAGGGGACATGAGCTAGTGCTTGTGGGGAGCTGACTTGCCTGTTGCCCCGCCCTCCCCCCGCACGCTGCTACTTCTGATAGAGAGGCAGCAACTTAAAGGGTGAGGGGAAGGCAGCAAGGAGGGGCAGACAGGAGCTGGTGCTAGGGGGAACAGGTTTAAAAGCTGGCTCCCCCTATCACTGGCTCCGTGAAAGTGTCTGCCCCTCACCCCCACACTGCTGCCTACATCAGAGGCAGCAGTATGGGGTGGGGGAGGCAACCACGAAACAGCTTCTGCTGTGGGCCTGGGCCTGCTGCAGACCGAGGCTGGTCCACAGCAGCAGTCCCTGTCCTCTGGGGGTGGGTGTCCAAGCTCCCTGCAGATAGAGGCTGCTGTGGCATTCCAAGGAGCAGCCTCAGCAGTGACCCAGGGCCCACCATGGCCATGGCAGCAGCCCCTGTCCACAGGGATCTCAGATCCCCCCGTGGACAGGAGTGGCTACTGCGGAACAGCCTCTGTTCACGTGGAGCTCAGGACCTCTGTGGACAGGGGCTGCTGCTGCCCCATGCTGCTGCCTCTGTATCAGAGGCAGCTGTGCGGGGTGACAGGGGCTCCCCGGCCCACCCCCAGAGACTACTGAAAAGTTGTGTAACCGCTAAAATGTGATGCTGTTACACGATTATTCAATTACACGCTATCTAACATCCCTATCTAACATATTGCAGTGTTAGAGCCTTATTGCCAAAGCCCTGTAAGTCTGAGTCAGCTGACTTGGGCCACCCTCAGGTATTTAATTACTGTGTAGATATACCCTCTCCTGAGTTTTGCTGCACTGGATGTTCTGGAAGGACATCAGCAATCTATCACCAGGAAACCTTAGATCTACATTAACAAAGTGTTTTGCCATTTAACTGCACTCACTCTTAGGGTGCATCTACACAGCACAGTTATTTTGAACAACTGACATTATTTTGAAACAACAAAATCTACACAGCATCTACACAGCAATTCTGTTATTTTGAAATAATTTTGAAATAATGGATGAATTATTTCAAAATCTGTAAACTTCATTACATGAGGAATAATGCTTATTCCGAAATAACTATTTACTGCTTATTCGGAAGAGCAGTAGTGTGGACGCTCCACTGCTGCTATTTCAAAATAGTTCCTCTCCCGGGCCATTCAAAATAATTACTCCCCAGTGCCTCCTGGGACTCTAAATTGTGGTAGCATGTCCACATTAGGGAAGCCTGCCTCGGACTAATTTTGAGGCTTCCCTGTAGTGTAGACGTGCTATTTTGAAATAAGCGTATTGTGTAGAAGTACTCTTATATACTAATGTTTTTCAGAACATGAATATTTTCCAATTATTTATTAAAATATTTATTAAATTAATTAATACCTTTAGTGAGGCCCTAAATTGGTTTTGCTGGACTGTGCATAAACACTCTCTCTCTTAAATGCTTTCACTTTATCTAGTTCCTCAAGGAGGTTAGGAACATAAAATCAGGAATATAAAGAACAATATATATGTGTTTCACTCAAGTGCTTTCTCTTAGAACAGCCAGGAGTAAGTACTATGCAGACAGAACTGTCAGTTAAAAACTGACATGAAATGACAATGAAGCGAGTGTATTGCTGGTGTAGGAAATAGTGTAACCCACACACCTAGTGTGGTTACTGAGCAATGCAAGTGGGAACCACACTAGGTGTGTGGGTTACAATAGCTTGAAATCAAAGCTTTTAATTTTTTTTCATTAAAGGAATACTGTCAACTTCATTGCTTTAAGCAACTGCTTTAAAAAAAGTTTCAGCAAAGCTCCCTTTAAATAGGATATCCAGAATTTAAAAACAAAACAAAAAAATCTTTACAGTGTTATAAGGGTTTTTCTGCTCCCTAATCCCTGATTTAAGAGAGTTTCCCTGTTCAGGCCAAGCCTGTACCATATGCTTACGTCCCACGGAAGTCAACAAAATTTAAGCAAATGTTTAAAACAAAGCATGTTCTTATGTGTGGTTCTGACCAGGCACGGTCTGCAAGGCAAGATTAAATGTTTTCCTGAATTGGGGCCCTAGTGATGTAAATAGCAGTCTTTTGGGCAGGAAGAACAAGAGCACCAAAGTAAAAAATGCTGAGGTCCACTTTTTCTCCTTCATCAGCATTCTTCTTCTGCAAACTCCAAACTGCTACTTCATCAGCTTAAGCTGTATTATTGCACTTACTGGTAAAATCCCCATCTTGCAAAGCCCTTGGAAGGGTGTGCACATTCAACAAAACAGCTATGCTGACTCTGCAAAGTGTTATTAAATACACAAGTTGGGGATGTTAAATATCGGTTATTTGAATAGTTGTTTAACTTCATGAATTCTTATTGGTTACTCGACTATTTTATAATCCCCGGGAGTGGGGCTGACAGCCAGTCCTCTCCAGCCTCACTCCCGAAGAGCCCCTGCCACTCCGTGCTGCTGCCTCTGTATCAGAGGCAGAAGCACAGGGTGCCAGGCGGGAGCTGGTCCACCAGGGGAGCCAGTTCAATAACCAGCTCCGTTGTGGACCGGCTGCCTGTCAGCAGCTCCTGTACGGAAGGGTGTGTTTGGGAGGGGCAAAGTGGTGAGCTCCCAGACCTGGTGTGAAGCAAAGCTGAGCCAGACTTCCTTCCCATCTGGCTCCTACACACTTTAAATGCAGAGCTACAGTGAGGGTCTGAGCCAAGCTTCTAGCCAGCCTGCTAAAAAATGTACTGGCAAGGAGAGGGGTGAATGTGTATAGTCTATAGTATTAACCTATAAGCAAAAGCTTATTGGTTAAACGACTATACTAATACATTCCTAACACAAATCAAACAAAATTACAAAAAAAAGGAAAATACTTTTTTTTTAAATTGCTTGTAAGTTATAGAGCTCCACGGCTTTCCAGGGAAGAATACTAGGTACAATGGTTGTGCTGAGACCCCTAAATATTATGCCGATTAATACTGTCTTTTTGATTCCTTGTAGTCCCTCTCGATCCATCTGCTGTCTTTTCTTACACTTACATGGTAAGCAGTTTAGAGCAAGGACTGACTGGGGGATAGACTACTGGATCCACATGCTGGGTCTGGAGGCCTTGTATTTAGATTTTAAACTCTTTCAAGACAAGGAACATCTCACACTACATATATGCATAACACCCTGCACAAATGCATCCCAATCTTAGTTATTCCCTCTAGGCACTACTGCAGTAGGCTGAACAGATAAGAGGATGGATAAGGAAACTCATTCTTCCTTTTGGAAGGACTCTGTGGTACCGTTTCTTCTCCTACAACTGTACTTTGTTTCAGCAATAGAGACATCATCTGTGAACCATGCTATCCCTGTAAGTTTTCTTCCTTGATGAATACCATAGGGTAGGGGTTCCCAAACTTTTTGACACGGGGACCAGTAAATCCATGCATGAGCTTTTGGAGGACCGGTAACATTCATTTGCATATTTGCATATTCATTAAGCAAATTATGAATACTCAAATGAGTTGTTTCTGGTCCTCCCAAAGCCCCCAGTGCCAGCGTTAGCAAAGCTTTTGATACAGTCACCCACAATATTGTTGCCAGCAAGTTAAGGGAAAATGGATTGGATAAATAGACTGTAAAATGGATAGAAAGCTGGCTAGTCCAAGGTTTCCCAAACTTTTTACTTTAGTTGAAACCCACTTTTTTTCAGTACTGTTTTTTGCAGCCCAAAAATATAAACAGATATTAAAAAAAAGAATGAAAAATGAATAAATTTTCAGTGTTTCACCCGGCTGCATCCTCCGCCCAGCTTGGGCCAGGGCTTGGGGGACCTGGCACCGCGTGGTCACTCCAGGAGGCAGGAGCAGGAGCAGATTGGGGGTAGGGTATCTGGGTAGAAGGGAGGGTGCAAGGAAGGGTAGGGTTGCCAGGTGTCTGGTTTTGTGCCGGACAGTCTGGTATTTGAGGGTTTTGTCCAGGAAACAAATTGAGAAATTACC
>CM057847.1:114759703-114772190 GCA_030068395.1 Apalone spinifera
TAGATGGACCTTTGGTCTGACCCAGTATGGCCATTCTTATGTATGTTCTTATGTTCCCATTTTGTACATGCGTAACCGATTGTTCCTTTCTAAGTGGAGTACTTTCCATTTGAACTTATTGTTGCCTTTACAAACAAGCATCTCTGTGCTTTCTCTCGTGCTGTCTTTCACTGTTGTGAGGAGGTCCCCGTAAACGTTGTCCTTAAAACTCTCCTTTGCTGCTATACCTACAAAAAACTGGACAATGGCTGAGGGTGTGTGGAGAGAACTGCTTACCATGCAGATCTATATTATCACAAAGTTTCTGTGTGTTCTCCCATCTATCTCCATTTGTTATCTCTTGTCCTATACTTAGATTATAAGCTTTGTGGCAGGGTCTGCCTAGCACAGTGGGGTCCTAGTCTGTGACAAGAGTTCATAGGTGCTATGATAATAAAGATAATATATAATCATAATCCCATTTTGCCTGTCCTGAATTCACTCAGGGCACGTCTAGACTGCCCGTGGCTTTTGAAAAAAGATATGCAAATTTGTACCAAATTTGCATATCTTCTTCCAATCCTGTTTTCAGAAGATTTTTTTTTTAAAACAGTCTAGACGCGGTTCTTTTGGAAAAAAAAGAAAACTTTTTCAAAAGAAACCTTCTTCCTAAAATAATGAGGTATACAGTGTTCTTTTGAAAAAGGTTTTTTTTTTTCCCAAAAGAACCGCGTCTAGACTGCTTTTTTTTTCCGAAAAAACTCTTTCGAAAACGGGATCGGAAGAAGATATGCAAATTCTCACTGAATTTGCATTGAAAGCTGCAGGCAATGTAGAGGTGTCTTCAGATAAAGCAGTACCTCACTGGCGCGATAGCAGCCCCATGGAAAAACATTAGCAGACATGTTTGTCCTACAACAACATTTTCTCCTCATAACTATAAGATAAGTGTTCCAAACAGGATAGTCAACATGGAATAGAGAAATATGCTGCTCACAAAGGGCATCAGTCAAGCTGATGTGCATGTGTCTTTATATCCCAGAGATATCAGCAATAGTATGGGCTGCTTTTTTGTTTGTTAGATGTATTGTATGCTATTGTAACTAAAGCTGTGCCAATGTTTAGCTTATAAACCCTTTTTTCTTTTAATTTGGAAAGCAAACAGCTGGAAAGTGAAGGGTTATATATAAGGGTGCATCTACACAACAGGGCATAACTTGAAATAAGCTACACAAATTGAGCTACGTATATTGCATAGCTTATTTTGAAATAACTTATTTTGAAATTGGGAGCGTCGAGAGCGCTCTTTCTCTGACTTCCATTAGTCCTCGTACAATGAGGGCTAGAGGAGTCAGAGTAAGAAGTCCTTCCGCTTGACAGTATTTTGACATTATTTCAAAATAACTGCCTGCTGTGTAGACGCAGACTAAATTATTTCAAAATAATGCTAGCTATTTCGAAATAATGTTGCTATATGTAGACATACCCTAAAGATTCCTGATTTTCTTTATGCTTGTTAGGGATTTTTTAAACTAATTTTGGTTAAACTTTTAGATCCTTTTTTATAGTTATGATGGTTTAAAATGTTTTCGTATTGTTCTGCTTTAACAACAAAGCTTTCATTTGCAAACAACACTCAAAAATTTACTATGAGCACTTATGACATTTGACATTTAAAAACCCAGAAAACATGGAATAGCTACCAAACTTTGATAATCAACTACTGAGCACATATGATTTCTTTTATACTATGCATTACTTATTACATGGGGAGAAAAACCGAAATGGTTTCACATTGCACCTTGCTACAATATATCTTTGTAGCTCCACAGTATTACAGCAGGATACAACACTCCTCTGATTTACTGTGTAAATATTTATTACACTGTCAACCACCCCATAAAAAATTCTTTGAGGAAGCACCACTATTTTGAATCATAATGAAAGAAAAATGGCCTAGAAACAAATAGGAAAGATAAAATGCTTGCCCTCTTAAACAGTTTACAGAGTTGGTTGGAAAATATGAAACAATATTGGTAATTTTTTAAAATTCCCATGTTTGTTTTTTAAAATGATAGTGGTTTTCTGACTTGGAATTGCCCCCACTCCTCCATTACTTGATATACAACTTGCAATCAAACCCAGACATGACAGAACTCTAAATAGGGACCATCCCACTCATGCCAGTGAGGTCCCACCCGGGGACAAGGAGAAAGGATCCAATTATATCCAGTTGCAGGAGTGGAGCTTAAAAAGGGGAAATACTGAGTACGCACAAAATAAACAAGTGAAAAAATAGACACACTTTATTTCTCTACTCTCTTTCCAACCTTGGGTTGTAGCTGCAGTAGGTAGCTGCAGTAGGTAAAGCAATTTCATACTGAAGTGGTGATTTTTAACCTGACAGTCTTCCTCTGGGATGCACTGCTATTCCTTGGTATGGCAGCCTATGCTACAAGGCTGCACACATCTCCAACCCAAGCAGTAACTATCACAAAAAACATAGGAATTCATGTGACTAACAAAACAGGTGGAAGAGTTAAAAACAAACTTGTTTTCATGAAAAGCGTCCCTCACAGTATGAAAATGGAGAAGAAAAATACAACAAACATAAACCATCTAAATAGGAGTGTGCCTACAAAGAGTGCTTTCCCCAGTATTGCCTGTGGGTGCTTAAGACTCTCACTTAAACCCACAAAAGGAAGGAAGTACTGAGTTTAGGCTTATTATGGGGGTCTATTCTCCTCTTGATATGCGTGCGTAACTCCTATTAACATGTGCATATGGAGGAGAGAATAGGCCCCCATAACGAGACTTAATTCAGAATTTCCTTTCTTTTGTGGGTTTTCAGTCAGGGCCTTAAACACCTGCTGACACAGCCATGAAATTCTTTGAAAAATGTTCTGTAGAGCCAACGGGCAATTTTGCCCAGATAGTTTATAGTTTTCTGTAATTTTAATGTTTTTATTTAAACTGTTCATGCTAATGATCAACTTTACAAAGAAAAAATCAGAGTCTCTGTTCTAAGTGTTCATAAGCCAGTCAAGGCACAAAGCAAAGAAAATTCTGAAGCCTCTCTGAAATTCATTCTCCCTCCACTATCTAGCACCAGTAGAGTAGCCGCTCTACTAGTGCTGGTAATGGCGTGAGCTCTAGTCTAGACCAGTGTTTCTCAACCAGTGGTACGAGTGCCCTTAGGGGTACTCGAGAGAAGTCTGGGGGGGTACGGCAATACAACTGAAATTTGGAGAAAACCGAGTTTTTGTTATAAGTTTTACAGCGTTTTATTGTTTTTGTACTTTTTAACATCCAAAAATTTAATTGCTTGCCTGGCTACGATTAAGTTGTTTAAACAATTGTGTTGCAATTGTAGAAAAAAAATGGTGTGTCTGAAAACTGTAGGTACTGCAGGTACATATATATATATATTTAAAAGGGGGTACTTTATAGAAAAAGGTTGAGAAACACTGGTTTAGACCATTGTGTCATGCAGTATTAGAGGATAGATTAGTAAGGCCCAAAATGAAAGAATTCCCTATAAATGTCAGTGATGGGGTGAGAATCCAGCTGTTGTAGAAAGATTTAATAGAAAAAATGGGTTTTGAGGAGGCAACTTTATATTTTAAATCCCTCACTAAAATGCACGTGATGTGACAATAATCTCCAGATCAAAAAGAACATCTCAGCGTTTTGCACTCCTCCTTTTTTCCCTCCCAATCTTGTAAAGAACTCTCACTGACTACAGCTAGCATCCTTTTGGAAAGAGCAACTCCCTATTGAAAATTACAACAGCTGTTTAAACATGAAGTACCTGAAATCAGGTCTATGTATCCAGTGTACTGTAGTTTTTAATCTGGTTTCAGATGTTATCTGAAGTAGATTTTTTTTTTACTTTGTATTGTCAAATTACAAGCACAAAAAGCAATAGTTAATATTTTATAACTGCTGCCATTGCTATACCTTATATCAGAGTGGTAATTCCAATAGTCTGTATCTGCAAAACCAATGAGTTTTGTGGCATCTTAAAGGCTAACGGATTTATTTGGGTGTAAACTTTTGCGAGCAAAAACCCACTTCGTCAGATGCATGAAGTGGAAATTACAGAGGTAGACATAAATATATCCTTTATGCCTACCTCTGTAATTTCCACTCTATGCATCTGACCCACATTTCATTTTACTATAGAGAACAGTCCCACTGAAATCAATGGAACCATCTATGGGAGTGAAGGTGTGCATGTGCTGTAAGTGTTTCAGGATTGGGGCCTTTTTTGCTTTTTTATTACTAAGAACCCCATGTATTGTTGGATGTCTTGGTATTCGGTACTCACTGTATCCCTTACTACAGAATTATGAAGACTATTTAAACAATTTTCTAACCCTTGCAGTTACAAAAATAAACTTCTGAATATGACCTGAGTGTGAACTGATATATTTGTCTTTCCGAGTATGCAGGGAGCCTAAAGCAGCAACTCTTTAGAGATATTATTTTGTCCTCTAGTCAATTTTATGTTGACTCTGGGACCTAATGATGACTTCAATAGAGCCTTATTCAGCAATGTCCAACAGCATGTGCCTTCCTCCAATAATCCTCACACCTACTGGGTGTGTTGTACTGTCCCATGTAGTGGCACTGAGACCACTTACACAGAGAGAGAATGAGTTTGCTCTACAGCCTTAGCTGAGAATCAGCTGGCTTTTAACTCAAGCTGTAAAGGCTCAATGCAGTAAGATCTAGAGGTTCCAGGTTTGGTTGCGCCTGTCAGCGTTACACAAGCCTGGAGTATTTTCAGTGGGGCTACTTATGCCTAAAGTTAGGCACATGCATAAGGAGTTTGCTGAACTGGGGCCTAAACATAAACATTAAATTTCACTACGGATGATTTTAGCAAATGTACTCAAGTAATGAGGTATATTCTGCACTTCTTGGAGTGCTCCCTTGAGTACAGTGAAGGGGACTGTTGGAAGAGGCAGGTTGTAACTCCCTGATGTTCAGCTGCCCAACTCTGGTGGAAGGTGATTCTGCACAGGAGTAGCTCTAACTTATGTAACTCAGGAATTTTACACTGCTTTAGAGGATCATGCATAGTGGTGTTCTGGTTCCTCATTCGCCCTCCTCACCCCTTCATCTGTTTATATTAAAGGAGGGGGTGGGTTTGGCTTGCAGCAGAGGCAGTTTTCTCCTTAGAGGAAATCTCAGCTGGCCATCTTCAAGTTTTAAGACCATTTTGTGCCAAATAATCAGATGGGAGAATTCAGCGCAAGGTGATTATTCCACAATCTCAAATTGTCTCCAACACCTTTCTAAGAACTGCAAAGCCCCGTTTGTCCTTTACTTAGTTGCCAAAAGTTGTGACTCTTCCCCACTCCTGACCCCTCCTGGCAACTTTTGTAATGAAACTATGCATTTTCCATACTGAATTCCAAAGCACATTGACAATTAAGGCTGTAGGGGTAAAATGAAAATGGGGATCATAATTGGGCATGCCCATGTGGTTCTCAGTGCAGAATCTTAAATAATACAGGGAGTTTTACATTGGTAGTAGTAGTTAAAACTTGCCATTTAATTCAGTAAAACTTCCATTTTACAATGTAGCTGAACCAGACGTAGTTCTTGTAGCATAGCTCCATTACTGGGGAGTTGGAAAGAATTTGCTCAGGGTCCCAGAGCTAACGGAAAGGCATAGGGCTTCAATATATATGGCCAGAGACTCCAGCAAATCTCCTGAGATCTGCAGGATCTTGTTTTACAAAAGGTACATTCGGAGCAAATTCTCTGATATGAATCTCACTGTGCTTTTCCTCCCTTTGGGACCTTTCCCATGAAATGATGGTGATGAGAACTGCAATATGGCTCTGATTTACTCGTTTAATTTTTTTTAAACAATCCACTTAGCTGTCTCTGATTTCTCTTTCCCTCTAATAAATCTTAGAACAGCTGACTTTCAATAATTAATAATGTTAACTTGTATAGTCCTGTAAATGCAGATGGTACAAGAGACAAATATTTTCCACTGGAGATGCTGAAGCACAGGAATGCTGTAAAAGGCTCAGTTTATGATCTTTGCTGCTTATTTCAAGTGTTGAAATAGAATTATTTCGGTCAGTGAGTGCAGGCACTGACCCACAGTGATAAACTTATTTATAAATAAATGTATTAAATTCAGATCCCCACAGGAGGATTTAGTGAACATTTCAGAAATCTCCTTCTATGTGCTCAAACCAGCCCTGTTACCTCAGCTTTGCAGCTCTGCTCAGCTCCATCAGTCCTGTTCCTCTCAATTTTTCTTACCCTCTTCATTTGCTCAGGAAAGACTAGCTCTTCTTTCAATAACATTTTTGTTTGTTTAGCTGTAAAGCTTAACCCCCTCTCCACCCTGGTCTTATCAACTTTCATTTCAATAAACTATATATAATGCAGGCAGGGGGAATGAAGGGAGATCAGCTGCTCCCCCAAGTGTGGACCTAAGAAACAACCTCCTAAGAGGTTGAAGATCTGTGAGCAGAGACAGAAATGGAGCCAGGAACATTTACACTACCCTGGAGGAAATGCTCATTGAAGTTAATATAACCTTAAGCTGACTGCTCCTGCAAAACCCCTCCATGCTTGAAAGGGAAGAAGAGATGTCTGCAAACTGCCACCAGAGAGGTGCAAGAAAGTAAGGGCGTATCAACATTAGGAAATTATTTTGAAATAATAACTCCTGAAATAAACTTTTCGAAATAGCGTGTCCACACTACAGGGAAGCCTTGAAATTAGTCCTAGGCAGGCTCCATTAGGGTACGTCTACACTGCAAAACTATTCCAAAATAACTTAGTCTGCAGCTATACAGCAAGCATTTATTTTGAAATAGTGTCAAAATACTGTCAAGCTGGAGGACTTCTTACTCCGACTCCTGTAACCCTCATTGTACGAGGAATAAGGGAAGTCAGAGGAAGAGTGCTCTATTTCGAAATAAGAGCTGTGTAGATGCTCCCTATTTTGAAATAAGCTACGCAATTAACGTAGCTCAAATTGTGTAGCTTATTTCGAGTTAAGCCCTGAAGTATAGACACACCCTTAATGTGGACACACTACTTTGACTTAGAGCCCTAGGAAGCAGTGGGGAGTACTTACTTTGAATGACTCTGGGGAGTAGTTATTTCAAAATAGAAGCAATGGAGCAGCCACACTACCGCTAGTTTGAAATAAATATTTTGAAATAAACATTATTCCTCGTAGAACGCAGGAGTTATTATTTTGAAATAACCAACCCTTTATTTTGAAATAATGGACTTGGTAGTATGGATGCTCTGCTTGTTAGTTTGAAATAAAGGAAGTTATTTCTAAATAACTCCCTAGTGTAGACCAGGGTTACGTGAGCATTTCAGTGTAACAGCAACTTGAGTGCATTTCTTGCCAACTTGGCAGTAACATAACCTGAGCTAAGAAGCAACTCAGCCTTTGGTCTCAGAGTTCAGCTAGCTAAGAATAAAATTATTGGCCTGTAAACAGGAAGCTACCTCAGAGATCACTAAGTATTTTGTGCTAATGCATTCGGTATTGCTTATCTGCAATGCAGTCATGTCCAGAGGCCCATTGTCCTAGGTGTGGTACAACCACACTGCAACTCACAGCTCCTACCTCCAAAAACTTACAACATAATGTATTGTGTACATCAGTGGTATCAAATCCTTTACAGAGGGTTGAATCCTGTGTTCAGGTATCATCCACAGGCCAGGAAATACCCACTGATGTGAACTGGGGGATTAAACAGAGATCAAGGGGAGACCATGTCCCCTATGAAGTAACTAAACATTTAGTTATTTATTATTTGTTCAGTCTTTTTTAGTCACATTCTCAGTAGGAAAACACTCTTCCTTTCTAGACCTCCATTATTTGTCTTTTGTTTCTCTTTCTTCTCGATCACTCTTTCTCTGTTTCTCTCACACTTCCTTGTCTTTGTGAATATCCTCTGTTCTTTTTTCTGCATTTCCTTCCTTCCTCCTCACAACTCCAACCCAGCAAGCTTCACACTCACTCCTGGCCTCCATTCCATCCACTGACACAATCAACCATTAAAAAGTTAATGTTGACCCTGACATATCATCACTAGGCTTTAACACTGACACTCTAAATTTAGGGTTAGTCTATGCTAGAAGTGCTCTATCAGCACAGCAACACTGCTGCAGTGTGTCTGGTGAAGATGCACGATGCCAACAGGAAAGAGCTCTCCCATCAGCATAACAAATCCACCTCTGTGAGAGGCAGTAGCTATGACAGCAGTAGAAACTCTCCCACTGACATAAGCACCAAAGTAGACAGCGCTAAGTCAGTGTAACTTGTGTGACTCAGGGAGGTGAGGGTGACTTAATTACACTCCTGAATAACATAAATTATACCAAGGTAAGAGGAAGTAGGCCTAACTGAGTATAGAGGCTTTCTGCAGACTCAAGCAGCCCTCAATGCACTGAATACATTCAGTCCCCATTTGGAAGTTCTCTCTGCAGACATGTGTGCTAAAAAGGTTACTTTTTCTGAAAATGAAATCTTAGATTCTGGAGAATCCAAATATGTCACACAGGCCCCATAAATATAACATGCAGCTAAAGCCAACTCACCAGCTGTACTTAACACCCCAGTGTGCACTACACATTCCATGAAAGCATCTATTTTTCCTATAATTTTACAAGATTTAGGCCCAAATCCTGCAGCCCTTCATAATAAATATAATAGTCTCATTTGTCTGATTCACATATCAGTTGGACCAGTTTTACATTCACTCTGATTTACTCTAAAATAATTGAGATCCTACTAACAGGACAATTCACATTAGTAAGGATAGCAAGATCAAGACTCTAATCAAGAAAAGATTATCCAGTTATCTGCATGTATAATTCAAGAAGGACTGATGGTGTGTATTACATACTTCATACTGCATATTTTAAAATCGAATCCCTAATCTTTAATTTATGGTCCTCACCTGGACACCTAAATTCTGCAAATGCTGAGAAGGCTCATAGATAATGTTGCAGGCTGTACTTTTCCCCATTTATATCACATATTTTCTGTCATACTCTTTCATATTCCAGATCTTCCTCCGCCAAAAAAAAAAAGTCCAAGACACATGGACACATCTGTGAGTACTGGGGAGCTGTTCCCCTTTGAAAGCATCTATGACATAAAGATTGAGTATACTGCAAAAGCCTAGCTCTCTCAGGTTTGCATAAACCCAACATAACACCTAGAAAGTATAAAAGAATTATGAAATCCTTTTAATGCACATAATTATCTTAAAATAATATCAGAGAATAAAGGCACTAAAATAATCCTGTCTTACATGGGGAAATTATTAGAATATAATTGCCCATGAAACAATGACTTAATAGCTAGATTTTATTTTTGAAAAGGAAAAACAATGCATTTACTGTACTTTCATGTCATTTTCTACACTATAACAACCAAATACTCTAGTAGTTACTATGCAAGAAAAATATAAACAACATTGATATTGCATTAACAATTCCAGACTCATGAATCTGTTGTCTAAAGCATAACTAGTCTTCTTTTATTAAGGTTAACAAATGTGGCTAGCCTCGCATTCATAACTATTTCAGAAAAACATTACAAATACATAATTCAGTACATATTTTTTTCACTAGCATCATCAGTTCCATCTTCCTAAAATTACTGATTGGTTCATTCAAATAAATTCATACAAAAAATACCATGTCTTGAAACATGAATCAGAACAAAGTAATTTTATACTTTAGAACCATGTCAATGTTTTATGGAAATGACAGGTCATCTAAATATCTACTACCTAAACAGTCTATAGGTAGTAGAGTACAGCAAAACTAGTAATAAATGACTAACATTGTCTGGACATAACAGGAAATGAGTGGGTGAATAGGAATTATTTTTTATATTATTGAAATGCATGGTCATACAGTAGTAAGAGTCAATGTTGATGATTAGAAAAGTTTGTGTCTAGTTTTCAGTTCTAGATTCTACCTAACTGGAACTTTGAGAAAAACAGACTAAAATATTGTACTTCTTTTTTAATATGTTTATTTCATTTATAACTAATATGAAATGCACTATATTTAAATAGTGCATCAAAAATAGATGGAGACAATGGGGCTGCGTCTAGACTGGCATGATTTTCCGCAAATGCTTTTAATGGAAAAGTTTTTCCGTTAAAAGCATTTGCGGAAAAGAGCGTCTAGATTGGCACGGACGCTTTTGCGCAAAAGCACTTTTTGCAGAAAAGCGTCCGTGCCAATCTAGACGCGGTTTTGCACAAGAAAGCCCCGATCGCCTTTTTCGCCATCGGGGCTTTTTTGCGCAAAACTGTCCTGAGCTGTCTACACTGGCACTCTTGTAGACATTTACGCAAGAGGGCTTTTTCCTGAACGGGAGCAGCATAGTATTTGCACAAGAACACTGACAATCATACATTTGATCATCAGTGTTCTTGCACAAATTCAACGGCCAGTGTAGACAGCTGGCAAGTTTTTCCAGAAAAGCGGCTGCTTTTGTGGAAAAACTTGCCAGTCTAGACGCAGCCTGGCTGTTTTGGGGGATCACGACATTCTGTTCTGTTACAAAGGGCATTTCCCAAGTATCTCCACTGACTTGAATTAAGCTACCCTGAATTTAAACTGGTGTAAATGAGAGCAGAAGAGCTGAGGATCAGGGAGAAAATAAAGAGATTTTTTGGTTGCACAGGATAAGAGTCTGAAAAATTAAATTAAATGTAAAAAATAAAAGAAATCTCCTCTGATTTATTACTTATTATAATACAAAGGACATTCAGAAATGTTTACAAAATGTTATTTCTAAATAACAACACAATACCATGAAGCCATTATTATATTCCTTGAGGAAACCACTGTAGAACTGGAATATGTTACATACAATGCAGTAATCAAAATAATAATATTGTTGGCTTTAATATTAAGAGATTTCAGAGTTGAGTGGCATTTTTCTGTCCTCATTTTATCACACTAATTCTAAGTACTGCAATTGCTTTGAGGCCCCCTGAAAGACCACATCATCTGCAATACAAAGGCACAAGGGGGTTATTTAAGGACAAAGAGATTCTCCTTCCAATGAATGCACATAACACCCATTAACAATGATGAGAAAAGAACATACATGGAGAAGTGTCAGTCTTATCTCTGAATTTCCATGTGTTTGTAGGTTTAAGGCATATGGATATGCAAAACACCCACATTTCAAATATCATCATGGAGAGTCAGCCACAGATACATTTCTATTGATAGAATTTCCACGATAGGTTATTCTACAAAACGGGGGAAGATACCAAAGGCAAGAATGAATATTTTAAAAAAATATCCTTTCTAGTTCAGGATAATGAAAGACCAGAGACACTGGCTCTACAGCAATCAGACCCAGTCAGAAAAACAAAACAAAACAAAAAACCAAACCTGCTTGTCAGTGCTTTTTAAAATTAAGCAACAATTCAAAGATGTTTATCCATGTTCAGTATTTCTCTAACATGAACACATTTCTCTATTTAATGCCCCTTTCCCCTCTGTTTTATGAGACTTTTTTCAGTAGATTTCTTTCCCCTTTAAAATTATTCATTATCTTTATTAAAACCACAGTCCTTTTATGATGCCATCTTTTTATTTTTGACTCTTATTTTTTATTTAGAGCCAATATGATTGTCTGGTCTGGTAAACTGGATCTACTTAACCTTAATGAAAGCTACTACTCTAACGCTTGACTGCCAAGTTAAAAAAAAATCTCCAAAGGTTATTTGTAATCTATACTACTCCTTTTTGGTTTATATAAAGATGGCTTCCAAATATTTGTCTGATTGTTGATTTATGTTTGCTTTCAATAGTAGAGATAAGCAACATGCTAACTTTGACTAGATCTTTGGATGCCTTTGAAATAGAATGCCCACAGTTTTTAAACAGAAAATGTTTTAAGATGTTTTCTCTAAAATGGTTTTGTTAGAAATGAAACTTTGCTTTACGGCAGCTGAGGGTTACTGTATTAACTATTGTCATTATCCCCAAAGACAGAGAAATGCAAAGTATGAATCTAAGGCTATGTCTACACTCAGCTCTGCCATGTCCAAGGAACGCATCCACTTTTTCTGAACAGTTTCCAAAAAAGCGGACATGTTCTTTCGGCATCACTGTATTCCTCTCGGTGAGAGGAATAAGGGATGTTCCGAAAGAGGAGACGGGCCAAATTTCAGAAAAGCCTCTTTCGGAAGAAAGCGGAAAAAGATATGCAAATTTCAGTTAGCAATTTGTGTATCTTTTTCCAACTTTTCTCGGCAGTCTAGACATAGCCTAAGTCAGACATGCGGAGGTAATCACAGCTGAGACACAGGGGACTGCAGCCAGCCAGGGTCTGATCTGAGAGTAGCAGAATTGCACAGTTCCATCCCAAGACATATATGTTGGTTAGTGGCTTGAAACCTGAGAGACAGTGGCTACGTCTAGATTGGCGCTGTTTTGCGCCAAAGCTATGCAAATGAGGCTT
>CM057847.1:114772290-114814494 GCA_030068395.1 Apalone spinifera
AGCCTCATTTGCATAGCTTTGGCGCAAAACAGCGCCAATCTAGACGTAGCCAGTGTGTTTGGACAGACTACGAAGGATCAGAGGTGCAGTTCAACCAGTAACGGTAATATCTGTCACTTTTCCCTATTGGAGGTAAACATTTTGCTTGGGATAAGGTTTTAAATCCTCTAAATTTTCTTAATTTCTGTTGTTTTAGAGATTTAGAGCTTTTTGTGCTGTGATTATCTTTCTTACGGTGGAAAGGATTGTGTTTTTTCCCTCTTCCCGCCTCCGTCCCCCAGGAAGGTTTTATAATGTTTCCTAAAGATGATGGATTCCCCTGATTTCTTCTGCAAGATTGCTCTATAGCTGAATCCCCTCCACAGAGAATGCTTTGTCCCTAACTCTCATGCTCCGTCCTGGTCTTTGTGCTCTGCATGGTCCCAGAGGAGCACAGCTGTTGCTGTGGTTCACAGATCAAAATTCCATACTTGATGTAACAGGGGCTTGATCTATTAAGTGCTTTGATAATTAGGACCAAGACATTACACTGGTATAGGAAGCTGACAGAGAGGCAGCAATGGAGGCTCTTGAAAACAAGCCTGATGGGCCCACAGCCATTTGAGCCATAGCAGGGAAAGCAGGCAGACACATGCTGAGCCAGCTCAAGCCTCTGCACTATCTCCCCATTCTGCTTTAGATACAGTAAGATACAATAACTCAGCCTGGAGCCTGACCAATGCCTGGATCACTCTGGCCAGGTCGTTGTCCAGGAGGAGAGGACAAAGCTTCCTAGTTGATCTGGAGGTGAAGGAAAACATGTTTAGACACTGACACTATCTGGTCATCCAAGTTTATGTAGGAGTCAAAGACCACCCTGGGGCTTCAAACCGCCTTGATGAATGGGAGTTCATGCCTTTAACTGAAGGCAGAAACAGTGTCTTAGCTAGTTCTTCACAGTGTTTCTCCTTTCAAATCAGCAGCAATTTCAGTTTTGCCTGGGTCCAACAAACCCTTCCTGTCCTCTGCTCCAAACCTGAGTCCCTCCACCCCCTCCAAAAATCACAAAAACAAAGTATTTGTAATAAAACTAAAACATATATTTTAAAATGACTAATGAACTTGAGTTGTCGCCCGGCACACCAGCTTATATCTACATTCCTTTCCCCTATCCTTAGCGTCTCCCTCTCTCCATTTTTAGATTGTCAGCTTTTCAGGGCTGCAACCTTCCTCCGCCACTTCTTCTCCAATAGAGATTTGCCCCAGTGACAGTCATGGATGGTTAAGCTACCTATGTAGTGCAAGTCCCTTGAGGATACTGGCATGGCTACTCTTTGGATTGGTGGTGTACTCCCTGCTTGAAATCAGGTTATACTCCACTGATGCAAACAGGGCCTCACCTCTCTACACAAGTGGTCTGCAGCAGTGGAGTGACACAGGTCACTGGCCACCTATAGAATACACTCAGTATTTAACAAAATAATGAATTTGACAAATTACAAATAACATAAGGGTACATTTAAAAAAATATTTTATAGATGTATGTGTTGCCTCTATTTTCCATCTCATAATTCCTTTTTCTTCACAAATGTGTGACACTGCATGGACATTAAGGCTATTTGGTATGGGACATCTGTTGCTCTAAATATAGAGATAGAAAAAACCATGGCATTGTAGCATTGGAAGGGCATGTCTACACTAGGAACTTATTTCAAAATAACTAAATAAGAAATAATAACTTCTGAAATAAAAATTTCGAAATAGCATGTCCACATGACAGGGCAGCACTGAAATAGCTCAGACTTATTTCAAAATAGTGTGTCTACACTGATTAGAGCCTGCATCAGATTTAAAGCGCCTGGAAGCACCCTGGGGAGAGCACAAGGAGGGCAGACACTTCCTGTGGCTGCTTGCTGAGGCTAGCTGAGACGTGCTTACAGGGGTTCCTCTCTACAGCCGTGTCTCACACGCCACTCATCCACTGACTACTAGAGATGTTAAATTTCAATTAATCAGCTAATTAGTCGGTGAAATTTCCATTGACTACCTGATTAGCCAATAAGGGGAAGGTGGGGCACTCACTATCCCGGCTGTGCTTCTGTATTTGAGGCCAAGGAGCAGTAGGAACTGAAGCCCAACTGTGGTGTTTCTGCCTTTGAAATGTAGCAAGAGCCCTCCGGGGCTTTTGCTACATTTCAAACATAGAGGCGCAGCAGGAAGTGGGGTGAGCAGGGACTGAAGCAGTTCTGAGTCGCACCAGTCCCGACTGTGGTGCTTCTGCCTTTGAAATGTAGAAAGAGCTCCACGGGGCTTCTGATACATTTCAAAGGCAGAGGCACAGCAATTGGGAGCTGGTGCAAGCGGGAACTGCTTCAGTCCCCACTCAGCCATTTCCCCACTGCGCTCTGCCTCCCCTGCCTCACACTGCAGAGACAGTGCTGAGGGGGAGCTGACTTTTAAGCCAGCTTCCCCTAGCACCAGCTCCTGCTCCCCCCCTTGCTGACTCTGACTTGACTACCCGATAAGTCTATGCTTATCAGGCAGTCAAACAGTCACTTACATCCCTACTGTCTACGCTCTCGTGTGTGTGCTCTGGTTGCCCTTGGGGATACCACAACACTTCCAACATGGAGCCGGAGCTGCTGCAAAGCAATGCCAGGCTCACGGGCCTTATGCTGTGCCTCATGGTGCAGTTTATCCACACTGCGCATGAGCTGCTTCAACATGATAATGAGCAGCCCGAACCAGAGGACCTCTTCACCCAGGTCCTGGCACTCCTGCTGCTGCAAATGATCCTCAATTCTCTGCACACTGTGGAATGCTGTTTCTGGCAAAGAGAGACCAGTACCGATTGGTGGGACCATATCACCCCTGCAGTGACAACCAGCAGCGCCTCCAGAATTTCCACATGCAGAAGGCCACCTTCCTGGAGCAATATGAGTGACTCATCCCTGCTCTCAGGCAACAGGACACCTAACTGCGACCCAACATCCCCATGTAGAAGCATGTCACCATCGCACTCTGGAAGCTCGCAATGCCAGACAGCTAATGCTTCATCAAGAATCAGTTCGACGTGGGTCTGCAGATAGTCATGCACCTGCAGGTAGTCAGAGCCATCAATACTATCTTGCTGCAGAGGGTTGTTACTCTGGGGAACGTCGACACCATCGTGGATGGCTTTGTCGCTATAGGCTTCCCCAACTGTGGAATGGGGGCATACATGGCACTCATGTCCCCATCCTGGCCCCTGACCAATATGCCTCAGGGTATATCAACAGAAAGAGGTACTTTTCTATGGTGCTACAGGCCCTAGTGGACCTCAAGGCATGATTCACAGACATTAATGTCGGCTAGTCAGGGAAGGCACACGATGCCTGCATATTCCGGAACTCAAGCCTTTTTCAGAAGATGCACACCTGCACTTTTTCCCCCAACCTCACTATCAGGGTCAGGGACATGGACATGCCAATCTGCATCCTACATGACACAGCCTACTCCTTGATCCCCTGGCTTATGAAGCCCTACACGAGCAGCCAGGATCTCACCAAGGAGAATTTTAGTACCAAGCTGAGTAGGTGCCACATGGTCATGGAGTGTGCCTTCAGACACCTAAAGGGGAGGTTTAGGAGTCTCCTCAACCGCCTGGACATGAGCGAGCACATCCCCTATGTGGTGGTGGCCCTCTGTATGCTCAACAACCTCTCTGAGAGCAAGGGGAAGACTTTTCTGCCAGAATGGGGGGCAGAAGCTGAATGACTGGCCAGGGCTTAGAAGCAGCCAGACACCAGTGCCATTCGATGAGTCTGTGCTCATCCGGGTGGCCTTGAGGAAGAGTTTCACCCAAGACCATCTGTGAAACTCTCCCCTGGACTCCTCCACAAGAGGTCCCTTCATTGCCCCTGAGTGCCTTTCCTTCCCCACCCCTCCCTTTCCCTGTCCACCTTCCCACCCCTGCAAAGCAACTAAAGAAGCCTCTTTTTTTGGAAAAAGACAACTCTATTCTTGGGGGGTATATACAATAAGGGAGATACTGGGGAAAGAACCTGGAATAGGGAAGGGGGGATGAGAGGCAAGGGAAATTCCGGGATGGGGCTGGCACTGGTGTCTGCCTTGGGTAGCTAAGGAGGCTTCGGCTGCCTGAAAAGTCCCACCACCATGTGTTCTGGGACTCCAGTGGTCCCTGGGGGGGGGGGAGGGGCAGGAGGGGAAATCAAGGAGGCCGGGGGGGGGGGGGGGGGGGGGGGGGGGAGCACGAAGGGGCAGGAGGTGACTGGTGGCTTACTCGATGCACACAGCCATGCACTCCATCACAGAGGGAAGGGAGGGGAACATGGCCTCATGCTGGCACACCAGCTGGTCTCAGATGGTCTTCCACTGCTCCCAGTCAGTCCAGTGCTCTTCCTGCTCAGCAGCCCACACCCGGCACTCCTTGTCAAGTCCCCAGATGAGGTTCTGGACACAGGCCATCTGGTCCTGCAGCAAGTCTTCCCGGGTTCACTTCCTCCGGTGGATCTCATGGAGTCTGGTAGATGGTGTGGGAGGTGGTGGACATGGCACATTCGCGGATGGCCTAACTGTGAAGAAAAGTTACAAGAGCAGTCATCCCAGAAGACACTGTATATGAAGTCTATCCCTAATCTTTGTGCTGGTCTCAGTTCAGATATGGTGATATGCTTCAAACAAAGATGTCTGTTGCCTAGTGAGGCAGGGTCAGTCCCACTCCTGGGTCCCTGACCCCTGTTCAGCCCACTGTCCCACAGTCTAGAAGCCACAGTAATATGGCTTACTCGCCTTGGTTTGAGTTTTCTTGTCTCCCTGTAGTCTTTTAACAAGGTTGATGCTGTTCTCTTGACTCCTCCGGTGCCTTTCTCTCTCCAAACTCCTCCTCCACTCTCCAAAACTCCTCTTCAGCTCTCCAAATTCTCTCAGTTCTCCAAACTCTGTCTCAATTCGCTCCACACTCTCACAACTCTCCAAACTCCTTCCCAACTCTCTTCCCCCCTCACTCAAAGGCAGGCTTCTTAAATAGGCCTCCAGGAAGCCTCAATTGGTTTCACACGGGCCTTAATTGATTTTGTAGCCACCCTGTCTCAGCTGCCCCTAATTAGCCAGGATTGCTGACTCTCTCTGCCTCTTTCCCCTTCCATCAAGCTCTTGAATCTGCTGTGTCACCCCTGCTCTGTCACACTAGATAGTGGGCACTTTCCTGCAGGGGCATGGATGTCCCAGGGGAGTCTTGCTACAGCCACAGCCTAGGGACAAGCAGGCATGGGAAGGTGACAGTCAGGCCAGGAGCATGTGAATAAGAGGAGGGGGATGAGATGGCTTGGCTTCCTTCTGTGTCCCACACATGCTGGTCTGGCACTGGTGACGTCCCACAAACAGAGAACTTCTATCCCTCCCTGCTGGGGAAGAGAATGTTGGGGGAGCTGTGTTGTGAGTGGCAGAGGCCGTTTACTGGAGGGAGTGCTACTGGATTCCCTTCCGCTTTCTTCACCCGGCAGGATCCCATGCAGGGGATCGGTCTCCTCAGCATCACTGCACTTGACAGGAAGCAGATGCTACCCAAGTGTGGGCACGAGCCTGTGCCATATGCAGCACTGCTGTGTGTTTCCATGATCCCAGACTCTTTACTAGTGGTTTGTCACGGGAAGGTGTCCCACCTCAGAGGCAGGAGTAAGGCAGGCCTTGTGAGAAGAAGCGACAGGTTCCTGTGTGGCAGCCTCATAGGGCTGTTTGCTCTGGATTGGTGCTCCATGTGCACCCATATGCACAGGCTGTTGTGCAACCCCCAGGCCAAGACGGCCAAGTGAGGCTCCTTACAACTCGCTGCCTCCCACTGTATATAGGGAAAGTTATAGAACTCACCTGAAGTGTCTTTTCCAGGATCGTCCGAGGCCTGGAAGACATCATGGGAGGGGGAACTGGCTCTAGGATGAGGAGCAGCTCCTGATTGCTGGACTTAGTGGCCTGGCTGGCCTGCTGTTTCTCCTCCTCCTCCTCCTCTGCAACCCTGCCCTCGTGGAGGCTGACGCTGGACGTGTATTGGCCGGACCTAATGATGATGGGGCAGAGAGGGGGGAAGTTGACTGGCCCCCCCTTCCAGATTGACATCCAGCTGCTCAAAGTAGCAGCACATGTGAGGAGCCACCCCTGAGCATGCTCTCTGACTTTGTTGTAGGCCTGTTGGAGTGCTTTTATTTTCATGTGGACCTAGTCGAGGGTCTGCATGTCTCCTTTTTTGGCCAGGCTGGCAGCCATCTGGCCACAGACATTGGCCTTCTTCATCCGAGTGTTGAGATCCTGGACGTTGGTCTCCTCACCCCAAACCTCAATGAGGTCCAAGATCTCCACACCAGTCCAGGCTGGTGCCCTCTCTCGTCTCTAGCCAGGGGCAGCCAAGGGTTCTGCAGGAGTGCTGGCAGCTGTGGGAGGCTCAGAGGGAGTGCTGGGATCCAACATAGCTCCTGGGACAGGTGCTGTGTGGCACAGAGCTGTGAAAGGTCCACAAGTGCCACAAGCCCTTTTTCTTCAGCCTGCTTCTTTAAGCTCTGCAGGAGAGGGGAGCATTGGAGATGTCGGGTGTGGCCAGAGTGGATACAAGTGCAGCTGTTAGAGACCTCTGGAGGCCAATTATTTTGAAATAGCAGCTGAGCATCCACACACATGCTATTTTGAAATAACTAGTTCAAAATAAGCATTATTCCTCATGGAAAGCAGTAGTTATTATTTTGAAATAACCAGCCTATTATTTTGAATTAACTCCCTAGCATAGACCAGGGCAAAGAGTCCTCAAGAGGCCATCTAGTCCTTCCCCACACACTGAGGCAGGATTAAGTATACCTAGTCCAAGGGTTCATAGTATTAGTGAAAAATGAGCAACTCTTCTAGAGCTGTCAATATATCACATGAAAGTTAGTTATGCTTCATCTTTTAATTACATTTACCTTTAGTATTTAATGGGAACTGTTAAGGAAAACCATGTACTACAAGTTAAACACATATTATAGAAACCAAAATATGCTAATCTATGTTTTGTACTGTAGCAACCTTCACTCCTAATTGTTCTGGTCAATATATGTTTGTGTCTCTGTCTGTGTCCATGAGTCCATCCATCCACGAGTCTAATATATCAGGAAATGGCAAACAAACAGTGACAAATTTTTAAAGTTCTTATACACAAACACTGGAAGTCTAAATAATAAGATGGGTGAACTAGAGGGCCTTGTCAATATAGCAGGAATCATAGAAACTTGGTAGAATGAGGACAATGAAGGGGGCACAATCATACCAGGGTACAAAATATATCAGAAGGACAGAATGGGGTGCACTGATGGTGGAGTGGCACTATACGTGAAAGAAAATGTAGAATCAAATGAAGCAACAATCTTAAATGAACCAAAATGTTCCACAGACTCTCTATGGATAGTAATTCCATGCTCCAATTATAAGAATATAGCAGTAGGGATATATTATCGACCACCTGACCAGGATAGTGATAGTGACTATGAAATGCTAAGAAAGGTTAGAGAGGCTATCAAAATTTTAAAAAACCATAATAATAGTGGGAGATTTCAACTATCCCCATATTGACTGGGTACATGTCACCTCAGGATGGGATGCAGAGATAACGTTTCTTGATATCTTAAAAATGACTGCTTCTTGGAGCAGCTGGTTCTAGAACCCACAAGGGGAGAGACAATTCTTGATTTAGTCCTAAGTGGAGTGCAGGATCTGGTCTAAGAGGTAAATATAACTGCACTGCTTAGAAATAGTGACCATAATCTAATAAAATCTAACATCCCTGTGGTAGGAAAAACACCTCTGCAGCCCAAAACTATGACATTTAATTTCATAAAGAAGAACTACACAAAAATGAGGTTAGTTAAACAGAAATTAAAAAGTACAGTGACAAAAGTAAAATCTCTGCAAGCTGCATGGAAACTTTTCAAAAATACCACAATAGAGACCCAACTTAAATGTTGGGGCACTTTTCACTAGAGAATTAAACCAGTCATACGTAACTCAATTTAATGATCACAACTGTAGTTAACATGAGTCAGTGCAGCCATTTTCACAAGTGCTATGTGTATTCACTTTTACCTCTCACTTTCACTCTAATGCTTCATTCCAAACAATGGCACACTGTGGCTCATTTCTGAATGGCCTGCTGTAGTATTTACATCACTTAAGAGAATTAGGGAAGGATAACTCCCACAATCTCCCCCTGGCAAAAATCTCATGAATCTTTGATGTTTCTCCATCTCCATCTAAATCTCCCTTGTCTCTTGTAGAGTCTACAAGTTTTTAATATGTTTGAAGCAGACCTGATTCCTTCCCCTCCCTCCTGTTCGATTTTTACCATAAAAATATCAGAAATGACAGTTCTGGTCTCTTCTGCTTTTGCTGAAGGACAAGCAGCATGTAGGCAGTATACACTTCATGTCCCCTTAACACAAGTATAAACAGTAGAGTACACAATGAGGCACTGCTTAGGTGACTAGAGTACACACATGCCAGAATCTCAGGGTACGTAGCCTACACTAGGGATGTGAACGACTAATCGACTATCTGATAAACAAATGTTTGAGTCCCCCACTGCCCCAGTGTTCCCTGCAGTGCTTTCACCTTTGAAGTGTAGCAACAGCCCTGGGGCTGTTGCTACACAAGGCGGAGGCACCCTTATCGACTAATCAACTAGTCGATGCAAATTGCATTGACTTTTCGAGTAATCTAAATGTAACACCCCTAGCTTACACCACTCTTTGCACACCTAAGCAGTACTACCTCCATCTACCCTATTTTAGCAGTGTATGCCCCCACTACTGGTGTCTTTCTCTGTTGCAATGCAAAGATACACTGCTAAAGTGAGTACATTATAGATATGCCAGAACATTAAGATATGTACTTCTTCACGGCTCTTTCGATGCTCAAACAAAGCCTTTTCCCTCTACCTCCACAGAGCTAGAGACATTCACTGCCAAGTGTAGCTGCATACCTCAGTCGGACACAGTCTGCTCTTTACTGCAGCATGTAGTTAAATGTACCCTAAGCACTGCCACCACCAGTTGTAGACAATGCCTTAGATCTCTCAGAGGCTGTATATTATGAGTCCTTATGCCTTCATTGAAGGGCTGAGGGAATGAAATTCTTAGTAAAATTTTCTATTCTCCAAAATATGACTCATTTGTGTTCAGTAAGTGTTAACAAAAGATTTTTATTTTTTATTGAAGATCTTTGAAGTTATTACCAGGAAACCTAGTTCCTTCCTTGTATATTCTGTGAAATCTAAAAGGTATTTTAATTTTTTCCAATACAACTGTTTCAGTAGATAAATGTTCAGTTGGAGCTGCTTATTCTAGGATATTAAAAGCAAGACTTGTATCACATATACATTATATTTACAAGTACCCTTGAAATACTGCATACATCATATTTGCTCCCATTGAAAATACAGTTATAAAGCACTGAAGATTGGTAAACAGAGGAAGGCATTATGGTTGCTGAATTTGGTGGACAGGGTGCTGCATTGCAAATCACATCTCCCCACCACAGTGATCACACCTGCTGAATGATCTTGGGTAATTAATTTCACTTGACTGTGCCTCTACTGCCCAACCCTACACAGCATCCTCTGTCTCTCATTTTCAATGCCTATTTAGACAGCAAACTTATTGGGGTGAGGAATGTCTCTTACTGTGGCTACAGCTACACTACAAGTTTTCTCATCTAGCACACTGGGCCCTGATTGTAGTGGGAGCCTCTAGTCCAGGGTCACTGCTGCCAACAAAGTGGGGAGTAAGGGGGACAAAAGGGGCAGCTCCCCCAGGGTTCTGGTGATTTAAAGGGGCCCAGGGCTCCCAGCTGCCACTGCTACCATGACAATGAAGATGGCTAGAGCCCCGGACCCTTTCAGTCAAAGCCAGAGCCTCAGGTGGAATAGTTCAGGCCAACCCCCAGTCCACCCTTCTGCCAGAAGCCCTTCTGGGGGTACAGAGGCACCCTCCACTTTGCTCTAGCCACTTCTGGAATATAAACAAACAAAAACTCATAATAGCATTTAGCATAATAATTGAGAAAGTGAATCCACTGTCAGATATGTTTAAAAATAATTTCAACCCTTGGCATGCATACAGTCAAAAGGTAATGCAGAGAGCACATCTTCTATTTATAGGGTTTATTTCTGTGCCAATTACACACTGAACTGTACTTCTGGGAACTGCAAAAACATATGTACAGCACCAGATCCACAAAGACGGTAAAATGAAACTATATTCTATCTTCATTCCATCAGCAGAATCCCAACTGATGCCCACAGAAATTTTAAATTGTCAATAAAATATGTTTTTTTAAGTTTAGATCTAGGCTCATATGCTTCACACAGAGGCAAAAGGTGTTGAACATTATGAAATGAAAGTTAAATGTGATTTTAGTTATGTTAAAAAGGAGGAGAATGAGCTTGTGCTGTTCAAAATATGCCCCTACCTCTGTACTTTACTCAGGTACTGAAGAGGAAGGCTGTTTTGGCACAAAAGTTCTTTCCTCATCAATTAAAAATGATGAGTAGTCCTTTGGCACCTTAGAAACTAACAAAAATATGTAGAATCCTGAGCTTTTGTGATGAAAATCCACTTCATCAGATGAGTTATCCATGAAATCTCAGGATTCTATATATTTTTGTTATTCTCTAACAGCATGTCTACACTACGAAAATTATTTAGAAATAAGTTATTTTGAAACAATAACTCCCAAAATAACTAGTTCAAAATAGTGTGTTCACACTACAGGGAAGCCTCAAAATTAGTCCAAGGCAGCTCCCTTCATATGAACGTGCTACCTCAATTTAGAGCACCAGGAAGCACTGGGAAATAATTATTTTGAATGACTTTGGGGAGTAGGTATTTCAAAACAGCAGCAGTGGAGCAACTACACTACCGCTATTTGAAATAATTATATCAAAATAAGCAAAATTCCTTGTGGAAAACAGGAGTTGCTATTTTGAAATAACCTGCCCCTTATTTCAAAATAACGGGCTTGGTAGTGTGGTTGCTCTACTTGTTATTTCGAAATAAAGTGTAGACCAGGGTTAAGGTGCCACAGAACTACGCATTGTTTTAAAAGTTACAGATTAACATGGCTGCCCCTCTGAGACTTCCTCGTCAATTAATACATTTCTATATTCATATCTGAAACAGATACACTATTTTACAGTATGCCAAATTCTAATACTAACCAATAAGATAATGTAAGTTAACATGATCTATTTTAATCTTAATATTATAAATATAAACTAAAACCAGCCTCTGCTCCCTCCCCCAAAAATGTAAGCCAGTATTACAAATTGGGACTAATGGAGTGCAGGGAGGAGGGGGGGGGGGGGGGGGGGGGGGGGGGGGGGGGGGGGGGGGGGGAGATTGAAGGGAGAAAACATCTGAAATATGCACACATGCCAGCATGTTTTAACCTGATCTTTTTATCAAAAGAGAACTTTTTGAATGAGCTAAAAAAATGTGTATGGATAAGAGAGCCATTTGCTGGGAATTAGTAAACAGTCATTCAAGGACAGTTTAGAAACTAAAACATATTCTGTATTTTTCAAGGGTTTGTAGTAGCAAAGTTTATTTGAATTACAGACCATTGACCTCTACCAGTACCTGGAGTCTGCTTGCCATGCCCAGTACTAATGCTGAGTGTTTTGTTTTAAAAAATTTCAGGTGACAAATATTATGAAAACTTGATTTCACTCTAGAGTCTTTTTTTAAATAACCTTACTATATTTAGTACATGTACAAAACCTTTCAAATCCTAGCATTAGACATCTCAATTTTTTAAACCCCTCAGATCTTCATTTTCCTGCTCCCTTAGGCCTTGCACTCTTTTTTTCTGACTTCTGCATTCATGTTTTAATCCAACAGTGGCATTCTCTGACCTTACCAGTGTCGTGTATGGTAAAAGGTTCACAGAGTGGGGTCAAGAGAGAGCATGACCAGAAGACTTGTGAAAAAGGAAAACAAAATGGAGGAGGGGCTAGGAGGAGGGGGCACTCTGAGAAGATGAAGGGAAACCAGCAAAAATGCCTACAGCATATTTTGTTCAGCTCCGGTGAAGTAGCATTTCCTTATCATGACTGAAGAACAAAAAAGGATTTCATGAAACATCTTCCTAGGTCAACCTAAAAAACTTTATGAAGGGCTGTCTTGAAAGAAATGCTATTAGTAAATAACCTAATAATCTGCATTAAAATAATAATCCACAATATGCAGAGGTCTATAATTTGAGTTGATAGGAGGAAGATTGTTTTAAAATATACGCTCCTACCATTATCCTAAGAAAGGACATACGCAAAATCCTAAGGTTTCATTCTGGAAGAAAAAAATACAATCTTCTATAGTATAATACACAACACAATCTTTAAATTGAAAAAATGTATCTGTAACTTCCTATTAATTTTAGGAATAGCATTCCCTTTGAAATATTTGCTTGAATTTAGCTTTTGGGTTTACAAAAGAGTGAGAAAGAAAGACAAACATAAAGGAAATGTTCTTTTTCTGCATAATAAATTGATGGGTACAACTGATAAGAATAAAAAAAAATCTCACCATTAATAGCACCATGCTTATTTATTGGAATTTTGGGATCAGTAGCACTCTGCAAAAACAACATTGATAAAGACACTTTGTAGAATAATTCACACAATACAATCTCCGTTAGGACAAAATCCCAAATATATTAATATTTTGGACTATTCCTAGTCTGCAAAAAACGGTTTCAGAAACAAAGAATTGTGTCCATCTTGTTCAACCTTACACAACAAAGGACCACCTAAGGCTGTGATCCTCCATGTACACATGTACCATGCATCTTATTCTGTGCAGAAATAAATCCCAAATTACTGCAGTAAACAAAAGACCAAACAACAAACAGTTTTAATAATTTGCTTAGATTTAGTTTGTCCTCCAAAATAGAGGGGAGGGGAGAAACAAACAAGCAAAATAAAAACCACTGGAGTGTCAAACCCTACACAATTAAAAAAAAAAAACTTTGTCATTAAGACCCTGATCCTGCACCACAAAAGAGCTGCTGTCTTTATTGATTCCAAATGAAACTCCATGCAGCTGTGGTAGTCTGCCTATACAAAATAGCTTGCAAGATCAAGGAATAAACAAGATATGTATAAAAATCACCTTTTCAATCTGCAACTTGTGTAACGTCTATAGTTACAAATAACACCTATGATGACTAAGTTAATTAGAGCAAATCTATTCTTTTCAGTTTGTTTTATAGCACTTTGTATGTAAACAGTTTCATGTTTCCCCTATATAAGCAATCAGCTTCCCCTCTTGTTGAAAAGCCCCTTAAAATAGCAATGGCTCTATTTACACTAACAAAATGTGGTAGTTGTAATTCACCATTTCTGCAGCTCAAAATGAGGACAGCAATGGTGAAAGCGCAGTGTAGACAAGTCTCAGGACCACACTGCAGTGTAAGGTCCAAAGATCATATTGTACTATACTTTTTAAACAGAGTGTATAGATATGTGCTTAAAAGTCAAAGCAAGACTGAGCCCCTAGATTTTAAATACTATGGCTCCGGCTACACTACAAGCTTTGCCGGAAGAGGCAATGTAAATGAAGTGCAGATTATCATTTTCTCTCGCTTCATTTGCATATTCTCTTCCGATCTGTTTTTGTGCAAGGGGTTTTTGCGCAAAAACGGATTGGAAGAGAATATGTAAATGAAGTGTGAGAAAATGCTAATCTGCACTTCATTTGCATTGCAGACAAAGCTTATGGGACAAATTCTGTCCTGGGTTTTGCTTGTGCATCCACCTTCCTTGCAATAGCATTGCATGATAGGATAGAATTTGCCCCTGTGTACACTCTGGTGGAGAAATTAAGGACCCTGTTCCACATATGATTCCTGTGCAAAGCTTATTTCAAAGTCAGGGCATTATTCATATAAATCCATTGAATTCAATAGGGCTACTCTATTTTGTATATGAGTGTTTGCTGGATTAAGAGTATATGTAATAACATAATATACGTATGGTTTATGTAACTAAGGATACATTTCTCTATTACAGCAATTTTTCAATTTGTTTATAACATTGCCAGCTTTAATTGTTTTTAACTGTCTGTTTTTAACTGTCTGCAATCTTTTTAATAAACAACTTCCTGATATTTAAAAATGTAAGGTTTTTTTCCTGCTCTCTTACAACCCACACACCTTCTGGGCGTGTTCACTGACCCATCTAGTGGCATTGAGACCACTTACAGAGAGAGAGAATGAGTTCCCTCTACAGCAGGGGTGGGCAATAATTTTTGTCCAGGGATCACTTCAGAAATTTTTGGGCTGCCCCAGGAGGGGTGGGATCTCAGGCAGAAGGAGCAGGGCCAGGACACTTCTGTGCTTTCCGACCCACAGACCCTGATTGGGGGAGTGTGCAAAGACTTTGCCGCCCCCCAGATAGAATTGCCAGCTCTTCTGAACAGTTGGCGGTTCCCTCTAGGTACCTGTGCTCCTGGCAGTGGGAGGAGACTTTGCATGCTCCCTCCTGATGCCGTCAGGTCAGTCAGGGTCTGGGGAGGGAGAGTACATGAAGTCTCTCACTCCCTACCCTTGCCCCCACCCTGCAAGGGAGCACCACGCTTACAGTCTCCTCCCACCTTGCTCCCGTCCTGCAATTACTGTGCGGTGCTTAGAATTGCCACATCCCTCGGAGGGCGAGAGGAGACTTCACATCTCCAGACCCTGATTGGCACCATGCGCTCCTGGCAGGGCGGGAGGAGGCTTTGCATGCTCCCCCTATCCCCAAGCCCTCCCACCCTGCGAGGAGTGTGGTGCTTCTAAGTGCTGCATGCTCCAGTGCTGATTGGCCTGGGGGCGGAGGGAGGGGCAGGGCCTCTGCGGGCTGGATCAATTCGCTTGATGGGCTGAATCCGGCCCGCTGAGGCCCTTTTGCCCTCCCCTGCTCTACAGCCTTAGCTAAGAGCCAGCTGGCTTTTAGCTCAAGCAGTAGAAGCTCATGCACTAAACTCCAGAGGTTCCAGGTTTGGTTCTGCCTATTGGTGTTACACATGCACACTAGCAAATTTCATAGCTATAGTTCACCATCCATCCAACTCCTAAGGAAGTGTAATAGTAGTGAAACCTGTGGTGTAGACAAGGCTATGGTTCAGGGCTGGGCAAGATATAGCCCAGGGTCCTGATCTGGCCCATAGACTGCATTGAGTCTCTTTCAATTTATATCCTGCTGCCCATACCACTGAATTTCCAGGTGGTGGCTCAGGCAGCAGGGTCCTATTTAAATAGCTCATGGTCACTACCCCATCAGGGGCCAGAGCTGTGAGTCCCTTAAATAGCCACAGCAATCTCTGGCGGCTGCTTGGCAATGTGGTAGCATCTGGACCGAGAGCTGTGAGCCCTTTGCTGTATCTTTAAGTCAAATCCTCCAGCCCCAGACAATTCTGGGGTAGTGTTCCCTCTAAGATTTTCCAACCACGAGTGGAGTGAGTTTTGGCTTGTGCACCAATACTGAGGTCACGTGTGGTGATTTGGATGTGTGCCACCGTGGTACCCAATTTATTACCACCACCCTTTCCTCCCCACCCGGCCATGTGGCATGTCCCATTCCGGGCCAACGGAGCAGACATCCCCGCTCCTTATGCGGAAGCTCCTGTTCCCGGTCCCAGCCACCAAAACAAGCCCTGGCCCCCCGCTACGTGGCAGCTCTGGCCACTGGAGCAGGCCTCTCCCCCTAACCCACCACGCATCTGCTGCAGGTCCCAGCCCTGCACCCCAGCAGCTCCCTCACCACGCCAGCTCAGCCAGCACCGCCCACCGGAGCAGCCACCTGCTGCATGAGTGCTGCTATGCATCTCTCCAGGGGAGGTGGGCTAGGAAAAAAATATGTTGTGAGCGGCCACACAGGCCACACACCTTAATGGGAACTATGCTCTGGGGGAAGGCTAGTCACCAGCCCTGCCCCTTTACCCCAGGCCCACCCCTTCCGGATGTGGAGCTGGACCATGACCATGTACCAAAATTCATTAAATGCCCCCTCTGTGAAAATTACTGCCCACCTCAGCTATGGTTCCAATAATGGAACTACATGGGTGATAAATTACAGCTGCAGAGATCAATTTTGCCCCCATCCAAGCTCTGTTTTGGGGTTACTTATGCAGCACCAGCTCAATTCCACCATTAGTTCTATAACACCAAAGTAAGGTCCTTTAAGAAATTTTGCACCAGTGGAAAATCTTCATAAGGAGTTCTACTTTGTCATTTCCTCATTGGAAAAGTATGGAACATGCCAGGTTAAGAGGCTAGCTCTGTTGTCTCTGTCAATTATATATTTGGGAGTGCCCAAACTGGAGTTTTGCTAGTGCTGAACCAAAAGACTTTCCGAACATATTTGTATGTAAGCGATTTTTAAAAAAGATATGTTGGGAGATAATATTTAAGGATACTCTATCAGAGACCAGATTTATTTTTTTTTTAAATTGCCTATTTTAAAAAAAATGAATGTGACAGTTTCTTCCTAACAAAGTTGGAAAAATTACAAACATGAAAGCAATTTGTTAACCTCTAATTTTAACATATACATTAGTAAACAACAAGTGGTTTATAATACAGGACATTGGTCCTGCAATTTTTTACACAAAATAAGTAATCTTTGCTCAGGTGGATGTCCTACTAATGACCCTGTATTTGTGAGAGGCACAATGACCCAAGAGTTGCAGGATTGGGGGTTTAATTTCTCTTATTCAAAGCACATAATGACATAGCCTCACCTGATATAGTGCCGATTTACTCAAGCTGAGGATTTGGACAGACAGAGTTTAAAAACTCGGAGACTGATCACACCATTCCTGCAAAATTCCTCTTTGAAATTAATGGGGAAATCTGTTGTAAAACTGATAGTGCCTTATGGCCCTTGGACTTAAACAAACAAACATACCCCCAGCACTCCCCCTACTCAAATATAGTATCAATTGGTGTGTGTCAACAAAAATGTCATTAGACAGGGTTCAGAGGGATGGAACAATTAAAAGGCTCCAACATAATTACATGTTTTGAAAAGCATTATTAGTACTTGGGGATTTTAAAAGTAATAAAATATAAATGTAAAAAAAGAACACAGATAAAAGTTTACACTGGAATTTAAAGCTGCCAACCCTAAAGAAAACATCAACCAAGCATTCCATTAACTTTATAGGTACAATAAAAAATAACCAAAATATCTAGTACCACATTCCCTATGTCTAATTTACATCATTATCTATTACCATGAATAATACATATGAAATGCTTGATCAAAATTGGAGAAAAATCACAGAAGTAATGTAAATTGTATTTTCAATGTTAAATAATTCTGATTTATAAATAATTTTACACGTTTGCCACCTAATAAACAAACAATAAATATCATGAGAAACATCTACAACATAAGAGTTAAATACAATAATATTTAATCACAACACTACTTTTGATAGTTTTATTGTCTTAACGTAAACTAACTTTTTTTTTTTAAAAAAAGCCCCCCTCTCCAAACATATATACATATATTTTAGAACAACCAATGACAGTTAAATATATTATCAGGGTTGTGATGAGAGTACAGAGAGCTAGATCCTCAGTTGGTGTAAACTGACACAATCCCATTGAAGTCCATGAAACTACTAATTTACACTAAGTGGGAACCTGTCCTACATGATTACATTATCATTATTGCCTTTTTGAGATCTAACAGCATGATTCTATACATTCATGTACACAGATTTGTCTGTTCTACAAAGATTTGTCTATTCTACTAAGAAATTCAGAAAGCTTTGCTCATTCTTTAATATTAAAATAGTAACAACCTAAGTCCTGAATCAGAATCTGCTCCTCTATACACAATGAAAATCAGCAGGTCAAGATCTATTTTACAATATTTTCAATGAGGCTTCCTTTGTATCAGAATTCTCAGTGTGGACGAACAAAGCATTTTTAAAAGTGCAAACAATGATGTCCTCTCCCTTCCACTTATTTATTTAATTCACATGCATTTAAAGCCTAATATTACGATCCTTACACAGAGCAAATTCCCATTAATCCCAACAGGAATTTTGCCTGGAGAGACTGTGTCTAATAATTATTTAGATCTAAAACTGCCCTATCTTTACACACCTAATCTAGAAAGTCCCTGTTTACATGAGTTGTCCTTACTCAAAAGAGTAAATGTTTCCAGGATTAAGTCCTACAATAATTAATCTATTTGAATCTCTCTCATGTGAGAAGACCATTTTTTTTCTGCAAATCGAACAACAGCAAAAAATGTTTTGCAGTCTTTGACAAAGGCTTGCTGTTTGTGTTACAGCATTAAAAGAAACTAAGGAATCATTTAGGACACTAGACAAAAAGGAAGCCTAAGAACTTTTTGAACATTGAAATATTTAATTAAGATAAAAATAATGGGCATTTTGTTATGGATGAAAAGTTATGGGTTTATGTTTATGAATAAAATTTACAGGAAAAAAACTTAAGGCTCTAAAATGCTGTATTAATATATAATTTTTCAGCTGCACATATTTTGCTTAATAACTATGAAAAAAATTAGTTACTGTTTTGAGGACTGAAGAAGCCAGAGAATTTCTAATCTTTCCCCTTAACAGCATACATACCTACAGAAAAGCATGCTTGTATTTAGAACAAAAATAAGAAATTAATTAATCTTACCATATAATTACAAAATTGTAAAGTTTTTCCTGTTTAATAGGATTTATATTTGTAGCATAAACAAACAGAAGTAAGGCACCACAGTTCTGCTGTTAAAAATGTGTTTATCAGATTTCTCTCTGACATAAAAAGCAATCCCAACCCCCACACAAAAGCTAGGTGGGTGGGTACCCCTCCCCCATCTCAGTTACTGTGTGCTTCTGAGAAAATATGGTAACATTCAGTAACCTCAAAGGTAGCTATAAGAGAGTATAGGAAACATTTTCCTCCTAAGCTCAGCACAACTCTACAATGAAAACTTTAGAAAGACACAAAGGATTAGTATTTTTTTTACTTTACTATCTTGTGTTACACATCCTAAACCTTACTGAAATAAAAGCGTGGTTCTAAATAAGGAGCAGCATTTCAAGATAAACATCAATTATTGTAAGTATACCTCCTGAATTCCATATGACCTATTTCAGCCAAATTTGTTGTAAATGTTAAAATTGGATTTCTAATGTCTGATTCTTTCTCTCATTCACCCTCAAACCATATCTCTGGATCACTAAAAGGGAAGTCACATGACTAAAGCAGTGAAAGAAAAAGAACGGTTTTCTTTCCTTTCTGGGGGAGGAAAGGAGAAAAAAAACACCCAAAACCTTTCTGCCGGAGAAACAAAAGCTTGGTATTAGCTGTCCAAGGCCATTCATGGGTGGGGCCTGCATGCCAAAAAGCTGTAATGAGCTGAGGTTAATCTAATGGGGGCCCACTTTAACCTTTCGAAGGCACCAACGCCCCCGCCCCAGGAAAACAGTATTCAACCCCCCCAGATCTACTGCAAGGGCACTCACAGGCATTTTACATAGGGCAGAACTGCAACAGGAAGATGGGGCATCATTCACCGTTGAGAAACAATGGATCCTCTTTGTTTTTGAGAATCATCTCTCACAGTGCTGCCATCTTTATTTAAAAAAAATACCATCCCTCCCCAGCACTATCTACATTTCAGGAGCTTCTTGAATAAATAGGAGTATCCGATGACTAGGCTGTTGGGTGGTCTCTAACGTCTTGAACTAAAGGCTGTATACTTTATTTGGGATGCAAAGATAAGGACAAAGTGTTGGATGTTTGTTTAAACCTAGGTTCAGTTTAAAAGTGGTTCCATCATTAACAGTACTTCACATAAACATATACTAATATTGTTTTAAGTGTCAGCATAAATATTACCAAACTTTTGAAGGAAAAAATGACCATAAATGAATCGATCCTGATTTGCTTTATTTTATTTATTAATTCTCTAAGCCAGATTTACAACATTCTTCTATCTTTCATTAATTTGCAATTGGTCACACTGGATCTTTACAATGGAAAACAAAACAAGATAACCCACATTCTCACTGAACTAATATTTGCATAATGTTTCCCTCTAAATCAAGGTGAAAAATATATAGCTATTTCACTTTCTAAATTAACCAAATTTAACTCCAATGCATTTTAATTTTAAAAACAACTGTCTTCTAAAACAAGTCAGATCCACAGAACAACGCTGTATGTGAGATATTATTATTTGGATTCTCGCAGATATTAAGTATTTTCAGTACTGTATCATGTGCTAAATTAGCTCACCTTTTAAAACACTTTAAACCATATTAAGAGACTAATAAAAAGAGAATCTTTGAATCGTCTACATCAATCACTACCACTTTTAACTAGAGGCAGAGGACTGGGTTATAAATGGCCCAAGGAAGTGATAGGCAATGAATAGCCCGCCCCTGACCCTGGCTTCCCGGGTTTGATCAAGAGAGCCTGCAACCTGAACCAAAAGGGTGCAAATTCCTCACCATTCAAAATTCTTCAATGGAGTGGGGGAGGAAACTGTTAAGGAAGAACACATCCAAATGCATCTGTATACAGACTGTGCCTTCAACTCACCCTCTGAATTATTCTGTTTTTACATACTAAGTCTATATTCATACTGAAATTATTCTATTGACCATCCAGATTATTATGTTAGAAAACTGCAATATATCATATAACCCATTTTAAATAAAACCTTAATCTGGCTCATGTTTCATGCAAAACTAGTCTTTATTTTTAAATGATTCACTTTTAAAAGTCAAATTAAGGACCAATTCCTGCTTCTTCTGCAGTCAATAGTTTTGCCACTAACTAGAACAGGAGCAGGATTGACCATACTGTGTCTTTGAATCAATCATATCATTTAATCAATATTTTTAAAGGAAACACTGTAGATCTGAAAAACAGGATTCCAGGTGTTCTGCTCAGTATGCTGGTTTTGGTAATAATCAGCTATTATTCATACAGTTCAAAGTGACATGTTTGGAGAAAAATATGCTTTAAGTGAAAACTATTCCTGAAGTAATTCAATTAAAATATCCTTTTGAACTAGTGGAGTTACTAACAGCATTTAACCCCCTTAGATTGCAGCACTGTCATTATAAAGGCAGTACGAAACAAAGCCATTTTTATATAGGCTGAAGAAGCATGTACTACTTGAATATGAATATCACAAAATGTATGAGGAATAAATAAAACATTTAGATCAAGGAAATCAGAGATCTGTGTAAGAAGTCAGAGGGTGAAAAACAAAAGGTCTCATACTCAACACTCATCCATATAATACTCCACTGCAATCAACAGAGATATAACTGGTATAAAACTGGTGTAAGTAGAGATTCAGGCACAGAGTATCTACAACAAGTAAGGGACAAAGAGATACTATACTTCTTTGGGAATGCAGTGGTCATAAATGGGCAATGACTAACAATGAAGTACTTCTGAAAATAAGTATGGTCTCTTCAATTACTTTACAAAGCATGCTGCATGATAAAAAACTACAAATAGTAAAGATGGTTAGACACATTCACTTATTGAAGTTTTGCAAGATGCAAAATATTCTCTTTAAAACAATATAAAAATTATATGTTTTTAAATGTTTAAGCAATTCAGATCTGTTTAAAGTGATTTATTATAGCATTTTTGGCAATCATTTGGATTTACTTTACTACCTTTTGACAAATACAATCCTACGCTGATTTTTAAAGTAAAAATTGATACTATAAATGTGGCTGGAAAGCTACATATATATTTCCAACCACAGTTTCTCATCATTTGCTTTACAGAAATGAGACATTTCAACAACTGAACAAGTGTTATTCACAAAGAAAATGTTTGTCAATAATCTTTTTTTACTACAGTTATTTAATATTGAATATCTTCTAACAAACAAATTCAACTATAGTTCTGAATAAAAATGACCTGCTAATGTTCTTATACAGAGATTAAAAGAACAAATTATCTTTCTGCCATTTTCCACAATTTGGCAATAATGCAAATGTGCCTCATCTAAGTGCCTAATAATGAGCTGTATATTACAATTAAATACACAATGTATGACAAAAAGTTATACAAACAAAAAGATAGTAAATATATTCATCTCACAATAAAATACTAGTAAGATTCTTTCTCTGAAAATGTAAATAACATAAGAGGGTCACATGCTACTTTGTATGCACATTCACAGCTAAATGTACTAATATACATGTATGTAAACTTATATTCATGCAAATGAAATGACTATAGAATTAATTTCCTTTCCCTTCTGCTACTTAAAGGCTGTGAAGCACTTGCTTAAACTCTCTCTGAAAATTCACAGAGGTATATAGAGAGTGAGTAATGATACCCACACCCCCAGATTTAAAAAACGCTAAATGCTTACTTGATAGGAAACTCATGTTTAAAATACCTCATTTTCCTCACTGCAAAAACTCCTTGGGTGAAATCCTGGCCCCATTAAACTCAGTTGGTGTTTTTGCCTCTATTTTAATGAATTTAGTATTTTACCCTCTTTGATTTCAGCAAGATGAGGTTCTTAAAGTATAACTACAATGTACTGGACTGTCAAAGATTAGTTTTAATGAAAAATATCTAATTAAAGGTGAGTTAAACCTTTTTTTGTTTTAGAAAATTATTTCACATTTTACAATTGTTAACAAAGGGAGAATATGAATCTTGCTACAAAATAGTGGCATCATGATATACCAGAAGGCAATAATTTCATGTCAATTAGTTCAATATTTCTCAAGAGAATATAACTTACTATAACTAAATTTCACAATGGAACTAATGAGCTCAATATTGTTTAACTCTCGCTTTTTGTTCCTACTGAAAATGATGCATATATCCATCTTATATTGAACTAAACAAACATTACTAAGTGAAACAGTCTGTAAAAACAAATATGAATACATAAGCATTACATCATTTTGAACACAAACAGCTAGTTTTTTGTTAATTGATTGTCTTCAGTACTGATACCTATATGGAATTATTCTAAACATAGGCTTATTAAAAAAGGAACACACTTATCAGTTTACATTAAAATACTAGACTTACTCTTAAAAAGTCATAAGACTAAAAACTCTCATAAGAATTCCTTTTGTTTTTTCAAAGGGTTGTTATTTAAAATGCTACCATGTTAGAGCCTGATCTGAGAAATCTTTATGCAAAGATATAGTCCTCAATTTAACGGGTCTATCCAAATGAGAAGGGCTACCCATGTGACTGGAGACTGCAAGATTAAGCCTGTAGACACAAGCATTACAAGCATAAAATGGCATGGCCTGTTTTCATTAAAAACAAACAACAGTAATATTTAAACACTCCTCTTTACATACTCCTTAAAATTTACAACTAGAAATTAAATAGCTGTAATACAAAAAATAAATCATTCCCTATAAAATGATATATTATTTCAAAATGTATAGATTTATTTGAGGAAACTATGTCCAGGAGGACTGATTTTTCCTAAAGGGTTTTATTCTCAGTGAAAAACAATATACTAATCGGTTTATTTAAAAGAAAAAGATTTTGTGCTCAAAATACCTTCACAGTATTACAAAATAACATCCATGAACTTTTCTATTACACATTAAAGTTCAATTTGCAGAAATATTTTTAAAATGGCACTTAAAAACTTACTTACTAAAAGAAAACAGTGCAGCTATGCATATATATGTGTTCATAAAAATACATATCCATTCATAGAGTAACATGCTATTTTGAGCACAGTATTCTGATAGTGTTCAATGCTCACAGAAAATTACGCATTTATATCTGAGATTTAAAGGGATACTCTCAACTTGAATATTCTGAATTAGACTGACTCAAATTCCATCTTCTAGTAGAGTTCACTTTAAACAATATGTCCTGTGGCTGATTTTTTTAAAATTCCTTTAAAAAGAGCGAGGAAGGAAGAGAGGCTTTTTACACCCTATTGATGTAGATGTTTATAAAGATCTTTTCAGCAAAGGACAAATGAAGTGTCACTTACTATACAGGAAAAATACTGAAATTGTCTTTATGCAAAACACTGTCAGAAGTACCAAATAAACTGACAAAGGAAAAAAGAGAAAAATTCCACTTTAGTTAATCATAGAACTGGAAGTGACTCGAGGTCATCGAGTCCAGTGCCCTGCCCTCACGGCAGGACCAAGCACTGTAGATCATCCCTGACAGGTGTCTGTCTAACTTGCTCTTAAATATCTCCAGTGATGGAGATTTTTCAACCCCTTAGGCAATTTATTCCAGTGTTTAACCACCCTGACAGTTAGGAAATTTTTCCTAATGTCCAACCCAAGCCTCCCTTGCTGCAAGCCCATTGCTTTTTGTCCTAGCCTCAGAGGCTAAGGAGAATAATATTTCTCCCTCTTCCCTGTGACACCCTTTTAGATACTTGAAAAGTACTATCGTGTCTTCTCAGTCTTCTCTTTTCTTAACTAAACAAGCCCAACCAATTTTTTCAGTCTTCCCTCATAGGTCGTGTTTTCTAGACCTTTAATCATTTTTGCTGCTCTTCTCTGGATCTTCTCCAGTTTTTTCACATCTTTCTTGAAATGTGGTACCTAGAACTGGACACAATGCTCCAACTGAGGCCTAATCAGCACAGAGCAGAGTGGAAGAATGACTTCTCGTGTCTTGCTCACAACACTCCTGTTAATGAATCCCAGAATCATGTTTGGTTTTTTTGCAACAGTGTCACACTGTTGTCTCATGTTTAACTTGTCATCCACTGTGATCCCTAAATCCCTTTCAGCAGTACTCCTTCCTAGATAATAGCTTCCCATTCTGTATGTATGAAACAGATTGTTCCTTCCTAAGCAGAGTTCTTTGCATTTGTCCTTAATCTAGGTACTGCCTATAATTATAGTATGTACACATTTTCATCTTGATAGTGTTCTTTTAAAGTTCTCTGTCCTCAAATCATCCGCAGTACATTCATCTCTCAAACCTTTCCTCGTGTGAGTATAACATGACTACATTATAGTCAATAGAGATATGTAAGGGTTTGTCTAACCAAGCTTTTAATTACCATGTTACTTGTCAATGTCCTCCAAACTGTACTTTGTTTCATATCTAAAGCAACCACCTTGAAAGCAGAGTCTATTTTAAGAAAATTTTGATTACTGAGATGTACATAGTCAAAACAGTCTAACTAAATTATTCACTCAAGAACCATGCAGAAATCTTTATGTTTCTGATGGAATAATATCTTCTAAAGAGAAACACTCATTTGGATTAAAAAACAACACTTCATTCAAAGTCCTACTTGGCAGAATTGAATGGCCGCCACCAGTGGGGCTGACAGACTCACTTGCTCCTGGAAAAGGTTGGCGGGGGCAGCTCTCTGCCCCTGGAAGGGGCAGTGCTGGGGCTAGCTTCACCCTGGCAGCATCAGCACCACTGAGAGTGTGCCATACCTATCCCAGAAAGCGCACAGGGCGCTGGCTGTTGCCGCTGCCAGAGTAGCAACAGTGATGGCCGGGAGCTCTGGGCCCTTTTGAATTGCTGGGCCCTGGGGCAACTGTCCCCTTTCGTTCCCCCACCCTCCAGCAGTAGACCTGGTCACCATCTCCTTGTAAACAAGTATTTACTGAGTACAGGTTGTACCTCCCTTAACTGGGATTTTGTGGTCTGGAATGAACCATGGATGTTTCTAGACCACAAAGCCCAGGAACAGGGAGGTCTGGTAGTGGGGCAGGAGTGCCATAGGGAGCACTGGTGACTCAATCAGGAGCCCATTGTGTGTGGGGGGGGAAAGGGGAAATAGCACTGCGGGGAATTCTGGCCCCAGCGGAGCTCCCTGACCCCAGCAGCCGGGAAGCTCCAGCGTGGCACTGGCCATGGCGTTCTGGTGATGGCTAAGGAGCTCCAACCCTAGAGACAGCCAGGGAGCTCGGCCCCAGTCCCAGAGCTCTGGCCCTGGCCCTGCTCTGTCTCCAGTGGCCCAGGAGTTCCAGCCACAGCAGCAGCCAGGAAGCCCCATCTATGGCGCTCTGGCCCCAGCAGTAGCGAAGCCAGTGGCATCTAAAGAGCCCTGGAGGACTGGGACAGCAGCACAGGCAAGCTGGAGTCCTAGCCTGGTGGCAGCACAGGTCATAAGATCCCACCCAGGTTTGACCTGCAATTTTGGGGCCATTCTCGTGGCATTTCCCATTTGAGGAAAACTCCACCCCTCAACAGGATGGGGGGAGGGGGAAGTCAGCAATGTTCCCTCTAATCTTCCATCCATGTGCAGATTTTTTCTGTCTGTGTGTGGAATACTTTTTTTATGTGCATAGAAGTTTGTGTGAATGTGTACCACAAACAGAAACCAAAAAAAACCCAAACACCTAGCTGTGAGTGCTCTGCTAATCACCTGGGCAGCATTTGAATTTCTCCCAAGTGGCTGCACAAGTGAACATTTTACAAGGAATACTGGGTGTCAGTCCATTTGGGGATCATCGCACAAATTTCTTCTGCCATCCTTCCTTCTTGAGGGAAAGGATGACCTGAGTTTAGGTAATTTTTCAACAGAAAAAATGAAAAATGCCTTATCACCGAGTTTTGCATATCTTAATTAATCAAAACAGATTGGCAGATTAGTGGTCTACTTATAAGTTAGTCATATGGGACTGCAAATAGCACATGTATATTGTATGAGAAAATAGAACGTAGTAAGTAGGATGTAAAAAGTTATATAAGTCTGGTCCATGAACTTGTGATCTATAACATCTTAAATTATATAATTTAAAGGACCAGTATGCAAATTTTAATTAAAGACACTGGACCAAACTCAATGCTGATTTATACTTTATGTATCTCACAGGGACTAAATCAGAACAAATACAGCTGACTATCTTTAAAACACAAAAAAGCTATGATTAAACAACGTTAAGAGTTTGTCCACACTTGAAATGCTACAGCAACACAGAGGTAGCACTTCTGTGTAAACACTACCTAAACTGATGGGAGAAGCTCTTCCATTGGCATAAGTAATCCACTTCTCCAAGAGGTGGTAGCTAAATTGCTGGATGAATTCTTACATCAACTCAGCCCTGTCTAGTCTAAACTAGGAGTTATGACTGCTTCACTACACCATTCAAGGGTGTTTATTTTTTTGTGATAACCAAGACAAAGGGTTTGAATTAAATGCAGAACAGCAATAAAATTCATAGTTTAAAATCCATTCCTAATCCACCATGTTGGCTGTAGGCATTGAATGGGTTTGAAAAGTCAACAGAACTGGTAAGATAGGTAGGCAGAATTTAGCCCTTCTGTGTGGCAATACCTAAGAAAAAACATTGTAAAATGATTTATGTATATTAAGCTTGAATTTCTGCCTGTGATTCAGCTCAGTCCCTGTGACATAGATCTATGTGATTTCTTGACCTCATTGTTTATGGCAGCTTAAAAGAAACCATGCAGAAACAAGAGGAGATGTGCTAATGACTGATTTATCTCATTATTCTCTAGTTTCACATCAACAATGGCTAACTCTTCAAATGGCCAAATTGTGTGGTTTAGATCACATAACTTTAAGCGTATATAACATCAATACAGGTCAAATTATTAAACACTAGGAATCCATATGGGCCTGATCCAAAATCTACAGAGGCCAATAGGGTCATTCAATTGATTTCGGCAGGTTTTATATCGGGCCTTATGTGAATTTGTACATTCCAAATATCAAAAGCCCCATAAGCATTCTTGAGACATTACTGCATGCACACAGCAAATGTTTTTAAACCTGATATTTCAACCAATACTGTATTTTTGAAAGTAGCCTATTAGGTAGACCAACATTTTTGAGTAACACCTTACAAATTGTTAAAAACAAAGCAGTTTAAAAGGTTGTGCACAGGGTTAATTCAGAGAACTAGGCACTTCCATACTTCAAAAATAAGAACATTCATATTTATTTTAGTCTGTTTACACATGGGATAATACTTTTATACTAAATCAACTGAGGGGTAACTTTTCATGTAACTTGATATAACCATGAACAATAGGAAGTTATAACAGAAATACAAATTCCATAAAACAAATGAAAGAATTCTCAGGGGTTTTTTGAGCCAATTCCATATGCTAATTAAATTTTTTTTCAAATGACTCCTTAAAGCCAAATATCCTAATTAATAGATAAAACATTTAATATTGCCACTTTACTTTATATAACGTTTGATAAGGGCCTACATCCTGATGATTTTATTCACTCAAATATGCGCACAAAGTAAAAAGGAACTATTAATATGAGTAAAGTATCATAGTTCATCTGCACAAAAAATAAAGAGGATTTACAAAGGAAAACAAAAAACAAAGTAGCTGGAATTGTTTTAATATTCAGAAAATATTTATATTTCAAATAAAACAAAAAAATGAATTAATGTAACATTTATTTGTATACTACAAAAATATTTTAAGGATAATTTATCCAACTATATTTTCTTTGATTGGGATATGGATTTAAGTTTATTTTTTGTTACATATTAAACAATAAAAAACATATACATTTCATAAACATATTAAATGTAACTAATGAGAAAGCACAGACTACTGTAATGCAACAAACACCTGAAAAAGAATGATTTCGGAAACACCTCAACATAAATATTAGCTCAGACATATTATAACAAGCAACTTTGATATTTTCAAAGAAAAATTTTTATACCAACTCAAAGGAAATGACTATACTACACATTATAAACTTGTCATTTCATAAAGTCTTATTTTTTAAATTATAACAGATTTAAACACCGATATTTAATAGGAAAAATATTTTAAAAAAAATGTCAAGCTCTATCCTGTTAATATATTGATATAGTTTTGGTAAAAGTATTAAATATATGAACACATAATATTACTACATTCTGTTCTTCAATATTCATACATTTATGGGAGACATAATTTAAACTGTTCATTAGAATGAGACATTTTAAAATAAATCTTTTTGTCAAATGAGATGATCACAGAACTAAATGTGATCATTAACTCAAGAGTTACGTTCTCCATACTAATTAAGATATTTCACAGCTAATTTAGTGACAGCTTTCTTGTACTACCACTTAAATAGAATCAGAAAAACATAAGTATTATTTTTTAATACTGGATAATCTAAAAACTCACACTGTTACAATAATCCATATTATTTTCTTAAACCAACAGCAAAATATCTTTAATTTATACATTAGAATGCCACAGGTGAGGGCAGATCCTGCAGACACTCAAAAGAAATATGTCAGAGTACAGATCTGGGCTAGATTGAATCTACATGAAGGATGGAATTTGAAGGGCCAATTAACTCTGTAGCAGAATTTCCTGAAAGTCTTCCTCTGTGCTGAGAGGCTCTTCAAGGAGGTATGGATGCAGCCTCTCCTACTGTACTGATCTCCAGCATCCAGAGGAACCCCTATTTCCTTTATTAGCTATCACTACTAACTCCATCCCCAATTGGAGCTATGTTCTCACACTTCTGGTTTTTTTGCAGCTATGGAAAAAAAACCTACTGTATCTGTAGGGAAGGGGAAAGGTTGATGGGCAATGGTGTCACCCTAGAACTTTGGCCTTGACTATATTAGATAACCACAATAGCTATACTGGCATCCCCCTAGTGGAGATGCAGCTTATACTTACTCCTCCCTCCCCCCCAGAATTGTTTATATGCGCTTCTGAAATGAATTAAGCTATAACAGAAAAAAAAAAACAATTTTACAGATATAACTGTGTCTACAAGTAGGAATTTTTGCAAGTAAAAAAATATTGTCAAGATTCACGGTGCTCACTGATATTATGGTGTTGGTGTAAGTTTCTTTTATTGACCTGACCTGACCTGAGTAAATAATCCTTGAAAAATATTAAAGGGCAATGGTCAAATGAATTCTATAATTGATCATTCAATTGACTCATTTTCAAAAAAATCCAGTTTCTGGAAAAGCATCCTTTAAACCACAGGTCTATTTTGTTTAGATTGCCTTAAGAAATGTTACAAATGTTCTTTTGCTGCCTTGTTGATATTTATAATGGGCTCTTCAACAAAGGAGTATAAAACCAAGAACCTCAAAGATATTTAGGCAACTTCCATTGCAATAAATGGGACTAGGTGTCTAAATGACTTTGAAGATCTGAGACTAAGTAAGGATTTAACCTTGCCTCCATTGGCATCATCTTGAGTGGCTGAAGAGGGGACACAGATTCTAAACAAAGTGTAGTTAAAAGCACAACCACAAAAAGGGGATATATTTTATTTTCCACTAAATGTTTTCAGTTACAGTAACTGTATTAGGTACAAAATTTTCACACCAATGTGATTTACTTAAGAGTACAAGGCTGTCTTTTCACTGTGAGTATGAAGAATGTACAGAATGGAGCCCTGACCCCAACTGGGACTTTTGGGTCCTACCCTAGGACAAATAATAAAGAACAAAAAATTCCAAGTTGGTTTTCTTTTAATGTAGGCATATATATTTGCTTGGATACTCTTTACATATAAAAGGTAAAAAGGGCTTCAGACAGAATTGCTCCCCCTTCCCATCATCCCAAGCTCATACACGACTTCCTCAGAGGAAGGGGAATTTATATTTTGGAGAAGGATCTGTACACTTGTGTTCCGCTCTGCTCATGGAAGGGAGCATTTGGTCCCAAGTATTTGGACCAATACTACCTATTGTAGGTCCCCTCAAGATTTAACAATTTATAATGTACTCCTAGAAACATTTAATATTTACAATTGCTTAGGATGACAGGAGTTGATCCTACGGCATTCACTTCAACTGGAGTCTTTTCATTGGCTTTGATGGGATCCCATGCTGCATAAGTGTCTTAAGATTAAAAATGGACAAAGAAGTTCACTGTAAATGTAAATAGATTATGTTCGGAGGCAGATGAAGGCTCCCTAACTAGCATTCCCAAAGGAGAGGTTGGTTCAGTTAATTGTGAATTATAAAGTAAACATCCATTCAGATTTTGTGTGGTTTATCAGAACATAATCACCATCACACAAATCCCTCCACTAATGTTCCCTGTAAACTGGGTACTTGAGTGGCCACTCAGGAGAAATTCAAGTGTTCCCCAGCTGATTAGCAGAACGCTCAAAGCAGGCAGCATATGTTTCTATTGGTGGTGCACATCCACACATGCATTGGTGCACATAACAACATTTATTCTTCATATGGACAGAAAAAATGAGAGGGAACATTTCCCTCCGCCCAGCAATTTAAAGCTGTTTCCAAACATCTAATTTATACACTGTTTACCAGGTTTGAAGGGAGCAACTATGCTCCCCAGGAATCCTTCATCAGGTGTTCATTCTTTCAGCCTCTCCTGAATCCTCCCATATGACATTCCATGATGGCCCTGGGCTCAAGACTGCCCATACAAGTCATAAGCTAGATTCCCAATGATTAGACTCAGGCCATTCAGCAAGCCTCGGTATCAATAACTAGACTCAGAAATTTTGGAGTTCAAGCCTGTTCCCTCTAATACTCTTCATACCAACAGACACACATTTGCATCTCACTTGCTCATTTACAGGATCTTCTCTCTCTGGCTCCTCAGGTACCTGCCACCATTTATATTTAGTTGGGGGTTGGGTTTTTTTACCCGCAAAAAACACTTCAGAGACTGCTATCCTCCTCAGGGACATGTCTCTGTTGCACACAGCAGGGGAAAATGCTCTGTTCCATTCACCCCATTTGCTCATCAAAACTTCTAATCACTCTCTACAAATTTTTTAAGCTCTAGTCATGATATGAAAGAGATGTTCTGGATCACTAAGGCTATGTCTACATTGCAGTGCTATTTTGAGATGCCATAGATATCCCAAAATAGCTATTCCGCATCTTTTGAGTGCGCCCATTATTTCAAAATATAAGGGGCTCGCTATTCTGACATCCCGGTAGACCTCATTCCACAAGGAGTAAGGGACGTTTTGGAATAGCAATTTATTTTGAAATAAGTGCTGTGTAGACAGCGCCAAATTTCTAAATAACCTATTTTGAAATTGACTCAAAATACAATTTGCGAACTAAGGGTGCAGTGTAGACACACCCTCAATGTATCCCCCTACAAAGACAAGATCTAACCCTTGACATTAGGGACATTAAATGTGCTAACTTATGCCTAGTTCTGGATGTCTTTTACTCTTAAAACTTAGCTGATATCAGTAGCACATCTGGATACAAAAGAAACACATGATCAGGTACTTAATCTTAAAGAGACAATCATCTTAGAATCTAGCACCCAAAGAAATGTTGAAAACAGATTCTATTTCGAGCATCATATCTGATCCTAAATTCCCCAGTCAAAATATGTTTTATTTATATGTTTTTACAATGACATATTATTTTTTCTTTCTCACTTTCCAGGGTTATGTGGAAGATCTACTGAAACAACAAGGGAAAACAATACAATTTACTATATACAAAGTGAGGTCAAATGCACAAAGTAACTAAAGGAAACAAAACTCCTCAGATTTCTTCCAGCTGCAGTAGTCTTAAGTGTAACAATAGCAGTTAAAATGTTTTAGATAGAAATGTGAGGTTTTAGCTCATTCTAGACCTTTAAATACAGATATAGAAAACATCCTATTTTAGGTTTCTAAATCCTTACACAAAAATCAATCCCATTCATACAGTCATTTTGGAAAGCAGAACCAGACTCTCATATAGGACACCACCACTAGCTACAGTTTCTAAACAAGACCATCTAGGCAAGGACTTTAAAATTCAAAAACGGAGCATAAAGTTAATGAAGCTCTCACATGTAATAAACACTTATAAAGTGTGTAACACATTTTAAACCAGCAAAACTGATCTTTTTTGTGTGAACACATAAACAATCTTATTAAGCACTTTCAAAGTTAAACCTTCTTCTCTAGGTAAAAGAATAATTGGAGCTGGAAGAGATCCTAAGTCAGAGTTCATCTGCCCACCCCTCCCCCGCACTCTACCCCTTGTTTAAATATATATATATATATATATATATATATATATAAACATCTTTGCCATTAAACAAACTTCAGGAAACAATACTTTCACTGTAATCTTGGGGCTTCACCCTCATATATAATTCCTTTTAGATTACAGAACAGTAGAAGTTTTAAACTGCTGTACACAAAAATCACAGGAGTTTTCTGTCACTGCACACACACTAGGCCCAACTCTGCCCTCTGATAAATGCATACATCTCACACTAAAGACAGGGTCTTTTATAAAGCAGCTAATGTGGAATGTAAAGTGCAAAGTGATACTAATTTGATATGGTACAATTCCGTTGAAGTCCACAGAATTACACTATGTAGAATATGGTCCTTTATATTTACTCTTATAAATAAACGATGGTCCATTAATGCAATTTGAGTAAGGTGTGATTCAGAAACAAACAAACTAGTTAACCTATAACTTCCTTCTGAAAATAACGAACAGCTCAAACAAAAGACATGAAGATGTTGAATACATGGAAAGGCATGTGCAAACCAAAACAGAAAAGGAGCTGAGTGTAAATATTTACAAATGTACTCTTCTTTAATTATAATATATAAATATAGAGAGACCTCTGGTATGTTCCATCTGAAATAATGTGTATAGCTCTAAGTACCTCATTACCAGAAAGATAATGACAACCTGACCACAGTTCAGAGAAGATCAATCAAAATCAGAGTGCTGAAGGGAATAACTTAAAAAGAAGAGTTAAAGTTCAATACTGCAACTGTGTCATGCACTGAACCTTCACTGACTTAAAGAAGTATAGGCTCTAAAAAGATCTAAATATGCACAGCTGAGTTAAGCGATGACAAATGGAAAACATGATTACAGTCCACACATAACTGAGAGTGTAAACACCAAGGGAGATAAATTATTTACAGTACTATAAGTAAATAGAAGTGGGTATAGTAGGATGAAATTATTAAAGGGAATTTGAACTAAATATAAGGAAATTCTTCCTAACAGCAAGATCTTTTAGGCTTTAAATTATTTCTCAAGTGAACGGGATGGAAAATCCCATAATTTGGAATATGTAAAGCTATACTACACAAAACACTAGAAGTGTATTTATAGGGAACAATCCTGTATAGACAACTAAATTATGCAGTGGGTTTTTCCTATACTTAATTTGCAGGATTCTCGGAGATATAGTATCTAAAAAGGCTGTGGAGAAGCTGTATGTAAGCTATGCTCTTGTACCTATATATGTGCTGGAGTAGAAGTCACACTAGTTCTAAAATAATATACAGCAATTTATCCTGATAAGTTCATAATATGACTGCAAAGCCTTTCTCACATGAGCTATTCTTCTGACTTCAGTAGTTGAATGATTAAGAACTCATTGCTTGAGTACAGCTTTGGAGGATGGGCCCCACTGAAAATACAGATTCCAGACTCTCTTTTAACAGCAAAATCTTCTTTGTATAACATTTCAGATTTTAAAAAGGACTTTGGTTATTGCTACTATCCATCCACTAGTGACTACTGTCACTTTCAAATCAGCTACCCAAGTAGCACAATGTATTCTGTAATAATGAAGTATATGAAATTCAGACACAACCTGAGTTAGGCATCACTTCTTCCCTTCTTCCTCCCTCCCCCACCTTACAGTAAACCTTTGGGAGAAAGAAGAGACCAATGTCACCAAAAGCCATGTATTTAATTAACATTTCACCAAGAAAAAAACAAAATGGGATATATTAAAATACTTTCTTTGGTGTAATGGGAGTGATTAATTATGAACCACTCATAAATTAGCTCATTAAGACATATATTTGAGAAAAATCCCAAATTACTATGCTATCTTTTACGGCATTGCTTACTACCAGAAATCTTTAAATCCATACAAATATTTATGACATGTAGATTAGTATAGTATCTACAAACATTTACACTTGAAATTATTACCTCCTGAAGACACTAGCATAACTCACATATTAGCTTATTAAATGTCCACATCTTCTGTGACACAAAAGATAAATAGGTTTCAACATTTCCTACAATTTTATGACATTATCTTTTAACTAGCTGTGAATATTTTCCATTATGTAAGTATATTACGCATTACGTGTTTTAAAGTATCAGTGTCAAAATCCTACACATAACAGTTAACATTTTTCTGCAGTTACATAGCTCTAATAATACTGCTCCCCAATACATTTATTAATAAAATTGCAGTCCTTTAGACATTTGGTATGTTTTAATATCTTTAACAAATAGAACAAAACATAAAGTATTAAACAGAAGACATTATTTTCATTTCTTTTTTCTAAAAAGCATGTTTATGCAATTGCAAAGAGCAATTACAAACCTAAAGAAGGTGTATGGGGGGGGGGGGAGGCAAGGAAACTGATAGCAATCAGATTTGACAGTGGATTTCAGTAATTCAGTCTCATGAAAAGCGGCAGCAAAAGACCTATTTCATTCATGTCTGACAGTGCAAAGCAGGAAGTGCAAGAATTTAAAAATAAGAATTCCTGTTACATTAAAAATAAAATCTATATTTCATTTCATAGTTATCCCTGATTCCACATGAAAACAGATAATACTGGTGAGTAGGCCCTAGAAGCAAGAAGACCTATCACAATAGGTCAAAAATCTTCCCCTACCCAAACATCACCACAAAGCAAAGCAACATGCCAGCAGGCACCATTTCTTAGGTTGCAGTTACCTCCTATCAGCTTCATCCTAAATAAATTCCTTGAACATGAACAGTGAAAATAAGCCCAAGCATACAGTAATATGTGGAATAAGAGCATCACAATAGAATATCATGTAACAAAACCTCCGGCAAACCACTGCAAACGTCATAGAAAGTGGACAACTATGTTAAAAGTTAAGATGCCATTAGCTTTCTTGACATGGCCATAACCCAGTCTGAAATAGTCTCTTTACTTGGCAGATATTGATCTCTTTTTTTTTTTCCTGATCATCTGAATATTTTTGAGAAGGTTGATTGAATTCAAAATGTCATTGTTGCAATTTGGGACTAATACAGCATGGAGGGAGATATAGGCACACTGGTTTCTCACAAAGCATGTCAAGAATCTTTGAAGTTTTCAAAAATTCCTGATGATCATTTCTTGAAGCTGAAACTTTTTTACATGAAGACATTTGCTTGAGAGTTTCCATGTACAAAATAAGGCACCAACCAGGTATGTTAAAAAATATAAATAATAGACACATGTCTTTATGGTCAGTGCCCTTAAGGCTTAAAGAGATAGTGTCCTTAGTTTTAATTACAACTTGATACATTTTCCAAAAGAGATTTAACCCTCCCCTCCCACCCACACATTCACAGAGACTGATGTCACATATTGTCAGAGGGATGTTTTCATGTCTGTATTACTACAAAATCAAACTACAAATTACATTTACTTTTCCCAAACTAATCTGGGATGAATTACTTTTTAAAATTGTCTAATTTTATAGGAAAAGTGTTACAAGAAAAATATGTTCATATCCAACCTAAATGCCAAATTTACTTATTTACCCTTTCCCATGTTTGTTTGTTTGTTTTTTAAAAACACCTTTGCACAGAGGAACCTATCTGCTCCTAAGCAAATGACATACCTAAAAAGTTTAAATCTTATTAAAAACAGGATGTGAGATTTAAAACAATTCAGAAGGAAAACTTTGTACCCGGCACAGCATTGTTATGAGATAAAATATTCTTTTGCCCAAAACACCAACTATGGATACCGATCTTATTTGAATTTAGAGGGTGATGCAAAGATAGCCAACCCCTTCTGACAGCAGTTTTTAAAATATCATATAGATACAGATGTATCTAAATATCTAAAACGATAGTTTCCCTTCCAGTGTAACTCGATCACCATTCAACTCAGTCCAAAAGGGGAGGGATTGAAAAAGACGGGAGACAAAAGTTGCTCTTACTTGGTGTACAAAAACATCAACTGGAGACTCCAAGGGGTTTCCCTCCCGGTTGATCATGGAGATGAACCCGAATCCCATTCGCACATTGAACCACTTGCAATGGCCTGTTCCGTGTAAAACCTGGGATTCTTCCTCTTCCTGCGCCGGCAACTTTCCGGGCTCGTCTCCACCTTTACTCGCCCCTGCTGAGGAGGAGGGAAAAAAAACACAAGATGCAAAGCAGAGAGTTAAATTCTGGTAAACATCATTGGCCATCCCATTGTACACAGGGATTACTAAACGGGTAGAGAAACTCACCCGCTTATTATAATATCAGCCCGTTTCCTATCCCTCCACGCAAAACCTTTAAAAACACACATACACACACTGCCCAAAAAGCACGCAGGCAAGCCGAGAGGAAAGCCCGCATATGCCCGCTCTCTTTCGCACTGAACAGCCCACGTCCTGTATCTACGTGTATTTTTCCACTTCACGCCAACTTCCAGCCACTCAACGCCCCCGAACACTCAACTTTACTTGAATATTGCTGGTTTAGGACCGATCCCATTTTCCAACAGAAATTCTTCGCTAAATTATTCTCCTCTTGCAAAGCGCGGCGGGGGTGGAGAGAGAATGAGCCCAAAAGGGGGCAGATTGCACAACAACTTGTTATTGCACATGCAGCGGCGGATCTAGGGCTATTTTCCAACGTGCATCCATCCCTCCCCCTTTTGGAATAACTCTCACTTAAAGTTGGGGGGACAGGTGTACAGGCGTTTTCTCATCCCACCCCTGAAACCGTGCTTAGTCGCACAGGAACAATTCAAACAATAGCCCCCTGAAAGCCTTTCAAGTTTGTGAATCGGTGTGGGCGGTACAGAACATTTTTGGAAATCCGTATCAATAGGTTTGTAGAAAGCCCCCCTTGCGCGATCTGATAAAAAAGAGAGAGTAGCGCATAGTGGGGTTAAAAAAGAGGAGGGGGAGGGGAAGAGAGAGAGAGAGAAATCACAGTAAAACAATAGAATAAGAAAATTAACCTTCGGCCATGTTGCCCCACGGGCCCTCTGCTTCAAATTCGTGAGATGAAAACTTTCCTTTTGGATCGAAGTGGTCTTCTGCATCAATCTAACATCCTGATTTTGAACGATCGCAAATTTAGCTCGCATGGTCTAATGTGCTTCCCCTCTTTTGATTTTTCCCCTTCTCTCTCCCTCAGTTTCTGGCCCCCTGCGCACACGTGACTTTGTCAATTACATGCTTTCTTGCAACTAATTTCACATCGAATCCTTAAGGGGTTGGCAGGAGTCTGAAGTAGCCAATCGCCATTTCAGCGTAGGATGACACACCAAAATAATTTATGAATGAACAAGAAAAATTGAAATACGAACTTGTCTTACATCTAATTTGCACACTTTACGGTAAACCGGGATGACGTATTGTGGGGGTTTCTATGCGCGTGTGTGCACACATATAGAGAGACACGTACAGCTCCATATGGAGCTACACCCCGCCCCAGACATATAACTGAGATTATTACTATATATGTGGTCAGTCACAGGGAGGCAATCTATTATGTGAACAGGCACACAAATAAGTATACATGATCACATATGCTCTGTGTGTATGCATAACCATAGAAGCACTATGTGCAGATATACACCTTACTACGCACATTGTGTGTACACAAATTATCTACGTATTTGCAGGCATTGCTACTTCCTTAATAAAAGTGGCATTTCAACACATGTGAATCATAACTGCATTTTTGCCTTTCAGCGACGTATTTTTTTTCCTGTAGACACGCTAGCCCAAAATCGACTGCTTCGTGGAATTTAGCAGCCTGATCACCTTATTTTAACGTAAACAGCGTAGGTTCCCAAGAAAACGTCCTATGTACTCTATGCAAAAGCATACACAACACACTTGGTGACGGCATATACGTTGACTATTTCATAGTCAAAAGAAACGCATACCGGAAACGCTATATCACCTTAATACGGTTCACAGTGTGTTGAGGTTTAGCGTTTCAAAACATTTTTGGAGGGGGATGGGGTGAGGGATTGCACTTCACAGGTTCCTCCGCCATCTCTTTCCGGGGGAGGGGATGTGATTAATGACTTCCTAAATAAGAGCCCAGTTTCCAAGCCTAGCATTAGAGTGAACCTCAATCAGCAGCGATTGTTCTCCAGGAGCATGGTGGTGCTGGTGCTGGAGGAGGATGAGGAAAGGCTGAAAGAGAAAAGGAGGATTTGCTAGGGAGGAGGAAGGCGAAAAAAAGAAAAGGAGGAAGAAGACAAAAGGAAGAGGAATAATGCTGGGCTGGAGACTGCAGTTTTAAGTCTCCAGTACTAGTGTGTGGGAGAGTGAAACATACAAAAGAAAAAAAATTACCTAACGGGCTTCACTATTCACTAAGCATTGGAATTCTCAGGTACAGTAGGAAAAGAACACATACATCATTTCTACTATTGTACTTAGTATACAACGTGTTTCAGATAATAAGTTTTTATATAGTTAGGAAAATATTAATCAAACGAGCCCATTTCCTTTGTTTTCTTCCTAGAAAAAAAGGACATGGATAAAATACATGCCCGTGCAGTTATGAAAAACATAAAACCATGCCCATTTTTTCTTGTGAGCAAACATCCAATTCATTGCACAATCAGAAACTTAGATTTGGTGACTCTCCTGCCCCTGTAACATTTAAAAGATAGATTATGTACCTTATTAAAATCCGAGAAAACTGGGTTTAATTATTTTCTGATTGAAGTGGCATTACCCCACCTCTCTACTCTCTTATTGCATCCACAACAAACAGAAATAAATAAAAAGTCAAAACGACAAACTGTGACCCACCCAGATTTTGTACAATTATTTTATAAAATTGCAAATCGCTTGCTGTTTATAGAGATGGCGTCAAGCAGTCTGCCCAATTAAGCAAAACCCCTTTGCTCTGATGGGCCTGTTTACTCTTTTTGTTGCTTTTCAAGGAAAGTGTAAATCGCTCTCCTTTGTCTTTAATTTCTGTTTGAAATAATAAGGTGCCCACTTGAACATTTGTTAAAAAGAGGTGGGGGTAGGCAAAAGTGTAAAAAACAAGCAATCTGGCAAGTGGAGCAAAAGCTCTAAATCCTGAAATTCCTTTGCAGTCTTCAACCGTAAATTTCCTATAGGTTATTTCAACAGTGGAGGTCGACTTCCTACACTGACCTGCCTTACACATTTATGCAATAAGCTATTCCCTTTTTCGTTTCCTCTTCCTAATAAATGCAATTAGTTTACAAAGTTAAATCAGTATTCAACTCACTTTATGTACATTGAAAATTAAAAGCTAAATATTTCCCATTTATATGAGGACTGCTATATATGATTTCAATTTTGATATAATTAGTGGAAAAATAAGAGCAAGGCAGCTGCAGGGAATACATATTTAAAGTATTTTCTACAAGGAGACTGAAATAGACTGAAAGTGTGTATATGAAAATATCAAATATTTGATATGCCTTCGAAAACCAAGAGGCATCTATATACATGATTTTTTACAGTACTTCTTATAAGAGTGTGTATTTTTCTCAGATTGGTCTTCTCTCTTGGCATTTGGCTGAAAAAATGCTATAAAGACTAGACTATTGGTTTTACTCATTCTGGACACAAATACATCGAATTGATTTCCTGTATTTTATACAGAAATTGTCCTTTGTTTCCAGATAGTTTGATTTTTGTAAAAAGCATTGCAATCTTATGCTTTTTATCAGAGTAATGTGAGGAGTGTGAACACAGCAAAAGAAATGTGAATGTGAAAAGGATTTCCTGAGCTTCAACATATATGCTGATTTTGGAAATTATTCGGGGGAGGGGGCGAGGGGAACGGAATTTCACAAGTGGTTTTCACTGAGATTTTTCAGGCCTCCAGTATTAGTGGAATTAAGGTTGGGGTCACTGGACTGGTCACTGGTGTCAGATGTTATCGGCTCATTCATTTCCTGCAAGGGACATCAGCCTTTCAAGTTCTGCGGAAGGTAGAGAGCTGTTGCCAGCTGGGAACTCTCATTCCAAAATTCGTTCACAATCAGCCACAAACACTTATTTTAGCACACCCGGGTCGGGGAAATTCGAGGATCCCGGTCATATTTCACGCGTTAGAGAGATGCCGCTGTCTTTAACCTCGACTTGTTCTCCTCACACAAAACAAGCTTTTTCGTTGAGAGTATTACACGGAGAAAGAGTCGGATTCATGAAGCCGTTCTAGGGTTTCCTTTGGCATCAAACTCCCCCCGCCCCTCCCCGCCCCGCGCTCTGCTGCCTGTTTTCTAATTTGTCGTGTTTCTAAAACTTCTCTGGTTTTAATTTTTTTCTCATTTCCGATTTCTTTCAATGCCGCTTCTACTCCTCCCACCTCATGTATCTGAATCAAAACTCATGTTTGACACAGTGAAAACCGAGCTCTTCAGACAGCTTCCATGCCCCATGTTTTAAAAACACTCTGTAGTTCGGCTCCGGTGGCTAATCAAGAAAAGCAGGAGCGCGCGCCTCTGCCATTGCCCTGCGAGAACCACCTAGAAATGGGTTGGGGGGGGGGGTTCTTTTTGAACTAGTGTCATCGCCCGGAGCTGGAAGTCCCCAAATCCCCTTCCCAGAGCCAGCGACGGCCCATTCTCAAACGTGCCAGCCTGGGGGAGAGAGAGCCCGGGCGCGCTGCGCTTTGGGTCCTTTATTTTCGTGCAGCTCAGAAGTCCCTGGTGTTTAGCGCGATGGTCTCTATTAAAACCAGACCAGACGCTGCGGTTCTTTCGGAAACGAGGGGGAGGGGCAGCGCCGCGGCGGCTGGTCAAGTCACCCACCCATCTCCCCTCGCCCACCTGGAGCCAGATTCCAGACCTGGGTTGGGGCGCTCCTGGCTTTGCCTAGGCACCCACCAGACAAGCTGTTACTCTCCAAGCCTGGCCCCACGTGGAAGCCGGCGGCGTACTCCCGCCTTTCGGGTACCTCCTGCCTCCAGCCAACCCTGGTCTGCCTCCACCAAGGCAGCCAACTTTCTGCCCCGCCCCACGGCAGGGGATCCCCAAGGTCCCGCCAACTGAGCAGCGCAGCGTGGCCACCTAGGCGGAGCGGACCTGTTACGGGGTGTTTTGCTGCACTGCATCAGCCGCACCAGGCTATTACCTGTAGGGATGCCCCGCCCTGAAAGTTGCAAGTTTAAGGAAAAAGCTGGCGAATTCCCCACGCTCAGAAGCTGTTCTCTGCTGTGCATGTTCTCTTCTGTGCACACTCGGTCTGTCCCGCAGGATCGAGGTAGCTTAGCTGTTCCTTTAGCGGGGGGGCGGGG
>CM057847.1:114814504-114835249 GCA_030068395.1 Apalone spinifera
GGCGGGGAGCGGAAAAATGTGCATAGTGTCTGTGTGGCGGGGGTGCTAAGAACCACTGGACCATATATGATGGAAGCCACTTCAAATGAGGTGTGGCAGCACCTCTGGCACCACTGGGTCCAGCACCTTGTCTTTCCTTTAGTTTTTGAAGAATTCTGAGCCATCCATGTCATGATCTCCTGCTCTGTGCTCAGAGAATTCTCCCCTCCCCCGATAGTCTTCAAGCTCAACCTACCAGAGGAATGAATGAAACTTATCGCGGCGGCTAGAAGGCAGTAGGCGGGAGAAGGCAAGACAGTGTGGTGGGTATGACTGCTTTTCATGTCATTATGTGAAGATCACCATTACCTACATGACCCACCCCACCACACCACTTTCTATCATTCACCGTCGCTGGGCTGGCTATGTTGAGTCTCTGCCAGTGTTACCTATTCCTAAACTTTGAACATTCCTTCTTAGCCCTAATGTCAGATCCCTGGGCTGTGTACAGAAAGACAGCGAGAGGAAATTCAACGCCCTAAAGCATGGGTTCCCAAACTGGGGGGCGTGAAGAAATTCCAGGGGGGCGCGAGGCAGCAAAACATCTAGTTTTGCTGCCCCAGTCAGTTCCTTTTTTTCCTCAAGGAGTTTTGCTGCTATTTTGAGGGTTTCTCAAAAATCAAAAGGGGGCGTGATGCCGAAAAGTTTGGGAACCACTGATAAAGCGAATGAATTCAACACAAAATGGGGAACCTATCTTCTTTTCCCCATTTCACTGTTGTTTACGTTGATTTCTTTACCTTTTTCGACGACTATAAAAGTTAACACTTAAATGATGTCAGGTTGTATGGGTTTTTTTGTAAGAATTTAGGACTTTACTCCTCACCTTAAGTATTTCTTACAATGTAGTGGAAAATCTTATACTTTTTGACCGAAGACGCTTCTTGAGACTTATTTTAAAATTTAAATTAAATAAACCTCATTCCGAATAAATTGTTCTCTCCATAATTATAAACAATGGAAAAATCTAATATGCACTTGTATGTTTGAATACTAAGTTACTGGCATGTTATGCTAATACCTTCGCTATTTACATGCTTTACATTATTTTATTGTTAATTATCGATTCATGTAATGATCTGTTAAATATGTCAATTGTTTTCCAAAATTTATTAAATATTTTATTCAACCATAAAAATGGACAGTTAGCCAGCCATTTGCATTTTGATCACGTTAGAAAAAGTTAACGTCACCGTGCAGTCGAAAATGGTGACACGTATTTAACAACTTGATGCTGATCGCGTGGTTTTTTAAAAAAATGTGTCACGTAGGTGAATGACTGGAACCTATCCAATGTTTACGTCTGAACTTTGAATATGTTAACTAATAATTACCAGCCACGATTTCCTCTTCATTCTTGGCTAAAATGTATTTTATGTTTCACGTTCATAGGCGATGCTATATTAATAAATAAACAGAGTTTGGGGGAGGAAAGGTTAAAGTAGACGATTTTAAATAGTTCATGGTAACAATATAATATATTTTGATACTGAAAGTGAAACTGTTAACATTCTGGAATAGCTAACAATGCACTCTGCATTTTTGCCTGTAAAATTGATGGTTTGGAGAGGCATTATTAAAACACCCGAACCTATTCTAATCCTAGACGTAATCCAAGGGCATTAGGACACTGAGACCCTTCTAGAGCTCACTGCAGGCTGTGGCCTCATGTACATTAGGCAGTTTTTCAACTGCGGATTTGCAACTGATAAGGATTGCTTCCATGGTCAGATTTAAGGAGGCGCCACCGTAACTTGCGGAAAACGTGGCTATATGTGGGAAAACAGCCCTAAATGAAGCGTCCTCTTGTAAAATCACTCGCATTTCACTGACAAGTATTCAAAATAGATGGCACATAAGGAGACATTGTATGCGACACTGCATAGGTATAAGACAAGCCTAGAAAATAAAGATTGCAGCTGCTCCCCAAAGCCGTTTGGTCTCATCCTGATTTCAAGCTTCAGAGCAATGACAGCAAACATTGGGTTACGGCGCGCGAATGTGTGTTTAAGGCAGCGCTGGCCCACTGAGCAGGTAGACACGTCTCCGATACCCATTTTTGGTAACAACGCATACTACAATATATTGCTAACTATAAAGATTATGGGATCAGTTGTGCTCCCATATGCAGTCACCACCACCACTTCCAAAGGCAGCAGCCTGAAGCCCTAGGCAGAGGTATAATCAGAGGGTAGGTTTGCATTATGTAGCATGTATAAATACACGCGTAGCTCTCCATTGTGGTGAGAGGCTAGAGGCTATGGACGCTGGCTGCCCTTTAAATATTCGGAATGGTTCCAGCTGACCAAAGCCATCGCCTTAAACACAAGGCGTGGCTCGTGATGAAGCTTTTACGGAATTCCCAGCCTATTGTGCCTCTGGGCTACATTAGCCTCATGCAGCGGTATGGTGTTCAGTGCCCCAGGGAAGGGGATAAAAGAGCACCAGAACACCTCCACCCTCTTTTATTTGCTGGCTGCGTGACGTCAGGCGCACCTTACCGCCTCCTAACAGGCATGCGCCCAACACAAAAAAAGTAGCAACTGGAAAACAGCCAAAACCACGAAACTTCAGTGGGCAGCAGGCAGGAACGCCCTATGCTACAGAGCCAGAGCCAGAGCCGGAGCAGGGCTGGACGGACTCAGGCTGCAGGCTACTACGCCAACTCTTGAGAAGTTAAGGTAAGTAACAGACCATGCTCACGCTTTTTCCACACGCACGGCTATTGTGTTCTAAGGAGCCACCCAGCAGGCAGTGGGCAAATGGAGAAACAAAATGGGAACGGCGGGGGTGTTGCTGTAGGGAGTGTAGTTCGACTGAGTTTTCCCCGATGACCAAATTACAAAGTGAAATATGGGATTTGTTAGCGCAGCTTCCAGGGAATAAGATCAATGGAATTGCCTAACTAAACCTGACCAAAGGCAGTGAACCTTTTTTTTGGAGGGTTCGGCTTCATATGCCAGGTAAAATGTTTAGCAATTAAAGCGCTGACTGAAAAATAGACATAGGCAAGAACTATCTGTGAATGTGAGGATGGTGCAGGGTGACATGTTGACAGTCATTAAAAACCAATTTCATATCGCTAAAGATAGGTATCTACCCTTTCCCATCGCTCATATGTTTGCTATACTACTGTGTTGTTTATCATTAACAACTCGACCTGTTAGAAGAACTACCGTGTGTCACAAAGTGTCATTCTGGAATCTATTTAAAGATGTCTTTAAATTCATTACTTAAGCTCACAGAATGACTCCTCAGAATGAACACTGTATTGTGTCTTTCTGCTTCAGCCCAGAACACAAACTTCATTTACAAACGGTTAGACTAATCAAGAACTCCAAAATCAACTCTTGGGGGAAAATGATTTTTTTTCTTTCTAATTGCACTTTTCCATACAAGAATTAGATTCATTACAGTACATTGTTGTGGGAGTTGGAGACATGAAGTAGTTATCAAATACTAATTACCCAATCATATATGAAAAGTCAGCCATAAGACTTTAATATGCATATATTAAAAAAGACTGACCTGGGCCTGAGGAGACCTTCTTGAATGATCTCATCGTCTTCTGAGGAACCTAAAATCAGAGAGCTAAAGTCAGTACTAGCTGGCAAATTGTACCAGAGCACCGTATTTAATTAGCCCTTCTCCAGTTTAACGGCTCATTAGAAGGCCATAAAATGCCAGGACTTTGACTCTGTGAAGTGACCTGTACACTTTTTAACTGTTTTGAGACTTACCTAGATCATCAGAACCACAATTAGATAACCAAGACATGTAACAACTAGCTTGTTACAATAAGGGGGGGGCATGGGGTGGGACCTTTTTCATTTTTTTAAAAGACATTGCTGCATTAATAGTTTTCTTATAAAAGTTAATGAGAAAATCAAAATACACGGATTTGCTGAATACTGCAAGGTGTTGTTTTCACTTATCAATATTTTATCACAATAGGTAACTCAAGTACTAGTGGTTGTTGACTTTGCCATGCTTAAATTGTACACCTTAAATTCATAAAAGAAATTAGTCAGTTTGTGGCTTTACATATAATCAGAAAGACATTCAAAGGAAATATCTTGGAATCAATTTTTGGTCAAATTGTACTCAATACTAGAGGTCATAATATAAACCAAAGAGTATCCATAAGAAAATGCCTTCTCTTTGGTACAAGCAACATCCCAATTATTTGCATTTTAAACCAATGCTTACAAAGTCTCAATACAGTAACACAAATATTTGATCAGAAACCAACACACAATATAACTTTGTTGGTGCTAGATGTATTTAGGATCTACTTTCTCATTGAGCAGGAATTATATGATAATGCTAGCACAATGCCATGCAGTAACATAGTACATAGCACTCAAGGAAAGCCATTATTGCTCAGGCTGTGCAGATTGTTTAGAGCAAGGAAGATGAATATATTTGAACATGCACAAACTCACCTGCTACAAGCCTATGTCCTTTTTGTCTCCCTGTACCTGATTTGTATACACTCTAACTATCCATCCAAAGCAAATAAACCACTTCATATTGTTTTCTTTGGATATGAATTTAAATCTCTTCTCCCTTTAAAGAAAATGGAGATTTTTTTTTTTTTGCAACTGAAGAGAATGTCCTGACTGAGTCTAACCTTTCCCTGCAAATGTGTAAACTTCACCTTCCTACTCACTGTATGAATAGCCAAAGACAAGTGAGAATCAAATTTCTGTATATTAACTTCTTATCCTCTAGTTAACCCCACTTCTTTACAACATTAGCAACTAGAAAAGGTGATAGTCAGTTTTTCATTGCAGTGCAATTTTTCCTTCCTTCCCTCAAGTTTTTCTTCTGTGATCATCTATAACAAGTTCTATTTTCCAGTAGAGTTGTGTATAATTTTAATATTACCACCCAACCCTACTTTTATACCTTCAGCTATTAGAGCCCAATCCCTGTTTTTACTTGGCTCTTCTGCCAACCTGCAGCTGTGTGGCTTTTGTCTCTTGGATTTAGCTACATTATTTATGCAGCATAATAAAATATGCAAACACAGAGTAAGAGATCCCTTCCTGGCTTTGACAGGTGTTTTAGTTCATGGAAGGATTAAAAATAAAGTACTTTGGAAAAGAAATGTATTAAGAACTGCAGTAACTACAGAGATTGATACACCCAGAAAATTAGGTAGGATTTTTAAAGAAAACTTGTTTTTGTCACCTGAATGTATTTGAAAACATCATGTATATAAATATGTGGATATCATATTAACATCAGAACAGGTTATTATACAGAAGGTATAACCATTCTAAAAGATATGATGTTTCTTAATCAGCTACAGACGTCTTGCCATAGCAGTAATTGTAAGAAATCAAGTTTATAAAACTAACTTCAAAAGTCTGAACAGCCTAATTCTATTAAATTCTTAAAACTGAATAGTTGAAACAAAACTGGTTGTCATATATCTTATACATCATATTGACGGCAATAGGAATTTAATCACTCATTTAAATGGGAGCAGATTTGGGCCTTAAAGCAGTTAATGGTAAAAGTGATGATAGGTTAGTATTTTCGTACACTTCTATAAAAAACATTTCAAGCAAACTGGAATCTGCTAGTACAATTAATATTAATTTATATTAAAATTTAAATATGCTACACAATTGCTACTATAATTAATAAATGGTAATCAAGGTTTATATACTAACTAAGCCTACCATGAGGTTTTGGAGGAGAAATTATTCTTTGATTTAAAAGTATATCATTATTTTAACCATTTTATCCTAACCTGCTTGAGCAGAAACTACTCATAGGAATCAATTTGAAGATTGGATGCAATCATCACACAACAGAAAATCAAACCTACTGCAAGGAGAGTGAAAGTTAAAGGGACTATATCAGGTCAGAAATTACAGGTATAAAATAAGCTTTACCTTTGTAACAGATATCATGCTCAAAAAATTCAGGTTTTTCTCCTGCCACTAACTGTTTATTTGGCAATTTATTCATATTAGATATTAAAAAACAGTAAAATTCTTCACTCATGTATGTGTTTTGCTTTCCACCATGAACTACTTGTATAACCTTTACTCTTGACTCATGCGTAATGTACCCAAATACCTGGATTATAAATATCTAAATTATATTCTTAAATTAATTAACTTAAATTTGGGTAAGAACTGATTATGCCCTATATGTGTCTTACTACTTTAAAACAAACTTTGCATTTGTGGATAACCTAAACACTATACCCAGATGTACAGTCGTCTCAGCCTGTGTATTATATAGTTTTAACATTAGCTTTAATATTTTTTAAAAATTTGCCTATAATAAATGTATTTGTCTCCAGAAATTCTCAATGATGAACAAAATTATGAACAAAATGGCTATTTTTAATAGGGATAGAAAATCAGGTGTTTATAGTTTTTCTGTTTATAATAAAATCATTTGCTCTATTTCAGAGATTAATTAGAACAAAAATTTCACTATGAGCAAGAGTGGACTCCATGCTTAATTAAAAATATTATTTAAAACACAGTTATAAAATATGTCAGAACACAAAGATAAAATATACAAGAATAAACTTACTACTCACTAATGAGCAAATTTGATATGGAGCAGAGAAATACAGGATTTTTTTTTATTTTCTATTTAAAACTGTTTTTTTAGGGTGGAATTTTTAAGGATTTCAGGTCACATGTCATAGCTTTATTGTGAATGCATAAATATTATACAAGCTATTTCTTTTCAAGAGAAAATGCCAAGTATTCTTTTTAAAACTAACTTGTAGTGATATTAATTTTGTTTAAAAACTGTAAATTAAAATAAATCAATTTTACTAAAGATAAGTGTATACTTATCTTTTGCACTTCATTCAGCTGCTGGACAGTAACGCAGACTAATCTGTTTTTGTTTGTTTGTTTGTTTGCTTATAGTTACTTTCAACTTGTGAGTGAGTGAACTAACCTGCTCTACTATCTTGGTTACAAATCTGCAGAGGAATGCTAAACAAATTACTTGAAACATAAAAACTAAAATGTTTATGACTTTTTAGTAATATCAGTAGTTTAAAAAAAAAGTGATGGTTTAAACCTTGTGTCTTTAAAGGTACCTATTAACAAAATATCAAAAGAAAATAAGGGATTAAATAAGATATTTAAAAAAAAACCAAAATTATGTAATATTCAAAACATCTGGAAATTTTGGAAATAAAACAAATAGAAAAACACGAGAACTGTTTACCCTCTGCCTCAAGCCAATGGCTTAGCTATTCAATATTGTATAATTTGCTAAACATACAACATTAATTCCTTTGAATTATTCTCTTCTTAAATTATATAACTAATTTCATTTTCTTGTGTAATTACATACATTGCTAAAACTGTGTTCACAATTTTCTTCTCATCCCAATACTGTGAGCATTGCACTAAATGTTTTAGGAAGAGTTGTGACAAAGTATATATGGGAAAAGTAATTCCTTTATTTATCTTCTAAATTCAATAATTCTCCTGGAAATGCTTTTTTAATAAAATTCCCTAAAACTGAGTGTTTTGTTTGTTTTTTGTTTTTCTTTTTAATTATCAGAAAAAAGTTAATCTTTCTTTATTGAGCTGAACTTCTGAATATTTTGTGTTTAATAATAGTTTTGTGATATTATCAAGTTATGCTTTGCTGACACATGAAAGGAGTTAAGGTGTGGACTATTTGGTACACAATAATGTAGGCATTTCTGATAACCAGAAGGTCTAGTTCTACTCATATTAAGTTACTAGACTTCGATTGAAGTTCATTTGGATCAGGAGTACATAAGGACAAAATTTGCTTCCACTGATGTCAAGACTAAACTGTTCTAGTGAAGCAATGTAGATGTGGATGACTAGTCGCTTTGACTTTAATGGTATGATATCTGCCATTGACTCAAGAAGACCAAGATTTGACTCTTGAAAGTTGAATACTACCATTCAATTTAGTTTATTTTAAATTATGTGCTTTGACCCTAAGATCATGGAGGCTAAAATTTTAATAATATGCACTTAAGTTACATTTTTTTAATAGTAAAGTGATGATAATGGCATAATCAAGAAATACAACTGAATAAAATTATTTTTCATTCTCTTTTAGTGAGTTTAATTGTTCTTAATCCATATTATCTATTTTCTGTATTCTCTATTTAGAAGCATATGAAAAAATCTTAAGTAGAAAATATTCTGTATATTTTAAAAATGACACAGAATAGTGACCACATTTTCATACAATTGTAACCAATTTTACTTGTCAAGGAAACGAAATGTCTAAATGTAAAATATTTTCAAAAACAATTATTTAATCTTATGTACTTGTTCATACTTTCTGCATTTTATTCACATTTATAGCTAGCATGTAAAATCATAATTTAAAGCCAGTTTGTCCAAATTGGAGCAATTTGCATTTTCTTACACAAATGAAGTCATAAATACATCTTCTTCTAATGGGACTGAACTAGATTTCAAAGTGATTGTCTCCAGAAGTAGCTAATATTGTTCTTTTGTTCACAAGAACTTGAATACTTGTGACTGAAACAAATCAAAAAAATTCAAATGTATTAGATATTTTGCATAGTTTATTACAATGCTTGGAAGGGTTAGATTTTTATTGGTAAAATATCAATAGTGATTTCTTTATTACACATACGAAGCAATGAAAATATTTTTACTGAAAATCAAAATTTACAGATAGGCACAGTAAGAAAAAAACTTATTAAACTTATCAGACTGTCACTTAATCCATAATACAGCCTTAACATTTTGAATCTGAGCATCTTCTGTTGTTAATTCTCTAACAGCCCCATAGTTACCTGCAATTATGAAAAATGAAAACTGATCGGAAGAGGGTGGAAAAAGCTTAAAAATAACTATTATAACATCAATTATAAAAAAAGAAAATTAACTCTGCAAAGTCTACTTATGATCATTGGTTTAATTTGTATTCAAGAAATTTAAAAGTTAATCAAATGTAAATGTATTTTATATTAATATGAAATGCCATTTCTAAGAATATTTGCTCACAAATTAAATAATGCCTTTTGATATACATATTTCCAACATTTATTAAAGCAAGTCAAATAAGAGCTGTTATGGCAATATTGTAAATTAAAAATATTCAGCTTTTAGCTTGTAAAAAAAATATATATATAGCTTTTCCATTCCACATAGTTAGACTACATTAGATTTATCCTCTCCAGTATAAATGATGTATGAACAGCACACTGAATCTAATTTTGAATCTGTGTTTATAACCTTTTCCTAAATTCAACAAAGCCTCAAATTAAATGCAATTATTAAGCCAAAATCTAAAAGATTTATGGGTCTATAAATAAAACGAAGTGGTAAGCTGCATAATGTATAATTTGCAGTCAGGTGGTAAAAGCACTTTTTGCCAATATGAACTTAACCATGTTAAAACTACTTCAGTGGATGAAGTTGCTGTTCTATATATATTACACTACTTTTTAAAATTTTACTTAAAAATATTCTATGTCTAAAAAAACCTCTCATAGTTCTGTAAAAGCTTCAGTATGATTGGTTGTACATTCTACAGAAACATTTTTAAGTTCACTTGTATTTAAAAATTTACTATTCATGGAGTTCACACTTAGTTTCTGAAAACAGCAAGTTTTTCTGTAATTATTATTAGTGAATTATCATTTAGGAATCTAACAGTCACAAACTTAAATTCAGCTCCTAAACAGATCATCTTTTTGGTGTGAATATTAAGAACTTACCAGAAACAAAATAACCAAGATAAAGAAAATATATGAAAAATAAAATATCATGTATGGTTTGTCAAAAAAACAGTGCTTACAGAATTTACGTTAATCTAATACTGACAGTCTCTCTTTCACACAAATGTGGGTAATGCAACATAAAAAATCCAGAGTGTGTGAAATTTTCCTATTTGTAAAAGAAAATAGTTCCATATAATAAACTTTCTTTTGAGTCATTATTTATAAAATGTTATTGAACAAACTAATGCAATGGTAGTTCTTGTCTGTTTTAGTTGAAGTCTTTTATTAATTTAAAATGAGAATACAGAAGAATATCACTGATATATTAAATTCTTGGAGATGAGAATTCTCAAATTTTATTTTTTCTTACAAGAATGATTGCAAATATGCAATAATTTATTATGAAGTATGTACAATAATGGTAGATCTAAAATATTACTAAACAAATTAATCTTAGTATTGCATTACAAAAATAATGCTCAATATACAAATATTTTCAACAGTTTAATAGTCTACATATGTGTGTTGGGACTGAAAAATCTTCTAGACATTGCAGTACTTTCAGGAACAGAGATATTGATGATAGATATAAGAAGCATATAACTGGGTTAAATTATTAAAAATAGTTGGCCTAAATAGCATGCAAACACACAGAGAAATAAGAACATTTTAAAATGTAATCATAGTAAAAAACAAAGAAAAAAAACCCCTCACGCCTTTCTATAAGATAGTGAGGTAGTGGAACACAATACTAGATGTAATGAAATAATAAGGTTTCTTCAAACAAAACAAAACTGTCAGTTTTAGAAACAGTTTAATTGGTAGAAACTAGCTATTGACATAGAGACAGAGGCATATATTCTGGATAGATTTTTGGAAAGGAGGGAGGGAGTCATTTTTAATCCAGTGCACATCTACACACACATACCATTGTCAGAACACATGGTTTTCAATTTTAGAATTTTGTTTCGTGTGTGTGTGTGTGTGTGTGTATGTGTGTGTGTGTGTATAATATATATATAAAAAAAAATTTTTTGGCAACCTAAGAACTTTAGTATATACTATTTAGAAAAATGACTGCATTCCATCCTACAGGTTCCCAATTATACATGCTACTAGCATCTAGGCCATTTATAGGTGGTAAAATACTAAATTAAGGAAGACGTTTTAGTGTTTAAACAGAAATGTATCATTTCTATTAATATCAGCATAAATTCAGTATAAAGAACCATAATTGAGAATGTAAATTATTTGGGAAATTGTTTAAATCTCTCTCTCCTTTGTGAAAATTGATCAGTTAACATTACAGGTCCCTCTTTTCCCCACTGCATAATTAAGCTTTTGTTCAGCCATGAAAAAACTAGAAACTGATTGCTTGAAAATGAGCTACATGACCTTTGTCCTGGTTTGTCACCTTTGACCTTTAATTTGAGGATCCTGAATATCAAGTCATTCTATTTTAGGAAGCAGTATGTCAAAAAAGTCCCATGCTTAAATTTTTACCTCATGTATTAAGTAGCAAATTAATATATATATATTTTTACTACTATACAACTGTTTTTGAAATAACACACCATGACCTGGTCCACAAAATGCTTTATATAAGAGAGAGCTTTTCCTATCAGAAATATTGGAACACAGCACAAATTTATAGGAGAGCCTCTTATAGACTTCTTGGCTCCTCCAAATTTAACTCTTATTGATATTTTACAAAAATCTCATGTTCCTTTTTTTGTTGTTAATGAGTATATGCAATTACATGGACTTCATCCATATCATTGGGTTTTTTTTTCTAATTCACCAATCACACATGCTTTGATGTTTGCTCTCAAAATACCCTTTTACAATCTGAAATTGTATTTAAAAATGGATAATAGCAAACTTAAGTCTACATTTTTTTTTGACTCAAATGTGATTTTTTTTTTTGTTTGCTTGTTATAAATGTAAGCTTCATTTTTATGTATGATGGCTTAAAATGCCTTTATGGTAATAAAGGACCATTTTCAAAACGAGAGTGCCATAATACTGATCTGATTGATTTTCCTTTACTCATTCAATACTAAACTAATACAATTCACTGGATAAAGCTTCTTTAGGAGAGCATGTATCTGCCTACTCACTCAGTGAATGAATGATACAAAAATAAAGTAATAAAGAAAAAACTTACTATAGTTATTCTTGCATTTGAACCTCCACAGAACTTCAGGATATGTTTTTCACTTGGATTTAGTAGTGATCAACATGGCTGTCTTGATTCAGCACTCCGGTCAGCGACATCATACAGTATCATGTCATAGGAGGAGCTAATCCATAAAGGCATGTACCCTCACATTTTCAAAATACATCTAGCTTTATAAAGTACATCAGCTATAAACAGTGCGAATGTTAGTTACACTGAAGAACTGGAATCTTATTATTCTGATTAACAAGTTAGTAGTTATGCCTCACAATGTAGAGTTTTTAGGCTCATTGTGGAGGAAAAGTGGACTCTTTAGCAAGTGAGTACCTTCTATCCAGGCCTATTGTAACAGAAGACTCATCTGGTAGGTCTCTCCCTCCCCTTCCCTAAAATCACCTTATAGTCACATTGTTTAACTATGATGCAAACATAAAGCAACTTAAAAATGAAAAAAGGAAGAATAAAATCTAACTGACTAAGCCTTATAAGTGTCATCCTTCTGCTTGGAGAATGTGATGTGAAACACTGCTTGTGACTTATCACTGCTTCCTAGAAATGGTTTAGACAGTAAAGATTTGGGCCTAGACACACACAAATATCATTATTTCTGATCTGTCTCCTGAAGTTTCAAATAATATCAGCTAATGTGTCTCCTACATTGACTTTTCTATTGATTTCTGGAAAGATTTATTTAATTGTCTACCTTGCAGCATTCATTATATATACATGCAAGTTTGATGGCTCATTTATTCACAAAAACTTTATTTTCTACTACATTTTCTACATACTACTTTTAAAATGTGTACTAAACAATTACACTGCTATTTTATGTTACATTGTTTAATGAGAACAAAGAAAACTTGGGTTTTTGATGTACTTATTAAATTGAGGTTATATTTATTGCACATTTTAGTGTTCTTTCTTACTATATAGTCATTCTTTCAAAAGACCACAATTTAACTGTATATCCTGTGAATAATTTTCAAATAAGTGAATGACAGAATATTTTTCTTAACATATAATGGATCATCTTTGCCTTGTGTTTTTAAAAATTAAATGTCTTTCTTATATGGTTTACTGTATAATTCAGTATCAATCTAACTCTATAAATGGTTATCATAATTCAATATAAATTAAATTATTTGATGGATACTTCATTCCATTAACAATGTTAAACTATTTAGACAATTATAAAATTATAGCTACAATTCTAATTTTCTTAGAGTAGCTGGTACTGATGATGATTTGCCATATATGTGGTTATTTATAGTGTATGTACATAAAATGTGAGGTTCCATATGAGGCTATAACTAGAAAATTAGTGAATGGCTTTTTAACGTAATACTGGTTACAAAAGTAACATGCCTATATCCTTTAACAAAAGCTGATAGTCTGTATTACTGTTTCATTCATTTGTACTACAATATGAAACTAGTTAGATATCTACCAAGTATACCCAGGGAAAGATTAACAATTACATGCTTAACATCTTTACTAGGTAATGTGTCTAACGGATTAAAATGGATAATGCAAACTAGTATTAAACCCCTCCATCCTCTAAAATGTAGTTTTAGAATGTACACTATTTTAAATACTAGTGTTTTTAAGAGCTTGGACTAAATAGCATCATTAAGTTTGTGGTATGTTTTCTGATCTTTTATTCACGTACACACAGGGTTTGAATTGACTGACTTTTTTGTGTCAAATCAGATGACTAAAATACCATGTATTTAATTAAAATATCAATTTAAAAACAAGAAATTAAATATAAAATATTTTCTTGCTCAGGATGGAATACTTTAGCTTTTACATTGCTAAAAGGAAAATATATACTTCTGAAGCTAGTTTTAAAGCCAGCCATTCTAGTCTATACTCATAAATCAAATTGACATAGCCAGATTTCTATCAGTGTTTGAAACCAGAAAGCAGAAACTACACAGTTTAAAGACATTTATTTGTTTTCCCTTACATCACAAACATAACTTCACAGAAAAACAAGCCCAGTGCTACTTTTTAAAAAAGTTTACTATAAAAAGACCCCCCCCTAAGTACACAGTACCCTTAGGAGCCATTTACAGAAAACAAATGCAAGGAAACAGACATCGACCTAAGATTTCATTCTGGTGTATGAAACAATTCAAAATGGCGGCTTTACCATTACTTACATTTAAAACCCCCGTAGAGAGGACATGGAATTATGCATGAGACCAACTAGTAACCTCCCCTCCCCAGCCCACACCAAAAAAAGGCACTAAAGGGCAGCAATAATTACCAAGGTGCAATTAAAAAACAGTCCCTTTGGGGCACAAATCCGTGCAAGGCAGCTGCATCCTCTGCTCGCTATTCAGTTTAAAGCTACGCACACTGCAGTTGTCCATCTACTTTCCTCTTTCTCTCTCCTTTGGCAACAGCTTGAACTCCAGGCTCATTCGCCTCTGCTCCTCCAAAGCTCTAATTTGTTTGCTTGTGCCACTTCGTCTCCCCCCAACACCCGTACGGTGCAAGGCTGTTGCCTTGGTAGGTTATGAATACAAAGATCCCTTTGCTACCAGGGGGCAAAGGCAGGGGAGCGGAGGGCTCCCACGAGCCCCGGACGCCCCCTGGCGTCCAACGGGGGGAGTTCTCCGGCGGGCATCCCACGCTGGACTTGGCCGGAGCAAGTGCCTGCATCCCCTTTTGTGCTCGCACCTGAAGCAGCCCGAGGCTAGGCAGCGGCACCGGGCAAGCACTGGCGCGCTCCCCGCGCACCCAGGGTTCATGGCCAAGGAGGCTCGGGGCGTGAGTCTCTCTCATTTCGTACGAGTTCTGGGATCACACGTGCAGGACACACCTCCCCCCAAGCGCCCCCCCAGGGGCAGCTGCAACTCCGCCGCTGGGCTCCGAGGCGTCTGAGGTGCTCCCGGCTAACAGCAGCAGCCCTCGGGCAAGGGAGGGGGCGGGGGGTGCGAACCCGGAAGTGCACCCGCCACAGCGGCGGCATCTCAGTGGCACCAGCGGGGCGAAATAAAGGGGCGGCGGGAAGCAACTTTTCCTGCGGGGGAAACGAGGGCGCCTCCCCCCCGCCCCGAGCAGCCATTGGGCAGGGCGCCCGGGCCCAGGTCTCCGCGGGGGCGGGCCCCGGCGCTGCGCGGACTGCGGAGGAAGGGCTCGCTTACCTCCCGGGCGCCATGGCCGCTGGGCGAGGCTGGCGGGCGCTGGTGGCCGGGGGCAGCGGGTGCCGCGTGGCTGCCTCTGGGACGGGGCTGGCGGGGCAGGGACGCAGCAACCCGTTACCGCTGCAACGCTGGGTCACGACGCGGCAGGCGTGCACCTGCCGGCCCGGCCCGGCTGCACTAGGGGGCGCGGCAGGCTCAAGCACGAGCCCCTTCCGCAGGCTCGCGAGCCCGGCGGGGGGGCTCAGTTTGTAGTGGGGGCGTCCCGACCCCCCGCAGCCACGGGCTTTGGGACCGATCCGCGCCGGGCGCTTCCTACCCTTCCCCAGCTCTGACACCTTCCCTCGTAAGGCGAGACCGCGCTGCGGCTGCCACCCGCTGGCCCCCTATTGCAGAAGCTGGGGCACTCCCAGCCTGGCCCGTGCCCCGCCCCTGCTCTGCTTCCTCGCCACTCCAGAAGGGATGGCTGGCGCTGGACTCCATTTCCCACTTCCCTGGGGCTGAGCCTCCCTGCCCTTCACCTAGCTTCTTCCCTCCGACTGTGAGCATCCAACCCCCCTCCCCCGCCAGAGTTCATCCCTCACCCCAGGCGCTGGTTGTGCCTCCCTCCATCCCATGGAGCTACACAACATCTAGCAGTTACATCATAAGCTTTGATCACCTAACACGAGGTCTCTGATGGTGCCCCCAGCAGTGAGTGGCCTTCAGAAACCAAACAAGGCAATCCCATGTTTTGACCCTAGGGCCCTGATTCTCTACTGGGGTCATTTGCTTTCTGGAGGGGCTGCAAGCAAGTGTTTTGGGAGGGAGCTGCCAAAGCAGGACCAACATTAGACTTTGTGGAGCCCAGGGTAGAAAGCTGAAGTCCAGGATCCTATGCCCTGCCAGCCAGGGCTGAAGCTGAAGCCTGGCAAAGTAGCTTTTTGGGGTCTCAAGCAATTGTCTGTCTTGACACTCCCTAACACTGGCCTTGGAATAGCACCCAGAAAAAAACAGATATTGTGGCACAGGTGGGCCACAGAGTTTTCTTACCTTACCTTACTGCAGGATAAGAAGGTTTTCTAAAAGCACAGGGTTCTGTCCACCAGGAGGCTACAGAAAGTCCTATCCCATAAGACCAAAACATGCCTCGCACACAGATCTACTTGAATGTGCCTGACATCACAACACCCTTTTCTTCAAGAGTGGGGTTTGAAGGTACCCCATTTCTCAACAATCCATGTCCAGGGTTCTGTCCAGTCCCAGGGTTCCATTTCCTGATCTCAAGCTTTCATTTTTTTTTGTTCTGCTTTTATTCAGTAAAATAACAATTGACAAGATTTCCCCCCCCCTTCTCTTTCCCTTCCCATATCCCTCTTTCTCTGCTATTTATTCATACCTCTGGACTGCTTGCTCCATTCATCTGAAGAAGTGGGTTGTGCCCATGATTGCTTATGATACTATCCACATTTTTTGTTAGTCTCTAAGGTGCTGCAGGAGCATTCATTATGTTTTAATTTTTTTCAGTTACAGACTAACATGGCTATCCCTCTACGATTTTTATTCAGTATGTTCAGTGCAGTTACATTCCTGGATCTCTAAATATGCCAGACACTTGCAAGGCTCCAATCTTGTGTATTGGCTTGTTCTGCACATAAGGCTCTATTCCTAGAGTCTTGACTATGTTGTCATTTCTGGGTCTTGACCCAGCCCATACATTCCAGAGTTCTAGTTCCAGTATTTCATCCATTCTGGGCACAACCTTCTGTTCTCAGATCTCATCACATATTGCATGCTGGCAAGATTACATGCTATTCTGCTCTGAATGCATCACCTATTTCCAGGGTGCTATTCCTCAATCTTGACCCTCCTGACCTTCTCACTGCTCTCAAGTGCTACTACCATATTTCAAATTAGAGCAAAAAAGGGTGTCTCAGAATAGGGTTTTTTTTTTGCATAGTCCCATATCTGAGCTCTAGTGCATGGTGTTGATAGGGTTCAATTGGTAGTCTTGGCATACCAGCCCTGCTTATAAAGTTCTATTCTTAGATCTCACTTGTGGAGTTCCTTTACTTAGCCCCCAGTGGTCTCTCCACACTTGAGATTTAATTCATGAGTCTTTGACTGATGCGATCTAGTCATAACTCTGTCCCCACTTCTCTAGACTTGCATTGCAGTCATGCAGTCCCAGCAATAGAGAGGGGAAGGGGAAAGTGGATAAGCATCTAGTCCCTTGGCAGCAAGGGGGTGGGGAAGAAGGAAACAGTTTAAAAGCCCATCTCCGCAATGCAGGAGGGAGGTAGGAGAGGCAGAGGCACAACAGTCTGGGACCCGGTGTGAGCAGGGACTGCTCAGTCTTAGTTCATGCTGGGTCTGGGACCTACCTTGGCTGCAGCTCTGCAGTTTAAATGTAGTAGGAGCCAAGCTGTCTGTGCACCTAGCTCCTATTACATTTAAATAGCAGAGCTGCAGTGCGGGTAGCTCCTGGACCCCACCACCCCTAATTAGTCAATTATCCACTTAACATCCTTACTTCTGATGTTGCGGTAGTGACAGTGGCCAGAGTCCTAGGACCTTTAAATCACCATTGGAGCCCAGCACAGCACGCCACTGAGCCCTGGGCTATGTGCTCTGGACGGTGCTGAGCATTTGGGGGGCATGGGAATGCTAGTGGTGCTAAGGGAATCTTAGCCCTGCCCCTTATGCACGAGGCCCTGCCCCTTCTGGAAGTGCAGAGTTTCCCCCTCCCCCTGCTTGGAGCTCAGCAAGTCTGTCAGTGGTCTGCAGTGATGAGGGTCCAGTCATAGGCTGCTGTATTTGCAATGTATAGATTTACTTCCTTTTGTCCTGGTACTATATGTTGATCATAAAGTTCTGTTACATGATCTCAGTCTGTGTAGTACATGTATACAAGTTTCTGTACCATTCTCAGATCCTCATACATTTTGCCCACGCAGTTGCCATCATGGGTTCCTGCTTTTCTTGTGGCTAAGGTTCCATCCTTAGAGCTTAGTATAAATCATCACATGGTGCTGTAACACATAGTTTTACAAGTCCCTTTTGTTAGTGTGTGTGTGATGTATAAGAAGAAATCTTTAAAAAATACCATATCTTGTTAATTGTGCAGTGCAAGCTCTTTCTGGGAAACTGTTGCAAAAAGCAAGAGAACTTGCTCTCCTCCTTTATCTCTTTATTTAGAGTGAACATTAAGGATAGAATTGCTTCCTGGGAACTGAGCACTGGGATTTGGCTGAGATTTTTGAAAGGGGGTGCAGGTGCTTGGCATGTCTGATAACTTCTGTTGAAGGACAGATGTATATTGTGTAAGTAAAAAAGTTACACTAAGAAAATATCCAGACTTCATATAACTGAAATCTCTTCAGACAACAACTTTAGTTGTAAAGTTTCAACATTATAACCACTTGGGAGAGAGGTGACAACATTTTGTACAGTCATTCTCCCAGATGTCTCTGAGCATTTCTTCCACTTCAAAGTTCAATTTCCATGAAATCTCATGATCCTATATATTTTGTTAGTCTCTAAGGTGCCACAGAACTACTTGTTTTTAAAGTTACAGACTAACAGGGCAACTCCTCTGAGATTCTCTAGCTTTGACACACCAGGCTCATTCACAGGGTTTAATTCCCGAGAACTTTGATAATTACACCAATTTCTGTGTGGATTACTTAGTTTATGCATTTTCCCAGAGCATAACATTTTCACTAAAATTAATGAGTTGTTATGGCTGGTGATAAAGAATGAGCAGGTTTGACACTTTGAATAATAATAATTAATAATAAACATCAAAAACACATTTAGATAATGAAGATTAATATCCTACTTGAAACAATATATAGTCCCTCTATGTTGTGCTCCTAGCAAACCAGGCTTTCAGCCACTCCAGCACTTTCCTCTGGGCTGTGATAGCATAATCTTTGTCATGCAAGTTAACAATAGGGGCACCACAGGGATGCCCCTTTGAAGCATTCCCCTATGACAACCAGCCTCTAACACTGGCTACTTACAGAAATCTCAGGTCCTTTGCCCCAAATGACCTGTTTACTATTTACTTTAAACCCTTATGAGCACTTATAATAAAACAAACGTAAATTTATTTAAGAAAGTCTGGAGGATTAACTAGAAACAAGAGGTAGTGGTGGAAACAAATGGTTACCATAAAAATAAAATAAAATGAAAACTTAGATTTGTAGTGATAGAATTATCTTTGCTGTCTAAAGTACAGTCTCTTGCAGAACTGGCTAGCTTCACAGGAACTAGGATCCATTTTTTCATGACTAATGCTATGATTAGTCATAGGCACAGTTCCTTCTAAGGTGTGTGCTTGCATGCGCGCGTGGGAGCAGAGGAAATTTCTACCCCGCCCACCTCCTAAGCAGAGCTGCGCAACAGTGTGGTGGGAGACAGGTGGCTGCTCCAGCAGCTGGGGCAGGAGGATCCGCGTGGTGGTTTCTAGGGCCCCAGCCACCTTGCTGACAACAGCTGCTCCAGCGACTGGGGCTGGGCACTGAGCTGGTGGCAGCTGCTCTGGTGGCTGAGGCCAAGGCCCAAGCCACTTGGTGGGAGCAGCCAGGAAGTCACCACACAGCCCTGACCTCAGTTTCAGACCTACACACACAACTCCTGTCACTGGGAGTCAATGGGGCAGGGTCATTCTCGGGGGGGGGGGGGGGGGGGGGGGGGGGGGGAGTGGAGGGACATGACCTTTTGGCTCTGGCTCAATGAAGTGCAATGCAAGGTGCCCACATGAAATGAGTTTGGCAGGTCTCAGCCCAACCATTAGCCAAGCCCATGCTGCAAAAAGTTCTGCAGATAGAGACCAAGCTGGACCCAGCCCGAAATATGAACACTCCCTTGAGCGGAAGTCACTGCATGGTGGGGACCCAACTGGCCACCCTACTTACAACATTTGTTGTGACTCCGTGAGCCCCCCAGACAGGCTGGAGATTCCCCTCCACGTTTGTGGCTTCTGGGCTTGGGATGCAACAGCAGGATCCACCTGAGGCCTGGCCATGGTGCTGGGCATCCCCATTGGCCCCTGCTTGAGGACTTCCTGCTTCTGGGGTGAGACGGCCTAAGGTGGGATGCATGGCTCTATTGCACGTCTCTAGCTCTAGGGCTGGGAGGGGCTGAGGCCCCAGAACCAGTCCATGGGCACTCAGTCCAGGGCTGCCACTCACCATGGGAGGTCTCCCCCACCTGTGACATCTTGGCCAGCCCTAGTCCAGCCTGAGACATCCCACCCCCACCTCTGCCTACAAGGGCTATAAGCAGAGGAATTTGGCTACTGAAAATTGTGCAGTATTAATTTTCTTTTTATTTGACTGCATATTGAATAAGCATTTATTTTATTTATACACCTTGTTAAGTATCCCTTGTTTTAGTATTCTTTCTTCCATAACATTAAAAAAAAATCTGTTAATAACTTGGGTGCCGCAGTGGCACAGGATCCAAACAAGTGCACACGACCTCAATATTGGAGCACAAGACAAAACTCACTCTGCTCATGGATGGAAAATCATTAAAAAAGGGATAGAGAGTAAGACAGAGAATATCTTATTGCCTCTATATAAAACCATAGTATACCCACATCTTGAATACTGCGTACGGATGTGGTTGCCTCATCTCAAAAAAGATAT
>CM057847.1:114886222-114899249 GCA_030068395.1 Apalone spinifera
CCCCCCCGCCAGCCCTGCTTCCCGCCAGCCTGTCTCCCCTCCCCCCACATCCTCCCAGCCAGCCCTGCTCCTAGCTGGTGTCCCCCCTGCATCTGAGATCAGATGTGTCCAGTATTTTTTTTAAGTCACCTGGTAACCCTAGAGGGGTACAAGGTCTGGGAGGGAGTTGTGATCTGAGGAAGGGAGTGTAGAGAGTTTGGATGGTGACATGGAGGAGGGAGTGGGGATGTGGGAGTGGGAAGAGTGCCAGAGGCAGGCTTTGACTCGGAGGTGCTTACCTAAGTTAGCAGCCTTGCAGCACCGCCAAAGCAGGCTGGGCACCCTGCCTGCTGCAGTCCCTGATCACTTTAAACTGCAGGCTTGTTCTCTCCACATGGCTCTCAGCTCAGGGAAGGGAAAGAGGCTTGTGCTGCCCCCATCCCCCAGGCCAATCTCTTAGCTCCTATTGGCTGGTTGTTTCCAGCCTATAGGACCTGAGGATTGGTCTGGGGGTCAGGAAATCACATGAAGCCTCCCCCTCCCTGCAAAGCAGAGAGCCGCACGGACTATGTTTTAAACCGCAACATCTGCGTGACTGAGGGTTCCGGCAGGGTGATCTGTGGGCTGGATCCAATGGCTTGGCAGGCCAGATTTGGCCCCTGAGCCATATTTTGCCCAGCCCTGGCTTAACCAGAGCTGGTAAGCATCACCCATTAACCTTTCACATCCCTAAACCACCAATCCTGACCTTGCTTTAAGTTATGATAAGAAGCTGCATACCAAATTTGGTGGTCCTAGCTGTTTAGGAGGAGTTCATGGACAGATGCACATTTCTATACAGCCGCTCCCCGAGTTGCGAACGGTCGAGTTACGACCGTTCTCACTTACGACCAAAGCTCCCATGGAGCGGTCCTAAAGGCGGTCCCCAAGTTACGAACGCGACCCGCGCTTACGAACTGCACGGTCGCGTGTAACTCAGTGGGGTCCGAGTTATGAACAGTTCGAGTTACGGACCAAGTGTAGGTCCGTAACTTGTTCGTAACTTGGAGAGCGGCTTCCAATATATTGGAAGATCTAAACACAGTGAAGAAATAAATATGAATTTCTGACCATTTAAGCATTTTCTTCTAACCACCAGTTTGATAGTTGAAGAGATTTTTAGTGGCTACTAATAAAATTTATTGCAATATTTGCATCGTATGTAATGCAACACATGACAAAACAGGGTAATTACTTTAAAGGAGTGAAGTGTGGATTGGATTATTCAGGATCTGCAAGATGAAGTTTAAGGGGTTTCACTGTTAGCTGTCAAGAAATCAGCTGTGTTCTTCGGCAAGACACGCAATCCAGATCTTGTCTATACAGTTTTAGTTAGCTTTTGTTGAGTAAACAGTGGAGGTGTATATACTGAAATGCTCCTCCTGCCAGTGTAACTTCCCTACTGTGTTGACATAAGAAAACCATCTCAAGAAGAGGCTTATGTCAGTGTGGTTAGGATGATGCACTGTCTGTGCTGACAGGGCAGTCCTTATGTCAGTTATTTGCTTGCTGTGAAATTGACAGTAAAGCATGTTCGTGGCTCTTGAGCCTCTGCACTCCAAGTCAGTCTGCCACCTGGGAACATTGGAGCACAGCAGCTGACTGGACTCTGGGCATGGATCTACCTGCCAGAAGTAAAAAGCCTTGGTTGGGCAGTTTAGTTGGGACCATGGAGGCAAGAAACCTTGGCTTTTGGGCCCACACAGTGCCCCCGTTCATTTGGTGGAAGTACTTTTGGTGAGCTTGTGCATTGCCGACAGGAGGGTAGCATGGACCTTCACCACCACAGTAACCAATATGATAGCTGTAAGCTGACCTAACATAGGTCGACTTATCTTTGTAGTATAGACATCACTTAATATTGCATGTATGGTAGTCATAGAACAAGAGGGCTGTGTTCCCTCTTATCTGGTGGTGGATTTTCTCTAGCCATCCTATGATGTCTGGTTGAGAGTGGGATTTTTTGGGGTATCTTGCGCAACACTGTTTATAACCTCTGACTCACTGCCTCCAATCTTACCCTTTTCCCAGTGTACATGCATGCCTAATACCTCTTCAATCTCTGCTTTTCTTATTGGGCTCGTCTAGACTACGCCGAAGTTCCAAAAGAGGATTCGAAGAGAGCTTTTGAAAGTGAAAGTGGTTGGGATGCGGTTTTTTTGGCAACTCCCTCCTTTTTCGAAAAGCCGTGTAAACCTCATTTTTGGAGGAAGAGCGGCTTTTTGAAAGGGGGGGTTTGCTTGAAAAAAATACGTCCTGACTACTTTCACTTTCAAAAGCTCTGCTTTTTAAAGTGAGATCAGAAGAATATATGCAAATTCCCACAGAATTTGTATATCCTCTTTCGGAACTTCGGCGTAGTCTAGACATAGCCATTGTGTGACTGACAAACACCCTCTTCAAGGGACTAGGAAAGAGAATGCTCATAAAAATAGCAAGGAGGTTGAAGGCACTTAGACTGATGGATTTATTAGGGCATAAGCTTTTGTGAGATTCAGCTCACTTCTTGAAGAGAAAAGGAAAAGAAAAAAGGAAGGGATGCAGAGATGGGAGTGTGACATCAGTGCTAATTAAATCAGGGTGGATGTGGCTCCTCTAAGAGTAGTGAGAGAGAGTTGCTGAAGGAGAAATTACCTATTGTAATGTGGGAACCACTCCATTATAATAGTTAATTCAGCAAATTATCTTATGGTGCTGTGGCTTATTTATGTTTTGCTAAGGCTTGACATCACTAAGTCAGTCTTCATTAAAAATATTTAACTCATTAGTTCTCAAACTGAGATCTGTTGACAGATAGCTTGTTATTACTGAGTTTTCTTTTTTCTTTTTTGTGGAATGGAAGTCCGTGAAAAATGGTTGGAAACAGAGGTACAGGTTGGGGCCACTGCTGCAGAGGAAACAGAAGATGCTGTTACTTAACAGCCATCTGTGGGAGAGCACAAAGAAAAGAGGCAATAAATACAGGGCGACAGTGACCAGGTAGCAGGAAAGCATGAGCTGGAAAAGGTCAGGTAGCAGGGATATGATGGGAGCAAAACTCAATGGAAAATAATGTATGATTAATTTCTAAAGGACAAAATACTTATACCATTAAAGATTATTTAAAATTTAAAACATTTTTTTGATTATTACATGAACCCAATTGTGATTACAAATGGGAGTGGCTTATTAAACAGTGGAATGGTATAATTTAATATTGTTCCATTGACTGTAGTCAATCTTCTTCAGTTTATACCAGTGAATGATATGGTTCATCAGCCCTAAGATGTAACACACAATCATATACAGTAATTTGAAATAATGTTAGAACAGGACACTTAAATATTCTGGTATCTGCAACGTACCTGATATCTGTAACAAACCTGGCTGTACAACTCATCATTCTCTCTCACAGTCAAGAGCTTTAGTTTACAGAGGGAGACAGAATCTTCTATGGCATTGGTGATTATTTGCTTTTCTTTAAATATCAGTGTAATGGTGCAGTTCTATGAAGAAAACTTATATATTGCCGCTCATGTATGGGATGAATTATGCTGAAAGGGGCATGGGGAAGATATGTGATTTCTGCAGATCTCCTTTCTGTTTTCTTGATAAGAACAGAATATATTCTTTTCTTTACAGGCAGAAGAAATGTATGAGCAAGCTCTTAGAATATAGTGCAGATGTCAACATTTGTAATAATGAAGGTCTGACTGCAGTAAGTGCTATCTGTTTTAGTTAAGTTACTGAAGTGCTTCTTTTGAAATTAATAAACCTTTGATATTCTAACTTTACTGAAAATGCCTGTGGCTTATGCCTACCAAGTGTTTGACCAGCTTTGGAACAATTAAAACCAGAAGGGTCCCTGTTGATATGGAATTGTAAAACCTTGTGAAACTTGTAATTTACCAGTGACAAAAGTGATCAAAATATTTCTAAAACAGTAAAAGCTTTGAGTCAGATAAAGTTAATAAAGTTAATGCAGCTTTATATGCTCATAGCTGTTTTTGTTTTTGTTTTTTTTCTACCTCCTTCTTCAGTGACCAGGCAACATAACAAACTTTCTTTTTCTATTAGATTTTAACTTTTCCATTTCTCTCCATAAAAGCTGGTATTGTAGCATACTGCTTTGAGTTGAAATTAACGAGTGTAAAGTTGTGGCACCATATGATATTTGTAATTGCTAATTTTGCTGGCCTGAACAATAAATGTGGATTTCTGATACCAAGGCAGAGGGCTCCTTCACACATTCTTGATTGTCTTAGTTGGCACGAGTCTCTCTCTTCTTCACACCCACCCACCAGCTCTCTTGTCACAGGATAGAATGCCGCAAGCTTAACAATTGTACAGCAATAGCTGGAAGTTAAAAGCTTGCAATAAGTTGCAGAACTTGAAACATTACATGAAATATACATGGCTTACAGTAAAGTTAAGCAGCTCTCAATGACTGAAACTTAAGTGACTTGTAAGTCATGTTACTTTCAGTTCTTCTAATGCAAAAAGTTACATGACTAACATCCACATTATACTGGATTGGGTGGAGGATTTACACAACACTTATGAGTGCCAACAGTCATAAATTTAAGTGGTTCCTCTGTTTGTAGCTCTTATCAGTAAGATATTCAGGGAGTTTACTGATGACAATCATCAGCAAGTACAGTGAGGATCCTTTAAGTGCATTCTTTCAATCTACTGATGTTCAAAGGAAGCTGCTGTGAATTCAGGCATAGATTTAACTGCCTAGATATGCCTTTAGAAGTCTAATTTTTAGGATCCCATTTATGAAAATCTTGGCCACAGAGCATTACATTTTGAAAACTTTTGGTTATAAACTGCATGCATGTATTGACTACTAAGAATATTAGTATTTGATTATTTTTGTATATAGATTCACTGGCTTGCTGTCAACGGCCGAACAGAACTACTTCATGATCTTGTACAGCATGTCAATAATGTAGATGTTGAAGATGCAATGGGACAGACAGCACTTCATGTGGCTTGCCAGAATGGTCACAAGACAGTAAGTGCATAAAACTCATTTGAACTGCCTCTTATTGTTAAAACCTTGGTAATACTTGTCTCTCTTTTAAAAAAAAAGTAACTGTGGCTAGTCATGCATGTTTATAAAGCATAAATGATAGAATTATTCACATGCCTGCCTTAGTAATTCTTAACTGCTTGCACTCATATGAAATGGTTTATTCTCCTTTAAGAATGTAAATTATGCATACCCCACAGCTGTTCATACAGTTGATTAATGTACTATTGCATAATTGATTGCAGATACTGCTGTATTGATTAATGTTTTTTAATACTTTTTCATGTGACGTTTTGTATTTTGTTCAATATTTTGAGCCATGTTTTGAGGGGCTATTTTGAAATAGCAGAAGTGGCGCGTCTAGATAGCTATTTCAAAATAGGGGCTATTTCGGAATAGGCGTTATTCTTTGTAGAATGAGGTTTACCGAAGTCGGAATAAGCTGTCATTTCAAAATCTTGAAATAGTGCAATTGCAGTGTAGACGCTCGCATAATTATTTTGGAATAACAGCTGTTATCACTATGGAAAAAGGGTTTTTTTGCGCAAAAAGAAAATGTCCACACTGCTTGTTTTTGCAAAAATGGATTAGCAAAAATATGCAAATGAGATTGCGACTCATACAGATGAGATCCTCATTTGCATATTTTTTGCTGAGAACTCGTAGTGTAGATGTGGTAGCCATAGTGATTAGTGTGTGTGAAAACTCTTCAAAGTATAACTGTCATAGTCCTTTTTCTAATGTTCAGGTATCTTGTTTTTGAGATTTATTACTGGAAATTAAATCTGCTCATATAACTGAAGATAGATACATAAAACTAACCCATTTCAAGCCAAGTGATATTTTTGTTAAATTGTTTCTAGTTCTGACAGTACTTTTTTTCCTGTTCCCAAAAGACAGTACAGTGTTTATTAGACAGTGGTGCAGATATTAACAGGCCAAACGTGTCTGGAGCAACTCCACTCTATTTTGCTTGCAGGTATGGTATGTTTGACTTTAAAGTACTGTAAAAAATGTAAAAGTTTAATTTTTAAATACATAAAACTACATTTTTTCAATATATAGCAAAGAACTCAAATGAGGAAATATGAAAACTAAAAAAGAACTAAACTTTTCTTGTTGCTGGAATATGGTAAAATATTTGAATATTTTGTCTGAAGTTTTAGAAATGCACATGTATATAACACATACTTCTGTTAATATTGTAGGCCAAGGATCTTTCCGTACATGTACAGGGTATACCTCAAACTCATGAGTCAATTTTAGATTTAAAATCAGGAACCTATTAAAATAACCAGTACTTAACCAGTATTGCATGCTGTGTCTCATATCCTAGGTACACAATATATTGGTATATAATTCAGACAATTCTTAACACTATGGAAATAAAAATTCAGACAATCAAAGGTACTGGCCTTCCAGGAAGGTGATATCCATATCAAGTTTAAGACTTCAGTGTAATGGAAATGCATTTATAATATGGTCAAATAGGCCCTATAAAGCATACCCCGTTATAAACTAAGCAACATGAAGTGGATCAGATATTTAAAATAATCTGTCATTGAAATAGACATCCTTGTCCTAATGACTTAGTGCTGGAGTGAAATTTTTTCTAAACTTTTAAATTTTATTTCCAATAGCTTCTTTTTTTAATTGGACCCTTTCAGCTGTTAGAATTGTAGATGTTCTATAATCCTGGTGCTTGGATTACATTGTAAATAATTCATCTGAGATTAAATTGTAACTGTAAGCAAAGTTAGAAATGAGCTGACTTGGTGGCCTGCTAAGAGCTATAGTGTGGGAGACGTGGTCTGCCAGAGTTCAGATATATGCTAGCTCTTGGCTGTTGTAGAGAGGGTAAGGAGAGAATAAATAGTGTCTGACTATTTGAATGCCTTCTGGCATTCAGTTTAGGGACTGTTGTTAGTATTAGAAGAAGCTCCAGATTAGAGGCATTTAAAACCCTTTAGAAAAGAATGGAGTAGGGATGTTAGCTAATGTTTTTTTCCCTGAAAACATTCCACCACTGAATTTACACGTGTAAATGACTACATGCTAACATCCCTAGAATGGAGTGTTTTGTGAGTGCAATGGTGACCTCTAGAAAAGAAAAATCCTTAGTTGAGAAATTGTCTGATTCACATAAAGTCAAGGAGAGACCTCTCAAATGCTAATTTCATATTGCTAGTTTTACTAATATTGTGTATATCTTCACTGCTAAATGTTTTCTCTGTTAAGGTTACACAGAGATTAAGACATACGAATTTCATTCTGAAAATAATTAAATACACTTAAAGCTAGGGTACTTGGGCTTTGTAGGAGATGTTTAAGGACTGACCAGATCTAGGGTTAGTGGTTTGGAATGTAGTCTGGAGCAGTGATGGGCAACCTAGGCTAGTGAGTAGGCCGCATGAGTTGCCCTCCTTCATTTCAGTGGGCTGCAAGATTGCCGTAACCAAGACGTCTCCCAGGAGAAGGTAGTTTTGTTAACTGTGCTTGCATACATGGAATTTGCGGGGTGTGCTGATTTTAAACCACAGTAGTGTTTTGATTGTATGCAGAGGGAGCTCATGGCTTTCACTGTCAGTGGTGTTTGCAATCAGCATGCACCTCACTTCTTGTGCCCTTTCTTTATGTTGATGTTATTTTAGGTAGGGGGAAAAAACTACATGGATGGAAATTAGGGAATCAGACATCCCTGCGCATGGGCAATGGTAAACAAAATGTATCACGGGTCACATGTAGAACTCTGATGGGCCTCATACAGCCTGTGAGTTGCAGGTTGCCAACCACTGGTCTAAAGTTGGAGTAGTAGTGGCTGGAGTAGTAGTGGAAATAATCCTCTTCTGTGCAACTGCTTCATTTGCAGAGGGAAGATAGTACTCGATTGGTGTTGAAGCCTTTGTTCCTGGTCTTCATGGTGGGCTGAATTTCACTCATTCTGAATTTAAAAACTACTGTAATTGGTGATACATGCCTAAAAGGCAAGCACTTGTAACGTCTGACAACAATTTATAACTCTTATAGTATTCCGGTGACCACAGAAGCACTGTTTCATTTTTTCTTTAAAATTTACTTCAAAAATTAATTTTCTTAAGTGCAGCCAGATGGGATCTGTGGCATAATTACCGCTTTTTTGGTCTTTAATGGGTCACCACTGGCTGCAACAATAAAATAACTGATTATACATTACATAAAGTAGCTATATTGTTTCCTTGATCCAAAGCTTTGACAGTGAAATGTATTAGATTGTGAAATAGTTTTCCAAGGGAAGTAGTAAACCCATAACTCTGAGTACTTTTACGTAGACTAGACAAAGCACTAAAAACTTACTGTAAAAAAGCCATCCCCACATTATTGCATTGTGAGACTGATGTGCTAGATAATAGAATAGGTCTATTTTATCTTCCAAATTCTGTTAATGCAAAAATAGTATATTTAACATTGTTGTTTCAATTCATGTCAAATACAGCAGATAAAGTCTGTTTTCTTATCCTTAGACTCTGTTGTAAGAACATGGTGGGTTAGAGATCAATTATACAAGTGATTCTTTTATTTAAAATTTGTTGGATGAAAGCTTACTAGACATCTGGAAACAATCAAAATATCTCCTCTTCTCTAAGTACAATTTTCCAATCTAAAAGTAGCCTTAAAATGTCTATATATTTCTCTTGTGCACTGTATTAAATTCAGGAGCCATCAAATAGGCTTAAAGGTTAATTCTGGTCAGAGTGTTTCTGCATGTGAATTGCAGAAAGCTCCCATTCAGATCACTGTTTGTAATATACCTTTGCAGTAGTTTGGACAACAGGCACTTAGCAGTGTGTCAAAGGGACCAGAATAAAGGTTATATTCCATGGTGTGCTTGTAATTATGGATTTCTGTAATGTAACTTTACACATTTGGTCCCTAATTTGTATTGGTTTGGGAATAAAAGTTTGGAGGAACACCTTTTGCATTGTTAATGAGCTATTAAATGGAAGCGCATGTACCACTCATGGACTAAATATTTTTTGGTAAACCTTCTCCTTTGTTTCCCATAGCCATGGTCAAAGAGACACTGCACAAATACTTCTGATGAGAGGAGCCAAATACTTACCAGACAAAAATGGAGTTTCACCACTGGATCTCTGTGTACAGGTATAAATTTGCTTTACATTAACAAGTGCTGTGCATACAATTGATGTGGAATGATTTTTTTTTTCTCCTTTCTGCTCTTTGGAAAGCAATGACTTCATTGTTAGAGGTCAGAGACCTCTTTTGAAGCACTTCGGGGAAGCAGCTCCACCTTACTCTTCTGGTTTGACTTGTTGGATTAGTTGAGAATAGCACAACATATTCTGTTTTTTTCCTATTAATTCTGTTAGAAAATATTTTTTTTCCTGAATAATCAGAAAGAATGTATATTCTTGCTATGGTCTAGATCCACCAAGTTTACCTTCTTATTAAGCTAGGTATATAGAAGATTGATGCTTCTAGCTGTTCACAATATTAGGGTTTTAAAATAAGTAAACCGACAGCCATTCAGTTGGCAACTTCTTAAAGGTCACGTTTGTTCAAGCCATTAATCACATAATCTTGGAGTAACACAGTCTTTTTTAGATGGTCATGTGTAAAATGGTAAAAAAGCTAAGACCAAAGGCCTCTGTGTAAGAATAACTTCATTACTTCAGTTACTAACTTTTCAAGGCGATCAAGGAGATCTTGTTGCTGAGCCTTTATTTTTTTGAAGGTATTACAATCTTTACATCCAGGCCTTTATTCTATAAAGGAAGAGGATGTTATGACTTTCTGTTCCTACACATTTTCAGTGCCATACAAAACTCCAGTTTTGTCAGTTTACAAGGTTTTATAGAATGTACATACTATAATGAGTGTCCAGTGATGTGTCTCTTTGGGAAAGACAAAGAATTAATATTTAGGATATTAAATAAACTATTTCCAAGTCCTCTTTTAAAGTTAGGGAAGGTCTTTTATTGCTTTCTACCTTCTGAAGACTGCGCACACAGATTCACTCCTGGTCACCTGCAGTTAAAGAATACCTGTAAGCATTTGGCAGCAATTTTGCTATTCATGCTTCTGGAATATTTTAAAGAAGGATGATTCTGAAAGATTTGTTTAATATATTTATCTAAAATGTCTTTCTCAATTCATATCACTTTTAGTATAATCCTTGGATTTAATAGGTCTAATTGTTTTAATTACTGTCATTTTGGGGTCAGTTCCCTTAGGTCTAGTACACTGCTTTCTATCAGTTGACATCTTTGCTAGTATTTGTCTAGTCTACCCAAAACTTAGTAACATACTAGGGATGTTAAATTTAGTTTAATCAACTAATTGACTAGTCAATGGATTTTTGGGGAGGGGGGGAGGAGGAGAGCTGCAGCCAGCCCTGCTGCAGTTCTGCCTTTTTAATGTATTAAAAGGTTCTGCCAGCCTCCCCTGCACTGTGCACCTTCTAAATGTATTAAAAGTTTAGTTTCCAGCACAGTAGGTGGAACCTACACAGTGTAACTTAGGAAGTGGATAAATAAGACATTGATATTCTATAGATGGGAAAGAGTATTACGCATGTTGCTGCCTCTTGGACAGTACTGAATATAATACCTAGAGCAGGGCAAAAGCCTCTCAGCAGGCAAGATCTGGCCCGCCTGGGGCTTTGATCCATTCCGTGAGGCAGTTCCAGGCCCTGCCTCCTACAGGGTGTGTCTAACCTGTGGCACATGTGCTGCAGGGGAAGGAGCTCAGCCTCACCTCTCCTCCTGTGCGCAGCCGCTGGAGAGCGCTTTCTCCTCCTGCAGCAGGTTAGGCAGCTAAGGAAAATGAGGGTTATAAAGAACTATATTAATATGTAATTTTTTTAAATATAAGTGAAGCATAAGTTCTGTTGACTAGCAGAGAAGTCCAAAAAGTCATCTAGGGTAGGTTGATTAGAAAAAATGTAGAGATGTGATACAATTCAAAACTCCAGATTTTGGGAAGTTTTTGGGAAGTTCATTTCTAAATCTGGTGTCTCGGGCAAAGATCTAGTCATAATACTTTGATTTTTCTTGCCCTGTACGTTTTAACTTAAGTTATACATTGCTTATGGAATTATTGCACAGCCAGCATCAGTTTGCTCAAAAAATTGTGCACATTATCTCTGTTTTGGGAAATTAGTTTTCTGAGTGCAACGAATTAGAATAGCAACAAATGTAAATGCAGGTGCTAATTCCACTATGATTTGTGTACAACTTTTTTTCTGTGTTCTTAAGAATTATCAGTTAAAATGGCTGCTGGAATATAAAGTTACTGCAGTTTCTGAAGGGTGAAATTGCTTTGAGAAGAGAAAATGAGAAACTGAGACTAATGCTTAACCTATGAATGTATTCATCAATCTGTATTAACAAAAAATCCACTCAGCACCGAAACATAACTTTTGATTTAACATGCAGGTTTTCACTTTGAAATTTGGTCTTTGTGTCTTCTGCATTTGTTCTTTAGTATTGTTCCCTAAGAATGGACTGCCTGGCTGTAAGCATGCATATAGTACATGGTTTTAAAAATTGTTTTTATAATGCTTGCTTTAAAAATGCTGTTATACAGGGTGGATATGGAGAGACTTGTGAAGTTTTAATACAGCATCATCCTAGACTCTTCCAGACAATTATTCAAATGACACAGAATGAAGTTCTTCGAGAAAACATGGTAACAAAACATTTTTATGCTCTGTGTGTGTGTGTGTGTGTGTGTGTGTGTGTGTGTGTGTGCGCGCGCAAGCTTGTTAATGCATTTTCTACTTCTATACCTTCTCCTACAGATTAAACACCTCAAACTTGACTCAAATTCAGTGAAATTGCACTGACACGTGATCAAGTTTACAATGTGTGCTTAAACATGAATGTTTTGCTTACAATGGTGTACTTCAGTAACTGGAGACTTCCAGCAGTTCTGATGCAGAACCCTTTAAACATGGAGAACTCATTTGTCTGTCTCTCTAGTGCAGAACTTCATGTGCTTATAAAATAAACTGATTTAACATGAAAATGTACAGTGAGCTAGCTGAGGGATTAATATGTACTGATTTCTACCATGGCATGCTGGCTTGAAATTTGGTGTATGCTACAAGTAAAAGTGTTTAGATTTTATCTAGAACTCTGTTAATGTGCTGTCATCATAACTTTGGAAGACTTGTCAGAGTAAGAGCTGGAAGACTAAGCCTTTTGCGGGTTCTTGGCAAAAAAACCCAAACAAACCAACCCCCCCACCCTCAAAAAAACCAACTTTGGTACAGCATAAGGATGTTTAAAATGAGTTTATCTGGCTAATCATATAGTCCAGGGGTCAGCAACCTATGGCTTGGGAGCCAGATATAGCTCACGAGGGAACCAGATATGGCTCTTTTGAAGTTCAAGCCCAGCCCCTACTTGGTCCCCCCCCCGGAAGCAGGTGGCCTGCACTGGTGATGTAGCAAGCTGGGGCAAAACACCTCTGCTGGCTGGATCAGGCCCATGGAGGCAGCAGGGAGCCCCAGGCAGCCTCCCTTGCTTGCCCCTGCACACCACTCAGAAAAGCCACTGTGGGGCTCTTTGTTTTACACAGACTGTGTGCAGGCAAGGGAGAGGGACGTAGTGCCTCAGGGCTGCTCCCACCCCCAGCACAATCCCATTGGCTGGGAGTAAGTATGATATTCCCTGAATCATCTGGTTGAGAAGAATAACTATGAGGTTGGTTTATATCCCTCTCTCCCAGATTCTCATCTAATATGATGATGTAGCGAGCTGCACCCAGGTCCTTTCCTGTTCACAGAAGATTATGGGTCTTGAAATAACTTCCAGCTCATTTTGCTTTCAGTCATTCTCTACCTTGTTCCCTTTACTAGTATAAACAGGATCATCTCTAGGGAAAATGATACCCTGGGTGAGCTTGTATTCCCCTCTCATCACTTCTGGTCTCCACAGGCTTCCTGGGTTTCCTATCCTCACACAATTTCTATGTCCTACTGCTCTCCCC
>CM057847.1:114899259-114919274 GCA_030068395.1 Apalone spinifera
CCGCCCCCCATGGTCTTAATTTGTATTAAAAGAGGTTTCCCAGAGCTCAGGCCAAGCACAAATTAAACACTGGCTAAGTGGTTTGATAATGGCTCCTGGCAGTTGCAATGTAGAAATAAGGACATGCCACTGCCAGAAGCAATGTAGAAATAAGGGTGGCATGGTATATGGAGTATGCCATGCTTATGTATGTGTTGCTGTTGTGGCTTTAAACTTGTAAGCATGATTACTTAGGTATCTGGGAGAACTAAGTTTTGTTTGACAGATAATAACTTGGGAATTAGCTGTCAGGAGCACTGGCTCTAATTGCTATATAAAGAGAGAAAAAATGTATACAGACTCCAATTAAGCCCACATTTTCAGTTTATATGCACACTTATAACAATCAGGAGATAATTCAGGAAGATAATCCCAATCACAAGACTTGAGGTTTCCGTTCTGGAGCTTTAATACAGATATTAGAACCACAAGTTTGATACTTTGAACATTATCTTCAGTAGAGATTAAAAAAAGATCTGCTTACTTTCTCTAACACTTTGTGTTACTTTAAAAATGATTAATTCTGTGGCACCTTAGAGACTAACAGAAATATATAGGTTCATGAGCTTTTGTGGATCAAGCCCACTTCAGATGAGTTTGGAATGGAAATAACAGAAACCAAGACATATGTAACAGCAAAAGAAATACTGTCAATTATAGGGCCTGTGTTAAGGAATATTAAGTGGGCTGGATGTGTTCCATATATAGTCTTGATGTGAAAATATGGATGTTAAAGGCAGGGATATTGGCTTTGTAATGTGCCAACTAGTTAATGTCAAGTTAATTCAAGCCCAGAGTAACAGTGTCAAACTTGTAGGTGAATTCTGGTTCTGTGGTGTCTCCCTCTAGTTGGATAGAGAAATTCTTTTAAGTCCATGATTAAATGACCAGGCAGGTTAAAATGTTCCCCAACAGGTTTATGTATGTTACCATTTCTGATGTCTGATTTGTGTTAATCCTTTAACTGCTTGCTTTTTTTTAAGTCAGTTCTTGCCATCTCATCATGAAGTTGAGGAAAGGATGGCTACCTACATTTTGTCAAATTTCCAGTCGGCCAGAGTTATGACGACAGAGGCGCTACTGAAACAACCCAGCAGCACCCCAGCTGCTCTGCCCCCAGCGTCCCCAAGTTAGCCGCTGCTGAAACTGATCAGTGGCTGATTCCGGGAAGCCCGGGGCAGAGCAGCTCTGCCTCGGGCTTCCCGGAGTCAGCCGCTGGTCAGTTTCAGCGGCGGCTGAATCGGGGACAGCTGGGGTGCTGCTGGGTTGGTCCCGCAGCACCGAGGGGCAGCGCTATGGGACTTACCGGCAGCACTCCAGCTGCTCTGCCCCCGGCTTCCCCGAATCAGCCGCTGGTCAGTGCAACGGCTGAATCGGGGAAGCCAGGGGCAGAGCAGCTCCAATGGTCCAGCTGCCTGGAGCACTGTGCCGGACCATCAGGAGTGCCGGACCATCAGATGCCGGACCAATGGAGTTTTACTGTACTACTTTATTAGAGCATTATGTTTATATACATACAAACATTTTACCACCCCCATGTTTAATGGGCCCTGCACCAGAATTTCTGGAACAGTTGTCAGATTCAGCACCTCAGTAAATAACCAAACAAAAATTTCAGTTTGAGCACACATTGTAATGTGACAATGTGTGGGTGCAACTTCACTGAATTTGGGTCATCAAGTTTGAGATGTTTAAGTTGCAGGGGAAGGTACAGAAGTAGATAGAGCAAGGCTGTAGGGGACTTGCTAATCTTCATAGAAGTAGTAGGTAAAATAATGGGAGTGGATGACATTTCTAAAGAAAAAGCAACAGAGAAGAGAAAGATGAGATGCTATAAGAGATTTCAGCATATAGAAAGGTGAACCCAGAAAGCAGTATTCTGGAAACTAAGATGACAAAGCTGAGGAGCAGCAAGCGATCATGTGAACAGAGGCTGGTCATTCAAACTGAAAATAAAATGCTTTGTTCCTTTAGTATTGATGTTGACTTAGGGTGGTAATGGTGGGAAGTTGGATTGGATGGAAGAGACCAAAGGAATTAGTTGGAGGAGAAATTAATGTGATTAGACAATACCAACTAGTATTTCAGGAATCGAAGCTAGAGGTTAGTTTGAGGAAAAGCTTTTTCAGGGAGAAGGAGTGATGCAAGAATATGTTTGAAGGGAGAGGAATAAAAAAAAGTAACAAGGGATGACAGCAGGCATAAAAGGATGTAGTGAAGAGCATGGATAGAAGTTAGAGGATTTTTGTGCTTGGGAAAACTTTTGAACTCCTGGACAGTGAAGAGTGCAGATGAGAGGTAAAAGGTAGAACTGAAGGTAGAGAAGAGATTCTGGATGTTGGCAAGATAAGTCTGCTCAGGAGTAGGGATGTGACATATTGTTTGTTTTTAATAATTGTGTAGCTACAAAATTTTTTTTTAAGCAGTTAGTTGCTAAAATGCTCCCCCCCCCTTGGGGCAGGGCGACAGCCAATGCATTCCCAGCTCCCTGCCCCACTCTCAGGGAGCCCCTGACATCTCCTGTTGCTGCTTCCGTTGGCTCCCCGTGCAGACCGGCTCCCAACTGCAATCCTGATATAGAGGCAGTAGCTCAGGGTGGCAGTAGCCACTGTCCACCGGGGGCCTGAACTCCCTGTGGACAGAAGTTGCTTCGGCATTCCATGGAGCAGCCTCTGTTTGCTGGGGGCCTAAGCTCCTTGTGGACAGAGGCTGCTCCGGCATCCGACCTATCACGCCCTCTCCCCCACCAACTGGGAAAGACTCTCTGATCTGTCCTCAGCAGGGAGTTGCTGCTATATATGCCCCTCCCCCAGCTAGGCAGCTCCATGCATGGCAGCCCTGAGCCTCTCAGTGGGTCTCATTGAGCAGCTGCAGGGCTGTGCTGCCATGCAGATTAGAGGGAATCTTGGTTCTTACCTCACCTAGACATATGTTGTGTTCAATTAATCTGTAATAGAACACTTAGGAAAATCACATGTTAACTACTTTTATTTTACCATATCTAGTTGCGGCAAGTTCTAGAACATTTGTCCCAGCAAAGTGAAAGTCAGTATCTTAAGATCCTAACAAGTCTTGCTGAAGTTGCTACAACAAATGGTCACAAACTACTTAGGTAAGTATCAAAATAATATATAAGTGGGTCAGTAATGAAAAATATGTTTAAAGATACAGGTTGCAGCTCCCTGGTCTGGCACCATTAGGTCCTGACTCTCCCAAACAAGGGAGTTTACTGTATTGGGAAGGTCAATTCTGGTCCCTTTGCTGCTGGCCTCCAAGCTCTTCCTGCGTGGCCACTGGGTTCTGCCGTTGATCCTGTGGCCCACTGGCTACTGGGGTGCTTTAGTGCAGTGGCTCTTAGTTTATATTTATTATCAAGAACAGAATATTTATTTTTCACTTAATTTGTAGTCCAACTGGCATGAAGACAAATGTAAATTAATCATACTTGGTAGAAACATTTGTAAAAAGATTAAGCTAGTGGTGCTTTCATTTTGCATTTTAAAAGAATCTTTTTAAAAGTTTCTTTGAAAGAAACAGTGCAGTTTTTTCCCAGTGGTGATCATGTGGGCCTTATGATTTGTGGGGCTCTGTGGTGCTGGATCTAGGCTCTAGTGGGGTTTTCTGCCACTTCTTTTCACTTGGCTTATAGTAATTCTTTGAGATTTTATGTAGGTATGTTTTTAGGATGGGTTCATTATGGGCTAATGAATTTTATTTAGTGTGTCAAGATCATCAACATTTAACTGTAGGGCAGACTCTGTAAACGATTACACTGTCAGCTAAGTTGTGAAAGCCATATACTAACTCCTGGCCCTCTTCTTCTACTTATTTCCTAGTCATCTCATTTGTACCTTTTAAAATCTAATCCTTGCCATTTTTACACAGTTTTGCTAAAACTTGTTTCATGTTCCTTCAGTTAGTTGTCACTTTTGCCTTACAAAAGCACATAGAGTATCCTCACATACCACATGCTCCTATCTCCCAACTCATCTCAGTTGCCTCATTTTGCTTCTACTATCTAACACTAGCATTTTTCTTAAGTTGAATTCTGTTCTCACATCTGTCCCCTCTGCAAATCAGGCTTCTGCTGTTTCACAGCACTGTCTTAAGCATTCCTCTGAAGCATTTGAATCATGTTGCTATTTCAGACTGGCTCCTAGCCTCCTAACCTACTTGGGCCTCATGTCTGATCCTATATGGCTATGTATGCCACTGCCTCAATTTCAGGCCTATTATAATCTTCACCCATCCCCTCATTCCTTCTGACTACTTTAACACCCCTGTAAGTGTCTTATGTTCCTCCCCTTAAGATTCATGTGTAGAAAGTGGTTGTCCGTTGTCTTGAATACAAGTATGCTCACTTCTCTAGTGTCAGATTGTTACACTGGCTCCCTATACATTACAGAACTCCATTCAAAGAAGATTTTGTCTTTGTAAGCCTACTAAAATGTCCTGGTAGGCTTTTGCCCCAGATGTGTGTGCTGATACGCAGAAGAAGTTGGTTGGTTCTTTAAGCAGCACCTGCCATTGGTAGTCTCTTCTCTGAACCTTTTTTCCACCTCTGTCCAACCTTTCTTGTCTTCTACATCTTTCATTGCTGTATGCAGACTGTGGTGAGTTGTGGAATATAACTTTTACCTCAGACTTTTTATGCTACTTCTTAATTCTGTCTTGCACTGGTTTTCTTTTTCATAGAGTAGTCTTGTTGGCATGAAACACTTCTTATTTCTACAGGAAAGTTTACCAGATTTCAGAGCTTTCAGTAGTAATGGAATGGCATAGATACAAAAGTGAGTGAGACACTCTGAAAGGACTAACTGAAATAAGATAACCCCAGAATGGAATTGCCTCACTAAAAACTTGGTTGCACATTATCAACCAACCAAACAATGAAGGTGCTAATGGTTCTTGGTGTCTGTGTAGAATCTAATGTTGGTACATCTTCCTTTCCAAGTGCTAACTAATGGTTCTTATCAGCCTCTTGTACCTATTTAGTCTTTGAGATGCTACTAATAGTTGTTTTTAAAGTCTTTCCTGTTACAGACTTACTCTGCTATCCCTCTGAAGCTTATCTACTCACTGTCTTTTTCTTCTTCCTCCCCTTCAATTTTTTTTCCTTTCCCTCCCTCCTTCTCTTATTTATTCAAAACTTCTTGATAGCTTTTGGAGACGGGGCAATTTACAGTTAGGGGGTTAACTGGATAGCTTGTCGTCTTCACAAAAAGGAAAGGATTTATACGACAATGTTCATGAACTGTTTGAGGGAAGTTGTCATCTTGCCCTTTTAGTCAATGGGATCATATGGTTCCCTTCCAAACCCAGATAAAAATGTGTTTTTCCCAACGTTGTTGAGTATGGATCCAATTTGTAGGTAGTAGGTTGGAGCTTCTCAGTAGTTCTGGAACTTCAGATTCTTCCACAAACTCGTTGTTGCTTTCTCCTTTTGATATGTCTCTACTTCACTAGATAAACATTAAAGATATGTTTAAAAAAATCTTAGTTCATTTCAAGTTAAACAAAATTAAAGAGCATTGGTGTAATGCCATTTTAATTTTATGTATCCAGACAAAGTTGAACTCAATTTTTTTTCTATTTTGTTCTGTTCTTGTTTTAAAAGACTTGTAGACTTTTGAATCGAGCACCAGATTAAATGCATAAATGCAGTACCTTATTTTTAGGTCTATTAATTCTTGGAGTCCCAACAAATGTATCCCCATATAATATAATGGTATCACAAATAGCACAGAATCATGCAGAATCATGAAAACCACCTATAGGAGTCATTTAATAGAAATAAAGTGAGGGTTTGATGTACATAATGTGAGGTAGTTTGGAAAAATTCTTAATTAAAATTTGGTAAAATGCTGTCAGATTTTCAAATATCTCTGGTTATTTCCCTTTCCCACATTACAGACCATCTCTATGCTTCAGCAAGATTTTGTAGTGGTTATTTTGTTACCAGCATCATACAGGTGAAGAAATGATACTTGAGAGATACAGGGTTCAGTCCTCCATCACAGATTTTAAGTGATTTGGCCAAATCAAACTTGAATCTCTTTTCTTCAGTTCATCTTGTGTAAAACAGGGATAATACTTCTCCACCTCACAGAAGTGTTGCAGATAAATTGAGGTACTCTGCTATTAGTGTTGGGGGTGATGAGAATGTAGACAGAACATGCTAATGCTTATATGTTTAACTTTTGAAACTTAGTGAAGCCAGTTTTTCAGATGAAGCAATACAAGTAGTTTTTTTAATATGCAGCATGTCTAGAAAAGCTTTTCTGCAACATATGTAGCAGATGTGGAGGGAGATTTTTTTGCAGAGGAGAACTGGATGAAACTTTTAGCTCAGGGAAAATGTTAGCTTATTTTCTTCTTTTAGTCTGGTTGTATGTTTATGAAACATTCTCAGTGAGGGAAGTAAGATATTAGTACCAAATTCTAATATAGAAGGCATTATCACTAGGCCATTGGGCTCATCTACATGGATAGGTGAAGTTTGTCTCAGATAATTTAAATGAAAATGTATTATATTCAGAATGATGGCTAAATAAGAATCTCCCAAGTGGTACTTGCACAATTATGACCAACGTCTTAGGTGACCACAGTTTTGAATCTGTAAATTTATTTATTTATTTTATAATTTTAACTGGGGTAAATGCAGCCTTTTCCTTTATAATGTAAATGCTATTTTTTTTTATTAATCCTGGCTTACTAAAAACTACCTGATCAAATAACAGCAGGAGAGGTGTGAACTCCGTTTCTTTTCCTAAAAAGCTGTTAATGTTAATCTCCTTAAATATTTTAGTCATACCTTTTATTTAATAGTAATTCTTTAAAAAATGAAAGTTTCCCCTTGCTTCATCTTCTTTCTTAAAGAATGAACTGATTCAGACCTCTATCTGAATCAGAGCAGATGCTGTTTCTTTGTCTAGTACAGTGCTCCCTATCCTGTTGGCCTACTGTTGCTTAAATCCAGGGGTTCTCAAACTTTGTGTTACCATGACCCCCCCCCCAAGTTGCTCGCGACCCCCCGGGGGTTGGGACCCACAGTTTGAGAAACGTGCCTTAAACCTGTTTTACATGTAGTTTGGTCTGGCTTAGTTGAGCTGCTTCTAGCCATGTCACCACACATCTCAAAAATCAGAGTATAATTTATTGCATGGATTCTCAACCTTTCTCTTTCTAAGATGTTCCTCTGAATATGCTAAAAAAATTCCATGGCCCACCTGTTCTGCCACAACTGTTTTTCTGTACATAAAAGCCAGGGCCAGTGTTAGATGGCAGAAAGCAGGGCAATTGCTTGGGAAGCCTACGAAGTTAAGTTGCTCAGGCTTTGGTTTCATCTTGAGTGGTGGACTTGGGACCCTGGGCTTCAGCTCCATGTGGTAGTGCTTTGGCTTTCTGCCCTGACCCTCGTTAGCAGTCTCTGGAATCTGCTTGCAGCCCTCAGATAATCCCAAAATCCTGGTTGAGAACCACTGATTTATTGTATTTATAAGTCAGAGTTGGCACTCTGATACTGTATTTTAATATTGGTTAGATACTGAGTTGAATTCCAGTAAGTTTAATACTATGTTAGGGTGTTTTCAAATTGTTCAGAGGACAAGTGTCCTTTTTAGCAGGGTTGAAAAATTCTGGAAGGTTGTGAACAGAAAGCATGATTATGTGGTGTTTACATTGTTACAATATTAAATTGGGCAAGGTACTAGCTAGCATGCTGTGCATCACTTAATTTGTTTTAATGGAAGCAGTGTGATTTCTGTCATCCTGGTTCATTTGCTGATAAAGGCAGATGGGTCTAATTTAAAACATTCAGCACAATACTTAGGTAATAATGGACTGTAGCACAGTGCCTCTTTGGCACAGTTCTAGCAGTCGTCTGAAAGATAATTTCATATTGAGAAAACATTTTCTTCTGAGTCATCTTGGTTTATGATTAGTGCTGTGCTAAGACCTTACTGTTATAGAGATAGCATCTCTTACCCATGATTCAGAAGTGGTGTTGGTATATACAAAAGCTAAAAACATAGCCTAAAAGTTTGTATTTGCTATTTTTCTTTAGCAATTATTGCAAAATAGTTGAAATGTAAATAAGGTTAGAAATAATTAAAATTATGGCATATGTTCTTTGACCTTTTGGTCTGGGAAAAGATCCATCATTTGTTAGCCATCTGTGTTGAAGAACTTTAAATCCCCAAACATTGGATTGTTTACTCCTTTATATACTGAATCATTTAATTTCAGAAATACTTAAACATACATTTTTTCCCCCCAGCTTGTCAAGTAACTATGAAGCTCAAATGAAGAGTCTCTTAAGGATCGTGAGGATATTTTGTCATGTCTTTCGCATTGGCCCATCCTCTCCCAGTAATGGAAATGACATGGGCTACAATGGAAATAAAACTCCAAGAAGTCAGGTGTTCAAGGTCAGAAAAGTATATGACGTTGTTAGGAAGATAGACGTTAAAGAGATGAATTTCACAAAGCATGCATTCATTAATCAGACATCACATGAACAGGAAGTAAGTTTGGATGATACCCATATCTGTGTTTGTTAGGCCCACCTCTTTACTTTTTGTTTAATCAATTTTTTTTACATATTTTTTAACTGACCTAAATCTTACCTTTTCTTTTCTTTGATTTAATTTCTCCTACTTTTAATCTCATGTCCTATAAAATGTATGTTTGAATTATCAATCTGTGTTTATTTTGGTTCATCTTAGTTTTTCATAAGTTTTTAGATTTTCTAGTATAGCTTGTAATTTCAATATTATAACATTAGGAAATATGAAATTGAATTACTGTAAATCTAAAATATAATAATTAGCTTTTGCCACTTTTCCTTTTATCTGACATTTCAAAATGGGTTAAACTAGTTTAGTTTACAATCTGTGTTTTTTTGTTTTGTTTTGTTTTGTTTTTGCTTTCATCACCAAGTCTTTCTGAGCTAATCTTGTTTAAGAACTTTAAATCAATAACTTTATTATTGAGTACTATTAAAGCTTATTAGGTTTCTACTACCTAGAAACATCTGCACAAAGCTCTGGCCAATGATAGGGATGTGAATGTATACCTGTGTACACGGTTAACCGATGGGCCTGAGCTCATTCATTAACCCTTGTGTGTAACCATGAGGTTATATGCCTGGTCTCCCTCCCCCAGAGACAGGGGCAGTGTTGTGGGGCTGGGGGAGCAGGAAGAAGACGGTGCTCACGGGCAGCAGGCTTAAAAGCCGGCTCCCTGTGAGCACAACTGTTGCAGAGCCACCTTCCCCCTTGTGCTGCTGCCTCTGATGCAACACGTACTGGCTCCCACTGAGCTGCCTATGCTCCCCCTTAACTCTCCCTGCGCTGTTGCCTCTGTATCAGAGGAAGCAGCGCAGAAGAACTGGCTTAAAATCTGGTTCCTTGTGAGCACCGGTTCCTGCCTGTTTCCCCACATGTACACATTTACCAAAATAAACATATATTAACATCCCTAGTTAATGAGAAGTTTCATCTCTGAATGTATGGGTTTTTTTTTGTCATGTGTATACATAATTTCCTAAAGTAGTAACTTGCTATTTTGTAAAGCATTCTGTTTAAATTCCACTAAATTCCTTCTTTTCAAAACACTGTAATTACATATGAATTGGTACATTTTCTTCATATATGAAACTCCATTTTAGCACTGAGCTATGTCTGATTCCACCGATATATTCATCTCTCAATATGCAAAAGAGTATTTGAATTTGAATGTTGTAATTATTCATTTTGTTGAACAGTGTCACCTACTGGAAGGAGGGGACAAAATGTATAATTATAAAATCACTGTTTCAGACTATTTTACCATGAAGAATTAGTCCTTTTTCTCAGTGGACTCTGCTGGGAAATGTGATATCAATTGTCGAAGAAATATTGCTCATTTAACTCAAGCTTTTTCCCTAAAACTGAAGTATTACAGTTAAATAACTTGATGTGTAGCTGAACATCTCTAAACTTTACTCAGTGTTCCCCCCTTTTTGTCAGCAAAGATTTAATTGTGGTGCGTTCTGAGGAAGGTTTGTTATTACTGTGATCATATTGCTTTCTCAAAATATACTGTGAATAGCTTTTTTTATGCTATAAAGCAAATGTATGTTTCCAAATACATGAGCTTAGTATATTTTAATTATATACAGGTTGAACCTCTGTAATCCAGGACGCTCTGGTCCAGCAACATCCATGATCTGGAAGGAAAACAGATGTTCCAGGACCACAGAGTCCTGGTGGAGGGCTGGTGGTCAGTCTCACCACAACTGGGCTCACTGGGCATGGGGCTGGTGCAGAGCTGCCTGGCTTAGTGGGGAATGGGGGAAGAGCAGCGGGGCAGTAGCCAGCTGGGAGGCCAATGGCTTGAGCTAGATATGACCACTCTCGATCTGGCAAAATCCCTTATCTGGGACCGATCACGTGTTGGCTGCCAGACCAGAGAGGTCCAACCTGTACTATACTAACATGGCTTTAAATTTTAACTTGCTAATTAGCAAAGGTGAGAGTGTCATGATGGGTCTCAGTTTGTTTTGTTCGCTTTTTAGTGAAATTTGTCTGTGTTTAGAAACTTTAACATTTGAAGAAAGGATTCTTCCTTGGCTTCTAATTTTTGTGTCTGGGTATTTTGGGTTTTAAATCAATTTAAATTAATCAGTCCTATGAATTGTATCACATTATGTACAGATTAAATACATTTTAAAATATCTATAAACTTTGAGTGACATTCTGGACCTACAGAAGTCCATGACAAAACTATTAACTTCAGTGGAGCCCGAATTGATTGATACATGTCAAATACAAGCTCTTGAAGTAGCCACAGTGGGTAGCAAAAGTTACTGCCATAAGTCTAAATATAAATCAGTACAGTGAAAGCTGTGTTATCTGACCCTGTATCAGCTGGAAAGCTCTCTAAACTGCCATTTCAGATCTTCACTGAAAGTCAATTAATAGTTCAGTCGGGGCTGGCAGGCTCCTTACCTGGTTTTGTGTGTTTCCTGGACGTAGAAGGAAACACACACAAGTCTGCTGGATCTTTAGCTCCCATTGGCTGGGAACCATGGCCAATGGGAGCTGTAGGGATGCACTTGTAGGGAGAGGCAGTGCACAAAATTGCCTAGCCATGCCTCTGCGTAGGACCAGCAGGGATATGTTGTTGTTGCTGCTTGTAGGGAGCAGCCCAAGGTGAGTGCTGCCTGAATCAAGCACCTCAAAGTCCTTCCTATGCCCTAACCCCCAGCCCTGAGTCCCCTCCTGTACCCAAACTCCCTCCCTGAGCTTGCACCTCCTTCTGCACTACAAACCCCTTGGCTCCAGGCTGGAGCCCCCTTTTTGCCCCAAACACTTTATCCCCACTCTAGAGCTTGTGTCTATAGCAGGAGCCCATAAGCCCCCACCCTGCACCCAACTTCCTGCCCAAGCCTAAATCCCCCTCCTGTATCCTAACCTCTTTCCTGATTCATGCTGGACATAGAGTAGAATTAATTTCATTCTTACCATTATAAAATTAAGAGCTATGTTTTTTAAAAGCAAATTAATTGTTTTTTTGGTGACAACTTCAACCAAGTCAACATGCTTAGGCATGGTCATTTTAATGCTGTCATAAAATGTAGGGGTCTGCTTTGAAAGAGTTTGGGGGTGGGGCAAGGGATGGTGGGTAAGTCAGTGTTGAAACAGGAAATCTGGAAGTTAAATTCTCTAGACAACTCTGAATACAACCTGAATGAATTTGGGGTTAAGCCTCCAGGAAATACTTGAAGGGCACCTAGTGTAGAAAGCCTAATGTAAATAAATGTAACAGGCATAATGGAGCTGAGAATTAAAAACAGGTGTTCTGAGTAGTCAAGTAGGGTGTCTGACAGGATAAGCATGTATACAAGGCTAATCCAGGAAATGCCGCCTAACTAGTTTTGTCTTCCCGAGTATGTTATGCATACAACTACTTTTAATCTGATTTTTTTTAAAGTAAATCTTTTTTTAATGTGAATATTTAAGTCTTACATTGTTTATGGCAGTCAGTCATACAGCCTTGGTGGAAGCCAACCTTCTGATCTCATGAGAAGTAAATGAAGCAATAATGACACTTTTGTTGAAGAACTCAGTTTGAAATGACTCTCAAGGAGTGTCTTCTAGTTACCTTTTGGTCAGCATGGGTGCCAAGAAAACAAACATCAGTAAGTGGCAGGAAAAGAGCACTGAAGATATAAGGAGAAAAACATGAGAAGTGGGATCTGAATTTATCTGACCCTCCTTTAACAAGCTCTCTGCATCTACCAGACACCTAAGACTCCAGGGCCAGAAGTGGGGAATCTCTCCGGTGGCCACTAGGTGGAGCTACAGCATTGCATTTTCCCATTTTTCTGGTTTCTCCAGAATTTTTATTATCTGATCTGGCCTAGTTCCATTTAGACCAGAGGAATGGGGTTTGACTCTACCTCTGCAGTAATAATAATTTTAAGATGAGGAAGGAACAGATGAGGGATGTGTGTGTATAATAGCTGCATTTTTTAATCCATACTCTTCAGTTATACCTCTAATGAACTGTAGTTTTAAATTAAATCGATTCTAAATATCTTGTCCTGGAAGAAAATCTCTGCTCTCAGAATGTTTTTGCAGAATAGTGACTGAGATTTTTTTTAAAGGGCAGTGGAGAAACTTGCATCATTTTTACAAACTTTTTCTAGCCAATAACGTTAATATTGAACGACAATTTGAACTCTGAGACATTCATGATACTAGCAGAACTACCTATAAAAGACTTAATTTGTTCCTGCTCTGGCAAACTCTGTGTTGCAGCCAGAGTGTTTCCATAGACCCCTATTGACTTAAGTGGGGCTCTGTAATGATGCAGGGATTCACCTGATTAGAGCAGCTTGCTTGATCTAGGTATTAAAAAAAGAACAGACTTGTTTAAACTTTGAGTATTTTGAATAGTACACTCTGGATTGTTAGGACTTAAATTTCATCTCTGTCTCATTGCCTGAGCCTAGTAGTTAGGATAATGCTATCTCTGGTCAGTAGTGTTGTACATAGCAACTGCTAGACCAACACGCGTGTGAGAGAGCTATAAATTTAAGTTGACATAAAACACAAGTTGGCTGTACAGTAAAACCTGTGATATCCGGCACGGTTGGGGATTAGGATGTTCGGTTATCTAAAAATTCCAGTTATCTGAGGGTCCCATCAACTTAGGAAAAACCAATGGACAACAAGAGTAAAACTCAAATTTTTAATATTGGTAGTTTTGTAGTGTGAGGCAGTTTGTCTCACATTTCTATTTTGAATTAAAGATGATTAGTACGTCTTAAATAAAAAATTGTTAAGCCAGTCATGGTAAACCAAGCCAGGCCTGTGCGCCTGAAGATGTGATAGTATTGTGGCTGGGGGCAATGCTGGTTAACACAGTTTTCTGGTTGAGTGCCAGATAACAAAGCTTTCACTGTATATTGCTTTATTACAGGTATTTGATTTTTCTCTCCCCTTTTTTGTCAATTGTTTATGATCTTTTTAGATTTTCGTATGGATACGTAAAAAGATTTTGCATGGACAAAATACTTGACTCCATCTATGAGAGAAGCTTTATTAGAATTTAATTTAGTAGCTTTTCCATTTGCATGGAACTCGTGCTGTATTTGTCTTTATCTATGCCATGATCTTATTTTTAATATTCAAAAATATGTCCAAATACATTTTTGTCATTTCCTTGTGCATTGCAGCCCCTGGAATTACTCTGGCACTCATTAGATGAATGGCTAGTTCTAATAGCTACGGAATTGATGAAAAACAAAAAGGACTCTGCCAATATTACTTCCATTTTACTAAAGCAGAAAGGGCCAAATCAGGAGGATGCTACTCTTAAGCCTGCCTTTGATGCTGCAGGAACTGAGAGGAGAGAAAAGCTGCCTACTGACACAGGGAATTCTAAAGCGTATGATGTTGCCAAGAAGCAGGAAGCTTGTGCGGATTGCCAGGATGTTATCTCAATGACAGCAAACAGGCTGAGTGCTGTCATTCAAGCGTTTTATATGTGCTGCTCCTGTCAGATGCCTCAGGGGTAAGGAGGATTCTGCTCGCTATCTAAAATTTACTTTTTAAAATTAATCTGTGCTTTCTTGTGTAAATATGAATGTTGTTAGTTATCAGCAATCAAAAATTGCTGAGTGCTTTTATTTGTTCAAATATTTTATTATTTTTTCCACACTTCTAAAAAACGCAGCATATCTTCCTTTTCTTAATGCTGCTGCCTCATAAAAACCCTCAATCCAACTCTGCTCACCTTGAGCATTTTGAGTAGCTTTTGCCTTCTTTTGTTCTTATTACATGTGACATTTGTGACTAGATATGATCTCCTGCAACTGATTACTTCCCCTTTATATTCCACATGTGAATTCTCCATAGTTTCACATAATTTTCTTGTTAACCTCCCCCCATGCAAAAATTGTCATTTTATGCAAAAATAAGCACCAGAGCAGAATTCATCACACCCATTATGAATTCAGTCCCAGGTTAGCAGACGCTAAAAAACTATTACATAAAACATCTGTTCTAATGGCCCATATGAAATAGATTGGTTGTCTCATTCAATACCTAGTTAGTAGAAAAGTGTCTCCATCATAACCGAACTCTTCTTGTTAATTGGACATAAAGGATTGAACTTGGCTTGAGAATATGCTTTTTGCCCTAGAAGCAGAACACTGTTTCAGTGGTATAGTAGAAGAGTTAGGGATGTGAAATATTAACTGGTTATCTGTTTCACTGTTAACATGGGTGGAGAGGGATTGGAGCTGCTCCCCACCTGCGACTGCTCCAGATGAGAGCACGGCTATCTGCAGCAAGACTTGGGTGCTTCACAGGCAAGGGGTTGCTCCTTAGTAAGACCTTCTACTGCTGCTCTCTTTTTTTCCAAGGCTAGAGGATTTGATTGTATATTCCAGGCAATGCTTTTTTCACAAACTCAAATTTCAAAGAAAATTATGTTGCTTTCCTAAATATACTTTAGCAATAGGAGTAATAAAAAACGTCTAGTCTAACTAAAAGATTAGATTTGAATCCAGAGAATATCCCCAACAGAGCAAAATTAATTGATGGCTGATCAGATTTTCTGACATGTTGGGCAACAAATCTTTTTTTTTTTTAAGTTGAATAAGCAATCAAACTTATGGGCTGCATCTAGACTGGCAAGCTAGCCAGTCTAGGAAAAACTTGCCAGCTGTCTACACTGGCCGCTTGAATTTGCACAAGAACACTGACGATCTAATGTAAGATTGTCAGTGTTCTTGCGCAAATACTATGATGCTCCCGCTCAGGGATAAGCCCTCTTGTGCAAATGTATTTGCGCAAGAGGGCCAGTGTAGACAGGGGAGGACTGTTTTGTGCAAAAAAGCCCCGATGGCAAAAATGGCAGTCGGGGCTTTCTTGCGCAAAACTGCGTCTAGATTCGCACAGATGCTTTTCCGCAAAAAGTGCTTTTGTGCAAAAGCATCCGTGCCAATCTAGATGCTCTTTTCTGCAAATGCTTTTAACGGAAAAACTTTTTGGTTAAAAGCATTTGGGGAAAATCATGCCAGTCTAGACGCAGCCTTAATCTCCCGCTCTTTCTAAAGATTGAGTATGTTTTGGAAAATAGATTATGATCATATTAGTGTCTTTGGTAGGTCTATACTACAGACTTGAATCATAATTACATTGTTCCTTAATTGGGAAATTCATGTATTTGAATGATGCAGTTATGCTGAACTAACATGCAGGGAAGAGAATGCTATGTTAACAGGAGGGCTTCTCCAATCAGCATAACTATCGCCTCTTGGTGATGCAGAGCAGTGGTGCAGCTGCAGTGGAGTATGTATAGACAAACTCTTGATACTTGTTTTTGTATTAAATGTTTTATTCACCTTCAGATGTTAATACCTTTTGAGATCTAGGTAAGAGTTAAAAGCTTCCCAGAAAACATAGCAGTGTTAACATCCTCTGTATATTTAAATATTAAAATCAAGATGTTAGGTGGTACTTAATATTACAGTACTATTGTACCCTCATGATCTGACCAGTCTTGGACCAGGGGAAGCCTGCAGGGGTTGCCAGCCTTCCCAATGGGCTCTTCTCCTCAGCCACATGGTTGTGGTAGACCTGTTGGGCTCCATCACCCTGCAAACTCCTGTGGTCCTGCTAGCTTTGCTGCTCTTGGACCTCCAGTGGCCCTATTTACCCCACTAGTCTTGGTAACCTCTGCCACTGGGGATCTATAATCCAGCAACATCCATGGTCTGGCAGGTCCACGGATGTTGCTGGACCAGTGTGTCCTGTGGCGGTTCAACATGTTTAGAAAGGTACGTGATAAATTGTATTATGTAGGGATGTTAAATATCGATTAATATAATAGTCAAGTAATCTAATGAATTCTTACCAGTTAGTCGACTGTTCTACAGTCCTCAGAGGCGACAGCCAGTGCACTTGGGCCCCAACTCCCTGCTGCTGTCTCTGTTTCAGAGGCGGCAGTGTGGGGTGCCAGATGGGAGCTGGTCCACGAGGGGAGCCAGTTTAAAAGCCAGTTACCTTGTGGACTGGCTACCTGTCACCCAATGCTGCTGTCTCTGATAAGGGGGCAGCAGCGTGAGGTGGCAGCAGCCCCTCTTTAGGGGCAGTCTGAGCTCCCGGATCCAGCACAAGCCAAAGCTGAGACAGGCTGCCTGTCCACGTGGCTCCTGCTACACTTCAAATGCAGAGCCACAGCAGGCTACGTCCTGGACCTGTTGCAAGCCAGCTCTGAGTCAGGCTGCTGGCCAGCCTGCTAAAAATTTACTAGTGGGGGAGGGGAGGAAATGTGTGTAGTCATAGGTTAATGCTATAAGCTTTTGCTTACCAGTTAATTGGTTAATCGACTACACTAATATATTCCTAGTATTATGTAGTGCATACATTCCCATCTGCATAGTGAAAGAAGCAAACGTCCTGCAGGAAGAAATGTGATCATGCAGTTGGGCTGCACCATAAACTATACATCCAGGAAAGCAGTTACCAGACAGGCTGCATGGCCAGGTTTTGATACTACTGCCTTCTTGATTGCTTTACATTGCATTCTCAGTAGTGGTTTTTAATTGTATCTAGTTAATTGTATACTTGAAAAATCCTATGCTGCAATATGATAGAGGGATTACATAGACTTTTTTTTACTTAAAATTACAAGGTTTGTTGTACAGTTTTTTAGATTTTTGTTCAATGAAATTAAAATGAATGCATAATTTACAATGGAGTACATTTTATGTATTTTACAGGATGACATCACCTCGTTTTATAGAATTTGTCTGCAAACATGATAATGTTCTTAAGTGCTTTGTTAACCGGTAAGCCTTCAGAATTTTAATATTTTTATTTGACTAAAATGTTACATATTCATATTTAATTGTGGTTCAAAGGTGCATGTTGCTGTGTGTACGGTCCTGATTCAGCATATATTCCAGATACCTCTAACTTTATGCACATGAGTAGGCCCGTTGGACTCTGTGGAAGTATTCCTGTGCATTGGTGAAATATGTACACATGCAATTTTCAGAAATGAGACTTAAATAAATGTGTATGTAAACAATCATTCTCTATTTCATATCCCAAAACTTGTTAGGAAGTAACTAGAGCTATTGGTTTGTGAGTAGGTGCTGTTTCCTACCCTATTCTTAACACAGTACACCTAACAGGTCAAAACTTACCCCTCCAAAAGGAATGCTGAATGAAACATGCAACCTAGTTTGTCTTCTCCTTATGCTTGGCTGCACCCAAGGTTCCTCTGAGGATTGTGCAGTCAACCACCATGTCCTCTCTAGACAGTCTCTTTGACCTACATAGTTAAGGGATGAGGTAATGCAAGCCTCTCACAAAGTCCGAAAAATGCAGTGGCAGTGTTTCTTGAAAATATGCTGCAATACATATTTTTTTGTTACCTAAAAAAGAATTTATAAGAGCTATGGTCAGTTCTGTTGTAAGACTTTGATTAGATCTGTGCATTTGCAATTAGTAAACTTCCAATCTAAAATGTATTTCTTTCAGAAACCCCAAAATAATTTTTGACCACTTTCATTTTCTTCTTGAGTGCCCTGAACTGATGTCCAGATTCATGCACATCATAAAAGCACAGGTAAATGTTAAGCATAGTTTATTTTCATCTTAACTATATAACACTTTCATTTGAACACTTATGAGATACTGTATGGCTCTAAAGAGTGAAGGTTAACTGCCTCAGGTATTTGAGCTTAAACAGATAGGTTGTAATATTTGGTAGGGTGAACTTTTTAACTTAAAAATAACTGAATTACATTTGAGACAGCTTTGACCAACTCTGGGGCCCATACCTGTATAATAATTAACCTATCTCTTCAACTTATAACTCTACTAAGGCTGTTCAGTTCAGTCAGATATGTTACCAGAACACTCCCTTGCTCTATCTAGCAGGTGGTCTCCAATCTTTTACACCCAAGATCACTTTTTAAATGTCAGGGCAAGCCAAGATCCACCTCTTCATTGAAGCCCCACCCTCTCCATTCCCCTCCTCTCCATCATTTGCTGTCCCCTACCCTTACTCACTCTCACTGGGTTGAGACAGGAGGTGCGGGTTCTGGGGTGAGAATTAGGAATTTGGGTGTGGGAAGGGGTGAGAGGTGCAAGCTCTGGGAGGTAATTTGGGTGCAGGAGGAGGTGGAGAAGGGGATGCTGGTTCAGAAGAGTGTTGGGGTCAGGTGGAGGGTTTGGGTGCTGAGCAAGTCGCAGGCTTGTGGATGTGAGGGTGCAGAAGTTTGGGTTGAGGTGTATGAGGGGTTCAGGGCGGGGGGGTTGGGAGTATGATAGTCTCAGGACACAGATTTGCAGTGTGTGGATGGTGCAGGAGTGTTGTGGCAGAAGACTGGGGATGTGGGGGGTACAGGAGTTTGGGGATGTGGGTGGCTCAGGGCAGAGGGTTCAGGTGTATGATAGGCTCAGGGTTGGAGCCTGTAGAGGGGGTGCAGGAGTGTTATGATGCTGCGGCCAGATGGAGGCTTGACCCCAATTGGGGGCTTGTTGGTCAGGCTTCATTTTAAAATAAATTATGATGTAACAAAACATTTCAGTGTTGTCTTTATTTATGGGAAGGGTGGGGAACCTGTTTTGTGTCGGGCCACTGACCCACAGAAAAATCAGTTGGGGACCACCCAAGTGAGATGCAAAAAAAAAAACCCCTCCAAAACCCCCCAAGCTCACTGATGTAGCCCCAACTGAGACACTTCACTCCCCTGGCACTCCAGCCCCATGGAGAGGGGATGGGGTAGGTAGGACTGAGGTTAAAGTCCTCAGGCCAGATTAACTCTTCTGAGTTCCAGGTTAGTGGAATTTGTGGGCCCCTCTATCCTCTGAGGTGCGGCCAAAAATGAGGGATCCAGTGTGCAGGACAGGGCTGCCAGTGAGTGGGATAGGGGTGCAGAATCTGGGTGGAAAATAGGGTACAGGAGCAGGTTACTGGCTGGTGTCTCCAGAGGACGGGGGCAGGGTGCTGGTGGGGGCCTGGGCAGGGAGAGGGCAAGGGTGCTGATGAGCGTCTGGGCAGAAGGGAGGAGGCGGGGACATCTGGACCTGTACTTGGGGGTCTCCAGGGACGAGGCTCTCTGGGTAGCACTGGACGAAGCTGCTCCAGACCCTGCGCTGCCAGCTTAACCCCACCCCGCCACACACACCCAGCCTCCCCAGAGCATGGGGAAGGAAGGGAAGACAAGAAAGTGGGTGTGCTGCTGTTCCTGGGCTCCCCATGGTGTTTCAAAGCAGCAGTGCCTCATGGAGCCTGCTTTGAAGTACCCCCTCTTCTCCTCCCCCCACACTTCCTGCCTCTATCTGATAGAGCGTTTGCTTATCGAATAGTCGACTAGGCCTTCACATCCCTAGTGTGGAGAGGATTTCCCTCTCCTCCATAGTTCTCAAAGCAAGAGGTTTATTTTAAGAAATTAAAGATTT
>CM057847.1:114922695-114937532 GCA_030068395.1 Apalone spinifera
AGGGGGAGGGGGCAAGGAGATAGAGGCATAGCGGAAATGGTATGAGCGGGGACTGAAGCAGTCTTTGTTTGCACCGCTTCTGCTGCAATTCTTTTTTGAAATGTACAGAGTCCTAGTGGGGCTCCTGTACATTTCAAAGTCTCAAACACCACAGGGAATGTGGGTTCAGTCCCCTGCTGGTCCCGCGCTCCCTTTTAAATGTACAAGAGCCCCATTGAGGCTCTTGTACATTTCAAAGGCTGAGGTGCCGCAGGAGTGCGGCACCAGTGGGAGAGTTCCCTGCAGGGCTCTTGCTACAGATCAAAGGCAGAGGTGCTCTTATGACTAAATCAGATAGTCGATGGAAATCCCATCAACCATGCAATTAGTTAATCTAAATTTAACATTCCTAGTGGGGCCTGCCTCACTCACTTCTATCAGCTTCCTAGGAAACTGCAAAGAGAACTCAGCAAGCTAATGTTGCATCCTGAAAGCTGCAAAAAAATTTTTTAAGGAAGATGTGTGGAAGGAATTGAACTTTTCTGTCATCATGCTTCAAATAGAGGAAAAAGAATGGTTAAACTCTAATCCTGCAAACACTTAAAGTATGTTTACTGTTTTAGCCATGTGAATAGCCATGATATTGCTTATGTAAGTAAAGTTATGCCTGTACGTAAGTACTGTAGGGGGTGGGACCTATTTATTACTTTATGATGAAGGCGTATTTAAAAGTCACTACGATTGTCTTTTAAAATTCTATTCAACCCATTTTTCTTTTCAAAATCACTTCATTCAGCAGGACAATAGTATGGAAATTATAATCTGAATTAGAATGTGTTTAAATAAAAAAAAATTCTTATTGTTTTTTTTATTGATCTTTTATACCCTTCAGTGTTTCAGATAATCAAAACAAATAGATTATCTACTTGGGTGTAGGACTAAAAATAGCTTTGAAGTAGACTACAGGTGACGATAGCTCAGGGGTGGGCAAGAGAGTCTCTGCGGACCAGATCTGGCCTGCCAAGCAAGTTGATCCAGCCCATGGACACCCTGCTGCTCCCCCACTCCCAGGCCAATCAAAAGCTTAGGGACAGGGGAGCATGCAAAGTTTCCTCCTCTCTCCAGGAGCGCATAGTGCCTAAAGTGAGCTGCCAGTTTTTCAGAACAGGGGCTGGGGTAGGGGAGTGTACAAAGTCTCCTCCCACCCTGTGAGGGGCTCATGGTCCTTAAGGGGAAACTGCCAGCTGTTCAGAACAGCTGGTGGCGCTCTCTAGGCACTGGGGGCAATCAGGGTGTGTGGGTGGGGGAGCCCGCAAGTGTCCTGGTTCTGCCCCTTCTACCTGAGACCCACCCCCTACTGAAGCAGCCTGGGGCCACTTAAAAAATGTGTGAAGTGACACCCCCCTCCCATTAAAAAGTATTGGCCACCCTGGTATAATTACACTTAAAGTAGTTGTTTGGCTCTAATTATAGTCTATTGAACAATGTATGCTAATTGTAAAAATCTGGAGAATTTGCTTCAATTTTTTGTTGCATAGACAGATATTAGGAACTTGAAACTACATACTTAAATCTTAATTATACAAAGAAATATTTCCTTCTACTTTTTCATAGTGTCTGACTTTTGCTATTGTAAGTTGTCCATGTTTTTGCTAAGCATGTTTTATTATCTCCCTGGATGGCCTTTAATTATACTTTACCTCCAAATAAATAATCAATAGTGTAAATATTTCTGAAGAAGGGATTTCAAACTTTTGTCCAATTTAATAGATTGAGTGGTCTCGGAAAATGTGTAATTTTTGTTTGAAATGTTATGAAGCTGCATGTGCAGTGTGAAATATTAAAACTAAAACACTGACAAGTTGCCAAAAAGTAATTACAAGTTGTATCCTGTTTTTTCTTTTTTTATATATACTCTGCCTTATTGGTTACACCAAGAAAATCTATTCGGTTATAGAGTGGATGTTAATTTTGGTCTTATCCTACAAACAAATTTCAACTGCTGAGTATATTTGAGATTCAAATTACAGTAAAAATATATATAAGCAGCAGTTGCAAGATGCTGGTCAAAACTGACTAAGTATAATAGAACCTTTTGTTTTATAGGAACAACTTTCCAGCCAAACAGCAACTCTTCTGTAAATCCCGATCACTTGAACTACTTTCGATTTGCTGGACAGATCCTGGGTTTAGCTCTGAATCACAGGCAGCTGGTCAACATCTACTTCACAAGGTCATTCTACAAGCATATTCTTGGTATGGTTCTATTTAGCATCCTGTTTTAGGCATCTAATTCATTTCAGTAAATGAGATAAATGATGTGGCTTGGTGGTACAGTTATTTGGGCTTTAGCCTTTCATCTTTGGTGACATGTTCAAAAGTGAAAAAATATTGGACGTTAAAGTAAGCTTTATTTAGTTTATTTTTATGTACATCAGGATTACAGCAGACTGTGGCATGACTGGCATTCTCTGAAGAAAGGCTTAGATTGGAAAATAAAGTTGTTGAAAATGGAAGTACACTAGCTAAACTGAGGGGAGGTATTTTAGTAGAGAGCAACTTAGCAACTTTTGCAATACACCAAGTGGAGCAAGTGGCTAGTTCTTCTTTCTTATTAACCAATATATTTAAAAGATTATGGTGACACTGCTGTAACATCTTTAAAGTGTAAATATATATTTTAGGGGTAATTATCTTTTTAAAGAGTCATTCTTATTTCGGAGACAAGAAGTACAGTCTAGTTTATTTTATTTTTTGTTTTGATGGCATTACAGCCAGCGAGTTCATTGGTTTTATCATGTAATGGCACCCTCTTGACAAAAAAGCACTGTGTACGTGGTACCTTTTTGCGCAAAAATCCATATTCCTCAGGGTTTTTGCTCAAAAGGTGCCGTCTACACAACACTTCTTTGTGCAAAAACCTCTTCCTCAAAAAGGATTGGAAGAGAATATGCAAATGAGTGAGATATGCAAATGAGGACTCCATTTGCATTTCCTCTTCCGGAAAAAGTTCAAAGTGTAGCCGTAGCCTTAAAGTTTACACTTAAATCTGTCCCTCAGGCCTCAATAAAGAGTGTTTAGTTTGATAATTTTTAGAAAAGTTTGACTAAGAAGTTTTCCAGTAAACAAAAATAGTTCCCTCCCATCTACTTAAGTCAGCTTTGCAAATTTATCAAGGAAACTTGTTACATCTAGGAAAAATCTACTACTCATAAATGGTCTCCCCCCCTCCCCCCAGGTTCTTATCACATTGCATAAGACTAAAGCTGTGGGGTTTTTTTTACTACAGGTTGAATCTTTCTAGTCCAGCACTCTCTGGTCCAGCAACATCTGTGATCTGGCATGATGTCAGATGTAAATATGAGTCAACAGTGTGATGCTCTTGCAGAAAAAGCAAACATGATTCTGGGATGCATTAACAGGTGTGTTGTGAGCAAGACACGAGAAGTCATTCTTCTGCTATACTCTGCATTGGTTAGGCCTCAGTTGGAATATTGTCCAGTTCTGGGCACCGAATTTCAAGAAAGACGTGGAGAAATTGGAGAGGGTCCAGAGAAGAGCCACAAGAATAATTAAAGGTCTGGAGAACATGACCTATGAAGGAAGGCTGAAAGAATTGGGTTCGTTTAGTTTAGAAAAGAGAAGATTGAGGGAGGACATGATAGCAGTTTTCAGGTATCCAAAAGGGTGTCATAAGGAGGAGGGAGAAAACTTGTTCATCTTGGCCTCTGAGGATAGAACAAGAAACAATGGGCTTAAATTGAAGCAAGGGAGGCTTAGGTTGGACTTTAGGAAAAAGTTCCTAACTGTCAGAGTTGTTAAACACTGGAATAAATTGGTCAGGGAGGTTGTGGAATCTCCATCTGTGGAGATATTTAAGAGTAGGTTAGATAAATGTCTATCAGGGATGGTCTAGACAGTATTTGGTCCTGCCATGAGGGCAGGGGACTGGACTCAATGACCTCTCGAGGTCCCGTCCAGTCCCAGTATTCTGTGATTCTAGTTAGCCAGATGTCCATTTACCGTGTGTATGACTAAGTGTCTCATAGTCCCATAAAGTTTACAGCCACCAGACTTGGCTCTTAGTGTTCTGTGATACTTAGCTCTAATTTACCCCTAATATCTTCAGAGAGCCCGGTGAGCAGTGGAGGTGTTGGTAATGCTGCTAGACAATATCGAACTCCTGTGATTCAGCAAATTATGTGGTTCAGTGCCAGTCAGGTCCTGAAGGTGTCCAGCTAGAGAGGTTCAACCTGTATCACCAAAATTAACTTTTCCTTTCCCTGACACCCCAACTTCTCAGTAGTAGTTTATTAGTGCTGCTACAGATGCCTTTTCACCATTTGTCCTTTCCAGTGGAACTAACTTTGAATCATTATTTAGATGATTAGTTTGTATCCTTTCCATAGATTTTAAGAAGATAGTTTAAAAGCACCAATAGAGAGGAAATTATTCTTGCTCAAGTTTCCAAAGGATTTCTTCCCAATTTCTGGTATACCCTTTTAGTTTCACACACCTTAAATTCTATGGGAATTTTTTCATAAGAGTCTCATGGCTGCTTTAGCTGCCTCAGCACACCACATCCAACAATAACTCATGTCTTTCTTCAGTAGGAGAAACCTAGTGTCTTAAAGTTGCTCCACATGATAACAGCTTTCAAGTACCTAAAAGAATGTTACAAGGAGGAGGGGAAAAATTATTCTCTGATAGAACAAGAAGCAATGGGTTTAAATTGCAGCATGGAAGGTTTAGGCTGGACATCAGGGAAAACTTCCCAGCTGTCAGGATGGTTAAGCACTGGACTAAGTTGCCTAGAGAGGTTGTAAAATCTCTCTCTCTCTGCAGATATTTAAGAGCAGATTAGATAAACATCTGTCAGGGATGATCTCAATCAGGGGTCATTGGCAAGCTTTTCAAATTGAAGAGCCAAACTACATCAAAATTCACAACACGTGAGCCAGTATAAGAATGCCCATTTGCATGACTGAAAATACACAATTTAATAATATTTATAATTGACATAATGATTAATAGCATAAATGAAACATACTCAACGACTTTATTTAATGGGACTTCTGTTGCATCTTTTCAGACATTTCTTTGACGTTTACATCATGACTGGTCAAATTCAGCTTCATGCATACATTCAGGCTCTCTTCTGTCAGTCTTGAGTGCAAATTACCTTTGATGTGGTGCAAATGAGAGAGAGCCTGCTCCCACACACAGGTGGAGCCAAACATTGAAAGTAGGGCCAAGCTGATATTCTGATGGTGTTGTATGTGATAGGAAGTTCTTTCCAAGATTGCAGAATCAGATTGTCATCGTGCTCCAATTTCTTCGTCAGCCCATTTGTGCAGTTTTGCCAATACTGCACGTTGTCGAGCAAGGCATTCTAAATCAGAATTCAGCTTGGCAAATTATTCCACCCAGATATCAGACTCCTTGTAATCTGCAATTTCTGTTTCCAAATCGCTGACTGGAATGACTGTCAAATCCAGTTCTTCAACAGATGCTTTATGTGGATAAACTTAACAACAGAGCTCTGTGTTTGCAAAAGTCAACAAAACAAGACTTGAATGCCATCAGGAGCTCAGAAATAAACACAGCAAGCTGCTGTAAATCAAGGCTGTTACTTGGATTCTGACACGAATCACAAAACATTCATAATTTTTCAAAATGTAGCGGCCTGCCCATCCCAGTATCTTTGACGAAGACGGTCAGTTTTGACTCAAATTCATACACTGCCTGCTGCAGAGTCAGGACTGTATTTCCTTGCTCTTGTAGCTTTAAGGTTCAACTTATTCAAATGACCGGTAATGCTGATGAGATAGTAAAACTTGAGCAGCCAGTCAGTCAGAAAGGTTGGGGTATTTGATACCCTTCATATCCAGAAATGACTTAATCTCATTAATGCAGGTGGCAAAGTCAGACAAAACTTTGCCATGAGATAACCAATGACCATTGCTGTGCATTATTAGATAGGGGGTATTTGGAATTTACTTCCTCAAGCAGTGACTAAAATTGATGGTCTTTAAGGGCTCAGGCAAGAATCCAATTGACAACGTGAACAACCAGTCCTGTTATATATTTTAGTTCGGTTCCACAAGATTGTGCACAAAGTGCTTCTTGATGTACAATGCAATAAAGTTCAAAATTGGGCAGTTCAGCTGTTCTGACAAAAGAGTAAGGAATCTCCTGTATTTGCTGACCATGCTAGGTGCACTGTCTGTACATATAAACACAAGATTATCCAACTGTATTTCTTTCTTGTTTACAAAGTTCATCACAATTTTAAGAATGCCTTCACCCCTTTTTTGATTTTTCATTGATAATCTGTCATTTCTTTGTGCACAGCATTTCCACAAATGTAGAGTCCCAGTATACATAACGGATTAACATTACATATGTCGGTTGTCTCGTCCAAAGCAAACAAAAATAAGTAGCTGTACTCAAATTTTGCATTTGTTCCTTGTCAATTTGATGAGCCATTTTCACAGCTTTGTCATGAACTATTTTTGCTGATAGTGGCCTATCTTGAATCTTCTGTAAGATTTTGTCCGTGTTGTGAACTTATCAATAAAAGGCTTCCTGACTGGAATAATACTGTATGAGTCTGCAAAACTTGAGGAGTTTAAGTTCCCACCCTTTTTTGACCATGCCAGCAGGCTATTTTGCCGAACGTTCATTTTTTTGCTGAAGCTCCTTGCGGGCGCTTTTTCACGCATTACTCTCGGGGTATTTTGTAGCAAGTGCTGCATGTTTGGTCCTGAAATTTGATGGTGTGTGTGTGGTTTGTTTGTTTGTTTGTTTGTTTGTTTTTTAAGGACAGTCTCACACTATAAATGAGGCAGGTCTATCTACAAATACATTCAAGTCTGTTTACTCCTTTTGAAAATTTCAGTACTCATTATCTCTCTTTCTCTTTGCCATTTTTGCTATTAGGGTGCCACAGAGTTCATTATCACTTATGATGATGGAAAGACTTCTTAGCCAATTAAATAAAAAGAGAATACGCAGGACCTCCAATGAATGGAGAGGATTGATGATTGTTAAATTGAGCAGTTAAAGGTGAAACAGATTTTAAAAAAAGACCATCTTCCCATGTGTAATTATGCATTTTTAAAATTTGGAATTAACTTTTTACTTTACTTTTTAAAAAGTAGTGTGTATTTTGGGAATGACAAAAGAGCCATAGGTTGCAAACCTCTGATCTAGATGGGGCTTGGTCCTGCTGTGAGCGCAGAGGACTGGACTTAATGACCTCTTGAGGTCCCTTTCAATTCTACGATTTTGATTCTGTGCAACAAGCACTGTTCAAGTCTCCACAAAGGTGCTCTAATTGTGCTCTTCCTCCTTTAGGAATGGGGCCATTAATAACTGCTGATACCTATGTTCTCTTTCCCCAGGGAAAAGTCAAATCTGTTCTTCTTTAAGGATCTCTGGGCAGTGCACTTACAGAATATGTTGTTACTGGCATCATGCTACAGGATAGCCATGACAAGGCATTTCCATTAGGCAGTGCACAAAGTCTTGCATGAGGGTGACTTCATTGCCCTCTTCACCGTCTCTCCCATCTCATGAGAATCCTATTGGAAGAGACAGATTCCCTCCTCAAGAAGGGAACCATAAAGGTGATTCTATAGGAATGCTGAAGAAAAGGATTTTAACCCCACTGTTTGCTGATTGCCAATGAGTGTGGATGTCTGAGGTTTCTCCTGAACCTCACAGACCTCAACAGATGCTTAAGAATGTCTTCAATTTTCCTGGTTCTCAGGGGAAGAGATGATCTTCCTTCTGATCACAGAAGGAAGATCAGGTTGGACAAAGCAAACATAATAGCTGCATCATGGTCTTGTTCGCACTTGTATTCAGATATCCTGCTGCTAACCAGGGAGATGCTGCATCAGCTGCCTTTGTCCCCAGAATTCTTGTGTCTACAGCAAGGAAAATTTTTTCATCTTAGCACAGACACGCCTCTTGGTAGCTTAGATGATAGATAACCTAAGACTAATTTGAATAATCCCTGCTCTCAAAGGCTTCACTTTGAAATGTTATAAATAAAAATGGCAACTGTTTGTTTGGGCTGCTGGAGGAGGACTCGCTGTATCTCAAGCCAAAGTTCCTGCAATCATTGAGTATCTTCTATACTTAGTTTCATAACTTAGCAGTTTTAGCCGCTTCCTGAAGGTCCATGTAGAAGCAATACCTGCTTATCAAAAAGTTTTCTTAAGGACAAACCCATCTTTCACTTTCAAGGTTCCTAAAGGGCATTATTAAATGTTCAATCAGAATGGTCTTCGTGATAGCAGAGGTTTATTGGTATGAAGATGAGCAAGTAAGTGCTTGGATAGCCACTCCACCCAACATGCACTTCTAAAGGACCACATCCCAACTGCATACCTAGGGTAGTCTTAGAAAAGAAATAGATATGTGGAAATCTACAACCTCATCACTTGGGGGAAGCAGGTCTCCATACACCAGATATAAAGAGCATGTTGTACTTTACCTGCAGTAAAAAAAAAAAAGCCCTTTAAATAATCAAATAATTTTTGTAGTATGGGTAAACTATGCCAGGGAGAATCTATTACCAGACACACTCACAGGATTATATGATGTATGGAACATAGTAATATATTAGCTAGGAAAACAGTCCTGATTTCAAAAGCTATTATATAACCTGCACCTCGGTGTCAATGACCATATGACAGCGCTCCATGTTTATTTAAGAACCCCCACCCATTATCTACAAGGTTCAGCCAGGCTTTCTAAACTCCCACTAGTCAGAAGCATTAGGCTGGTAACTGTAGTGGTAAATATAGCTTTACATTCATGATAATGTTCCTCTTTCCTTTTTGCCTTGGAGTTCTGTGTAACATCAGAATTCAGCAGTTTAGAAGAAAGAAGTGGGGCAGTTCCTTATGTAGAGTAGCGGTGATGTCACTCATACATACTTTGTGTAGTGATGTAAGCGATGAGTCAACTACCTGAAAAGCAGAAGCTTATTGGATAGTTGATTAGTCACTCGACTAGTCACATCCCTCTCCCCTCCCCCTCCCCCCTTGCTACCTCTGTCAGAGAGGCAGCAAGCGGGAGGAGGGGGAGAGATCAGAAGCCGCTGCTTAAAAGCCAGTTCCCCACTCCTCCCCCCAGAGCCATCTCCGAGGGGGGCAGGGGAGGCAGAGGAATCCCTATCAGTGTGCCTCTTCCTTTGAAATGTACAAGAGCTGCTGTGGGCGCAGCGGGATAGCAAGCACTCCCCTTATCAACTCATTGAGTAGTCGATGTAAATTCTATCAACTACTCAGTTGAATAATCGAAAGTTAACATTCCTAACCTTGTGCACATGCCAATGGTCATAGTTTTGTAAAGTAGCTTGACACCAGTGGGTCACATTGCAATGAATTGCATAGAGGTCACTCTTGTGCAGTTAGTGGTAAGTAACCTCTTTCCTATGCAGGAGGAGAAGAAAGCTGAAGCTAAATGTGGAAGAAATTTCTTTGGTCTTGCTTTGGCTGTGTGATAGACAAGGAATGGCCAGACTTGAGCTTGGAACTGTTGATCTTCCTTCTTATGCAAGACTTTGGCTCACCAGGAGAGTCTGTATCAAAGGACATGTGTTACTCTCTAGGTCTGTGTCTAAAATACAAAAGATATGGCAAGTTTACATTCTGCTATGCATTATGACTAAATCTGTTTTTAATTCATGCATTATTCTAATCTCTCTCTAGAGGGCGATCTTCTACCATAGAACAAGCAAGCTAGCAAATAGTTCTAACTGAATATGTGGATTTTGATTTTGTTTTCTCAGGTATTCCTGTAAATTATCAGGATGTGGCATCTATTGACCCAGAATATGCAAAGAACTTGCAGTGGATTTTAGATAATGATATCAGTGATCTTGGTCTAGAACTGACTTTCTCTGTCGAGACCGATGTGTTTGGAGCAATGGAAGAAGTGCCTTTGAAACCAGGGGGTGCGAGTATTCTTGTTACACAAGACAACAAAGTGAGTGGTCAGGTTTATCCAGAAGTTAGATAAGAATAATTGAACTGAATTAAGAGTGAGTAGAAGCATAAATTATGTACTTAAATGTAATTATACTCATCATATTAAAAGTAGCTGGCAAAATGGTCCCCATTTGTATATGTCAATAAATTGGACCACTATTCTGCAGAAAGTTCTTTAAACAGCTCTTGGAAATTTGTTTTTCTTTGATTGTTTTTGTTTATAAAAACTTCAATGTAGAACTCAAATGAAAGACGACTTAGAAATGACATTATACCTATATTGCTCATGGTTAGGCTCATGTGACGGGAGGAAGGTAAGAGGGGAAATATTAACAAAGGGCACTTGTGGAATGTTTAAAAAAATACCATTCTAGCACTTTCTTAAGTGGTGCAGAATTCACTGTTAAATGTGGTCAGGTGGCTAATTGGTGAAGTATTTTAAAATGTGTTGGGCCAGAGAAGTGCAAAGCACCCAAAATTCCATTTGAAAAGTTAGTAGGAATTGTGTTCTGTGGTGTTGAACAAAATGTGGTGTGAATTCATTCCTTAAATAGAAAGGAAAAGGAACCATATCCAATAGAAACCATGGGGGCAGCATCTGCAAGTGGAAGCCTTTGCTGCACCTCTACTTAGGATCAGCAGAAACTAGGGATGTGACTAGTGTAAAGGATTAACCAATGAGGCCAGGCTCGTTGATTAACCTTCGCAGTTGCATGCAATCCCCCGCCCCCTGCACTGCTGCTTCTGTGTCAGAGGCAGCAGCATGTGACAGGGGGGCACAGGCAGGAGCCACCTCCTGTCTCCCTCTCCCCACTGCTTGTAAACTTGTACCTACTGAAATTTTCAGTGGGCCGATGTTTACTAAAGTAAACACATTTTAACATTCCTTGCAGGAACAGGTGGCCACTTTCAGGGAGCCACCCAAGGTGAGTGCCTTCCATATCCAGCACCCCAAAACTGCTTGCATGCCCCAACCCTCTGTGCACCTCCCACCCCATACACACACCCAAACTCCCTTCCAGAGCCTGCATCCCATACCACCTTTTACACTCTAACTTTCTTGGCCATTCCTCCACCTAGAAACAGCAAGGGTATCTTGCCCATTTCAGGAAGCCACGTAGAGCCAGACAGGGAGCTTGTTGGCTCAGATCAACTGGACTTTCTATGAAGATTAGAAATGAAAGTTTATAGAGCTTTCTAGTTGTTACAGGGCTGGATAACACAGCTTTTACATGTAAACTTCTGAATTTTAGTTGTGATTTGTTTCATGTATTGTCTCCATGAAGAAAGTGAAGATCATTAGTCTGTGGTTTGTAATTACCATAAAAAGAGTAAAATATACCCAACATATACCTTTTGTCCATCATTCAATAGCTAATTATGTTTTTCATAAATCTTTCATCAGTATTTAGTAATATGCCTTCATGTCACTGATGCTTCAGAAACTTTGTGTTCATTAATCTTTTCATATGTATTAAATGTGTAGTTTTGTTCACACTTGCTGCTTACTAGTAGGCAGACTGTGTATGAATAGATTTTAAAGGAAAAATGTACTCAGTTTATTCATTGTAGTGGTCCCACGAGAAGAATTTCTAACTATAAATTTAGAGTGTGTATGTGTATAATATAAAAATAAATAAAAATAGTTTTAATATCCGTTTTATTTGTGACTTTGGACAATCTGGGGACCTAGCATAGTAGAGACATATAATACTTTTCAGCATTTTACAAAAATGTCAGTAATGCTGGTGTTTAACACTTACTAGAAAAATGAAGCAGGAATTGTTCCAGTAAATTCTGTACTGCCTTTGTTATGCTTAAATGAAGCACATGAGGTCTTTTATGGGGAAAAGGCAGTACTCCATATTTATTGAGAATACAACAGTTGCATATGCTTCTCTGTCTCTCTCTCTCTCCGATGTTATAGTTACCAGTCCAGAGTCTGTATCAATCTGGTGACCAGCCAGATTGATCACAGAGGGGGAGCTGGGCTCTGTCAGTTGATCAAGCCAATGCTCCTCTGGAGTTGGTGGCAAGATGAACCGAAAGTTCCATAGCAAGGCACCCTGCTTTTATAATCCTTTTCTCTGTTGAAGTTTGTGGATTTCGCTGTGTCAGTCTGACAAGTTACTGTTATCTTGTTGATGTTAATAATTCCTAAAACCTCTCCAAGAGGCTCATCCTGTTCTGGATTGTTAATCAGTTGTTTTTAGGGATGCCTTCATCTTTAGAGCTGTCAGTCTCCCAATCTGATCAATTCTTGACCGTGGATATGCACTGATGGTTCTTCTGACGCCAGTATGTTTTTTCGCAAACTGTCTTTTAGACTGTCTTTTACAGTTTTTCTTTACCCGCATTGCCTCCCTTCTCTCTTGACCATCTGGTTTTAATGATGACCTTCACACGTTATCTTATTCACACAAATAGTCTTTCATAAAATCCTTCAAAAGTAAACAGTACTGTTTTATATTAAGCAAAAGCAAAATCAAAACAATTACATCGAAGGCCTGGGCCTTCAATTTTTCTAATCTCATTAACATAGACACAATATGAGATCCTATCTCTTTACTTACTAAACTTTAAAATATCTTACTAAAGGGCTTAATTTAAATGTAATAATATGTTACCTTACATTGTTACATTATTAAACCTAAAAATACAAATATAAAAAGGATAAAACTTTAAATCCTAACACTTTTGCACTGGTTGTGACTTCAGCAAGCTGTGCATTTCTCTCTCTCTCCCTCCCTCCCTCCCTCCCTCTCTGTCTCTGTGTCTCAACTTTTCCTGAGGGATGACAGTGAGGTAATCATGTCTCTTTGCAGCTATTCCTTCCGCCCTCAGCCGCCTTGTCTCTGTCCCCTCCCAGGTACTCTGGTGGGCACGTGGGGCTCAGAGCCATGTGCCCTCTCCTCTGGCGGGGGGTGGTGGTGGAGCCACGAGGCCCCTTTCATTTGGGGGGAAGACGGGGAGACACGTGCCCTCGCCCCTTGAGGCCAGAGGGAGAACTGGGCCAGCTGTGGCCTACTCCTGGCCCAACCCCCCGGCAGCCTGAGGGAGAGAGTGGGGCAGTCCAGGGCTGCCACACGTTGGCCTGGCCCTCCCCGATGGCCAGAGGGAGAGCTGGGGCTGCCTAACCTTAGAGAAGAGGGTTGGCAAGCAAAGTGAGCAGGAGGGGCACAGCTCCTAGTATATCATTCATCCAGCTTTGTTACAAGATATCAGGCTGTTATATTAGCAGATGACCACATGGTGTCATCATTTATTTTAAAACTTTCTTGTTTTGAGACTTTGACAGTGAATCCTTGCATAATCTTCCTTTCTATTACGGCAGAAATAACATTGAGCCAGCTAACATGCATATTATGAGTCAGATTCTCTATTGTCTTGTACCATGCAGAATTGGTTTTCCATTCCTTTGCACAGGAGTAAATGACTACAAAATGCAAGTTAGTAGAGATTTTGCCCTTTTATCAATATTATACGTAAAGGATGGGGTCAGTGGAACAACTACACTGTTGCATGTTTCTAGCCTGTTTTAAATTAGGGTAATCTATCCTGTCATTTTAGTATTGCCATTATAAAGTGGATCAGTCTACTATGCTCTTTTTTCAATTTGAATAAAGTTAGAAATTTGCTAACATATGCTATCCCTAATCTAATACTATTTAAATCAGGGACAAGGAACCTATGATTTGTGGGCTGGATTTGGGCTAGATCAGGACAAGCTGAGGACCATAGTGAGTTTTCCAAGCATTGGTTGTCCCTCCTTTGCCCCCTGTGTGGCTGAAGTGTGGAGAGCTGGTGGCTCTGTGGGTTGTCATTCCCTCTCCTGCCTGGCTGAAGGAATGGCAGCACAGAGAAACTAGTGCAGGATAGCTCTGTCCCTGTGCTTGCCTTCAAGCTCCATCCTATCACTCCCATTGCTTGGGAACAGTGGTCGGGGGAATGGCAGGGAGTGGTGCCTGCAAGCACTGGACAGCGTAGAACTGGCTGTGGCTCCGCACTGTCCTGTGCTTGCAGGCACCACCTCCTGTCAGGTAAGTGCCCCAGTCCCCTGCTCCCTCCTGCATTCAGCCTCCCTCCCAGCCCCTCCACCCCCATCTCCAGCCTGCTCCTGCACCTACCTCCTCTCCAGACCCTATACTGCCACCTGGCTCCCCGGTAGCCCACTCTCCACACTGATCCTCTCATTTTTGGCCCCCCTCAGATCCTAGGGAGACCCCACAAAATTGTCTCACCCTAGGCCCTAGAAGAGTTAATCCAGCCCTAGGGGGTAGTCCTGAGCCTCAGGGGGGACCCTGGCATCCCATGTTGCATGAGTGAGGAGAGTGTCTTTTTTTCCCCTCTGCTTCTCTGATGTGGGCTTCATCAATGATGGGTTTTGTTTTGTTTTGCTTCTAACTTGGCCTCTAAATCAAAAAAGATTCCCCACCCCGATGTAAATTCTTTTGTTTGACTTAACCTATAAAAATGACACATTTTAGTCTGATAGTTTTATGTATATTTGGTTTATAACCTAGCTGTTGGCAAATAATGGCCCACAGACTGGATTCGGTCCACTAGGGTTGGTCTCAGGATCGCCATGTGTGGCCACTGGGAGCAGCGGGAGTGATATCCCTGTCTGTGCTGCTTCCTGCTACTCCCCGTCATTCCCATTGTCATTGAAAGCGATTTGTGGCCGACGAGAGCTGTGATTGCCTGATACCTGCAGAGGTGCAAGTAAACGTAGCAGCGGCCCATCAGGTTCCCAAACTGGGGGGCATGCCCCCCTGGAGGGGTGTGAAGAAATTCCGGGGTGTGTGTGTGTGCGCGAGAGGTGACCCAGGCTCCCCTCCTACCCCCCCCCCC